>OZ038509.1:56024350-56094350 GCA_964036315.1 Acanthosepion esculentum | reverse complement strand
TTAGTGTAAAATAATTTTATATCTCGACTGGCCATGAGTTTGTTACATGCTTTTTAAGAGATTTATACATTTTTCATTCAGGATATTGCTGTAAAGTAATTTTATATCTCGACTGGCCATGAGTTTGTTACATGCTTTTTAAGAGATTTATGCATTTTTCATTCAGGATATTGGTGTAAAGTAATTATATATCTCGACTGGCAATGAGTTTGTTAGATGATTTTTAAGAGATTTATGCATTTTTCATTCAGGATATTGGTGTAAAGTAATTTTATATCTCGACTGGCCATGAGTTTGTTACATGCTTTTTAAGAGATTTATGCATTTTTCATTCAGGATATTGGTGTAAAGTAATTTTATATCTAGATTGGCCATGAGTTTGTTACATGCTTTTTAAGAGATTTATGCATTTTTCAACCGGGATATTAGTGTAAAGTAATTTTATATCTCGACTGGCCATGAGTTTGTTACATGCTTTTTAAGAGATTTATGCATTTTTCAACCGGGATATTAGTGTAAAGTAATTTTATATCTAGATTGGCCATGAGTTTGTTACATGCTTTTTAAGAGATTTATGCATTTTTCAACCGGGATATTAGTGTAAAGTAATTTTATATCTCGACTGGCCATGAGTTTGTTATATGCTTTTTAAGAGATTTATGCATTTTTCATTCAGGATATTGGTGTAAAGTAATTTTATATCTCGACTGGCCATGAGTTTGTTACATGCTTTTTAAGAGATTTATGCATTTTTCATTCAGGATATTGGTGTAAAGTAATTTCATCTCGACTGGCCATGAGTTTGTTACATGCTTTTTAAGAGATTTATGCATTTTTCATTCAGGATATTGGTGTAAAGTAATTTCATATCTCGACTGGCCATGAGTTTGTTACATGCTTTTTAAGAGATTTATGCATTTTTCATTCAGGATATTGGTGTAATGTAATTTTATATCTCGACTGGCCATGAGTGTGTTACATGCTTTTTAAGAGATTTATGCATTTTTAAACCGGGATTTTAGTGTAAAGTAATTTTATATCTAGATTGGCCATGAGTTTGTTACATGCTTTTTAAGAGATTTATGCATTTTTCATTCAGGATATTGGTGTGAAGTAATTTTATATCTCGACTGGCCATGAGTTTGTTACATGCTTTTTAAGAGATTTATGCATTTTTCATTCAGGATATTGGTGTAAAGTAATTTTATATCTCGACTGGCCATGAGTTTGTTACATGCTTTTTAAGAGATTTATGCATTTTCAACCGGGATATTAGTGTAAAGTAATTTTATATGTAGATTGGCCATGAGTTTGTTACATGCTTTTTAAGAGATTTATGCATTTTTCAACCGGGATATTAGTGTAAAGTAATTTTATATCTCGACTGGCCATGTGTTTGTTACATGCTTTTTAAGAGATTTATGCATTTTTCAACCGGGATATTAGTGTAAAGTAATTTTATATCAAGATTGGCCATGAGTTTGTTACATGATTTTTTAAGAGATTTATGCATTTTTCATTCAGGATATTGGTGTAAAGTAATTTCATCTCGACTGGCCAAGAGTTTGTTACATGCTTTTTAAGAGATTTATGCATTTTTCATTCAGGATATTGGTGTAAAGTAATTTCATATCTCGACTGGCCATGAGTTTGTTACATGCTTTTTAAGAGATTTATGCATTTTTCATTCAGGATATTGGTGTAAAGTAATTTTATATCTCGACTGGCCATGAGTTTGTTACATGCTTTTTAAGAGATTTATGCATTTTTCATTCAGGATATTGGTGTAAAGTAATTTTATATCTCGACTGGCCATGAGTGTGTTACATGCTTTTTAAGAGATTTATGCATTTTTAAACCGGGATATTAGTGTAAAGTAATTTTATATCTCGACTGGCCATGAGTTTATTACATGATTTTTTAAGAGATTTATGCATTTTTCAACAGGGATATTAGCGTAAAGTAATTTTATATCTCGACTAGCCATGAGTTTGTTACATGCTTTTCAAGAGATTTATGCATTTTTCAACCGGGATATTAGTGTAAAGTAATTTTATATCTCGACTGGCCATGAGTTTGTTACATGCTTTTTAAGAGATTTATGCATTTTTCATTCAGGATATTGGTGTAAAGTAATTTTATATCTCGACTGGCCATGAGTTTGTTACATGCTTTTTAAGAGATTTATGCATTTTTCAACCGGGATATTAGTGTAAAATAATTTTATATCTCGACTGGCCATGAGTTTGTTACATGCTTTTTAAGAGATTTATGCATTTTTTATTCAGGATATTGGTGTAAAGTAATTTTATATCTCGACTGGCCATCAGTTTTTTACATGATTTTTTAAGAGATTTATGCATTTTTCAACCGGGATATTAGTGTAAAGTAATTTTATATCTCGACTGGCCATGACTTTGTTACATGATTTTTTAAGAGATTTATGCATTTTTCATTCAGGATATTGGTGTAAAGTAATTTTATATCTCGACTGGCCATGAGTTTGTTACATGCTTTTTGAGAGATTTATGCATTTTTCATTCAGGATATTGGTGTAAAGTAATTTTATATCTCGACTGGCCATGAGTTTGTTACATTTTTTTTTGAGAGATTTATGCATTTCTCAACCGGGATATTAGTGTAAAATAATTTTATATCTCAACTGGCCATGATTTTGTTACATGATTTTTTAAGAGATTTATGCATTTTTCATTCAGGATATTGGTGTAAAATAATTTTATATCTCGACTGGCCATGAGTTTTTTACATGATTTTTTAAGAGATTTATGCATTTCTCAACCGGGATATTAGTGTAAAGTAATTTTATATCTCGACTGGCCATGAGTTTGTTACATGCTTTTTTGAGAGATTTATGCATTTCTCAACCGGGATATTAGTGTAAAGTAATTTTATATCTCGACTGGCCATGAGTTTGTTACATGCTTTTTTAAGAGATTTATGCATTTTTCATTCAGGATATTGGTGTAAAGTAATTTTATATCTCGACTGGCCATGAGTTTGTTACATGCTTTTTGAGAGATTTATGCATTTTTCAACCGGGATATTAGTGTAATGCAATTTTATATCTCGACTGGCCATGAGTTTGTTACATGCTTTTTGAGAGATTTATGCAATTCTCAACCGGAATATTAGTGTAAAGTAATTATATATTTCGACTGGCCATGAGTTTTTTACATGATTTTTTAAGAGATTTATGCATTTTTGAGCCGGGATATTAGTGTAAAGTAATTTTATATCTCGACTGGCCATGAGTTTGTTACATGATTTTTTAAGAGATTTATGCATTTTTCAACTGGGATATTAGTGTAAATAATTTTATATCTCGACTGGCCATGAGTTTTTTACATGCTTTTCAAGAGATTTATGCATTTTTCAACCGGGATATTAGTGTAAAGTAATTTTATATCTCGACTGGCCATGAGTTTTTCACATGATTTTTTAAGAGATTTATGCATTTTTCAACCGGGATATTAGTGTAAAGTAATTTTATATCTCGACTGGCCATGAGTTTGTTACATGCTTTTTTGAGAGATTTATGCATTTCTCAACGGGGATATTAGTGTAAAGTAATTTTATATCTCGAGTGGCCATGAGTTTGTTACATGCTTTTTTAAGAGATTTATGCATTTTTCAACCGGGATATTAGTGTAAAGTAATTTTATATCTCGACTGGCCATGAGTTTGTTACATGCTTTTTTGAGAGATTTATGCATTTCTCAACATGGAAACTAGTGTAAAGTAATTTTATATCTCGACTGGCTATGAGTTTGTTACATGCTTTTTTAAGAGATTTATGCATTTTTCAACCGGGATATTAGTGTAAAGTAATTTTATATCTCGACTGGCCATGACTTTGTTACATGATTTTTTAAGAGATTTATGCATTTTTCATTCAGGATATTGGTGTAAAGTAATTTTATATCTCGACTGGCCATGAGTTTGTTACATGCTTTTTGAGAGATTTATGCATTTTTCATTCAGGATATTGGTGTAAAGTAATTTTATATCTCGACTGGCCATGAGTTTGTTACATTTTTTTTTGAGAGATTTATGCATTTCTCAACCGGGATATTAGTGTAAAATAATTTTATATCTCAACTGGCCATGATTTTGTTACATGATTTTTTAAGAGATTTATGCATTTTTCATTCAGGATATTGGTGTAAAATAATTTTATATCTCGACTGGCCATGAGTTTTTTACATGATTTTTTAAGAGATTTATGCATTTCTCAACCGGGATATTAGTGTAAAGTAATTTTATATCTCGACTGGCCATGAGTTTGTTACATGCTTTTTGGAGAGATTTATGCATTTCTCAACCGGGATATTAGTGTAAAGTAATTTTATATCTCGACTGGCCATGAGTTTGTTACATGCTTTTTTAAGAGATTTATGCATTTTTCATTCAGGATATTGGTGTAAAGTAATTTTATATCTCGACTGGCCATGAGTTTGTTACATGCTTTTTGAGAGATTTATGCATTTTTCAACCGGGATATTAGTGTAATGCAATTTTATATCTCGACTGGCCATGAGTTTGTTACATGCTTTTTGAGAGATTTATGCATTTCTCAACCGGAATATTAGTGTAAAGTAATTTTATATTTCGACTGGCCATGAGTTTTTTACATGATTTTTTAAGAGATTTATGCATTTTTGAGCCGGGATATTAGTGTAAAGTAATTTTATATCTCGACTGGCCATGAGTTTGTTACATGATTTTTTAAGAGATTTATGCATTTTTCAACTGGGATATTAGTGTAAATAATTTTATATCTCGACTGGCCATGAGTTTTTTACATGCTTTTCAAGAGATTTATGCATTTTTCAACCGGGATATTAGTGTAAAGTAATTTTATATCTCGACTGGCCATGAGTTTTTCACATGATTTTTTAAGAGATTTATGCATTTTTCAACCGGGATATTAGTGTAAAGTAATTTTATATCTCGACTGGCCATGAGTTTGTTACATGCTTTTTTGAGAGATTTATGCATTTCTCAACGGGGATATTAGTGTAAAGTAATTTTATATCTCGAGTGGCCATGAGTTTGTTACATGCTTTTTTAAGAGATTTATGCATTTTTCAACCGGGATATTAGTGTGAAGTAATTTTATATCTCGACTGGCCATGAGTTTGTTACATGCTTTTTTGAGAGATTTATGCATTTCTCAACATGGAAACTAGTGTAAAGTAATTTTATATCTCGACTGGCTATGAGTTTGTTACATGCTTTTTTAAGAGATTTATGCATTTTTCAACCGGGTTATTAGTGTAAAGTAATTTTATATCTCGACTGGCCATGAGTTTGTTACATGCTTTTTTAAGAGATTTATGCATTTTTCATTCAGGATATTGGTGTAAAGTAATTTTATATCTCGACTGGCCATGAGTTTGTTACATGCTTTTTAAGAGATTTATTCATTTTTCAACCGGGATATTAGTGTAAAGTAATTTCATATCTCGACTGGCCATGAGTTTGTTACATGCTTTTTTGAGAGATTTATGCATTTCTCAACCGGGATATTAGTGTAAAGTAATTTTATATCTCGACTGGCTATGAGTTTTTTACATGATTTTTTAAGAGATTTATGCATTTTTCAACCGGGATATTAGTGTAAAGTAATTTTATATCTCGACTGGCCATGAGTTTGTTACATGCTTTTTTGATAGATTTATGCATTTCTCAACCGGGATATTAGTGTAAAGTAATTTTATATCTCGACTGGCCATGAGTTTTTTACATGATTTTTTAAGAGATTTATGCATTTCTCAACCGGGATATTAGTGTAAAATAATTTTATATCTCGACTGGCCATGAGTTTGTTACATGCTTTTTTCAGAGATTTATGCATTTTTCAACCGGGATATTAGTGTAAAGTAATTTTATATCTCGACTGGCCATGAGTTTGTTACATGCTTTTTTAAGAGATTTATGCATTTTTCATTCAGGATATTGGTGTAAAGTAATTTTATATCTCGACTGGCCATGAGTTTGTTACATGCTTTTTTGAGAGATTTATGCATTTCTCAACCGGGATATTAGTGTAAAGTAATTTTATATCTCGACTGGCCATGAGTTTTTTACATGATTTTTTAAGAGATTTATGCATTTTTCATTCAGGATATTGGTGTAAAATAATTTTATATCTCGACTGGCCATGAGTTTTTTACATCATTTTTTAAGAGATTTATGCATTTCTCAACCGGGTTATTAGTGTAAAGTAATTTTATATCTCGACTGGCCATGAGTTTGTTACATGCTTTTTTAAGAGATTTATGCATTTTTCAACCGGGATATTAGTGTAAAGTAATTTTATATCTCGACTGGCCATGAGTTTTTTACATGATTTTTTAAGAGATTTATGCATTTCTCAACCGGGATATTAGTGTAAAATAATTTTATATCTCGACTGGCCATGAGTTTGTTACATGCTTTTTTAAGAGATTTATGCATTTCTCAACCGGGATATTAGTGTAAAGTAATTTTATATCTCGACTGGCCATGAGTTTGTTACATGCTTTTTTAAGAGATTTATGCATTTTTCATTCAGGATATTGGTGTAAAGTAATTTTATATCTCGACTGGCCATGAGTTTGTTACATGCTTTTTTAAGAGATTTATGCATTTTTCATTCAGGATATTGGTGTAAAGTAATTTCATCTCGACTGGCCATGAGTTTGTTACATGCTTTTTAAGAGATTTATGCATTTTTCATTCAGGATATTGGTGTAAAGTAATTTCATATCTCGACTGGCCATGAGTTTGTTACATGCTTTTTAAGAGATTTATGCATTTTTCATTCAGGATATTGGTGTAATGTAATTTTATATCTCGACTGGCCATGAGTGTGTTACATGCTTTTTAAGAGATTTATGCATTTTTAAACCGGGATTTTAGTGTAAAGTAATTTTATATCTAGATTGGCCATGAGTTTGTTACATGCTTTTTAAGAGATTTATGCATTTTTAATTCAGGATATTGGTGTGAAGTAATTTTATATCTCGACTGGCCATGAGTTTGTTACATGCTTTTTAAGAGATTTATGCATTTTTCATTCAGGATATTGGTGTAAAGTAATTTTATATCTCGACTGGCCATGAGTTTGTTACATGCTTTTTAAGAGATTTATGCATTTTCAACCGGGATATTAGTGTAAAGTAATTTTATATCTAGATTGGCCATGAGTTTGTTACATGCTTTTTAAGAGATTTATGCATTTTTCAACCGGGATATTAGTGTAAAGTAATTTTATATCTCGACTGGCCATGTGTTTGTTACATGCTTTTTAAGAGATTTATGCATTTTTCAACCGGGATATTAGTGTAAAGTAATTTTATATCAAGATTGGCCATGAGTTTGTTACATGATTTTTTAAGAGATTTATGCATTTTTCATTCAGGATATTGGTGTAAAGTAATTTCATCTCGACTGGCCAAGAGTTTGTTACATGCTTTTTAAGAGATTTATGCATTTTTCATTCAGGATATTGGTGTAAAGTAATTTCATATCTCGACTGGCCATGAGTTTGTTACATGCTTTTTAAGAGATTTATGCATTTTTCATTCAGGATATTGGTGTAATGTAATTTTATATCTCGACTGGCCATGAGTGTGTTACATGCTTTTTAAGAGATTTATGCATTTTTAAACCGGGATTTTAGTGTAAAGTAATTTTATATCTAGATTGGCCATGAGTTTGTTACATGCTTTTTAAGAGATTTATGCATTTTTCATTCAGGATATTGGTGTGAAGTAATTTTATATCTCGACTGGCCATGAGTTTGTTACATGCTTTTTAAGAGATTTATGCATTTTTCATTCAGGATATTGGTGTAAAGTAATTTTATATCTCGACTGGCCATGAGTTTGTTACATGCTTTTTAAGAGATTTATGCATTTTCAACCGGGATATTAGTGTAAAGTAATTTTATATCTAGATTGGCCATGAGTTTGTTACATGCTTTTTAAGAGATTTATGCATTTTTCAACCGGGATATTAGTGTAAAGTAATTTTATATCTCGACTGGCCATGTGTTTGTTACATGCTTTTTAAGAGATTTATGCATTTTTCAACCGGGATATTAGTGTAAAGTAATTTTATATCAAGATTGGCCATGAGTTTGTTACATGATTTTTTAAGAGATTTATGCATTTTTCATTCAGGATATTGGTGTAAAGTAATTTCATCTCGACTGGCCAAGAGTTTGTTACATGCTTTTTAAGAGATTTATGCATTTTTCATTCAGGATATTGGTGTAAAGTAATTTCATATCTCGACTGGCCATGAGTTTGTTACATGCTTTTTAAGAGATTTATGCATTTTTCATTCAGGATATTGGTGTAAAGTAATTTTATATCTCGACTGGCCATGAGTTTGTTACATGCTTTTTAAGAGATTTATGCATTTTTCATTCAGGATATTGGTGTAAAGTAATTTTATATCTCGACTGGCCATGAGTGTGTTACATGCTTTTTAAGAGATTTATGCATTTTTAAACCGGGATATTAGTGTAAAGTAATTTTATATCTCGACTGGCCATGAGTTTATTACATGATTTTTTAAGAGATTTATGCATTTTTCAACCGGGATATTAGCGTAAAGTAATTTTATATCTCGACTAGCCATGAGTTTGTTACATGCTTTTCAAGAGATTTATGCATTTTTCAACCGGGATATTAGTGTAAAGTAATTTTATATCTCGACTGGCCATGAGTTTGTTACATGCTTTTTAAGAGATTTATGCATTTTTCATTCAGGATATTGGTGTAAAGTAATTTTATATCTCGACTGGCCATGAGTTTGTTACATGCTTTTTAAGAGATTTATGCATTTTTCAACCGGGATATTAGTGTAAAATAATTTTATATCTCGACTGGCCATGAGTTTGTTACATGCTTTTTTAAGAGATTTATGCATTTTTTATTCAGGATATTGGTGTAAAGTAATTTTATATCTCGACTGGCCATCAGTTTTTTACATGATTTTTTAAGAGATTTATGCATTTTTCAACCGGGATATTAGTGTAAAGTAATTTTATATCTCGACTGGCCATGACTTTGTTACATGATTTTTTAAGAGATTTATGCATTTTTCATTCAGGATATTGGTGTAAAGTAATTTTATATCTCGACTGGCCATGAGTTTGTTACATGCTTTTTGAGAGATTTATGCATTTTTCATTCAGGATATTGGTGTAAAGTAATTTTATATCTCGACTGGCCATGAGTTTGTTACATTTTTTTTGAGAGATTTATGCATTTCTCAACCGGGATATTAGTGTAAAATAATTTTATATCTCAACTGGCCATGATTTTGTTACATGATTTTTTAAGAGATTTATGCATTTTTCATTCAGGGTATTGGTGTAAAATAATTTTATATCTCGACTGGCCATGAGTTTTTTACATGATTTTTTAAGAGATTTATGCATTTCTCAACCGGGATATTAGTGTAAAGTAATTTTATATCTCGACTGGCCATGAGTTTGTTACATGCTTTTTTGAGAGATTTATGCATTTCTCAACCGGGATATTAGTGTAAAGTAATTTTATATCTCGACTGGCCATGAGTTTGTTACATGCTTTTTTAAGAGATTTATGCATTTTTCATTCAGGATATTGGTGTAAAGTAATTTTATATCTCGACTGGCCATGAGTTTGTTACATGCTTTTTGAGAGATTTATGCATTTTTCAACCGGGATATTAGTGTAATGCAATTTTATATCTCGACTGGCCATGAGTTTGTTACATGCTTTTTGAGAGATTTATGCATTTCTCAACCGGAATATTAGTGTAAAGTAATTTTATATTTCGACTGGCCATGAGTTTTTTACATGATTTTTTAAGAGATTTATGCATTTTTCAGCCGGGATATTAGTGTAAAGTAATTTTATATCTCGACTGGCCATGAGTTTGTTACATGATTTTTTAAGAGATTTATGCATTTTTCAACTGGGATATTAGTGTAAATAATTTTATATCTCGACTGGCTATGAGTTTTTTACATGCTTTTTAAGAGATTTATGCATTTTTCAACCGGGATATTAGTGTAAAGTAATTTTATATCTCGACTGGCCATGAGTTTTTCACATGATTTTTTAAGAGATTTATGCATTTTTCAACCGGGATATTAGTGTAAAGTAATTTTATATCTCGACTGGCCATGAGTTTGTTACATGCTTTTTTGAGAGATTTATGCATTTCTCAACGGGGATATTAGTGTAAAGTAATTTTATATCTCGAGTGGCCATGAGTTTGTTACATGCTTTTTTAAGAGATTTATGCATTTTTCAACCGGGATATTAGTGTAAAGTAATTTTATATCTCGACTGGCCATGAGTTTGTGACATGCTTTTTTGAGAGATTTATGCATTTCTCAACATGGAAACTAGTGTAAAGTAATTTTATATCTCGACTGGCTATGAGTTTGTTACATGCTTTTTTAAGAGATTTATGCATTTTTCAACCGGGTTATTAGTGTAAAGTAATTTCATATCTCGACTGGCCATGAGTTTGTTACATGCTTTTTTGAGAGATTTATGCATTTCTCAACCGGGATATTAGTGTAAAGTAATTTTATATCTCGACTGGCTATGAGTTTTTTACATGATTTTTTAAGAGATTTATGCATTTTTCAACCGGGATATTAGTGTAAAGTAATTTTATATCTCGACTGGCCATGAGTTTGTTACATGCTTTTTTGAGAGATTTATGCATTTCTCAACCGGGATATTAGTGTAAAGTAATTTTATATCTCGACTGGCCATGAGTTTTTTACATGATTTTTTAAGAGATTTATGCATTTCTCAACCGGGATATTAGTGTAAAATAATTTTATATCTCGACTGGCCATGAGTTTGTTACATGCTTTTTTCAGAGATTTATGCATTTTTCAACCGGGATATTAGTGTAAAGTAATTTTATATCTCGACTGGCCATGAGTTTGTTACATGCTTTTTTAAGAGATTTATGCATTTTTCATTCAGGATATTGGTGTAAAGTAATTTTATATCTCGACTGGCCATGAGTTTGTTACATGCTTTTTTGAGAGATTTATGCATTTCTCAACCGGGATATTAGTGTAAAGTAATTTTATATCTCGACTGGCCATGAGTTTTTTACATGATTTTTTAAGAGATTTATGCATTTTTCATTCAGGATATTGGTGTAAAATAATTTTATATCTCGACTGGCCATGAGTTTTTTACATCATTTTTTAAGAGATTTATGCATTTCTCAACCGGGTTATTAGTGTAAAGTAATTTTATATCTCGACTGGCCATGAGTTTGTTACATGCTTTTTTAAGAGATTTATGCATTTTTCAACCGGGATATTAGTGTAAAGTAATTTTATATCTCGACTGGCCATGAGTTTTTTACATGATTTTTTAAGAGATTTATGCATTTCTCAACCGGGATATTAGTGTAAAATAATTTTATATCTCGACTGGCCATGAGTTTGTTACATGCTTTTTTAAGAGATTTATGCATTTCTCAACCGGGATATTAGTGTAAAGTAATTTTATATCTCGACTGGCCATGAGTTTTTTACAGGATTTTTTAAGAGATTTATGCATTTCTCAACCGGGATATTAGTGTAAAATAATTTTATATCTCGACTGGCCATGAGTTTGTTACATGCTTTTTTAAGAGATTTATGCATTTTTCATTCAGGATATTGGTGTAAAGTAATTTCATCACGACTGGCCATGAGTTTGTTACATGCTTTTTAAGAGATTTATGCATTTTTCATTCAGGATATTGGTGTAAAGTAATTTCATATCTCGACTGGCCATGAGTTTGTTACATGCTTTTTAAGAGATTTATGCATTTTTCATTCAGGATATTGGTGTAATGTAATTTTATATCTTTACTGGCCATGAGTGTGTTACATGCTTTTTAAGAGATTTATGCATTTTTAAACCGGGATTTTAGTGTAAAGTAATTTTATATCTAGATTGGCCATGAGTTTGTTACATGCTTTTTAAGAGATTTATGCATTTTTCATTCAGGATATTGGTGTGAAGTAATTTTATATCTCGACTGGCCATGAGTTTGTTACATGCTTTTTAAGAGATTTATGCATTTTTCATTCAGGATATTGGTGTAAAGTAATTTTATATCTCGACTGGCCATGAGTTTGTTACATGCTTTTTAAGAGATTTATGCATTTTCAACCGGGATATTAGTGTAAAGTAATTTTATATCTAGATTGGCCATGAGTTTGTTACATGCTTTTTAAGAGATTTATGCATTTTTCAACCGGGATATTAGTGTAAAGTAATTTTATATCTCGACTGGCCATGTGTTTGTTACATGCTTTTTAAGAGATTTATGCATTTTTCAACCGGGATATTAGTGTAAAGTAATTTTATATCAAGATTGGCCATGAGTTTGTTACATGATTTTTTAAGAGATTTATGCATTTTTCATTCAGGATATTGGTGTAAAGTAATTTCATCTCGACTGGCCAAGAGTTTGTTACATGCTTTTTAAGAGATTTATGCATTTTTCATTCAGGATATTGGTGTAAAGTAATTTCATATCTCGACTGGCCATGAGTTTGTTACATGCTTTTTAAGAGATTTATGCATTTTTCATTCAGGATATTGGTGTAAAGTAATTTTATATCTCGACTGGCCATGAGTTTGTTACATGATTTTTAAGAGATTTATGCATTTTTCATTCAGGATATTGGTGTAAAGTAATTTTATATCTCGACTGGCCATGAGTGTGTTACATGCTTTTTAAGAGATTTATGCATTTTTAAACCGGGATATTAGTGTAAAGTAATTTTATATCTCGACTGGCCATGAGTTTATTACATGATTTTTTAAGAGATTTATGCATTTTTCAACCGGGATATTAGCGTAAAGTAATTTTATATCTCGACTAGCCATGAGTTTGTTACATGCTTTTCAAGAGATTTATGCATTTTTCAACCGGGATATTAGTGTAAAGTAATTTTATATCTCGACTGGCCATGAGTTTGTTACATGCTTTTTAAGAGATTTATGCATTTTTCATTCAGGATATTGGTGTAAAGTAATTTTATATCTCGACTGGCCATGAGTTTGTTACATGCTTTTTAAGAGATTTATGCATTTTTCAACCGGGATATTAGTGTAAAATAATTTTATATCTCGACTGGCCATGAGTTTGTTACATGCTTTTTAAGAGATTTATGCATTTTTTATTCAGGATATTGGTGTAAAGTAATTTTATATCTCGACTGGCCATCAGTTTTTTACATGATTTTTTAAGAGATTTATGCATTTTTCAACCGGGATATTAGTGTAAAGTAATTTTATATCTCGACTGGCCATGACTTTGTTACATGATTTTTTAAGTGATTCATGCATTTTTCATTCAGGATATTGGTGTAAAGTAATTTTATATCTCGACTGGCCATGAGTTTTTTACATGCTTTTTGAGAGATTTATGCATTTTTCATTCAGGATATTGGTGTAAAGTAATTTTATATCTCGACTGGCCATGAGTTTGTTACATTTTTTTTTGAGAGATTTATGCATTTCTCAACCGGGATATTAGTGTAAAATAATTTTATATCTCAACTGGCCATGATTTTGTTACATGATTTTTTAAGAGATTTATGCATTTTTCATTCAGGATATTGGTGTAAAATAATTTTATATCTCGACTGGCCATGAGTTTTTTACATGATTTTTTAAGAGATTTATGCATTTCTCAACCGGGATATTAGTGTAAAGTAATTTTATATCTCGACTGGCCATGAGTTTGTTACATGCTTTTTGAGAGATTTATGCATTTTTCAACCGGGATATTAGTGTAATGCAATTTTATATCTCGACTGGCCATGAGTTTGTTACATGCTTTTTGAGAGATTTATGCATTTCTCAACCGGAATATTAGTGTAAAGTAATTTTATATTTCGACTGGCCATGAGTTTTTTACATGATTTTTTAAGAGATTTATGCATTTTTCAGCCGGGATATTAGTGTAAAGTAATTTTATATCTCGACTGGCCATGAGTTTGTTACATGATTTTTTAAGAGATTTATGCATTTTTCAACTGGGATATTAGTGTAAAGTAATTTTATATCTCGACTGGCCATGAGTTTTTTACATGCTTTTTAAGAGATTTATGCATTTTTCAACCGGGATATTAGTGTAAAGTAATTTTATATCTCGACTGGCCATGAGTTTTTCACATGATTTTTTAAGAGATTTATGCATTTTTCAACCGGGATATTAGTGTAAAGTAATTTTATATCTCGACTGGCCATGAGTTTGTTACATGCTTTTTTGAGAGATTTATGCATTTCTCAACGGGGATATTAGTGTAAAGTAATTTTATATCTCGAGTGGCCATGAGTTTGTTACATGCTTTTTTAAGAGATTTATGCATTTTTCAACCGGGATATTAGTGTAAAGTAATTTTATATCTCGACTGGCCATGAGTTTGTTACATGCTTTTTTGAGAGATTTATGCATTTCTCAACATGGAAACTAGTGTAAAGTAATTTTATATCTCGACTGGCCATGAGTTTGTTACATGCTTTTTTGAGAGATTTATGCATTTCTCAACCGGGATATTAGTGTAAAGTAATTTTATATCTAGATTGGCCATGAGTTTGTTACATGCTTTTTAAGAGATTTATGCATTTTTCAACCGGGATATTAGTGTAAAGTAATTTTATATCTCGACTGGCCATGTGTTTGTTACATGCTTTTTAAGAGATTTATGCATTTTTCAACCGGGATATTAGTGTAAAGTAATTTTATATCAAGATTGGCCATGAGTTTGTTACATGATTTTTTAAGAGATTTATGCATTTTTCATTCAGGATATTGGTGTAAAGTAATTTCATCTCGACTGGCCAAGAGTTTGTTACATGCTTTTTAAGAGATTTATGCATTTTTCATTCAGGATATTGGTGTAAAGTAATTTTATATCTCGACTGGCCATGAGTTTGTTACATGATTTTTAAGAGATTTATGCATTTTTCATTCAGGATATTGGTGTAAAGTAATTTTATATCTCGACTGGCCATGAGTGTGTTACATGCTTTTTAAGAGATTTATGCATTTTTAAACCGGGATATTAGTGTAAAGTAATTTTATATCTCGATTGGCCATGAGTTTATTACATGATTTTTTAAGAGATTTATGCATTTTTCAACCGGGATATTAGCGTAAAGTAATTTTATATCTCGACTAGCCATGAGTTTGTTACATGCTTTTCAAGAGATTTATGCATTTTTCAACCGGGATATTAGTGTAAAGTAATTTTATATCTCGACTGGCCATGAGTTTGTTACATGCTTTTTAAGAGATTTATGCATTTTTCATTCAGGATATTGGTGTAAAGTAATTTTATATCTCGACTGGCCATGAGTTTGTTACATGCTTTTTAAGAGATTTATGCATTTTTCAACCGGGATATTAGTGTAAAATAATTTTATATCTCGACTGGCCATGAGTTTGTTACATGCTTTTTAAGAGATTTATGCATTTTTTATTCAGGATATTGGTGTAAAGTAATTTTATATCTCGACTGGCCATCAGTTTTTTACATGATTTTTTAAGAGATTTATGCATTTTTCAACCGGGATATTAGTGTAAAGTAATTTTATATCTCGACTGGCCATGACTTTGTTACATGATTTTTTAAGTGATTTATGCATTTTTCATTCAGGATATTGGTGTAAAGTAATTTTATATCTCGACTGGCCATGAGTTTTTTACATGCTTTTTGAGAGATTTATGCATTTTTCATTCAGGATATTGGTGTAAAGTAATTTTATATCTCGACTGGCCATGAGTTTGTTACATTTTTTTTTGAGAGATTTATGCATTTCTCAACCGGGATATTAGTGTAAAATAATTTTATATCTCAACTGGCCATGATTTTGTTACATGATTTTTTAAGAGATTTATGCATTTTTCATTCAGGATATTGGTGTAAAATAATTTTATATCTCGACTGGCCATGAGTTTTTTACATGATTTTTTAAGAGATTTATGCATTTCTCAACCGGGATATTAGTGTAAAGTAATTTTATATCTCGACTGGCCATGAGTTTGTTACATGCTTTTTTGAGAGATTTATGCATTTCTCAACCGGGATATTAGTGTAAAGTAATTTTATATCTCGACTGGCCATGAGTTTGTTACATGCTTTTTTTAGAGATTTATGCATTTTTCATTCAGGATATTGGTGTAAAGTAATTTTATATCTCGACTGGCCATGAGTTTGTTACATGCTTTTTGAGAGATTTATGCATTTTTCAACCGGGATATTAGTGTAAAGTAATTTTATATCTCGACTGGCCATGAGTTTTTCACATGATTTTTTAAGAGATTTATGCATTTTTCAACCGGGATATTAGTGTAAAGTAATTTTATATCTCGACTGGCCATGAGTTTGTTACATGCTTTTTTGAGAGATTTATGCATTTCTCAACGGGGATATTAGTGTAAAGTAATTTTATATCTCGAGTGGCCATGAGTTTGTTACATGCTTTTTTAAGAGATTTATGCATTTTTCAACCGGGATATTAGTGTAAAGTAATTTTATATCTCGACTGGCCATGAGTTTGTTACATGCTTTTTTGAGAGATTTATGCATTTCTCAACATGGAAACTAGTGTAAAGTAATTTTATATCTCGACTGGCCATGAGTTTGTTACATGCTTTTTTGAGAGATTTATGCATTTCTCAACCGGGATATTAGTGTAAAGTAATTTTATATCTAGATTGGCCATGAGTTTGTTACATGCTTTTTAAGAGATTTATGCATTTTTCAACCGGGATATTAGTGTAAAGTAATTTTATATCTCGACTGGCCATGTGTTTGTTACATGCTTTTTAAGAGATTTATGCATTTTTCAACCGGGATATTAGTGTAAAGTAATTTTATATCAAGATTGGCCATGAGTTTGTTACATGATTTTTTAAGAGATTTATGCATTTTTCATTCAGGATATTGGTGTAAAGTAATTTCATCTCGACTGGCCAAGAGTTTGTTACATGCTTTTTAAGAGATTTATGCATTTTTCATTCAGGATATTGGTGTAAAGTAATTTCATATCTCGACTGGCCATGAGTTTGTTACATGCTTTTTAAGAGATTTATGCATTTTTCATTCAGGATATTGGTGTAAAGTAATTTTATATCTCGACTGGCCATGAGTTTGTTACATGATTTTTAAGAGATTTATGCATTTTTCATTCAGGATATTGGTGTAAAGTAATTTTATATCTCGACTGGCCATGAGTGTGTTACATGCTTTTTAAGAGATTTATGCATTTTTAAACCGGGATATTAGTGTAAAGTAATTTTATATCTCGATTGGCCATGAGTTTATTACATGATTTTTTAAGAGATTTATGCATTTTTCAACCGGGATATTAGCGTAAAGTAATTTTATATCTCGACTAGCCATGAGTTTGTTACATGCTTTTCAAGAGATTTATGCATTTTTCAACCGGGATATTAGTGTAAAGTAATTTTATATCTCGACTGGCCATGAGTTTGTTACATGCTTTTTAAGAGATTTATGCATTTTTCATTCAGGATATTGGTGTAAAGTAATTTTATATCTCGACTGGCCATGAGTTTGTTACATGCTTTTTAAGAGATTTATGCATTTTTCAACCGGGATATTAGTGTAAAATAATTTTATATCTCGACTGGCCATGAGTTTGTTACATGCTTTTTAAGAGATTTATGCATTTTTTATTCAGGATATTGGTGTAAAGTAATTTTATATCTCGACTGGCCATCAGTTTTTTACATGATTTTTTAAGAGATTTATGCATTTTTCAACCGGGATATTAGTGTAAAGTAATTTTATATCTCGACTGGCCATGACTTTGTTACATGATTTTTTAAGTGATTTATGCATTTTTCATTCAGGATATTGGTGTAAAGTAATTTTATATCTCGACTGGCCATGAGTTTTTTACATGCTTTTTGAGAGATTTATGCATTTTTCATTCAGGATATTGGTGTAAAGTAATTTTATATCTCGACTGGCCATGAGTTTGTTACATTTTTTTTTGAGAGATTTATGCATTTCTCAACCGGGATATTAGTGTAAAATAATTTTATATCTCAACTGGCCATGATTTTGTTACATGATTTTTTAAGAGATTTATGCATTTTTCATTCAGGATATTGGTGTAAAATAATTTTATATCTCGACTGGCCATGAGTTTTTTACATGATTTTTTAAGAGATTTATGCATTTCTCAACCGGGATATTAGTGTAAAGTAATTTTATATCTCGACTGGCCATGAGTTTGTTACATGCTTTTTTGAGAGATTTATGCATTTCTCAACCGGGATATTAGTGTAAAGTAATTTTATATCTCGACTGGCCATGAGTTTGTTACATGCTTTTTTTAGAGATTTATGCATTTTTCATTCAGGATATTGGTGTAAAGTAATTTTATATCTCGACTGGCCATGAGTTTGTTACATGCTTTTTGAGAGATTTATGCATTTTTCAACCGGGATATTAGTGTAATGCAATTTTATATCTCGACTGGCCATGAGTTTGTTACATGCTTTTTGAGAGATTTATGCATTTCTCAACCGGAATATTAGTGTAAAGTAATTTTATATTTCGACTGGCCATGAGTTTTTTACATGATTTTTTAAGAGATTTATGCATTTTTCAGCCGGGATATTAGTGTAAAGTAATTTTATATCTCGACTGGCCATGAGTTTGTTACATGATTTTTTAAGAGATTTATGCATTTTTCAACTGGGATATTAGTGTAAAGTAATTTTATATCTCGACTGGCCATGAGTTTTTTACATGCTTTTTAAGAGATTTATGCATTTTTCAACCGGGATATTAGTGTAAAGTAATTTTATATCTCGACTGGCCATGAGTTTTTCACATGATTTTTTAAGAGATTTATGCATTTTTCAACCGTGATATTAGTGTAAAGTAATTTTATATCTCGACTGGCCATGAGTTTGTTACATGCTTTTTTGAGAGATTTATGCATTTCTCAACCGGGATATTAGTGTAAAGTAATTTTATATCTCGAGTGGCCATGAGTTTGTTACATGCTTTTTTAAGAGATTTATGCATTTTTCAACCGGGATATTAGTGTAAAGTAATTTTATATCTCGACTGGCCATGAGTTTGTTACATGCTTTTTTGAGAGATTTATGCATTTCTCAACCGGGATATTAGTGTAAAGTAATTTTATATCTCGACTGGCCATGAGTTTGTTACATGCTTTTTTAAGAGATTTATGCATTTTTCATTCAGGATATTGGTGTAAAGTAATTTTATATCTCGACTGGCCATGAGTTTGTTACATGCTTTTTTGAGAGATTTATGCATTTCTCAACCGGGATATTAGTGTAAAGTAATTTTATATCTCGACTGGCCATGAGTTTGTTACATGCTTTTTTCAGAGATTTATGCATATTTCAACCGGGATATTAGTGTAAAGTAATTTTATATCTCGACTGGCCATGAGTTTGTTACATGCTTTTTTGAGAGATTTATGCATTTCTCAACCGGGATATTAGTGTAAAGTAATTTTATATCTCGACTGGCCATGAGTTTGTTACATGCTTTTTTAAGAGATTTATGCATTTTTCATTCAGGATATTGGTGTAAAGTAATTTTATATCTCGACTGGCCATGAGTTTGTTACATGCTTTTTTGAGAGATTTATGCATTTCTCAACCGGGATATTAGTGTAAAGTAATTTTATATCTCGACTGGCCATGAGTTTGTTACATGCTTTTTTAAGAGATTTATGCATTTTTCATTCAGGATATTGGTGTAAAGTAATTTTATATCTCGACTGGCCATGAGTTTGTTACATGCTTTTTTGAGAGATTTATGCATTTCTCAACCGGGATATTAGTGTAAAGTAATTTTATATCTCGACTGGCCATGAGTTTGTTACATGCTTTTTTAAGAGATTTATGCATTTTTCATTCAGGATATTGGTGTAAAGTAATTTTATATCTCGACTGGCCATGAGTTTGTTACATGCTTTTTTGAGAGATTTATGCATTTCTCAACCGGGATATTAGTGTAAAGTAATTTTATATCTCGACTGGCCATGAGTTTGTTACATGCTTTTTTAAGAGATTTATGCATTTTTCATTCAGGATATTGGTGTAAAGTAATTTTATATCTCGACTGGCCATGAGTTTGTTACATGCTTTTTTGAGAGATTTATGCATTTCTCAACCGGGATATTAGTGTAAAGTAATTTTATATCTCGACTGGCCATGAGTTTGTTACATGCTTTTTTAAGAGATTTATGCATTTTTCATTCAGGATATTGGTGTAAAGTAATTTTATATCTCGACTGGCCATGAGTTTGTTACATGCTTTTTTGAGAGATTTATGCATTTCTCAACCGGGATATTAGTGTAAAGTAATTTTATATCTCGACTGGCCATGAGTTTGTTACATGCTTTTTTAAGAGATTTATGCATTTTTCATTCAGGATATTGGTGTAAAGTAATTTTATATCTCGACTGGCCATGAGTTTGTTACATGCTTTTTTGAGAGATTTATGCATTTCTCAACCGGGATATTAGTGTAAAGTAATTTTATATCTCGACTGGCCATGAGTTTGTTACATGCTTTTTTAAGAGATTTATGCATTTTTCATTCAGGATATTGGTGTAAAGTAATTTTATATCTCGACTGGCCATGAGTTTGTTACATGCTTTTTTGAGAGATTTATGCATTTCTCAACCGGGATATTAGTGTAAAGTAATTTTATATCTCGACTGGCCATGAGTTTGTTACATGCTTTTTTGAGAGATTTATGCATTTCTCAACCGGGATATTAGTGTAAAGTAATTTTATATCTCGACTGGCCATGAGTTTGTTACATGCTTTTTTAAGAGATTTATGCATTTTTCATTCAGGATATTGGTGTAAAGTAATTTTATATCTCGACTGGCCATGAGTTTGTTACATGCTTTTTTGAGAGATTTATGCATTTCTCAACCGGGATATTAGTGTAAAGTAATTTTATATCTCGACTGGCCATGAGTTTGTTACATGCTTTTTTCAGAGATTTATGCATATTTCAACCGGGATATTAGTGTAAAGTAATTTTATATCTCGACTGGCCATGAGTTTGTTACATGCTTTTTTGAGAGATTTATGCATTTCTCAACCGGGATATTAGTGTAAAGTAATTTTATATCTCGACTGGCCATGAGTTTGTTACATGCTTTTTTAAGAGATTTATGCATTTTTCATTCAGGATATTGGTGTAAAGTAATTTTATATCTCGACTGGCCATGAGTTTGTTACATGCTTTTTTGAGAGATTTATGCATTTCTCAACCGGGATATTAGTGTAAAGTAATTTTATATCTCGACTGGCCATGAGTTTGTTACATGCTTTTTTAAGAGATTTATGCATTTTTCATTCAGGATATTGGTGTAAAGTAATTTTATATCTCGACTGGCCATGAGTTTGTTACATGCTTTTTTGAGAGATTTATGCATTTCTCAACCGGGATATTAGTGTAAAGTAATTTTATATCTCGACTGGCCATGAGTTTGTTACATGCTTTTTTAAGAGATTTATGCATTTTTCATTCAGGATATTGGTGTAAAGTAATTTTATATCTCGACTGGCCATGAGTTTGTTACATGCTTTTTTGAGAGATTTATGCATTTCTCAACCGGGATATTAGTGTAAAGTAATTTTATATCTCGACTGGCCATGAGTTTGTTACATGCTTTTTTAAGAGATTTATGCATTTTTCATTCAGGATATTGGTGTAAAGTAATTTTATATCTCGACTGGCCATGAGTTTGTTACATGCTTTTTTGAGAGATTTATGCATTTCTCAACCGGGATATTAGTGTAAAGTAATTTTATATCTCGACTGGCCATGAGTTTGTTACATGCTTTTTTAAGAGATTTATGCATTTTTCATTCAGGATATTGGTGTAAAGTAATTTTATATCTCGACTGGCCATGAGTTTGTTACATGCTTTTTTGAGAGATTTATGCATTTCTCAACCGGGATATTAGTGTAAAGTAATTTTATATCTCGACTGGCCATGAGTTTGTTACATGCTTTTTTAAGAGATTTATGCATTTTTCATTCAGGATATTGGTGTAAAGTAATTTTATATCTCGACTGGCCATGAGTTTGTTACATGCTTTTTTGAGAGATTTATGCATTTCTCAACCGGGATATTAGTGTAAAGTAATTTTATATCTCGACTGGCCATGAGTTTGTTACATGCTTTTTTAAGAGATTTATGCATTTTTCATTCAGGATATTGGTGTAAAGTAATTTTATATCTCGACTGGCCATGAGTTTGTTACATGCTTTTTTGAGAGATTTATGCATTTCTCAACCGGGATATTAGTGTAAAGTAATTTTATATCTCGACTGGCCATGAGTTTGTTACATGCTTTTTTAAGAGATTTATGCATTTTTCATTCAGGATATTGGTGTAAAGTAATTTTATATCTCGACTGGCCATGAGTTTGTTACATGCTTTTTTGAGAGATTTATGCATTTCTCAACCGGGATATTAGTGTAAAGTAATTTTATATCTCGACTGGCCATGAGTTTGTTACATGCTTTTTTGAGAGATTTATGCATTTCTCAACCGGGATATTAGTGTAAAGTAATTTTATATCTCGACTGGCCATGAGTTTGTTACATGCTTTTTTAAGAGATTTATGCATTTTTCATTCAGGATATTGGTGTAAAGTAATTTTATATCTCGACTGGCCATGAGTTTGTTACATGCTTTTTTAAGAGATTTATGCATTTTTCATTCAGGATATTGGTGTAAAGTAATTTTATATCTCGACTGGCCATGAGTTTGTTACATGCTTTTTTGAGAGATTTATGCATTTCTCAACCGGGATATTAGTGTAAAGTAATTTTATATCTCGACTGGCCATGAGTTTGTTACATGCTTTTTTAAGAGATTTATGCATTTTTCATTCAGGATATTGGTGTAAAGTAATTTTATATCTCGACTGGCCATGAGTTTGTTACATGCTTTTTTGAGAGATTTATGCATTTCTCAACCGGGATATTAGTGTAAAGTAATTTTATATCTCGACTGGCCATGAGTTTGTTACATGCTTTTTTAAGAGATTTATGCATTTTTCATTCAGGATATTGGTGTAAAGTAATTTTATATCTCGACTGGCCATGAGTTTGTTACATGCTTTTTTGAGAGATTTATGCATTTCTCAACCGGGATATTAGTGTAAAGTAATTTTATATCTCGACTGGCCATGAGTTTGTTACATGCTTTTTTGAGAGATTTATGCATTTCTCAACCGGGATATTAGTGTAAAGTAATTTTATATCTCGACTGGCCATGAGTTTGTTACATGCTTTTTTGAGAGATTTATGCATTTCTCAACCGGGATATTAGTGTAAAGTAATTTTATATCTCGACTGGCCATGAGTTTGTTACATGCTTTTTTAAGAGATTTATGCATTTTTCATTCAGGATATTGGTGTAAAGTAATTTTATATCTCGACTGGCCATGAGTTTGTTACATGCTTTTTTGAGAGATTTATGCATTTCTCAACCGGGATATTAGTGTAAAGTAATTTTATATCTCGACTGGCCATGAGTTTGTTACATGCTTTTTTAAGAGATTTATGCATTTTTCATTCAGGATATTGGTGTAAAGTAATTTTATATCTCGACTGGCCATGAGTTTGTTACATGCTTTTTTGAGAGATTTATGCATTTCTCAACCGGGATATTAGTGTAAAGTAATTTTATATCTCGACTGGCCATGAGTTTTTTACATGATTTTTTAAGAGATTTATGCATTTTTCATTCAGGATATTGGTGTAAAATAATTTTATATCTCGACTGGCCATGAGTTTTTTACATCATTTTTTAAGAGATTTATGCATTTCTCAACCGGGTTATTAGTGTAAAGTAATTTTATATCTCGACTGGCCATGAGTTTGTTACATGCTTTTTTAAGAGATTTATGCATTTTTCAACCGGGATATTAGTGTAAAGTAATTTTATATCTCGACTGGCCATGAGTTTTTCACATGATTTTTTAAGAGATTTATGCATTTTTCAACCGTGATATTAGTGTAAAGTAATTTTATATCTCGACTGGCCATGAGTTTGTTACATGCTTTTTTGAGAGATTTATGCATTTCTCAACGGGGATATTAGTGTAAAGTAATTTTATATCTCGAGTGGCCATGAGTTTGTTACATGCTTTTTTAAGAGATTTATGCATTTTTCAACCGGGATATTAGTGTAAAGTAATTTTATATCTCGACTGGCCATGAGTTTGTTACATGCTTTTTTGAGAGATTTATGCATTTCTCAACATGGAAACTAGTGTAAAGTAATTTTATATCTCGACTGGCTATGAGTTTGTTACATGCCTTTTTAAGAGATTTATGCATTTTTCAACCGGGTTATTAGTGTAAAGTAATTTTATATCTCGACTGGCCATGAGTTTGTTACATGCTTTTTTAAGAGATTTATGCATTTTTCATTCAGGATATTGGTGTAAAGTAATTTTATATCTCGACTGGCCATGAGTTTGTTACATGCTTTTTAAGAGATTTATGCATTTTCAACCGGGATATTAGTGTAAAGTAATTTTATATCTCGACTGGCCATGAGTTTTTTACATGATTTTTTAAGAGATTTATGCATTTTTCAGCCGGGATATTAGTGTAAAGTAATTTCATATCTCGACTGGCCATGAGTTTGTTACATGCTTTTTTGAGAGATTTATGCATTTCTCAACCGGGATATTAGTGTAAAGTAATTTTATATCTCGACTGGCCATGAGTTTTTTACATGATTTTTTAAGAGATTTATGCATTTCTCAACCGGGATATTAGTGTAAAATAATTTTATATCTCGACTGGCCATGAGTTTGTTACATGCTTTTTTCAGAGATTTATGCATATTTCAACCGGGATATTAGTGTAAAGTAATTTTATATCTCGACTGGCCATGAGTTTGTTACATGCTTTTTTGAGAGATTTATGCATTTCTCAACCGGGATATTAGTGTAAAGTAATTTTATATCTCGACTGGCCATGAGTTTGTTACATGCTTTTTTGAGAGATTTATGCATTTCTCAACCGGGATATTAGTGTAAAGTAATTTTATATCTCGACTGGCCATGAGTTTGTTACATGCTTTTTTAAGAGATTTATGCATTTTTCAACCGGGATATTAGTGTAAAGTAATTTTATATCTCGACTGGCCATGAGTTTGTTACATGCTTTTTTGAGAGATTTATGCATTTCTCAACCGGGATATTAGTGTAAAGTAATTTTATATCTCGACTGGCCATGAGTTTGTTACATGCTTTTTTAAGAGATTTATGCATTTTTCATTCAGGATATTGGTGTAAAGTAATTTTATATCTCGACTGGCCATGAGTTTGTTACATGCTTTTTTGAGAGATTTATGCATTTCTCAACCGGGATATTAGTGTAAAGTAATTTTATATCTCGACTGGCCATGAGTTTTTTACATGATTTTTTAAGAGATTTATGCATTTTTCATTCAGGATATTGGTGTAAAATAATTTTATATCTCGACTGGCCATGAGTTTGTTACATGCTTTTTTGAGAGATTTATGCATTTCTCAACCGGGATATTAGTGTAAAGTAATTTTATATCTCGACTGGCCATGAGTTTGTTACATGCTTTTTTAAGAGATTTATGCATTTTTCAACCGGGATATTAGTGTAAAGTAATTTTATATCTCTACTGGACATGAGTTTGTTACATGCTTTTTTGAGAGATTTATGCATTTCTCAACCGGGATATTAGTGTAAAGTAATTTTATATCTCGACTGGCCATGAGTTTGTTACATGCTTTTTAAGAGATTTATGCATTTCTCAACGGGGATATTAGTGTAAAGTAATTTTATATCTCGACTGGCCATGAGTTTATTACATGCTTTTTTGAGAGATTTATGCATTTCTCAACCGGGATATTAGTGTAAAGTAATTTTATATCTCGACTGGCCATGAGTTTGTTACATGCTTTTTTGAGAGATTTATGCATTTCTCAACATGGAAACTAGTGTAAATTAATTTTATATCTCGACTGGCTATGAGTTTGTTACATGCCTTTTTAAGAGATTTATGCATTTTTCAACCGGGTTATTAGTGTAAAGTAATTTTATATCTCGACTGGCCATGAGTTTGTTACATGCTTTTTTAAGAGATTTATGCATTTTTCATTCAGGATATTGGTGTAAAGTAATTTTATATCTCGACTGGCCATGAGTTTGTTACATGCTTTTTAAGAGATTTATGCATTTTCAACCGGGATATTAGTGTAAAGTAATTTTATATCTCGACTGGCCATGAGTTTTTTACATGATTTTTTAAGAGATTTATGCATTTTTCAGCCGGGATATTAGTGTAAAGTAATTTCATATCTCGACTGGCCATGAGTTTGTTACATGCTTTTTTGAGAGATTTATGCATTTCTCAACCGGGATATTAGTGTAAAGTAATTTTATATCTCGACTGGCTATGAGTTTTTTACATGATTTTTTAAGAGATTTATGCATTTTTCAACCGGGATATTAGTGTAAAGTAATTTTATATCTCGACTGGCCATGAGTTTGTTACATGCTTTTTTGAGAGATTTATGCATTTCTCAACCGGGATATTAGTGTAAAGTAATTTTATATCTCGACTGGCCATGAGTTTTTTACATGATTTTTTAAGAGATTTATGCATTTCTCAACCGGGATATTAGTGTAAAATAATTTTATATCTCGACTGGCCATGAGTTTGTTACATGCTTTTTTGAGAGATTTATGCATTTCTCAACCGGGATATTAGTGTAAAGTAATTTTATATCTCGACTGGCCATGAGTTTGTTACATGCTTTTTTGAGAGATTTATGCATTTCTCAACCGGGATATTAGTGTAAAGTAATTTTATATCTCGACTGGCCATGAGTTTGTTACATGCTTTTTTAAGAGATTTATGCATTTTTCATTCAGGATATTGGTGTAAAGTAATTTTATATCTCGACTGGCCATGAGTTTGTTACATGCTTTTTTGAGAGATTTATGCATTTCTCAACCGGGATATTAGTGTAAAGTAATTTTATATCTCGACTGGCCATGAGTTTGTTACATGCTTTTTTAAGAGATTTATGCATTTTTCATTCAGGATATTGGTGTAAAGTAATTTTATATCTCGACTGGCCATGAGTTTGTTACATGCTTTTTTGAGAGATTTATGCATTTCTCAACCGGGATATTAGTGTAAAGTAATTTTATATCTCGACTGGCCATGAGTTTTTTACATGATTTTTTGAGAGATTTATGCATTTTTCATTCAGGATATTGGTGTAAAATAATTTTATATCTCGACTGGCCATGAGTTTGTTACATGCTTTTTTGAGAGATTTATGCATTTCTCAACCGGGATATTAGTGTAAAGTAATTTTATATCTCGACTGGCCATGAGTTTGTTACATGCTTTTTTAAGAGATTTATGCATTTCTCAACCGGGATATTAGTGTAAAGTAATTTTATATCTCGACTGGCCATGAGTTTGTTACATGCTTTTTTGAGAGATTTATGCATTTCTCAACCGGGATATTAGTGTAAAGTAATTTTATATCTCGACTGGCCATGAGTTTTTTACATGATTTTTTAAGAGATTTATGCATTTTTCATTCAGGATATTGGTGTAAAATAATTTTATATCTCGACTGGCCATGAGTTTGTTACATGCTTTTTTGAGAGATTTATGCATTTCTCAACCGGGATATTAGTGTAAAGTAATTTTATATCTCGACTGGCCATGAGTTTGTTACATGCTTTTTTAAGAGATTTATGCATTTTTCAACCGGGATATTAGTGTAAAGTAATTTTATATCTCGACTGGACATGAGTTTGTTACATGCTTTTTTGAGAGATTTATGCATTTCTCAACCGGGATATTAGTGTAAAGTAATTTTATATCTCGACTGGCCATGAGTTTGTTACATGCTTTTTAAGAGATTTATGCATTTCTCAACGGGGATATTAGTGTAAAGTAATTTTATATCTCGACTGGCCATGAGTTTATTACATGCTTTTTTGAGAGATTTATGCATTTCTCAACCGGGATATTAGTGTAAAGTAATTTTATATCTCGACTGGCCATGAGTTTTTTACATGATTTTTTAAGAGATTTATGCATTTCTCAACCGGGATATTAGTGTAAATTAATTTTATATCTCGACTGGCCATGAGTTTGTTACATGCTTTTTTGAGAGATTTAAGCATTTCTCAACCGGGATATTAGTGTAAAGTAATTTTATATCTCGACTGGCCATGAGTTTGTTACATGCTTTTTTAAGAGATTTATGCATTTTTCAACCGGGATATTAGTGTAAAGTAATTTTATATCTCGACTGGCCATGAGTTTGTTACATGCTTTTTTGAGAGATTTATGCATTTCTCAACATGGAAATTAGTGTAAAGTAATATTATATCTCGACTGGCTATGAGTTTGTTACATGCTTTTTTAAGAGATTTATGCATTTTTCAACCGGGTTATTAGTGTAAAGTAATTTTATATCTCGACTGGCCATGAATTTGTTACATGCTTTTTTAAGAGATTTATGCATTTTTCATTCAGGATATTGGTGTAAAGTAATTTTATATCTCGACTGGCCATGAGTTTGTTACATGCTTTTTAAGAGTTTTATGCATTTTTCAACCGGGATATTAGTGTAAAGTAATTTTATATCTCGACTGGCCATGAGTTTGTTACATGCTTTTTTAAGAGATTTATGCATTTTTCAACCGGGATATTAGTGTAAATAATTTTATATCTCGACTGCCCATGAGTTTTTTACATGATTTTTTAAGAGATTTATGCATTTCTCAACCGGGATATTAGTGTAAAATAATTTTATATCTCGACTGGCCATGAGTTTGTTACATGCTTTTTTAAGAGATTTATGCATTTCTCAACCGGGATATTAGTGTAAAGTAATTTTATATCTCGACTGGCCATGAGTTTTTTACAGGATTTTTTAAGAGATTTATGCATTTCTCAACCGGGATATTAGTGTAAAATAATTTTATATCTAGACTGGTCATGAGTTTGTTACATGCTTTTTTCAGAGATTTATGCATTTTTCAACCGGGATATTAGTGTAAAGTAATTTTATATCTCGACTGGCCATGAGTTTGTTACATGCTTTTTTAAGAGATTTATGCATTTTTCATTCAGGATATTGGTGTAAATTAATTTTATATCTCGACTGGCCATGAGTTTGTTACATGCTTTTTTCAGAGATTTATGCATTTCTCAACCGGGATATTAGTGTAAAGTAATTTTATATCTCGACTGGCCATGAGTTTTTTACATGATTTTTTAAGAGATTTATGCATTTTTCAGCCGGGATATTAGTGTAAAGTAATTTCATATCTCGACTGGCCATGAGTTTGTTACATGCTTTTTTGAGAGATTTATGCATTTCTCAACCGGGATATTAGTGTAAAGTAATTATATATCTCGACTGGCTATGAGTTTTTTACATGATTTTTTAAGAGATTTATGCATTTTTCAACAGGGATATTAGTGTAAAGTAATTTTATATCTCGACTGGCCATGAGTTTGTTACATGCTTTTTTGAGAGATTTATGCATTTCTCAACCGGGATATTAGTGTAAAGTAATTTTATATCTCGACTGGCCATGAGTTTTTTACATGATTTTTTAAGAGATTTATGCATTTCTCAACCGGGATATTAGTGTAAAATAATTTTATATCTCGACTGGCCATGAATTTGTTACATGCTTTTTTCAGAGATTTATGCATTTTTCAACCGGGATATTAGTGTAAAGTAATTTTATATCTCGACTGGCCATGAGTTTGTTACATGCTTTTTTAAGTGATTTATGCATTTTTCATTCAGGATATTGGTGTAAAGTAATTTTATATCTCGACTGGCCATGAGTTTGTTACATGCTTTTTTGAGAGATTTATGCATTTCTCAACCGGGATATTAGTGTAAAGTAATTTTATATCTCGACTGGCCATGAGTTTTTCACATGATTTTTTAAGAGATTTATGCATTTTTCATTCAGGATATTGGTGTAAAATAATTTTATATCTCGACTGGCCATGAGTTTTTTACATCATTTTTTAAGAGATTTATGCATTTCTCAACCGGGATATTAGTGTAAAGTAATTTTATATCTCGTCTGGCCATGAGTTTGTTACATGCTTTTTTAAGAGATTTATGCATTTTTCAACCGGGATATTAGTGTAAAGTAATTTTATATCTCGACTGGCCATGAGTTTTTTACATGATTTTTTAAGAGATTTATACATTTCTCAACCGGGATATTAGTGTAAAATAATTTTATATCTCGACTGGCCATGAGTTTGTTACATGCTTTTTTAAGAGATTTATGCATTTCTCAACCGGGATATTAGTGTAAAGTAATTTTATATCTCGACTGGCCATGAGTTTTTTACAGGATTTTTTAAGAGATTTATGCATTTCTCAACCGGGATATTAGTGTAAAATAATTTTATATCTCGACTGGCCATGAGTTTGTTACATGCTTTTTTCAGAGATTTATGCATTTTTCAACCGGGATATTAGTGTAAAGTAATTTTATATCTCGACTGGCCATGAGTTTGTTACATGCTTTTTTAAGAGATTTATGCATTTTTCATTCAGGATATTGGTGTAAAGTAATTTTATATCTCGACTGGCCATGAGTTTGTTACATGCTTTTTTCAGAGATTTATGCATTTCTCAACCGGGATATTAGTGTAAAGTAATTTTATATCTCGACTGGCCATGAGTTTTTTGCATGATTTTTTAAGAGATTTATGCATTTCTCAACCGGGATATTAGTGTAAAATAATTTTATATCTCGACTGGCCATGAGTTTGTTACGTGCTTTTTTGAGAGATTTATGCATTTCTCAACCGGGATATTAGTGTAAAGTAATTTTATATCTCGACTGGCCATGAGTTTTTTACATGATTTTTTAAGAGATTTATGCATTTTTCATTCAGGATATTGGTGTAAAATAATTTTATATCTCGACTGGCCATGAGTTTTTTACATCATTTTTTAAGAGATTTATGCATTTCTCAACCGGGATATTAGTGTAAAGTAATTTTATATCTCGACTGGCCATGAGTTTGTTACATGCTTTTTTAAGAGATTTATGCATTTTTCAACCGGGATATTAGTGTAAAATAATTTAATATCTCGACTGGCCATGAGTTTTTTACATGATTTTTTAAGAGATTTATGCATTTCTCAACCGGGATATTAGTGTAAAATAATTTTATATCTCGACTGGCCATGAGTTTGTTACATGCTTTTTTCAGAGATTTATGCATTTTTCAACCGGGATATTAGTGTAAAGTAATTTTATATCTCGACTGGCCATGAGTTTGTTACATGCTTTTTTAAGAGATTTATGCATTTTTCATTCAGGATATTGGTGTAAAGTAATTTTATATCTCGACTGGCCATGAGTTTGTTACATGCTTTTTTCAGAGATTTATGCATTTCTCAACCGGGATATTAGTGTAAAGTAATTTTATATCTCGACTGGCCATGAGTTTTTTACATGATTTTTTAAGAGATTTAAGCATTTTTCATTCAGGATATTGGTGTAAAATAATTTTATATCTCGACTGGCCATGTGTTTGTTACATGCTTTTTTAAGAGATTTATGCATTTTTCAACCGGGATATTAGTGTAAAGTAATTTTATATCTCGACTGGCCATGAGTTTGTTACATGCTTTTTTGAGAGATTTATGCATTTCTCAACCGGGATATTAGTGTAAAGGAATTTTATATCTCGACTGGCCATGAGTTTTTTACATGATTTTTTAAGAGATTTATGCATTTCTCAACCGGGATATTAGTGTAAAATAATTTTATATCTCGACTGGCCATGAGTTTGTTACATGCTTTTTTGAGAGATTTATGCATTTTTCAACCGGGATATTAGTGTAAAGTAATTTTATATCTCGACTGGCCATGAGTTTGTTACATGCTTTTTTAAGAGATTTATGCATTTTTCATTCAGGATATTGGTGTAAAGTCATTTTATATCTCCACTGGCCATGAGTTTGTTACATGCTTTTTGAGAGATTTATGCATTTTTCAACCGGGATATTAGTGTAAAGCAATTTTATATCTCGACTGGCCATGAGTTTGTTACATGCTTTTTTGAGAGATTTATGCATTTCTCAACCGGGATATTAGTGTAAAGTAATTTTATATCTCGACTGGGCATGAGTTTGTTACATGCTTTTTTGAGAGATTTATGCATTTCTCAACCGGGATATTAGTGTAAAGTAATTTTATATCTCGACTAGCCATGAGTTTGTTACATGCTTTTTTAAGAGATTTATGCATTTTTCAACCGGGATATTAGTGTAAAGTAATTTTATATCTCGACTGGCCATGAGTTTGTTACATGCTTTTTTGAGAGATTTATGCATTTCTCAACGGGGATATTAGTGTAAAGTAATTTTATATCTCGACTGGCCATGAGTTTGTTACATGCTTTTTTGAGAGATTTATGCATTTCTCAACCGGGATATTAGTGTAAAGTAATTTTATATCTCGACTGGCTATGAGTTTTTTACATGATTTTTTAAGAGATTTATGCATTTCTCAACCGGGATATTAGTGTAAAGTAATTTTATATCTCGACTGGCCATGAGTTTGTTACATGCTTTTTTAAATGATTTATGCATTTTTCAACCGGGATATTAGTGTAAAGTAATTTTATATCTCGACTGGCCATGAGTTTGTTACATGCTTTTTTGAGAGATTTATGCATTTCTCAACCGGGATATTAGTGTAAAGTAATTTTATATCTCGACTGGCTATGAGTTTGTTACATGCTTTTTTAAGAGATTTATGCATTTTTCAACCGGGATATTAGTGTAAAGTAATTTTATATCTCGACTGGCCATGAGATTTTACATGCTTTTTAAGAGATTTATGCATTTTTCAACCGGGATATTAGTGTAAAGTAATTTTATATCTCGATTGGCCATGAGTTTGTTACATGCTTTTTTAAGAGATTTATGCATTTTTCATTCAGGATATTGGTGTAAAGTAATTTTATATCTCGACTGGCCATGAGTTTGTTACATGCTTTTTTGAGAGATTTATGCATTTTTCAACCGGGATATTAGTGTAAAATAATTTTATATCTCGACTGGGCATGAGTTTGTTACATGCTTTTTTGAGAGTTTTATGCATTTCTCAACCGGGATATTAGTGTAATGTAATTTTATATCTCGACTGGCTATGAGTTTGTTACATGCTTTTTTAAGAGATTTATGCTTTTTTCAACCGGGATATTAGTGTAAAGTAATTTTATATCTCGACTGGCCATGAGATTTTTACATGATTTTTTAAGAGATTTATGCATTTTTCAACAGGGATATTAGTGAAAAGTAATTTTATATCTCGACTGGCCATGAGTTTGTTACATGCTTTTTTAAGAGATTTATGCATTTCTCAACCGGGATATTAGTGTAAAGTAATTTTATATCTCGACTGGCCATGAGTTTGTTACACGCTTTTTTAAGAGATTTATGCATTTTTCAACCGAGATATTAGTGTAAATTAATTTTATATCTCGACTGGCCATGTCTTTGTCAGTCATATTTATTTTCCTTAGTTTATCAACATGTTACCTTAATTTTTATATACCTGTATATTTTATACGTGATAAACATATTGTTCGAAGGAGAGGAGTTAATATTTTTGCTATGGCTTCAGCTATTTGGGGTGCGGGGTCTGTCTATTCCAGATCTGTTTGCGCGCACAGGGATACCAGTCTTGTGGATTTATTGTCTCCATATATATATATATATATATATATATATATATAGATCTTCCATATATATATATAAACTACAATCTTCCCTATATATATATATATATATATATATATATATATATATATATATATATATATATATGTATATATATATAGCATAATCTATTGTATACAGCTCATTTCTAAGAATGAAACCCATATGCTCAGACCATCTAGATTTTCTACACAACATTAATAACTTAACAAAACAATTCCTAAAATGTAAATATCCAATAAATATAATAAAATAAGCACTAAATAAAACTATCCATATAAATCGTAACACACTTCTCACATTCAATAAATGTAATAACAATAATCGGATTCCCATGGTTTTTAACCACAATCAATATTCCCACACACTTATTCACAATATAAAAAATGATTGAAAGAACAAAGACATTTTCGCTAAACCCCCCTTTAATGCGAAGAAACAAACACCTAACCTATCAGCTATCCTCACCTCTACCAAATATCTAAATAATACAAACCAGTCAGGAAATTACAACTGTAATCAAACTCTGTGTCTAGTTTGCAAACATTTAATAACCGATAGTGTATTTTCTGTACCCAACACCAATATCAAGATACACCCACGTCGCCTCACCGGTGATAGCCATAACATAATCTACTATCTATTCTGCACAAAATGTCCCAATAGTGGATATATTGGCGAATCTGGAATTAATTTTAGATTTCGTTTCAACAATCATAAACTATCCATACGTCAAAACAATCCTTATTCCCCCATAGCTGAACACTTTAATCAATCAAGACACTCATTAGACAACTGTAAATGTTTATTGATAGATTCCGATTTTAGTTCAACGTACACACGCAGAAAAAAAGAGAAATACTGGATTTTAAAATTAGACACATATAAACTAGGGTTAAACAAAGACTTGGGAATTTTTAATTTGTATAAATATTTCAATAGTTAAAAAATTTCTTTAGATATAGTTAAAAAAACAACCCTCTTTTAAGCAACATCTAAAATATTATCGTTCAATTTACGTTAGAAATATTCAAACACAGTTGCATTCCACATCACGTGACGTCCGCGTCTCGCGACGGACGCTTTGAAAACAAACTTCTGAATACAGTTATTTAATTAATTTCTGACGAAAGATCAGGGCGATCTAAAATATCAAACAAATATATATATATATATATATATATATATATATATATATATATATATATATATATATATATATAAATAAATACTTTCACAAAAAAACATTCAATTCAATTTTTTTTCTTTTAATTTGCAACTTTTCAGTTGTTTTCTCCATATTATATATATATATATATTAAGATACTTTTTATGCTTATACATTCTTTTTATAGGTACAAATATTGAAGTAAATGCTTTGTTTATAATAAACAGTATTAATAATATTTACCGGCCTGAATGTCCGAGAAATTTTCATAGAAAATATTCGCCCTCCGACAGGAATCGAACCATTATCCTATACGGAACCGTCGTCTAGCCTGACGTGCCTTAACCGATTGACCAAGAGAGGATCGTTCGGTTAGCAAGGTCGATTTTACTGCTTTTTAAACTACAATCTACCATGAATCTCTCACGTACATTCATATCTGCTCAAAGCTTATCCAAATGTAAAAAATGACCTCACACATCATGAAATGGACAAAGTCCGACAATTATTTTAAGACATTTTTTATGTTTATACATTCTTTTTTTTAGATACAAACGGAGCATTTACTTAAATATTTGTATCTATAAAAAGAATGTATAAACATAAAATTTTTTAAAAAATAATTGTCGGACTTTGTCCATTTCATAATATATATATATATACATATATATATATATATATAGTTCTTGAAGTGAAAATATATATATATATATATAGTTCTTGAAGTGAAATGATGTTTTATTAACTTTATTAATGTATTTGCAGAATTGTCCCGAGAAAGAATGTGTTGGAGATAAGATCAACTCAGATAAGACGGCTGTTCAGTCAGTGGAAACAAAAAAGAAAAAGACGGAAAAAGTCCGTAAAATGTTAAAACCTAAAGACAACAGCGTAAGTTTCGGGATATTTTAGATTCACATTTTTGCTTTTCTTTCTTTCTTTTTCATAGATAACGAAGATAAGGAAAAGGATAAGATTTATTATGTCTTACTAAATTGATCACTCATTGTATGTCCTACAATGTGTTTGTTTGATAATTCAATTCTCCCGCTTTTTCTCAACTTTGAAACGCGTGATGCTTTTTTTTGTTTTGTTTTGTTTTTTGTTTTTTTTGCGCTGGAGGCGATCTGGAAGCCATGTTGAATTATCGATTCCTGAAGTTTTGTCTTCATGCTACCTTGCAAATATATGTAGTCACAAACAGAACTAAGACAAGTGCCTTTATGTAGAGATTTAGATTTTAGAAATTGACAAGCAGACAAATAAAAAAAGTAAAGTGTTCACAAGCAGAGTCATACAGTGTCAAAAATGGAGACAGAATATTTTAACCTTTATCACGTTCCGCGCCTCTTCTAGGTTTCAAAATGTTTTCAACTTCATTTGACCATTCTAGGGATACAAAAGGCTATTATCTCCCTTTGGTTGAGATGAAGTCACCTAAATCACGTGACGGTAGCTTAATGACGGTTGTTTAGTCACGTCACTTCAGAGAATGATGAAAGTCAGTCAGCTACCAGGAGTCAAACCGAGCAGTTGCTTTTTCAGCACGGGTCCGGAGGTTCGTAAGGTTTTCATTTATATCCTGTTTTCATGTTGGTATGATTTCTTTCAGAACAAGCTTGAGTCTCACGCTATTAAACTGCAACATTTTAACGGTATTGCTCGAGCAAACATCACGCTGTGATGTCCCTTTTTTGCAATATATATATATATATATATATATATATATATATATATAGCATAATGAGAAGTCACGTATATTCGAACACAATTGCTGTGATGGCCCTTTTTTGCAATAATATATATATATATATATATATATATATATATATATATATATATATATATATATATATATATATATATATATAATGTAAAGGAATCAACCATAGTCGGGATCGTCGAGTCAATTCGAACGTTCCTTTCTTTAGCTGCATCGTAGGTGCTTCGCCAGGACTACATACAGATTTGAATTCAGATTTGTCCTTCTAAACCAGTTGTCATCCAAGGCTATAGAACGCAGTCTGCCCAAGAGAAGCAAACAATGAATGAGCCTTTCTTCCATAGTTCACCCGTTATCTGGTCACCCCGAAGTTATACAATATTATTTAACACCCGTTATCATAATTTATTTTATTAGTTAAGTTTTAAAATATCAAAATTTAATGTTAGTGTTCTACCCACTAAATCTGTCACAACAATTGAAAAGAATTTAATCTACTTAACATAAAATTTGATGCAACTACTTCTAAAAGAATCAGGGACTTAACACAAAACAAAATAATAAGCCAAAACTTGAAAAGGGATTTACTCTATCACTTGTAATAATTACCCCGTGGAATATTAGGATCTTGAATAAGTTCTCGCTGTTTTCCAACAGATGGTATTCACAGAACTGCGTACGTATAGTTTCAGATGGTAACACATCTATAAAGAAGTACTATAAGTAAGCTTGAAATTCAGTGTATGTCATTTCGCCGAAGTGTAACCAAATTTGTTTTTCATAGCGTTAAACATGTCGGATTTTGTGTCAAGGAAAGTGTATTTGCGGGGAATTTTACTGCATTACTTTATTCAAAAGAAATCTGCCGCTGAAGCGCACAGAATTCTTGTTGAGACTTACGGCGACCATGCTCTGTCGGAAACAACATGCAGAGATCAATTAAGATGCTTCAAAAATAATGATTTTGATGTTGAGGATAAAAAACGCTGTGATGCACCGAAAATTTTTGGAGATGAAAAAATGGAGGCATTACTTCATGAAACGCAAGCTGAACCTGCAGAATCATACTCTCTTTATCTCTGACTCAAAGTGATGAACCCAACACTCATCCTGAGTTAGGAAACCTTCAAGGAAACGTTCAAGGAAGCCAGCAGGATCTGCCTCAGAAAATGTCAGATTTCCCCGTGACCTGATCAACCTGGTGCGCTTTTAATCAGTTTTCAGACGTAGCACCCACCGAGCAGAAACCATCACCATGCAAAGTTCATTGTGCAGATTATTCTTAACTCTCTCATGGGATATGCTAATAGCAATGGCTGTTTGATTTATAGTCAGACGTCTGTCATCCATCAACATGTGGTGATCAATGTTTTCCTTGGTGGTGGCGGTTGCACGATGTCGGACCTTCAAGACTCTCATTTTCCCTCCTAAGTTCAACTGCCCACTTTTACATAGTTGATAAAGGTGGGGCGTCATGAATGGATGTCCGTGGGGGCTAAGTCCTTTTTATCGCAGGTACTTGATAACACAACGATACCAAATTTTGTCCATTTTCTAGAGAAGTCGCTACTAGTTACATTTGAAGACTTCTTTGAACAGTCAGATGTCAGTTTACATGGAAAGAAACAATGCAATTATTAATAAGATGAGATGAAATGAATGGATGCAATAGTTCACAGCTCTAGCATCAACCCTTCATATTCAGCCTATGAACTTTTCAGCCCACCCTTGTACCTCGAAAGAAACAATGCATTTATTAATAAGAAGAGTTGAAATGAATGCATGCAAGATTTCACATGTCTAGCATCACACCTTCATAGTCAGCCTATGAACTTTTCAGCCCGAACTCGTACCTTGAAATAAACAATGCAGTTATTAATAAGAAGAGGTGAAAGAAATGCATGCAATATTTAACAGCTCTAGCATCAACCCTTCATAGTCAGCCTATGAACTTTTCAGCCCACCCTTGTAACGCGAAAGGAACAATGCAGTTATTAATAAGAAGTGTTGAAATGAATGCATGTAATATTTTACAGCTCTAGCATCAACCCTTCATAGTCAGCCTATGAACTTTTCAGCCTATGAACTTTTCAGCCTATGAACTTTTCAGCCCAGCCCCGTAGTTTCTTTCAATTTGAACCCACATTCAATTCTCTCAGTGTTCAGAAAATTCCAGTTCAGCCTCCGACGTTGAATTTTTAAAAAATTCACGCGGCAGGCAACATCCGTAATGCAAGTTGACTTACTCTAAAAGTGTCACATAATCAAAATTCTCCTATGTGATTTTAAGGCCAGGACAATGTGTGGGACAGTTCTGATCCTGGGGAGGCTGTCATAAAAGCTAGGGAAGACACCGATTTTATGTTGATTCACCATATAGAAAAAAAAATTAGTTGAATCATTAGGTGCAGAGTAAACAATGACTGTTAGTGGAAAATTGAAGAAAAAGAATTTGTTTATTTACATTTATATCAAAAGATTGCAAGGCTGTGTAGGGGAGTTATGACTCTCAGTAAATAATTATAAATTCCCTAACATTTATTTATATATACAAGGTAACCAAAAAAGTTCTGTCCGTATTTTGATTAGTCATTGAATGAAGTTGAAATATATACGAAATGCGTGTAGCAATTGTTTTCAAATTCGGACAGCCGGGAGTAGGAACATCAAACGTTATAAAAAAAACACGCGCACCGTGCCCGGCCATCAGTTATAAGCCGGACAGCTGTGAGAAGGATGGAAGTGTCTAGATATCTCGTTCGGGGCTGTTTGCTTTACGACATCAAAGTGGGCTTATCAGCAGTGCATCAAGTCGCCGCATATGTCAAGCGTTTGGGGATAGTGCTGTGGATGAACGTACTGCAAGGCGTTGGTTTCGAAAATTCAAGTCGGGAGATTTGTCTCTCCGTGATGAACCTCGCAGTGGACGACCACAGGTCTTGAATGACGGAGTCCTGAAGGCGGCCATTGAAGACGACAGTAGTCTAACGTGTGGTGAACTTGCAAGACAGTTCAACGTTTCCGATGAAACAGTTAAACTTCACCTGCACCGCATAGGGAAGACGTACAAACTGAGCAAGTGGGTTCCGCAAACGCTGTTGGAGGTCCACAAGGGACAACGAGTGGCAGCCTGCGTATCGCTGCTTTCTCACCACCGTACCGCATCCTTATTCAATCGAGTGCTTACCAGTGATGAAAAGTGGGTTCTGTACGAAACTCCCAAGCGTTCCAGACATTGGATGCTGTCCCTCACACCGCAAGACCGCCTATGCACCCACGCAAGATTATGCTTTGTATCTGGTGGACAGGTCGTCAAGTGGTTCATTATGAACTGCTACCAACGGGCCAAACGGTCACTGGAGACCTATACTCGCAGCAACTGAAACGTGTACAACAGGCATTGCGCCAGAAGGAGCCAGCACTGCTGAATCGCAAAGGTGTGATTTTCCTCCATGACAACGCTAGGCCGCATGTCGCGCGAGTGGTCAGGGATACCATACAGCAACTTGGGTGGGGGAGACTCTGTGCCATCCACCTTATTCACCTGACCTTGCGCCATCGGATTACCACCTCTTCCACTCCCTGGAGAATCATCTTCGTGGGAAATCCTTCACCAATGAAGCAGACTTGCGCATAGCCCTCACGGACTTCTTTGCGCCCCCCCCCCCCCCGAGTTCTACCGCAAGGACATTGAATAGCTGGAGACACGTTGGCAGAAGGTGCTGGATGCCGATGGCGATTACTTCGAAGACTACATATAAGTTACACATACTGTGAAGCGTTTTCTTTTTTTCCTTTAAAAACGGACAGAAATTATATGGTTACCTTGTGCAAAAATACTCGTAAAAAAGCAAAGTGTATACTATTTTTTCTCGAAAGTTTTTTGTAGAATGAGTGTCCATATAATTTAGTTCGAAAATGCCAGAAGTGTCTGGGATTTTCTTACCTCGAATTTTTGTTTAGTGCTAAAAGATAAATGTTACTATATTATGTAGCTACCTCCACAAAATCGCTAAACAATTAACATGCTGTGGTTAAAAAAATGCTCCAAACTTAATGAAAATACAGATTTGTCATCGAAATCCTTATGTTATTATTAAGAGGAAAGATGAAAGTGTTTTTGAATATTTAATTAAAAAAAATTTAATCCTTTTTAGAACATTCGAAATCTTGATTAAAAATCTTGTTTTTCTTGCGTCAGCGGATGCATTATAAATTAGCATAGCAAATTTTAGTGTCTTTTTGCAGTCACAGACACATTAATTTGGAAATTCTTGCAAAAAATTAAATAATTGTCGGATTTTAATTAAATTTTCAGAACTCATTCACAAATGAATTAAATTATTTCAGTAATGTTTTTTTTTTAGAAAATCTTGGTAAATCTTCTTTCTTTTTTTCATTTGTAATTTTAATGAAAACTCAAGAAATTCAGCATGATTTTTTTAGTGACTATATTAGTTTAAAAGCAGAATTCTTTGGAGAATTTCAATCATCAATTTCTTTTTCTAAAATCGGAACCCGTTTTACAAAAATCTGTTCTGAATCGTAAAATAAAAATGCAATAAACTAAGACATTATTTAATTAGAAAAGCTTTAATTGCTTTTATGAATAATAAAGTCAGTTTGAGTAAATATTGTCAAGTTCTGCCATTGCGCTGTCACGGAGCTGTTAAAAAGCTGTCAACATCAATAAAAAAGCTACCGTCGTGTTGAAAAATGCATTTCTGTGATATTTTAAACTTCAAGTAAATAATAGTTATACTTTAAATCGGGTAATATTTCTCGAATAAAGTAGTAAATACTCTTTAGTCTTTACAAAGTTCGCGCGCACGATCTTTGTAAAGAGCATGATTATCTACTAATTAAAATTACAAAATAAAAATAATGCTAGAAACGAAATAATAATTAATGCGCGAACTTTGTAAAGAGCATGATTATTTACAAAATAAAAAATGCTAGGAAGGAGCATATTATTTTATTTTGTAAATAATCAGGCTCTTTTCAAACGTCATGCAAAGTTTACGCATTAATTATTATTCGTTTTATTTTTATTTGTTTTAATTTTTAAAAAATGCTTTATTATATTATTTAATTTGTTCTTTTACTCTGTCATTGCTATTATACACGGAAAAAAGGTTCCATTGTATTATTTAATTTGTTTTTGTTTAAAGTTTTATGTTATAAATAATACTACACTTATAAAAAAAATACATTGCTTTACGGTAGTGCGTAGTGATTTCTGCGACGAAATTCTGTAAAAGAAGTAAGTAGACCAAAATTTACGCTTGCGCAAAGGAAAATAACCGGAAGTGCTTCGCATTGAATTAGTGCAAAAACAATGCCAGTAATGGCGGAAGAATGACCGGGACAAAATCCCATTTTTTCTTGTCGATAACGCAAAAACGGTAGTTTTTTTTTCATAATTTAGTTGTTAATTCGAGTTCAGCATGTACATTTACACAGAAATATGACGATTTGGGAAACTTTTAATAGATATTTAGCGCGGGGCTTAAAAAGCAAATTTACTAATAAAGTCTCAGAAAAGCATATTTTATTTTTGGAAGTTTTTTTTTTTTTTAATAAAGATATTTACATTGTTATAACAGTTTGCTAAAAATGGCGCTAAATTTTAAAAAATTTAGAAATTTCAAAACGAAAACTCCTTCCAATCAATGTAAACTAGTTTTGAAATACAGCATCGTATTTTGTTTATTGGAAATATTAAATTTAATCTATCAGCGTGAAATTAAAACTAAAATAAGAGCTTCAAGAAAGATTTTTCATTATTAAAAATTCATTTTAAACGTTAGGTGTCACGTTTTTGTGGAGGTACCTACTATTATGACCTGGAAAAGGAAAAGGAGATGGAATATTCGTTGACGCACGTTTTGACGACCTGTCCGTGTCAACTGCTTGTCCGATAGTGAGAATGTCACGTGTTTGTGTTTGAAGAGGAGAAAAGTGGGATCGATTCTCATTGGTTTAGAATGGGTGAATTAATGATAATAATAATTGTTATAGGTGTGAAGTCTTGTTCAGGCTATTCTTTTGAGCGCTTAATAAAAATTCAAGTAGGTAGAGAAAATGTTCATGTGAAAATGGACACTTAAATTAGTTGGGAAATTTAGGGCAAAACTGTACTTGGTAGACGGATAGAACGAAAGTTGTTGTCAATGTTCTGACCTGTCAGTGAACGATAGGCCAATCCGAGCAGTAAACTCTTGTGTGATGAAAGGTGTGCCGAATGAAAAATTATAGCAGCAACGATGTATCTTCAAGGAGGACCTGGCTTGCTAGAAGGTACCTTTAGACAAACAAATTTTCAGTTTTTAGTTTTTGTATGTAGCCTGGAGTCATTGGTTGGCGATGTGCTTTCTATGTGTTTGACGTCTTTTTGTTCTCGGTTGAAAATATTAATTGATGTCTTTGAGCCCCATCGGTCTTGATTATCCACTCTGCACGAATAGCTATTCTAACCAACCGACGAACCTTTTTTTATATTTTGGTCGCTCACGAAATTATCTTTTCAAATTTTCGCGGGTTTCAAATTTCGTTCTTCTGTTTGGTGGAGAAAAAAAAGTACAGCACTCTTCCCCTTATCACGGTCTACGACTGAAGTAATTATTAATTGAATAATTGAATTGGGGTTCGGGTGCGACAATTTCTTTTTATAAGACTTTTGTGGCGAGGACAAAGAAGTCCTGTTCTCTGTGCTGTCTGTCGAAAAAGAAAATCAGAATCAAGATCGGTCGACTTTAGCAGGACTTGAAATATGGCAATCTTTTGCGGTTCCCTACCAGCCTCGACCAATCACAGCTTTTCTTAACCCCCAATAAAAGAACGCTGTGTCGCTTGGCTCTTCGTGAGTGAAGAAAGTAGTTGTGCATTCTGATGTGAATTTCTTTTGTTTAGCCTGTTGGATTACAATCCCTGACGATAATCACAAAATATTCCGATTCTGATTGGTGGAAAATAATCTGGAGGATAAGTTATCTTCTCAATCCTTTTTTCAAGAACATTCTTTTTTTCATTATCCTGAGCCATAAAAAGAATAAAGTTTAGTTAGCAATAGAAATTATAATAACCCAAAAAGTCATAAGTCCTAGGTCGTAATTCCATGGGTCATAAATCAGTCTGGCAAGTCCAACGTCATAAAATGCCTGGAATGTAAATCACAACGCTTGTTGCTGGACTCACCACTTTTGCTCCTGGTACATTTTGACCCGCAAACAATATTGGCGGACTCATGTGAGCCCGGGCAAAAATAATACAACAAAAACATGGAATTTAAACAAACAAGTCTTAATAAATATATTAAACGGACATTTTACAAAAAGGAAAATGGGAAATGATGTGCGGAATTACACTGTGCAATAAAAACAAATTTAAGTTGTCTATGTTTTTTCAAATGATTTATGAAAAAATTTTCCACCGCTGAATCAGAAAATGACATCCGTTTCTCTCGATAAGGTCATGTTTTTGTGCTAAGCTGAGTTTTTAAAAATCCGATCTTCTGACTAAATCGATTACACTTTTGTGACATTATCGATTGAATTTTGTTAATATTTCTCATACGAAATAAGATTTTAAGAGAAAAAAAATTGTTTTCTAACACAATTTATTAATTAAATATTAAAGACATCGATTACAATAAATTGAATTGATAAATGTAAGTACACGTAAATTGCATGTTACGTCAACATTGTTCTAAATTCAGTGCTTGAAATTCCGCTTATTCGAACCCTTAGAACAGCGTTTCTCAACCTTTTTACCCTTGCGTAACCCTTAAAATAAATTACATGTCTCAAGGAACCCCTGCGCAAAAACAAAATTATATACCATATCTTTCTCATTTTATTTTCATCGTAGTTCACGTGGTAAATATCATAGTATATATTTTTGAACAACTGATTTAAGGACAAATTAATACGTCTTTGTCAAATTTTTCGGTAATGTTAAATAAAATTCATACTGTTTGTTTATAATACTTCACCGGGGAGTTTCATTCACACACAAAAAATTCTAAATTCAAACGTCAAAAATGAACATAAGTAACCAATATCAAATACCTATAATATAAATGTAAAAAGAACGAAAACAGATAATTGCTGTATGACTTTTTTTTATAGGTATCTCTGTAAAAATAAAGAAAAAACAAAGAAATAAGTAACTTTAAGTCCAGGTCCCGTTCACTGAGTGGGCACTGACTAGTGAAGTTGGTTTTACACTGGCGCCATAAAGACATAACTAAATATATTCCCAATGATTGTCATATTTTTTTTAATAACATACTAGGTTAGATAAGATGATGTCTATATTACAATATTACAATAACCAAGAATACATTGTGCGTGTTTAGTAATATTACGTATATGAAATTAAATAAACATTCAAAAGTGCATTAATAAAAATTCAACTGTTCTCGCGGAACCCTTAGAGACCTTTTGCGAAACGTTAGGGTTCCGGGGAACCCCGGCTGAGAAATGCTGCCTTCAACATGATCAACGGCTGGGCTGTCTCTCTTCAAAGTCCAGTAGTAATCAGTCATCGTGACTGCATCCCAGCGTCCCTGATACCTGGTCTCCATCTCTTTCGTGTCATGATGGAATCTCTCCCCCTCTTTGTTGTACATTGATCCCAGATTCTCAAGAAACTGATCCATATATGAGAATAAATAATGCATATTGATGCGCATGTTGCGTCCGAGGTTTCTCAAAGCTGTCAGCATATTGATGATAAGTTCTGCGTAGTTCCTGGCCTTGTTGTTGTTGTCAAGAAAGTTCTTCACGACCAGAACAAAACCCTTTCATGCTTCCAGTTCCACTTCACATAATGAGTTTTCAAAATCTGGATCTCTGATGAGTTGACGGACCATCAAAGATGCCAGCTTTCAACTTCTCTCTCTTCAATCCTGGAAAAGCCTGGCACAAATAATTGAAACAGCCATCATCCTGGTCCAGAGCTTCGGTGAACTGCTTGATCAAGCCAAGATTGATCTGCAGCGATAGGAAAAGTATCCTGTCTCTGTCCACCAGAGGCTTATTGATGGCGTTCGTTGTTCTGCAAAGCATCAATTCCTCCTGAACAGGCCAGTCCTTTTTCGTGTAATGCTGATCCGTGTCCCTAGTATCCCAAATGCACAGAAAGCATGGGTACTTCATGAACCCGGAATGTTTTCCCAACAAAAAGTTCACCATCTTCAGGTCAACGCAAATGAATCACTCATGTTGATTATAATTAATTTTATACATACTTCACCGAATCATATTTCTCTTTGAATGTAGTCGAGTGAGTGAGGGGTAGAGAGGAAAACTGGTTGCCATTGTGAAGAAGAAAACTTTTCAGTGAAATGGATTTAAACACAATTATGAATAATGAAGATGGTATAGTGGCGTGTGAGAAAGAATACAAAATGTTGATAGGAAGTCTTATTTATGTCATGACATCAACAAGGCCAGACATCTGCTATACGGTTACTAAGTTGTCTCAAAACTTAAATAAACCAAGGACTGTGCATTTAACAAGAGCTAAGCAAGTATTACGTTATTTAAAGGGAACTAAGAATCAGTGCCTAGTATTTCGACAATCAAAAAACCCACTACAACTGGAAGGATTTTGTGATGCTGATTGGGCAAATTCACCAGATCGTAAGAGTATCACAGGCTATTGCTTTAGATTGGCAAAAGATAATCCAATAATTAGCTGGAAATCTGAGAAACAGGGGATGATTTCACTTTCAACATGTGAGGCTGAATATGTTGCATTGTTGCAAGCAACACAAGAGGCTATTTTTCTTAAATTACTAATAAAAACAATTACAACACTGATAATAAGTGAGCCTATAATTATTTACTGTGATAATCAGGCCAGTATTGCTTTGGCTAAAAATCCAATAATACATCAAAGATCAAAGCATATTGATATTAAATATCAATTTGTTAGAGATCAGGTACAAAAGAAAACAGTACAAATTGAATATGTTAAATCGGAAAATAACGTGTCGGATTTGTTTACGAAGCCAGTTACAAAATTGAAAATACGGGCTTTCATTCCTCTCATATTTGGTACTGACTTATAAGGTTCTCTTATAGTCCTGGGTAGGACGTAAAACTGCATCCATTATTGTCCTATATTGGGGTATAAACGTGAATAGTCCTACTTTTAGCCCAATCCTTCTCCTGAATAACTCTCAAAATCACTCTGACCCGGAGTGATAGTGACTGTTTTAATGGGTCCCAGCTATGGGTAAAATAATAACTTTTTCCACCTTTTTTTGTTGTGATCACAGCCTAAGTTTATAATATTGTTGTTAATGTTTATTAACCTAAAGTACTTAACAGTGAACAAATGATATAACTAATTTTGGGGGATATTAATTTTTCATTTAAAAAAAAAAGAAAAAAAATCCTTTTATTAATACTAAAGTATTTGTTCCATATAAATATTGACTTTACTAATATTTTGAAAGAAGATTCCATAATGTACCCAAAAAATAGGGGCCTGTTACAATTTTTGTGTACCGCTGTTTACTAGTGAGCCAACCTAAATCAGCTGACTCATTTTATAGTTTACCAAGAGAAGGTTAACCAATCAGAAGACTTGGAATATTCAATCCGATGTGTATAAAGGCGGCCATTTTGTTTTCCCCGAATATCCACTGCTAACCTGTCAGATGAAAGATTGGAAGAACTACGCTTTCCTACTCTCTATGAATATCCACTGCCAACCTCTGATATGGAAGACCTTAAGAATTCCTGAATAGCTGCTACTAGATATTGGTGCTGTTTCATTGAACAAATTACTTACTACGTCGAATTTCTACATTCAGACTACATTAAACATGTATAACAATTATTATTATTAACATTTAAGGGAAAAGAAAAGACAATCGATTGGTTAGAATAGCTAATCATTCAGAATGGATAATGAAGATCGATGGGGGTGAAGGACGTCAATTACTATTTTCAACCGAGAAGAAGAAGACTTTAAACGTGATCCTTCCTTTTTAACTTTGGCAGCGACAAGTCGTCTCTTCTCACACCTCTCGCATGAGAGACATAGTGATAGTTGCTTTGAACTCTTCGCAACTTCATTTCTCATTTTCATTTTTGTAACGTCTCCATACTCCTGCCTCAATCGTAAATCTGGTTTCGTTGACAAAATTAACCTGGCTGCTGATCTCGAAAATGACCTCCAATCTGTGGTTGACTGGTGCAGGAAATGGCGTGAAAACTTTAATGCCTCCAAAACGAAACCGCTCTCCTGTACCCTCCACAGAGAACCCTTCCTGCCTCCCATCAAAATGACTGATTCCCAACTCCTCATTACACCTACTTGGTCTCACCCTGTCCACTGACATGAGGTGGAATAAATACATTGAATCAATAACTTCATCTACTGCAAGGAAAGTTGGCTCTCTGTGTCGGGCCAGAAAGTTTTTCTCGTCTGAGTCCATCCTTCAAATCTATAAATCAACCATCCGTCCTTGCATGGACTATTGCTGTCTTATATGGTCTGGTGCTCCCGCTGTACGTCTCGAGGTCCTCGACAAAATTCAGAGACGAATATGCAAGATGATAGGTCCTGATCTGGAATCTACTCTACAATCGATATCTCACAGACGTGCTTTGGCCTCCCTCGGTCTCTTCTAGAAATATTTTCACTGCAACTGTTCCTACGAGCTACTTTTGCTGGTGCCTGGACTACATGAATTTAAACGAGCTACCAGGCTGGCATCTCGGTCCCACCCTTTCACTGTCAAAACGGTTAAATGTAACCATCTCTTCTTCTCAAACAGCTTCTTCCCCCACACTTCCCGTCTGTGGAACTCCTTTCCCCTTACTTGCTTCCCCGATGACTATAATCTTCAAATATTCAAGTGTAATGTCAATCGACATCTGACTCCCTGAGCTTGTTCCCCGTCCTTCTCTGTATCCTTTCCGCAAACACAATTCTTTACACTTGTTCTCAATCCTCTGTAACCCCTTACGTGCTAGCGACACTCCCGCCTTGCTTGGGGTGAATTGCCTTTAAAAAATACTTGTTTGAATTCCATGTTTCGTATTTGTGTGTGTGTGTGTGTGTGTGTGTGTTTGTGTGTTGGTTGGTTGGTTAGTGTGTGTGTCTGGGTGTGTGTGTGTGTGTGTCTGGGTGTGTCTGTGTCTGTCTGTCTGGGGGTGTGTGTGTGTCTGGGTGTGTGTGTGTGTGTCTCTGGGGGATGTTTCTGTGTGTGTGTGTTTTTCTCTCTCTCTCTCTCTCTCTCTCTCTCTCTCTCTCTCTCTGTGTGTGTTAGTTCGGGTTTCGATCGGTGATGGTTTGCTACAATGTGTGTAGCATGTCGGGGGTCCTAGCCGTGAAGATTGGGACTGGTGGAACTCGTCTAAGCATTTTCCATGGATAGACCAGTGAGAGAATTGCGACGTTTTGTCTGTGGGAAAGGAATTGTAGGATGGGAAATAATTCATCACCCACAAGGACGCGGAGACTCTTTCGGATTCTGTCGAGACACGAAAGTGAAGACTTGGCAGCTCCTGCAGCAGTAATTCATTTTCAGCCCTGCTGATTTGGACCATGTAAAGGTAGAGGATAGCAGGAGGGGCAAACTACAGGCGACTCTGACCATTTTTCCAAGTATCTTTAATGATTGATCTTATGTACGAATTTCACTTGAGGTTTGGATTGAGTTTAGGTCTCAATAGGCGATAATCAAAACTGCTGTAAGTTCCGGGTCTGCTCGGGGATGAATTCCCAAGTTTTGAAACTTATTTTAGCTTAGATATAACCCTGGTTGAATTTAAAGCCCAATAGGCGTTCGAGTCACGAAGCCTGCCTGACTGGTGTCTATCCGGAGTCCGATCGACGATGTTGGAATGTAACTAGTTTGGTTTTAGAGGCATTGGATGTAACCATCCAGTTTTTCCCGCCAATGAGACGTTAGAACTAGATCAAAGTAGATATCAGCTGCCAATCTCTGGCTATCAGGTACTTACTGGAACCGTACAGGAACTGACCATTTTTCCTGCATCTTCAACGATGGATCGTATGTACGAGTTCCACTTGAGATCAGGGATGAGTTTATGTCCTAATAGTCTCACAAGGCACGGAGCCTCCCTGACTGGTGTTAGTTCGGGGTTCGATCGGCGATGATGGAACATAACTAGTTTTGTTTTCCAGGGATTGAATGAAATCAGCCAGTTTTTTTCCCCCGCCCCTGAGACGCTAGAGCTCAATCAGAGGAGAGATCAGAATGTGATTCTATTTAAGAAATACTTTTCTTTTGCAGAAGTCAACTGCCTCATCAGATTTTCCTCTGCGGCACCCAGCACTCCTCAGCCCCCTGGCTGCACCTGATGCTATCAATATGTACGTAAAGGTAAGCACATCAATACATTCTCATTATAATAAAAAAAAGAACATAAAAAAGTATGACCTGCTGCATGGTCAGGTCGCCTGGTTCCCCCACCAGGGTTTTTTTTTTTTACAAGAGGATACACACATAGGATTAAAAACAAAACCTGTTAAAGGGTGGATGAATCTTTTCATGAGATCAACGACTACATAGTACAGTCGGAGGGTATCCATATTCACGACGTTTCGGCCGTTGCAGTCTCCGGCCTTCTTCAGGTGATTGGAATTTCAAACTGAAACCTTTTTTTTCGTCCACCAAGGTAGGTTGTTCTAGTTCTACGCGCCATGCCTCTTCCGGATGTCTCGGTTATCTCCCTTTAACTTCAGCCAGGTATTGAACTCAGAACTCTTTGGGTCAAGTCACCTGATCCAACCAACGCTTTTATCCACTGGACCCTATGTTCTTGAGAAAATCAGTGTATGAATTTTTTGGATATAAACTTAATGTCTCAGTCGTGAATATGTCAATAAGGATGAGGACAACAGTCCGACAATGTAAATAATTACAACATCTCATTTCAGAAATCGAAACACATGCGGATTGACATATTAACCTTAAAAATGTGAATTCCATAGTTAACCTTTTTATTAAAGAAATACGCAAAAACAGTTCTAACATTGCCCTGTTTCTTATTTCCCGTGACTTTTTTCTGTAACTTTCTTTACCTGGATTCAAAAATTGCTGCCTCAGTAGATTCCATACCTACAACTTGCAGGGTCGTATCAGAGACAAATGATTTGGGGGCGTTTTGGCAAAAAATCTAGAATTTAGCATTAAGTTATCAACAATTTCCTGTATCTCCTTGCTTTCATTGTTTTTGGGTTTTTTGGTTTTTTTCTTTATTGTATTTTGCTAAAATAAAACCCTGTAAAAAATAAAATTGGTAAAGATGTTGGGGAGGCAAACTCCCTCCCTCGTCCCCCTCGTCCCCCTCGTCCGCCGGCCCTACTTGATTAAAATAGAAGAAATGAAGAAATTAAACCAATAAGTTGGTGCCTAAAATGAATAATGGCAGATAGATTTTGTTTTTCATTTTTTTCATAGATTCTTTGTTTTACTGGGTTTTTTTAAGGTTTATCCAAACATCGATGAGAAGCAGACTGACTCTCCGTCTCAGTTAACCACGAAGATTCCATCTATACAGGTGGAAAAACCTGAAAATGACCATGCAAGCGATGAAAAGGTAAGCAATAAAAAATCTTTATTGCAGGTAAATCTGAGAAGAGACATTGCAAATTTTGTTTTTCGGACAATCGAATCTCTTTTGTAAATTTTGCTTTTCGGACAATCGAATCTCTTTTGTAAATTTTGCTTTTCGGACAATCGAGTCTCTTTTGTAAATTTTGTTTTTCGGACAATCGAATCTCTTTTGTAAATTTTGTTTTTCGGACAATATATCAAGCCTAGTTATCTCCCTGGCCACCTGAGTTAAACCGTGCTTCGGTCAGTATTTACACCTAGTGTATCAGCAGTTGGACGCGATATTTGTTGTAGGGTTAATAGAATATGGAATTTGCGTTACTCTTTTATTATTTTGTATTAAATTGACCATTTATGATAATTTTAAGTGCCATTTTAAAATTCTTTCCGTTGATGTTTATCACAAGATTTTCTTTTATTAAATAACTAGCTTAAAAGTCGAACTTTGAGCGGAATTTTAAGCTGGCTCCTGCGTAGAACTAATTGGGACTTCAAACAAAAAACTAAAGAGATCTCTGGTCCAGTTTTGAAAACATTTTGAAGAAATAACTTTAAATTCCTCAATTCAGTCCAGGGAACTTCAAAACAAGTTAATCGACGTTAGCGTAAAGTTAAATAAAGAAGGAAGAAAGGAGGAAAAAGAAGGAATGAAACAAAGAAAAAAGAAAGTGTAAGCGACAAATAAGAAAAGTAATTAAAAAAAAGATTGAAAGAAACAGTGGAATATGTAAAAACGGAAAATACCGTAAATTGCGACGTAAAAGTCGACCTGGTGTCCAAGTCGACCTGGCGTACAAGTCGACATCAAGATTTTTAGTTTAAAATTCAGAATTAGGTCTATACCTAACTTATAGGTCGACTCTCAATTCTATATATTCAATAAACTGCCATTATGTGTCATTAAACTGTCATTCCTATCATGAAATTGCTCAGATGACACGCATATCAGGCCTAGTTGTCTGCCTGGCCGCCTCAGTTAAACGGCGCTTCACTCAGTGTTTACACTTAGTGTATCAGTGGTTGGACGCGATGTGTGCTGTAGTATTAATAGAATATTGTATTTATGTTACTATTTTATTATTTCGTATTAATGTCTGTGTTAATATTCCAAATATGTTCACCAAAGTTCTAGCGGGATATATTTGTGGAATTCAACTGGAGTTAGGGTAAAAGCGGTATCCAGTACTTGCTATAAATGCTGTCTCACTTGTTTACAGCTCGGTGGTAAAGGTTTGCATTTTATACCCGCCATATAAATCGGCCCCTATTTTGGATTCAATGCTTGAAAACCCGATTTTATACATAGCAATTTACGCTAAATACATGGATTAATGCAGTTGTTCCCAAATGGTACGGCACGCCTCATAGGTGCAGCTGAAGCGGATAGCCTGTGAGGCGGAATGATTGAAAGAAAATCAAAGAAACAGTTTGAAAAAATTCATAAGCCAAAATTAAATATCTCAAAATTTAAAATATTATTATGGATTTCATGTAATTGCATACATGAGTCCAAGTTTAAATAGTTATAAATAATTATTGACCGTTTTATCATTGTGGTATTTTTGTATTATATCAAGTATTAAGAATTTAGTAACTAGGGTGTGTAGATTGGAAGAGAGAGTTATCAATGATAATGTCCTGACTTTGAATCCGTGGTTATCTCCCTTTAACATTCTCTCCGGACCTTCTCTTCTGCTTGTGCCTTTTCATCGATACTTCACTTCCCGTCAGATTAGGCGGAATATAAAAGCGATTGCTCATCAAAAACAACTTCAAACCTTTCATTAAATTTGTGTATTTTAATCAAATTAAAAATTATTTGTGTTATATATTATATTTATCGCACAATTAGTCGTTGTTGTTTTTTGAGGTTTTTTTAAATTTACTTTTTATCACATAAAACAAATCACACCAAACAAATTTTAATTCTGAAAATAAGGCCCAGAGTAAAAAAAAAAAAAAAAGTTTGGGAAACCCTGGGTGAATGAATGAGATTTTGTAAACATATTATTGACTTTTTTGCATAAAATATAACAAAAATACATTTTGACCCAGTAGAGTTTCTCTTTGTTCAACATTCAAATCATCTTTTACTTATAACGCTGCTGCCTGCTTTTAACAGCTTGCTCCAGAAATCAAATTGAATACGGAAGACCAAACCTACCACAATAAAAAAAAAACTTGTTTTCTTTGAGAAAGAAAACAAACTTAAGAATATTTAAACTTTATAAAACTTGGTCCTGATCTGGCATCTCTGATTCAGTCACTTTCGCACCGGCCTGACGTAGCTTCCCTGTGCCTTTTCTATAAATACTTTCATGGTAACTGTTCTGATAAACTTTCCGCTATGGTAACTTGACTTTATGAATTTAAGCGCAGTACTAGATTGGCGGCTAGGTCTCATCATTTTACAGTTGAAATGACTAGATGGAACAGTTTCTTCTATCGCACTTCTCGCTTGTGGAGATCTCTTCCGGCTCCTTGCTTCCCAGTCAATTATGTTATGTCACGGGACGTAATTTAGAATTTTATTTTTGATTTTATTTGTGGTCTTCCATAGAATAAAATAATCAAACAGTCCCAAAATGAAAAAAAAAAATTTGGAAATGTTCACTCTCGAAAATGGCATTTAAACTTTACATTTTTCAATTCTACGGATGCATCTTAGTATCCGAAATAAAAGTGCAGATGATGAGACAGGTGGAAAAGCTGTAAACGACACGTTTTGCCAACTTCTGTTGGTTTCTTTGTCTTCAGGTCGGAATGATTTGTAGTGGTGTTGGGCTTAGGGGTTAAAATAAACAGTTGATTTACCGACACCAAGAAGATTAATGTGGGATGATAATGAGGACGAAATACACGAGCAATTTTAACAAAACAAGGAATAAGGAATTCATACAACAGATTAAATGATCTGACACAAAATGATATTCAAAAATGTTGTAAAAAAAAGGTAAGTGGGTTCGTTGCTCACCGAACGGATATATGATTTTTATACGTTCAAAAGTAGACGAAGAGAAATAATTTGAAGTGTTTGGTTAAAAGTCAATTATATAATTGGCGAGTAATTTTACACTGGCGGAAATTTCAACGCTGGTCGCGGTGAACAGAAACGAAACCTTTCACATGACGTTAGACACTCTTCTCCTATTAATTTAATTTTTCTCTTCATTTTATATAAAGAATACTAACTACTTTTCTCTTCTTCTTGGCTCAACAGCTAATTTGTATGAAGACAAGGTTTTCATTGGTCCGAAAGCAATTTTACATAGGCTCGCAAATTTATTTCCGTCTTGTCGGAGCTAGCTCCTCCTCAGTTCTTTAATCCTTCAACAGGAGTCTCTCTCCCCTGGCTATAAATACTGGCTGAACCCTCTCTTTCTTTCTCTCTCTCTCTCTCTCTCTCTCTCTCTCTCTCTCTCTCTCTCTCTCTCTCTCTCTCTCTCTCTCTCTCTCTCTCCTTAGGCCTCGGGCATCTACCTCGCGCGGAGACGAGGTAAAATCTTTCTTTTTCCACTTACACCAATATGTGACCTCTCACAGACAGCGTTTCCCAAATTCTGGGAACGCGCTAAGAACAATACACGTACGTACGAACACTCACAACACACACACATAATTTCTCCATACAAACTCTATGTAACAGTCCATGTCTCTGTTTAACTTGTTTTGTTATTAATATATATTTGTTTACCCATGTATATCGGTCTTGTTTTTTTTTCTTTGTCTTCTTTGGACTTAATTAAAGTCCGATATTCTTCTGTAGCTGGACCCGCCAGCAGGAAAGTTTAACCTTCTGATATCTCTTCACATCTTCACCCCCACGGTCCGCTACAGTCTTCTTCTCAGCTCACCGGTCATTCTCTGTGAAGGTGAGGTTTTCACTGGTCCAATGAAAATTTCATATAGGCTCGCGAATTCCTTTCCATTTTTTTCTCTCAGCTCATCCGAATTTGAAGAGAGTGGGTAAAGAGATTTATTAATATTTTGCACTCGGTACAGATAATTATTCTATATCAAGTTTATCAGCAACGACCAAAATCTAATAGACTTAAAAGTATTTATAAAGAGTATTTATACTCTAAAAGATCAAAATACAAGCTAATTTTTCAGAAAGGAATATATGTCAGAGTTTTGTTTCCGGTGTAAACAAGAAATACACGATAAAAATTAGGTATCAGCAACGCAAGAATAATTTTGAACTTTTCTTAAATTCTTTTCTGAAAAGTTCAAACCATATTTTCGATGTATCAAAAGCAGATATTGTTAATTATTTTTTACGATATATCAACTTTGAGGAATTAGTGTTATAAAAATGTAAAAATTAGATACATCCCAAATTCATTAACAATACTGATTAGCCTCGAGATTATTAAAGGAGTGATTGTAACTGACCTGAAAAAGTACTTTCGCAAAACTTTCTAATAAAAAAAAATCAGTAGTGAGTTCATTCATTAGTAAATAAATTCTGAAAATTTCAATGAAATCCTATAATTCCTTGATTTTATGAGTTTTTTTTTTAAGTGGGAGTACCTTTATTTTTGTGTGTTAGTTAAAGGTACGCATGATATTTTGGTTGGATGTACCAGGTTAGTTAGCAGTTACCATAAGCCACACACAGACGTCCAAATGTTTCTAACTGTGGTCAACTAACTGGTTCAGGGGAGATAACTCTAAAATAACAGCGATTGCTTTGTAAAGATTTCGAAGCAATTCGTGTAGCTGTTTTTATTCGAAGTTATTTCATAATGCTAAGATAAGCGCGTAGTGTAATGGATAGCGGCTCCGAATGAGAGCCGAGTTCGAATTCCAGTCAAATTCATTGCATTCGCTTACATGCAAATTCCTTTGTGAAAGGTATGAATACATCTCTTCCCCCAGTTATGAATTAATTAATTTAAATAGTAGGACTTGGATCTGGAAAAATCGTTGTTAAATGCATTATTCACGCGCAAAAACAATTCTTCTTCTTACAATATGTTTCGTTTTTTTTTACATAACTCACAAAAGCCTTAAAAAAAAACAAAAAAATCAATAACGAAAAATTACAATGCTATTTTCCTACCTCGTGCTTGAGATAGTTGCGTACCTATGCCAGACTGGAAAGGATTTTAAATACTGATTTTCAAGGTAGGCTGACAAACAGTGCCCATCTCCTCCTATACAATATTTCCGATTGGGTTAGAAAACTTTGTGGTGTTTGTTTTAATTTCAAAGACAATATATATATATATATATATATATATATGGGGCGCCATTTTGCGTAGGTTTGTATTTTTGTCCCCACTGCTATCTCAATTAAATTCCTGATTCCGAGACGAATTCAATCCAGGGCTGGCGCAGGGTTGCGCCGGTTTGAAATAGACTGTACCCACTTGACGTCATTTGGGATTTTTTGCTGTATAATACATATATATATATATATATATATATATATATATATATATATATATATATATATATATATATATAAAAGTGAACATTGAAGTCAACACTCAGAAGCGACAGGCTGATTCATGCTAGGCGCAATATTGCGCCTAGCATGAAACAGCCTGTCGCCTCTGAGTGTTGACTTCAATGTTCACTTTTGTATTTTTACATTTATATTTACATACGCTCTATCTCTGATATTGAGTACTTTATCCCATAAATATAGCACGCCTTAAAACTATATTTCTTTATAAATATATATATATATATATATATATATATATATATATATATATATATATTAATCGTTATCAAACCATGCAAGGCAGTAAAGCCACTAAGACACGAGGAGTTACAGGGCCTGGAAGAATTAGAAACAGAAACATTAACAACGAACGGGAAGAGAGAATAGTAATCAGGATGACAGTAGATAGCGATTGAGGTTGCACTTAAATTTTTGCAGATTAAAGTTGGCTGGAAAGCGTACAGCCCGAAGGGAGTTGCACAAGCGAGAAGTGTGAGAAAAGAAAGTGTTAGCATAGAACTTACAGTTACATTTATCCAGCTCAACTGTAAATTGATGAGATCTCGACGCCAGTTTGGTATTGCGGTTAAATTCATAAAGTCTAGGCACCATAGCGAAGAGCTCATCCGAACAATTACCATCAAAGTATTTATAAAAATGGCAGAGAGAGGAAACCTTACGTGGTGGGTAAGTGACCGAAGCCGAGCTGCCAGACCAGAACCCATAATATTGCTGATTCTGGACTTCATCAAGTAGCTCAAGGTAAATAGCAGGGACAACGGGCCAATATTCTAAGAATGGACGAATGGTAGACTATGGCATTTTGTTCCACTAATTTTTAACATATTTGAAAAAGTTTCATGATTCCATCCTCTCAGAATTATTCCTGTGTAATGAATTGGTCTAAGTGTTCTTTGCAGGCTTCCAGAGACTCTGGAAGTTCTTAGCATTAAAAGAATGTTGTAGGGAGCGAAATGAGTGGTAATCCAAAGGTGCAAAGTTAGGTGAGTCGGATGGGCATCATTCCTGCCGGATATGCAGACGTGAGATCTGGCATTGTCCTGATGGAAGACGATACCCTTCCAATTAGCCGACCTTGAACGTTTTTATTGAGAACAGACAGTATTGGTCTGAATTCAACGTTTGATTTTTTGGAAAAAATTCATAATACACAACGCCTTCCAATTCCACCAGACACACAGCATGACCTTCAGATGCCAAGGGGCTTTTAGAGTGGATAACTGTATGTTATTATTCCGTTTCATTGTTGTAAGCAACCCATTTTCCATCGCCTGTGATCGTTCTTTAAAACAATGTGCCGTTTTTTTGTGGCGTTTGAGTGAAGAATCACATCGAAATCTGGTGCATTAATTTTCTTTCCATTAATTCATGAGATACCCAAATATCGTAGTGATTCACGCATCAAATGTTTTTCAAACGCCTTGCAACGCTCATATAAGATATGTGGAGTATCTCTGCGATGTCCTGTGTTGTGTGACCTGGAGCATTTGTAACCAATGTTTCGATTTCGTCATCAACTACTGCAGAGCTGCCGGAACGTTTCCGGACATCCAAATAAAAATATTCAATTCTGAACCCAATGATCAACTTACGAACACCACTCTCAGCAAATATGTTACAGAATGCGGAGGCTGGGTCAGGATGATCAGAAATTGGTTAGAATACCTCATGGGAATGGAATCCTGACAGTGATGCATTGCCTTTGTCTAAGTTTTAAATATAAGACCAAACGGCGCGAAGTCGGCAGAGGGCCAAATTTTGAAACATCGACTCAAGTTCGCCACTCAGATACCTTAGATAGGCTAGTCCACATCCGGCGGAATGCTAAACCAACGAGTGCGCATGCGTTAACCTGAAGATCTTCCTCACGCTACACCCCAGAATCGATGCTACTACGTCTGTCCCTCTTGTATAATAAAACTAAGAGAAAGATACTCTATTTCGTTGATACAGGCAATTAAGAAGCGTTGGGGTCTGCAGGGCTGAAGCCATTGGTGACACGGAATGCAACATATATTAATTACTATATCCATAAATGACAAATGTTTTTGTGATTTTTTTTTGTTTTTTGCTGTTTATAAAACTTTTTTTTTCGGAAACAAGGCATGAAATGACGAAAAGGCATCTAATTTTCCACCATTTTCACTGTTAATGTGAAAACGTTTAAAAGCGACAATCCACCCACGACTCGTATAGAAAGACAGGTCGAAATGTCACACTTCGGAATGTGAATATATCTCATAAATTTCAGTTACGTGTGAAATGAACTTACATGTTCAAATATCACCTATTGACAAATGATGCTAAAAACCGCTTTTCTAATTCAACATTTAGGATTTGGTTTCTCCACAAAAAGATAAGTATACAGTAAATCATGATTTAAAGTCCAGACAATTACAGGTGCTAATTCAATTTACAGAATTCAAACCCAGACAATCACAGGCGCTAATTCAATTTACAGAATTAAAATCCAGACAATTACAGGTGCTAATTCAATTTACAGAATTAAAACCAGACAATTACAGGCGCTAATTCAATTTACAGAATTAAAATCCAGACAATTACAGGTGCTAATTCAATTTACAGAATTAAAATTCAGACAATTACAGGTGCTAATTCAATTTACAGAATTAAAACCCAGACAATTACAGGTGCTAATTCAATTTACATATTTAAAACCCAGACAATTACAGGTGTTAATTCAATTTACAGAATTAAAACCACAATTACAGGCGCTAATTCAATTTACAGAATTAAACCCAGACAATTACAGGTGCTAATTCTATTGATAGAATCAAAACCCAGACAATTACGTGCTTTTTCAATTTAAAGAATTAAGACTAGACAATTACAGGTGCTATTTCAATTTACAGAATAAAAACCCAGACAATTACAGGTGCTAATTCAATTTACGGAATTAAAACCAGCAAATTACAGTTGCTATTTTAATTTACAGATTAAAACCCAGACAATTAAAGGTGCTATTTCAATTAACAGAATAAAAACCTGACAATTACAGGTGCTTATTCAATTTATTCTTATAAATGAATGGTTTTTAATGCTGTCCAACATCTTACTAGAAATACCATATCCTTGTATGCGAATATAATCCAAATAATCTAGCTTGGCTATGTAGGTTTTTTACTTCACAAGTTAATTTCCATTTCAACCTGCACCGAGTATTTACTTGTAAAATCTATAATAGTCAGTGTCTAAAATGTTCTCGTATGTATTCTTCCTCTTTATACTTATTCCTTATTAAAATCGACTGACCCAGGATTTTCAACAAAGTGGGAAAATGTGGATACGATTAACGAGAAATGTTTTGGAGGGTACTTTGAAAAAGTGTTTTCTTGGTACCTTTTCCATTCGTTCTAAATTCAGTGTTGTATTTCTAGACTGGTTTCTAACCAAGGCTAGAGAGCACAGTCTACTCTACTATTTCCCCCAGGGCTGCCTCCTCCACGGCTTTACTCCTTATAGATTAGTTACTAACCAAAGCTAGACGATCATTCTACTCTGCGATTTAACCCATAGCAGGGGATGTACACACTGCATTTCAAATTAACCGGATAGAAAGTTTGGGTTAAAGATAGCTTCTTTTTTTTCTTTTTTTTAAAGTCAGGTTTTAATAAACCTCTATAATGTTGACCTATTTGTTTTCGTGCTCAGTCGTGTGCTAAGGCGTTTCGCCAATCCGCGTTGTAGACACCTGCTCAGGCAAATTTGTGTTTGAACAAAGCCCACAGGACCCAACTTTGATTTATACTGCAACTATACTGAGCGAACCTTAGTTACAGTTTCTGGGGGAGAACACATAAGCTGGCGTGATCAGCAGTTTGAACAACGCCAATACGCTTAAACTCTCGATCACGATGACTTGCCATTTTGTGCTAGCAAAACTAGTGATCATTATTGAAGAGTTCCATCTACCTAATTTCATTCATGAAACTTGTTTCCAACCATGGTATTGTTTTCCGACACTTTCCAAAGGTTCCTCAGGCTGGGGTCGTCTGTCCGGTCCTATAGCATCAAGAAGTAACAAATAGACCCCGAGACTTAGGGTCGAATATCGAACATACTAAATACACAGATATGAGCTCATAATAATAATAAACGCCTTGTAATAAATATAGTGATTTTCTGAGCGTAGCTTGGATGTGGCACAAGGCCGAAAGTATGGAGCATATATTGAAGATCGAACTCACTACTCGGTCGTAATTGTTCAGCTGAGACAGGCTTGCTAACATCATCGAAGTAGCATAGTGATTTTCTAAGCATAGCTTCGAAGTGACACAAAACTGAAAGTGTGGAGCGCCTAGTGAGGATCGATCTCACTATTTAGTCGTAACTGATCTAGCGAGATATGCTTACTAATCATTATGCCCCGTCGATGTGCCTAATGATTGTCTAAGTTTAGCTTAGATACGCCACAAAGCTGAAAGTGTGGGGTTAGCCAGTGAGGATCAAACTCACTACCCACTCGTAACTGATCTAGCTTGTTAATCATTACACCACGTCGAAGTCCCTCATCTCTTAATGAATATAACATGTAATCTACGTTTTTTTCTTCTTTTAGCCAGAAGTTCCAATTACTCTGGAAATGGTCAAGCATTATTTAAAACTCGAAAAGGAAATTTGGGTGTTTGAAGCCAAGAACATCGGTAAAAATCTACAGACAAAACAACTGCAACTGGACAGCGCCCGTAAAAGCTGGCAGCAGCTACAGAAACATTACACAGAAGTTGAACTTGAATTGTAAGTACACAGTTATCTGCTCTTGATTCTACAATTCACACATAGGTTTGCATTTGGTTGATTCGTTTTCTACGGCTTATCAACATAAGCCGTAGAAAACGAAGGTTATTTAAAGTCAGAAAATATTTTTAGATTGTAAGATTTTTTTCGGAGTCGTTGATTAAATGCAAAGAGATTGTCTATTTCGCATTCCATCTCAAAGGGGTGTCTAATCAGAAATAAAATTTTAATAACGTTAGACATTTTCACATGATGGCCAGAGTTACTGAGAAGTAAAAACGGTTAGGAAAGAATTATTATTATTATTATTATTCATTCATTTTCTACGTATTATCAACCCTTTGCTGGTTATTTAAAGCCAGGAAATATTTATAGATTCTAAAAAAATTTTTTCGAAGATAATGTTTTTAGTGATACAAGTCTTAAAAATTAACCCATAGATAGGGGAGAAGAGGTAGATTCATACCTTTCCAAAGAATATTTGTGAGTAAGTGAATATAATGAACCTAACGGGAATTGGAACACGGCTTTCCGATTAACAATTCCGAGTCATTATCCAATATACCACTCGCACATCCAAGCCTACAGCATTTGGCATTCCCAAGCAGTCAGCCATCTAGGTAATGAACAGACTTATAGTGGGGTAGGTAAGTTTGGGTTCATGCAGTAGTAATCCTGACTTGATTTTATTTAGGTCTTATTAAAGTGATTACACCGTTGCTATATGTATTTGTAGTGTAAAAGGAACCCTTTTCTCTTTTTTATATTGAAAACGAAATGAATTAAAATATACAATAATAATATAAACAATAAAAAGACACCTGTTGACATAAATAGCAATAATTTGTATTTTCTTTTTGTAAAGTAAATTACAGAATATTGGTAGGGTATGTGTAAAAATGTTCTTAGTGTCACTTTTGTTTAAAAGTCAGTGCTCATTTGGTTTGGTTCCAAGCATTTCGTTTGTGAGAATAACGTTTGACATTGTTTGATTCCGAGAATTTCATTTGTGAGGTTGACGTTTGACATCGTCTGTTTTCGATCTTCAGGGAGTGCTGGCAAAGACATGAGTTTCACTACTACTACTACTACTACTACTACTACTACTACTACTACTACTATGGATATCCTAGTCTACACTAATCTACTCTACTGACTCTCTTGTGGTGGGAGGGTCGTTTTTATAATAAGGGTAGGATGATGATATATCCTTCTTTTTTATCATCACTGATGGCAATGATATTTTTAGAATGATGAACTGCCATCATCATTCTAGACCATAACAGACTCGACGTTGCTTAACTTGATCGTACTGGAACCGGTGTTTCAAAATGATGTGGCCGTAAACCCCCACATATTTATCTGACCCTAGAAATGTTTTTTTGTCTTATATTGTTTACAACTGTACTCGATTCCCTGGAGAGTAATCCCAACAATGAAACATAAAAAGTCTGTATTAAAAAGGATTACGGGTTTGTATGAAGAAAATATTTATTGAACACAAAAAAAAAGTTTTAAAAAAAAACACTGTATACAAAAGGTCATATTGGTTGACTACTCTCGCTTTCCGTTTGTTCGGGCCGTTAGCCAATCCCTATCGCAGATGCCTGCTCCGGCACATGTAATAATATGATTTCGCACACATCATTAGAAGATAAGTAGATAATTTATTTCTCTTTTAAGTCCACTCGGCTACCTGAGTTTCATAGGAATTTCGTCTCTTGTCCATCATTGAGGTGACTGAATGGTCGGATTTTCAGAATTCATGTCTCCAGTCCACCTTTGAATTGGCAAGCACAAAATTTTATCAATGATTTTAGATATTCATAAAAGTAGTCTTTTAAAGATTTGACCATCCATGTGGCTTTGGGGTGGTCTAAACACTTCCGGGTGTGGGGATGGGACCCCAGCCATTATCCATATAAGACGTGGGTCCAACGGTAGTGAAGAATCAGCAGGGGCCGTAGCGACCGCCAGTTAATGTAAGGGAACTTTTCCGCGGCCGGAACTTAGTACACTTCTCGAAGTTGAAGAAAGGATCTCACAGTTAAGTAAGAAATCGTATTGTTGCTACTTCCCAACCAGAGAGTCTTGAAAAACAAATGTCTTCATTTTTTGTTGAAAGCGATCACGGCCAAGAAGACAAATCTGTGCACATAGCGAGTTAGGTGTATATGCAAATACAGTCAACCTTGGATGTCATCACAGGCGCAGTGAACGACGAACAATCGGAGAACGGTGTCACAAAACTTTTGTGTTTGTCCAACCGCCCACAGAGCCCACCTGAGGTTTATATTGCAACTATACTGAGTAGATTCTAGCTACAGTCTCTGGTAGAGAATGCATAATCTATCATGATCAGTACTTTGAACAACGCCACCTCACTCAAATCCTCGGTCACGATGACTTACGACTTGGTGCTGGCTCAAAAAACGACGGCTTCTGAACAGTTCCGTCTATCCAATTTCACCCACACGCACTTTGCTAAGGTTCGTCTCCCTAGACTGATAAAAACCAAGAAGCCACCTTCCTGACAAATCGACCATAGAGAGATTCGAACCGGGTCTCATGGGCGGAAATCAAACGTGCTAAATACTAGGACATGCGCATATGGTAATAAACGTCTTGTAATGAGAGAAATACGGAATCTTTTTTTCTCCTTTTAACCAGAAGAGTTCCAATCACTCTGGAAATGGTTGAACATTATTTAAAAACTAACCACTAGGCCACAAAGTGATATGTTTTGATGTGCTGACATGTATATTATTTTTGTAATATTACTCACTAACTAGCCCAATATAGTTACATAGTCCACTGAAAGATACATAACTGTTCTAAAAATTAGAGTTTGAAAATTCCTCTTAAAGTGTTATGCTTTAACTGGTATGTTTCCGAATGGGGTCTGGACGAACTTATGTAACTATCTTTGGCGACTGTGGATATTTCATGTCTGTACAACCACAACATTCAAGCATTGCCGAACAGGCTCTTCTTTTTTCTGAGTCTATTTTAACATTAGCTTTATGGAGTTCTCCATATTTTAGAGTGTAGGCTGTATATCTGCAAAAGGTATAGCCCGGCCTGACAATCCCTCATCGAAAAAGGGTGGAACTCGAGTAGCAAAGATACTGTTCTTTTGATATAGTTTTATTCACATCTGAATTTTACCACCCTATATATATATATATATATATATATATATATATATATATATATGATAATAATAATAATAATAATAACAATAATAATAATAATTTTAAAATAGAGGATTAATATACATATATATATATATATATATATATATATATTAATCCTCTATTTTAATATTTTTAATACTGAGCACCATATATAAAAATATCTGATGTTTCTTAAATCTTGTATATATATATATATATATATATATATATATATATATATATATATATATATATATATATATAGCATGGATACTGTTCCCTTTACATTTTATATTTTTTGCAGATATAGTTTTATTTATATTTGAATTTTTACACCAAATACACACTCACGTGTGTCTTGGAAGGGGTAGGGGTGTACGTGTGTATAATATTCAGATTACTTGCAACGACATAATGGTGCTACTCAATACATTGGTCAATATGCCGCGCATGCAACCTCCCTCGCAAAGAGAACCGGTGTGAACACAAACTGTACAGATTGAAGAGGTTACCAACCTCTGGAATTTCAATGTTCAGACTGATAAGGAAATTCAATCAAATCGACCAGACATTATTGTGAAAAATCATGTCGAAAATACATGTATTCTAATAGATGTAGCAGCCCCTTGCCAACAAAAACAACTATTTTTAAACGTTTGCGAAACTGATCCAATAGAATGATGACGAGCTAGAAACCAGTACCAATATGGCATCTGAAGACAACCGCATTACGTGTTGCTAATGGAATTATATCAAAAGGAGCAAAGAATTATGTAGAACAAATTCCTCGCAACCCTAAAATACGTGAATTGCAAAATAAAACATACAAGGATGCTTCTTGTGTCTTGCGTTGATTTCTCTTCATGCAGTGACCATAATTATATGTTTTCTTTCTGGTTGCATGGCACCTCATCAGTTTGGATCTGTTGATACAAAAATAACCTGTTGTCTCTTGAAGTCTTTAGGGGAGGAACTCGAGCGACACAAACGAAAGGCAAAACAACAATTACAAAACATCTACAATTATAATAATAATAATAATAATAATAATAATAATAATAATTCTCTAATTTTTAGCAAAATTCTTCATTGCGTTTTTCCTTTCACATCTGTTTCTGTAGAACAAAGGAACGCTCTGACGTCCAGAAAATGACTCAACCGTCCATTCGACAATTCTATCAGAACCAAAAGGAATTTGAGGCCAATTTTTCCAAGGAACAGGTAAATAGATGATTTGAAATTAAACCCCCTTCAACATATGCCCCGACTACATGAATTTAGGCATGCTACTAGATTGACATCTAGGTCCCACCATTTTCCTGACGAAATAGCTCAATTTAGCCGCCACTTCTACCCCAAAAGTTTTTTTTTCTCGCACTTCCCACCTGTGGAATTCCCTTCCGTTTACATGCTTCTCTGATAACTAAAATCCTCAAAAATTTAAATGCAACATAAATCGCCATCTTCTTCAGGCGGGATGTGGCAAGCCTCTATCGTTACTTCCACGCAAGGTTCTGCCAGTTTAACTACTGACTCTATGGAACTGACTCCCAGGAGGATGTTTCCCCGATCACTACAATCTTAACCTTTTCAAGTCTAGGGTTAACCGTTATCTTCCCCACTATCTACACAAATTGCTTCTTTCCCCTCTAGCTTGAGTTGCCCCGGGCCTTGTACAAGGTGACCCTTACTGTAAAAAAAAACCCCAAAAACGAGAAACCACTGTATAAATAATTTATCATTATCTTTTAAAACAGAGTGATAACATTTCAGAACAATATTCCATTTTTTTATATTGCTAGAAAGAATATCTAGAATGCCTTGGAAAATTTGAAGTCGCCCAAAAGAATCTGATGTCGCTTATGGATGAAATCAATCAACTCACCGAAGAAGTAACGGACCTCCACAAAGAAAACCAAACACTGCAAGGATTATACAACCAGCAAGACGAGTTTCTAGGTAAGAGTGATACACATCGGGTATATTCGTATAAAGGTCGATATAATAACAAATTTGACAACTCCTTAATTTTTAACAAAATGTAATTGTGATTTAACTTAAAATATGAGAAATACTAAAAGTTTAACAAGAATAAAGTTCTGGATTGCACTGGAGGACAAAGAGGGTTTTTTTTTTGGTGAAGGGCAAAAATGTCAGTTAATGAATTGTCACTGGATACTGGAGGCTCACTTAGGAAGTATCGGTGCTGCATTGAAATTTCTGTAACACTTTTTGTTTTTTCTCTTTATCCATTTCCAGAGTCTAGTTGACATAGGTTCATACTAAGCGCCTACTGATAGCATGTGACTCAGTTTTGCCTCATGTTTGGGTCATCAGCAACTAAACCGGTTGCCCCACCAGGATTTCTTAGTGAATGATGTGGCTACACGCCCAGCAGGATTAAAAACAAAACCTGTGAGAGGGCGGATGAACCTTTTGTACGGTCAATAGGCTGGGGCTCCATAGCTATGGATGCAGCCAGTGCAGTGATAACATGGCATCGCTGGGCAGAGGGTTTCCTAGACTGAAGTCAAAAGCCAGGTTCCCCTCGATGAAATCAACTGCCTTATGGCCATGGCCAAGGCGAGCCTTGAAGTTGGACATCGGCCCTGGTTTGTCCTTGAAAGGGATGGGCTTGTCCGGGGTCTACTTTGCTAAGGACATGTTATGTATGAATGAATAATTCTTTGGCTTTCAAGTGCTAAACAGAGAAACAAACCTATGAACACAATTGGTCATGAAACTCGGTCTGATGATGACGATGACGACGACGATGATGATGATGATGATGGCGATGACGACGGCGACGATGATGATGATGATGATGATGATGATGATGGCGATGATGATGATGATGATAATGACGATGATGACGATGATGATGTTGACTATGATGATGATGAAGACGATGACGATGATGATGTTGACTATGATGATGATGAAGACGATGATGATGACGATGATGATGATGTTGACGATGATGATGATGAAGACGATGATGATGATGACGATGACGATGATGATGTTGACGATGATGATGCTGATGATGTTGATGATGAAGACGATGACGATGATGGTGATGATGGCGATAATGATGATGACGATGTTGACGTTGATGATGATGATAATGATGATGAAGACGATGATGATGATGATGACAACGACGACAACGACGATGATGATGATGACTACTGAGTCCTTTCACCCATACATTATTTTTTCCAAGACTTGGGATTCTTTTCCTTTTTCCACTTGTCAAAGTAACAACCTCTTAGATGGGCAACATTTACATAGCTAAAAGTTAGCTATAGCTAGAACAGGAATCGATTCATGCCTTCCAAGGAAGATATGTGTGCAAAATGAACACAAGAAGTGCCAAACGAAACTCGACCTGTTAGCCAAATCCGCGCCAATGCCGCATCCCCAACCAATTTATGAAGAATCAAAAATCATTTATCAATAGGATTGCCATCCGTCCTGCGAAAATGCCAGACTGTTCGGCATTTTAATGAGGAAGGATATGTGCTCCATTAATTGATGCGGAACGCGTTCTTGTCTCAGATTTCGAGAATCGATGGTTCATTTTTTAAAATTATGTGTTCATTTTCCTTTTATTTACAGCTTTCATTAAGCCAGGTACCTCTGTTGAAATTAAAGATATATTTTTTCAAAAAGAATAGACGCTTATTCAAAATAAAAAGACCATTATTCATTGAAAAGGTCCCTTTATTCAATATAAAGATAGATATCTGTCTATATCTCTGAGATGAGGTATTATGATTACTTACGTTATTTGCATTATTCGGACTGTTATCTTCATCTTCATTGCCATATGCAAAACGTTTTGGTTGTTGTACGCTGTAGACTTCTATGAAGAGAAAAGTGTGATCACTGCCCCCTGTGGGGTGAGGTTGAAATAATAGACAGAGAGCATCACTGGAAAATACGAAAACTTAAGGAATCAGTACATATGCTAGACCACAAAAATCTCCTGAGCTGATCAAGCATAGAAATGAATACAATATGGGAACCAGTAATAAAGAGTGTTATAGAAAAGCAATAACAACGAAAATTGCAATATAAGCTTTAGTAAAAATTGCAATCATAATAACAAAATAATTGCAATATGAGCACTTGTAAAATGGTTGCTGAGACATTAGTCACAAAAATTCTTACACAGATGTCCTCAAGGACACATGGCCTAGTGGATAAAAACGTTGGTTAGATCCGGTGACCAGACCCAAAGTGTTCAATACCATGCCACAACTCAACTCAAGCTTAAACTTGGAGAGTTGAGTTATGGTGAAACCTCCGGAAGAGGCATGGCACGTTGAACTAGAACAATCTAACCCGGTGGACGAATAAAAGGTTCGATCCGAAATCCCAATCACCTGAAGAAGGTGTATGGAACGTTGCCGAGACGTTGTGCATATGGCAATGAAAATGAGGATAATAGTCTGAATAATGTAAATAATGCAGACCTTTATTAAAATAAAATTGACCTTACTCAAAATAAAAAGTCTATTCGTTTTTAATTGAAGCGCGATACGTCAGCATTTTTCGATTGACGAGCAATAAAGGAGAGACTGAATTTGTACCATTTCCTTTCATACAACGCTACCGAATGGGTGTTAAGAGAAGTATCTTGACAGGCAAAGTGGGATATCCCAACAAGCTTAAAATCGAGACCCCTACACTTTATACACAGCCAATTTGTATAAAAACTGTGTGTTTTAGAGAAAATGATATCATTTCGTAATCTAATAGCTTCATTAATTCTTGTTCAAATGATCTCAAAATTTAAGAGCATGTGTAGAAACACGTCAAAATTCTATGTTTAATGTTTTATTTTTTTTCTTATCAGGTGTAGAAATATTATACACTGTAAATGAGAAGACGTTTTGTTTGTTAGAGTAAAACTCGAACACAGTCGAATAATACATTTATGAGAGAATTCACTAAAAGAAATGCAGATTTGGACATAGCACAAAATGTTCAAAGAGCAACGCCTTCCGTGCAGGTCCAAAGGATCAGGACGTGCACCTGAAGACGAGCACCTGAAGACGTGCACCTGAAGACGAGCACCTAAAGACGTGCACCTGAAGACGAGTATCTGAAGACGAGTATCTGAAGACGTGCACCTGAAGACGTGCACCTGAAGACGTGCACCTGAAG
>OZ038509.1:56014350-56019350 GCA_964036315.1 Acanthosepion esculentum | reverse complement strand
CGATCAGTTTTTAATCAGTACCTAACGATTGCATCGTGCATGAAACTCAGTATTGAACGAAAGGGTAAGGAAAAATGGGTATTTATTATTAATAGTAAATATATATATATATATATATATATATATATATATATATATATATGTGTGTGTGTGTGTGTGTGTGTGTGTGTGTGTGTGGGTGTGTGTAATTTGGCAGCAACTTTTCTTTTAAACATGTAGTATTGAATGTTAAAGACAACAAAAGAAAATATGCAAGACTATGTTGTCTTTAACATTCAATACTACATGTTTAAAATATATATATATATATATTTAACGTTCTTTTTATATATATATATATATTTAACGTTCTTTTTATATATATATATATATATATATATATATATATATATATATATATATATATATATATGTATGTATGTATTGATATTTTAAGTTTCATTTGAAAAATAACCGTTTATTTTTATTTATCTCGGCTATGCAGTTACTCCGATGAAATCAAATTTATTGACGCCCCGAATATAATGTTATTTCCTTTAAATCGTGTCTTATATAAATCCAGTATAATACATAATTTAGTAAAAAAAAATTTTTTAATTTGTAGAATCGATATTTGCTGGCAATTACGGAAGTGAGACAGAACTCGATCTGGAGAATAAATATGATCGCCTCGTCGAACGGAGGGACCAAATACGCATGGCTAAAAGCAACTTGGAACACGGTCGTTATTTAATGAGGCACGCTGTAAGGCAGACCTATTTCGCTATGCAGAAATGGCAACAAATTTCGAGCGAAATGTTCGTATTTTTCATTCTTTCATTCTTTCCTTTCTTTCATCGATACACTTCCCACCACCTGTGCTTTCAATCATATCATACCTCCAATTTCTCATAATCATTCTAACAGTAACGCTCTACATTGGGTGGCTCTCGTATCTTGTATTAGGTAAAATTTGTTATTAAAAAAAAACTTCAGATGCATGGCTCAGAGTAAAAATAAGTGAAACAGCGCTATTCAGCTCGGGGTTCTCCCCTTTCATTTTTGTCGGTTTTATATATAAAAAGGACCGCACGCACACACACACACATATATATATATATACATACATGTTTCATTAAATAATATAGACAAGTGTTGTCTATATATTTTATGTAAGTTTTTTTCATATAGTCTGATAAGCTTAATAACATTATCATTAAACAATGAAAGAAAATCACAATATTGATACATATTTTAATCCAATCTAAGCTTTCGGCTTACATAAGCCATTATCAAAGATGACAATTACACAATATATTAAGCAATACACGAACAAGAAATTGATGATAGTCTGTTTTTGTTTACATGGATGATTTACAAGCAACGATAAACACGTGCATATAAGACGCTGAAAGCGAAAATCGCACCACAGCTCATGACGTCACACATGACCACGCGAGAGTGAATTCGATGAGTATTGAGTATGGAAAGCCATTGGTATAAACCAATGGCTTCTGTTACCAATTATAGGCATTTAAGTATATTTGTGGAGATTTCATAGTGTATTTTCTTCAGGTTAAGTTTGCTTTTAAAGATAATCACTTTTATTTTCATTTGTCTCGGCTATGTAGTTACTCATATGATATCAAATTTTTTGACACACCCTGGATAATGTTATTTCCTTTTTCGAATTATCTTGGATTTTGTCGAAAAAATATATAAATTCAGTATAGGACATAATATAACTGGTATTTTCTGTATTTTTCCACCTCTTCGCTCTCTCTTTCTCTCTCTCTCTCTCTCTCTCTCACACTCTCTCACTCTATCTCTCTCTCTCTCTATATATATATATATATATATATATATATAACTCTCTCTTTCTCTCTCTCTCACACACACTCTCTCATCTCTCTCTCTCTCTCTCTCTATATATATATATATATATATATATATATATAACTTCTGAAAACAGCCATTTCTGACGAAAGATCGAGGCCGATCTGAAATATTAAATATATATATATATATATAAAATATAAATAAATACTTTCACAAAAAAAATTCCATCTTTTTAATTTGCAACTTTTCAGTTGTTTTTTCTATATTACATATATATATATATATATATATATATATATATATATATATATATATATATATATATATATATATATGTAGCATGAGAACAAATAGAATCCAATTCCGATGTTCGTAACATTCAAATTAAAAGAGTGCACAATACAAAAGTACAGTAATATTCTTTATTTTAGGATGTTATATCAAAAACCTATAAAAACGCTACACAAATGCTATCATATTTCGATGCGCGCTAACACATTTCATCAGACATTAGTAAATGACTGCTAAGTAGACAATTTATTTAAATTCAATAAATGACTGCTAAGTAGACAATTTATTTAAATTTATTTATTTATTTGAAAATCTCAATAAATTGTCTACTCACCATTTATTTACTAACGACTGATGAGATGTGTTAATACGCATCGAAACATGATTGCATTTGTGTAGCGTTTTTACATGTTTTGATGTAATATCCTAAAATAAAGTATATATATATATATATATATATATATATTCTTTTTATATATGAGCTCATCTGTGCGTACGTGTAGAATATATATATATATATATATATATATATATATATATATATATATATATATATATATATATATATATATATTCTACACGTACGCACAGATGAGTTCATATGTAAAAAGAATGAGCAACAAACTCATGTTTATATTAAAAGGACCAATAATTGTATCTGTAGTTGAAAGCATACAACTGAGTCCAAAATGTATTTAGTTGAATCCATAAAATTCTGTTCAAAATATTTAGATTTCGCCATTAAATTACCCATAGAGGTGTTGATATGCCTTTAAGCAAAATCAACCAACCACTACACTTTCCTCATGCACAAGCATTCCTGGATTGATTTTTCCACGGATTACAGACTCATCTTGACTTTGTCTATTAGTTTTGGAATGTTTGAGCGGCGATCTTTTAAGATGGTGCCAATTGCGTAGAACTGGAGCCGTTTTGACTGAAATCAAACCACTCATGAAACGATGTGAGTAAATGTCACTTTTGCGTGGGGCATCAGGTGGATAACTTGTTTGTGAATTGTTATTTTCAAAAACAGGAAACTTAATTACAATCCTGTAGTCCTCTGGCTCAGGATTATGTACTATTCACGTCCATTCACACATGAAAAACAGAAACACATTTGTGAGAAAAAAAAAGATCTGCAAATGGATGTTCATTCCATGGTTGGATGACAAATGTTTATCGGGGCCGCCATTTACATACACAGCAATTCAGAAGAAAGGGATTGTCAGTGGTCAGGAATTAAGGCAAGTATTACTGATAGAATACAACTATTGTATGTAGAATGGAAATGCATTGCTAATGATTTTACAAAGTTTTAAAAAACATTGAAATTTACGTTGAAAAACTAGCTGTTTAGGGCAATTTCGAGTAGTTTTTGAATGTTAAACACGGTTGTTTGAAAATATAATTTGGCATTTGAAAACATTACAAAACCAATAAAATTATTGTCAGTTCGAAAAATATTGGTTTTAACAAGTTTCAACAGTTTAAACAAAGTCAGTGGTCAGGAATTAATGCAAGCAATACTGGAACAAGGCTTTTATATGTATAATATAAATGCATTGTTAATGATTTTACTATAGGAATGAATTGCAAATGAGGAAGAAAGGGATTGTCAGTGGTCAGGAATGAATGCAAGCATTACTGATAGAATTGGGATATTATATGTATAATGTAAATGCATTGCTAATGATTTTCCTATAGGAATGCATTGCAAATGAGGAAGAAAGGGATTGTCAGTGGTCAGGAATGAATGCAAGCATTGCTGATAGAATAGGAATATTATATGTATAATGGCAATTTACTATAAAAATGCATTGCAAATGAGGAAGAAAGGGATTGTCATTGGTCAGGAAGTAATGTAAGCATTACTGATAGAATAGAGCTATTATATGTATAAGGAAAATACATTGCTAATGATTTTACTTTAAAAATGCATTGTAAATGAGGGAGAAATGGATTGTCATTGGTCAGGAATGAATGCAAGCATTACTGATAGAATTGGGATGTTATATGTATAATGTAAATGCATTGCAAGTTATTTTGCTTTTCAGGGACACAATGCAGCAGTTTTCACTGATCACCCAAGCACGGAACAGTCTCCTCGCTGCAGGACAGTATATCGAACATGCGGCTCGCTATGTACCGCACATAAAATTCCCCTACTGCGCCCCAACAATGATGGCGTCGTTACATAGCGCATGCGCAAATATCTATAACGACGCAAGAGGGCAACAAAGCCACCAGGTAGCAGCGCAGCTACATTCGGCTTTCTATCAAGAGATCAACTGGCTGCTTCTCTGGTTTAATAAAGTAAGTATATTATATTTATGTCACACACGCGCGAGAGAATGCATATATATATATATATATATATAAAATCACTATGACAATGGAATGCAAATATTATCAGAGTTACAATAGCATGTTTATAATTTACCCCTAAAAATGGTCTTAGAAAAGGTTGAAAGTACTTTTGTCTAAAATAACTATGGTGTCTTCCTTGGTGAATTTCATCTTCACATCAAGAAACTGATTAGACAACTGGACAGGACCAGTGCAGAAATATGTAGATACAATCTGTATATTACTCGATGAAACCTGTTTGAATCAAGATATGCTGCCTAAATTTAAAAAACACACAACGCAAGGTACAAAATTCTAACCATCTCCTAACGTAACTTTGATGCAACAATGGGTAGCTATGACTGCGCAGAAGTATGCGAACTCATAGGCATATATATAAGCAATAAATTAAAAAATATTATTAACAAAAAAGATATAGGGACGACGGTCTATTAATCCTAAGAAACTGCAACGGCAGAACTACAGAAAAAATGAAACAAAAATAATTTTAAAAACCCTTCAAAACTTTAGGATTAACAATG
>OZ038509.1:56004350-56009350 GCA_964036315.1 Acanthosepion esculentum | reverse complement strand
TGTGCCTCAAGAGCCACGACTACTATTTTGACCCTTAGCCGCTCTATCACACAGCTTAGCTGGATCTAGCAAAATATACAAGTAATTGATTTGGGGATTTAGGCTTATTTTATAGTAATATATATATATATATATATATATATATATATATATATATATATTATCCCTCACAAGTAGCAAGACTCGGAGTTTCATGCACGATGCAATCTTCAGTTGCTAGGTATAGACTGACCGTTACGTAATTTAAATTTTAATAACACCAGAACTGTGTTATATATATATATATATATATATATATAGATAGATAGATAATGAACAAACTGAAATAGATAGATAGATAGATAGATAGATAGGAATAGATTGAGATAGATAAAGAGAGGGGTTGTGTCTGTTTTTGTGCATAAAAAATCATTGAAGAGAATAACAAGTTTCGATTATTTGATGAAAAAAACGTTCTTGCTCTAGAAATGTTATGATTCGAAATTTTTCCTGCAAGTATAGATCACATAATTTAGACGTTACTTTTTGAATTTATGTTGGTTTTATAATTTTCCATCCATCCACAGGAGATTCACCGGTTTTATCCTTCTGTTCCCATATATATTTTAGACATTGTTGTACTGTTGTCATTCTCTATGGTTGTAAAACCTTTCTTTCCAACAACATTCTTTGGATGCAACCCAAAATAAAAGAGTAAGCAATTTACTAAGACGAAAATGTATAGAAAATGATTTAATCGTACTTATTCATCTACATCACGCTGAAACCCCCGCTTCCAGTACGATCACTGAAGCTAAGCAACGCCGAGCCTGGTCAGTATCTAGATGGGTAACCGTTTGGGAATACCAGGGTCTATAAGCTTGGAATTGCGGGTGGTGTAAAAGATGATGGCTCGGAATTGTTAATCAGAGAGTCGAGTTCTTCTTCCGTGTGGGTTCGTTATGTTCCCTTAACGCGCAAATACCCTTGGGAAAATCCACTTCTTCTCCCTCGGTTATGGATTAATTAGTAAGACTTGTATCACTAAACCATTATTATCTAAAAAAAAATTCTAAAATATTTTATGACTATAAATAACCTGGAGAGGGTTGATAAACCGTAAAAAACGAATCACCGTAAGCACCTCATCAGCAAACGCATCAAGGAAACCAATTTGCTATGCCATGATTGTTATATTCCCTTGGTATAAATGTATTGTGACGTTGTACGCCACTAAAATTAAACTTTGAGCAACAACCCCTCTTTTATACAAGTTTCGTTAAAGACGACTGATACGGCACTGCAATTAAGAGTTTTTTTTCTTTTCTGGTCATAATGTGTGTAAAAATTGTCCGATGTTCTGTATGTCCGGGCGCTTTCGGCTATATATATATTTTTTTTTTTTTAAGTTTTTCACCCCAAGCAAGGCTGGAGGCCACTAGCACGCAAGGGGTTACAGAAGGTTTGGAGGAAGAGCAGATAGGAGTGGTAAAGGAGAGGATGTGGAGAAAGATAGTGGATCGATCAAGGCAAGGGGGTTACAGAAGATTTGGAGCGAGAGCAGATAGGAATGAAAGGTGAAAGGATGTGGAGAAGGGAAGTGGATAGATCAAGGCAACTGGAGATGTCGATTGACGTTATACTTAAATAGTTGGAGATTATATTTGTCCGGGAAACAGGAATAAGGAAGGGAGTTCCACAGGCGAGATGTGCGAGACATGAAGCTATTGGAGTAGAAGAGACGTCTACATCTAACAGTTTCAATGGTGAAGGGGTGGGAATGGGATGCCAGCCTCGTAGGACATTTAAATTCATGAGGCCTGGGAACCAGCGAAAGCAGCTCATCGGAGCAATTACCGTGAAAGTATTTGTAAAAAAGACAGAGCGAGGCAACGGCGCGTCTGTGAGAGAGCGACTGCAGACGAGATGACAGATCAGGGCCAATTACGTTGCATATCCGTCTCTGGATCTTATCAAGGACCCTGAGGCAAACAGCAGGGGATCCAGACCATATATGGCAGTAATACTCCATGCAAGGGCGAATCGTTGATTCACAGATTTGGAGGATCGATTCCGGGGAGAAAATTTTCCTGGCCCGGCACAGGGAGCCAACTTTCCTTGCGGTGGATGGAACAATTGACTCGATGTATTTGTTCCATATTGTGTGTGTGTGTGTGTGTGTGTGTGTGTGTGTGTGTGTGTGTGTGTGTGTGTGGTCAACCATCCCTCTTATACATTTTCCATTAAAGACGACTGATAAGGCACGACTGATAAGGCAGCTTTTTATTGAATTTTTCCTGTGTTCGTACATGTCCTTTCTTTTCTGGACACAAAATTTGTAAAAATTGCCCGAGTGTCCCAGGGCTTTCAGCTGTTCTTTTAGTCATTAGCAAGGATTTTTAAATTTTTATTTTTAACTGAATATATATATATATATATATATATATATATATATATATATATATATATATATATATAGTTTACGAAAAACTAGGTAATCCGTATGGGAAGACCCAATGAGGATAGAATCCAGAGAGCTCAATGTAAATCAGAGCTAATAATTGAAATAAAAACAGATTACTTTAAGGTTCCATATAATAAATTATTTCACCACAGCCCTTTTAAAGGACAGCGGATCATCAGATTTATTTCCAAATGTTGAAATGAAAAAAATGAAAATAAATTTACACATTTATGACGGGAAATAATAAGGAAATTCACGAAGTGGGGGCAGTGTAGGAGGTAGAGAGAGACAGCATTGAGTTAGATGTAACATTTCTATTGTTTCAAATTTAAATTTTTGCTGAAATCTAGACATTGACACTTTAAATCTGTTAACGGAAGTTATATCTTGATATAGGAAGGGGGAAAGGCCAAGAAGTATATAAAGAAAAAAAGAAAAAGAGAGAAAAAAAGAGAAAGAAGTTGTAAAAAAGTGTCATTAACTTCTATTGGAATAGGCGTTGTTTTTTTCTTTACTTTGAGATTTCGTAAATTTTTCAGTTTAAACAGTCTAAGCCATTTAATTATATGTTAAATTTTTTTTAAAAACCTTATTACGGACATTTTGGGGATTTAATGTGAAATAGTCGATTAAAAAAATACAGAATTTACATTAAAACACTAGAAACTTTTTCTCAAATATAAGTTTACATCTAGTAGTAAGTGATTATTAAGGTGATATCTTTATCAGTTTGAATTTTATTCATGAGTTTGATTAGTGACTATTTTTACATTGGTAAATTCTATTACTTAAAATTTAGTATTAATTTAATATGGAGTGGCATTTTAACGCAATATTAGAGATCATGCTCCATCATATATTGTAAACACATCTATGTGAATTTCATACACATACGATCTTTCACATCTTCATATATATGTGTGTGTGTGTGTGTGTGTGTGTGTGCGCGCGCGCGCGCACAGAAATCTGCAAAATCTTACGTTAACATCCGCAGAATATAAAATTTAATATGACCGTAGACATCAAGGAAATTCATTAGCTCGAACTTTTATGCATCTCTCTTTTCTATTTATTTTTTTTTTCAGATGAAGAATACAGAATTCAAATAGAAGAAAAAATGTCTCTGTCTTACCTGTCGAAAATAGTTACCATCTCACCTGAAGATGAGTTTCTGAACCCTGCAAAAGTAAGACATTTGAGAAGGTTTTTTGTCAAATTTTACTCTTTGTGCTTCATCAACCTTCATCGATGTTAATGGCAAGTGTATCCAATTTAAATGAGTTGACCACTGGCCCTTACTGAATATATATGAAGTAATAGAAATCTTTAGCCAACTGTTTAGTTTATTTACAAGATTGTTTTGCGGGATCATATGAATAAATGATTATCGATATATTGAGAATATATTGATTGTTTAGTTAAGAAAGAATCAATTCCGTGAAATGTGCCGCTAATTCTGTAATGAATATCAATATGCGCAGTATCAAGTTGCGCAGTATCAAGTTGCGCATTATCAAGTTGCGCAGTATCAAGCTGCGCAGTATCAAGTTGCGCAGTATCAAGTTGCGCAGTATCAAGCTGCGCAGTTTCAAGTTGCGCAGTATCAAGCTGCTCAGTATCAATCTGCGCAGTATCAAGCTGCGCAGTATCAAGCTGCGCAGTATCAAGTTGCGCAGTATCAAGTTGCGCAGTATCAAGTACCAACCGAATATAAAGCTCGGCATGAAAGATCGGGCCAATATCTGCATTCGAAAATCTGGAACTTTTACGAGACTGAAACTGCAAGAAATTGGTATGGACACCAACCAGACCCGGTTACAGACATAGGACCTATAACAATTTTATGGGACTTTATATTACGCACAGACAGAACAATCAAAGTTAATCGCCTAGACATCGTAATCAAAGACCACAAGAACAGAACGTGCTTTCTTATTGAGATGACATTCCCTGCAGATTGTAATGTATCTTTGAAGATCTCCAAAAAGCTATCAGAACACAAGAATCATGAAGTGAAAATCTAAAAAATGTGGCACAGGAAGACATTAGTAATTTCAGTTGTGGTTGAAGCCCTCGGTTTATTTGGAAAAGGTTCGGATAGACTCAATGAAGGCATTCCTCTTAGACGATGCCTTAAAGAAATACAAAAGATTGTACTCACAAGTACAGATCACACCTTACGAAGGGCTTTATCTATGTAAAATATGTGTTATCTTAGGTTGTTTTATAATTTTTTTAAAATGATCAATGGAAAATGTGATGATGCCATGACTGAGCTTACGTCTCTGGTCGGGACCCGGAAAGAAATGAGTATACACCAGAAACCAAAAAAATACTACTACTACTAATAATAATAATCTTCATTATTGTTTTTGCCGGAAGTATGGATTCCAAACTTCCGATAAGGGATACAAGCATAAGCTAGAGAAGTTATTGGAAAACGAGCATGGACAACCCCCTTGGGATTTCACAATTCAGACTATCAGTATTATTAAGCACACCAGACCAGACACAATAGTAATCATAAAGATTTCTCGTGCGTATCTGTTGACAGACG
>OZ038509.1:55856850-55994350 GCA_964036315.1 Acanthosepion esculentum | reverse complement strand
ATCAATGAAAAATTGCTGCCTATATATATATATATATGTATATATATATATATATATATATATATATATATATATATATATATATGGGCAACCTTTCTTTCATGCATCTTTCATTGAAAACGGCGGACAAGGAAGATTTAATTAATCTTTATTGAGTTTTTTCAGGAAATCCAACCCTTTTCCGTTTTTCAGGAATTGTCCATAATTATAATTGTTCCGAACGCTTCCGGCTACTTCTCTAGCCATTATCAAGGATGTGTTTTTGATTGGGGAAATTCTATGTGTAGCTGCTCCATAGTAGTTTTACAGTGTGGAGTTATTTTCAATGAAAGAGCTTATATATATATATATATATATATATATATATATATAAGCTTGGATATCTATATACCTCTGCATATATATATATATATATATATATATATATATATATATATATATAGTGATATATATATAGAGAGAGAGAGGGCGAGGGAGAGAGAGAGAAAGAGAGGCAGAGAGACAAAGACAAAAGGAAAACTTTCCTTTACCAACGCATTTCTTTTGTTTATTAGGCAATAAATTACATCACTTAGCGTCTTGCATAATTTATCTTTCCTTATACAGTTTGATTTAAGAATATCTTAGAGCGTTCTTTAAATTTCAAACGTGAAAACTTAACGATTTTTTCCTCCACTTCACATCTGTTTATAAATACAAATTGCAAAATAAAGTTTCTGCATTTACCTTGTCAGGGGACGAAACGCGTTGGTAAAGAAAATCTTTCCTTTTTCTTTATGTATTAGATATCACTAAAATGGAGGTATTTTTTACGAAATGACAGCAAAAAAAAACAGGAAATTATTAAATTTAAATGAAATTTTTTACTACTTATTCATTAACGGATCAATTGTATACTGAATAGGTTATTATTTTATTAGAAAATATTGCGGGCATCTGTTTCACACCATCTTTTCGAAGTCCGGTGAGTACTTTTTAATTTGGGGTTGGGGTGTCCTCGAAAATTCTATACAGTTATATAAAAAAAAATCTCTGGAATTGTTATTTCAGTCAAAGAATTTATGCAATATGAAATATGAAAATTCATCACCTTACCAAAATTAATTCAATAAAATCCAAAAACTATTTTTTTTAAAATTGGACAGAATAAAATCTACGTTTAATATTTATTTGTAAAACCATACTTGCAATTTTTAATGCGATTTTGAAATTTATCGCGTTGCTGTTCGTGATAGTTTTTTTTTATTATTAAATAAAAACATGTTTGAAAAAAACAAAAAATGTAAAAATTAACCGAACGCCGTTCTCGTGAGTGGAGTTTTTTTTAATTAATATTATTTTTAATGTTTTCTTTTTCTTTCAGCAACTGTTAGATTATTTCTTGTATAGATTTTGAAAAAGGCAATAAATCTCAATTCGTACTTTGACTGAATACTTTTCCCTATTGGAAGAGTAATATGATAATTCAATAACTCTTAAATTCAGAATAATTAAAGATGACCACACTGGCTGCAATTAGATATTTTATGGCATCAAACAGGTAAGAAAATAAAAAATAAAAGCAATGTATTAAACTTAAAAGTCTTTTAAACACACACACACATACACACGCACATCGGGTGCAATTTGATATTTTATTATATCAAACAGGTAAGAAAATAATTTTAAAAAGGTTGTCACATGAAATGAGGCATTTTTTTGGTTGGTTGTTGATCTGGTCGTCTAACGAATTAACTTCCTTAGTATATAAAAAATATCTTGATTAATCCATACTCTGTTTCTTTTCAGATCATTTTTCTTTCAATATATTGTTACTCCTAAGCTGAATGAAAATGATTGCAATGAAACAATGTCGAGGGATCTTACTGTATGAGTACAAACTGGGAAAAAGAACCATTTTTGCATCGAATCATTACATGCGATGAAAAATGGATACTCTTTGACAACAGTAATAGATTAGGCCAGTGGTTAGATGCAAGTGAATCATGAAAAACAATACCCCAAACCTTCACTACACCCTAAAAAGTTAATGGTTACTATGTGGTGATCTTTCAAAGGGGCTATTCATTATTCAGTCTTGCCTCAAGGGGAAAATAACAGCAACCTCGTATTGTGGAGAAACTGAGTGTATGTATGAAAAACTGAAAAAGAAACATCCTACACTTGTGAATAGGGATCGCCCTATTTTGCTGCATGACAACGTATGGCCGCACGTTTCTCAATCAATTATCCAAAAAGTGCATAGCCTGAATTTTGAAAATTTACCTAATCCTCCATATTCTACTGATTATCACTTATTCAAGCATTTTGATATTTTCCTACGCAATAAAACATTCTCCAATAAGGAAGAAGTAATCGAAGCATTTGAAATCTTTATTACATCAAAGGATGAGAATTTTTTTGAAAGATGGGATCAAGAATTTAGAAGGCCGTTGGAGAACAGTCATTCATCAACATAGTGACTATTTCAACTAAATAAATTAGTTATTTAACATTACAGAAGCGTAATATATATATATATATATATATGAAGAAATATAGTCTTAAAGTGTGCTATATTTATGGGATAAAGTGCTCAATATCAGAGATAGAGCGTGTGTAAATATAAAAGTGGACATGGAAGTCAGCACTTAGAGGCGACAGTCTGTTTCATGCTAGAGCAATCGTCAGGCAAGTTGCCTGACGATAGCTCTAGCATGAAACAGACTGTCGCCTCTAAGTGCTGACTTCCATGTCCACTTTTATATTTATATATATATATATATATAATTTAAAGGATGAGAATTTGTTGAAAGAGGGGATCAAGAATTTAGAGGGACGTTGGAGAACAGTCATTCATCAACATGGTGACTATTTCAACTAAATAAATTAGTTATTTAACATTTCAGAAGCGTTTTATTCGTTTCCTTTAAAGTGCGTCAATTCATGTGTGACAACATAATATTAAACTCAAAAGTATCATTTAACGAGAAAGAAACTACTTCTAATGTAGCATAAAAATAAAATTATTCATTATTCATTTTATATAAGTGTCGGAGTTAGCTCCTCCTCAGTTCCTTAATCCTTCAACAGTGGTCTATCTCTCCTGGCTATAAATACTGGCTGACCCTTCGCCTCGATCTCTCTTTTCCACTTGGGCCTTGGGCCGCCACCTCGCGTGGAGGTGAGGTAAATCTCTCTTTTCAACTAACACCAATACGTGACCTCTCACAGTTACAGCGTTTCCCAAATTCTGGGAACACGCTAAGAACAATCCACGTACGTACGAACACTCACAACACACACACATAATTTCTCCATGCAAACTCCATGTAACTGTCCATGTCTGTGTTTAACTCGTTATTAATATATATCTGTTTACATATATATATATCTGTCTTGTTTGTTTTCTTTGTCTTCTTTGGAATTAATTAAAGTCCAACATTCTCATGTAGCTGGACCGGCTAGCAGGAAATTTTAACCTTCTGATATCTCTTCACATCTTCACCCCACGGTCCACTACATAATGGTGACTTCCCGACGTGATTAAATTTTCAACTCCTACACGCAAGACGATATATACGTACAAGCAAATTCTTATACAGACCTTCCAGATGAGAGCCAGTCAAAACATAATATTGGAAACTTCTTTTCTATCCTACGCACGCCGTACACTATTAACGAAAGAACTTTTAATCCACCACAAAAGCGTATAGAATAAAAAAATATATATTATTAAACTATTGCTTATATAAGTTGAAAGATAACTTATTTTTAGACATAAACCCAATTTCTTGATTTTTGCTCTACTGGTGTGCTATATTTTTTCGCGCGCTTTTAAGAGAGGGGTGCAATATTTATATTTATTAACCTCAGACCTTACAGGTTACCAAGTGTAAATAAATGTTCTCTTAATTATGTTCTAAGCAAAAATTAATCATTGCGTTTACAAAATCCAGTTAATTAATCTTCAAATTTACAAACTGTCTTTGAAACACATCTCCAAGACAAATATTGGATTTTAAAGAGAATTTTACATATGTTGTTTACATTTGTCAACGATAATGGTGGTTGGGTGAGTCGATGAGTGAACGTGCAAATGTTTTTAAAATGCCTATAAAAGTTATTTAAATATGGGAAATAGATTTTCTTTTAATACTAATTAGCTTTAGGCTATTATCTTTCAAATAAAAGCGAAATATAACATCAAAGAAGACATTTAAATTATTTAAAATACGTTTTGCAATATTATTTAGAATGAACGTGGTGGGACTTACACCCTTGTGCAAATTAATCGAAACAACTTCTTTAGTTTCCTTTCTTTCACTATACAGTCAGTTGTAGACCCACTGGAGTGACAGTGTGTAATCGATTTCTAATTTTTCCCCAGATTAGGTCATTTACCCCTCTTCGGCAAAGTCTTCAAAGCTTTAATCAACGCCGAAGTGGTTAACCTGAACCACCTTACATCCCATGATCTGCTCTCAGACAAGCAATATGGTTTCCGCTTTGCCCGATCTACACCTGATGTGCTTACGGCCATCACTGAATTTGTATACCAAGCTCTTCAAAATAACAGAGAAGCCCGTACCGTGGCCCTAGACATCTCCAAAGCGTTCGATAGGTTTTGGCATGCCGGCCTTCTTCGCAAGCTCCAGGGTTATGGTATTACAGGTCGATTGTTTGACTTAATACAATTATTCCTGTCAAACCGTGAATTGAAGGTCGTTCTCAACGGATTCTCCTCCAGCTCCTATCCCACGAACGCAGGTGTTCCCCAAGGCTCTATCCTAGACTCTACTCTGTTCCTTATCTTCATCAACGATCTTCCTGACGCCATAGATTCCCAAGTTGGCATCTACGCGGACGACACTACAATTTACTCCTGCCTCAAAAACAAATTTAGTGTCGCTGACAAAACTAACCTGGCCGTTCGCCTCAAAAAGGATCTCCAATTGGTTGTGAACTGGGGCAGAAATTGGCTGGTTAACTTTAACGCCTCAAAAACAAAACTGCTTTCTATTAATCACCACATAGATTCTTCCCTCCCCACCCCCATTAGAATGTCTGAAGCTCAACTTCTCGAGAGCACCTCCTGTGGCTGTTCGGTCTCACGTTGTCTGCTGACCTGAGATGGAACAAATACATTGAGTCAATTGCTTCGTCCACCGCAAGGAAATTTGGCTCCCAGTGCCGCGCCAGGAAATTTTTCTCCCCGGAATCGATCTTTCAAATCTACAAATCAACCATTCGCCTTTGCATGGAGTATTGCTGCCATATATGGTCTGGAGCCCCTTCTATTTACCTCGGAGTTCTTGATAAGATACAGAGACGGATATTCAATGTAATTGGCCCTGATCTGGCATCTCGTCTGCAGTCGCTCTCTCACAGACGTGCCGTCGCCTCTCTCTGTCCTTTTTACAAATACTTATGGTAGAGGGTCAGTGTAGTAAGGACAAGTGTTAGAAGTATCGAGCTGAATTAAACTTTAGAAGGAACTGCAAACATAATCCTAAACAGGAAACAAGGTTATAAAACTCTACTCCTGATTAAAAGACGGTGTAGGATTGTGAAGCGGGCGATAGGCAAAAACTGACTAGTTACGACATGGTTTAACTTAGGTGATGTGGTCGTAAGGCCGCATTGATGAATAAGATTAGTGAGTGTTAACTAATATGAGTTATCTCCCCTGAATATGGATAACTGAACAAGAACAATCTTATCCTGTGGATGGAATAAAAGATTTGGTTAAAAAATACGAAAGATTCGTACTGGGAAGCGGTGTTTCAACGTAACCTTTCAGTGCAAAGTCTATTGTGACACGACCTGAGGGGAGACATATGTGACAACTGTAGTTTGATTCTGGCACTAGGCCATTTATTTTATTATTATACGTTATTTTCTCTTTTCTTGGTAGCTTCTTTTTCCTTCGGACGTTTCCGAAAAATAGGCGAATAGTGACCAGCCTTTCTGTTTTCGTTTGTCATCCTTGTTCTTCAATTATTTGCAATGACCTGTTGTCGCTTATCTGGCAACTCTTCAATCACTTTGGTTTTGATTTGAAAAAAACTTCCAACTACTTAATTTTGTTTTTTCATTCAAAGGGTTTTGCAACTATCGGAAAAAGTAATAATCGGTTGGTGCAGAGTCAGGTGAAAATGGCAAGAAAACATCATTTTTGCTTCAGTTTTCCTTTAAACTTCCATGTCAATCACATGGTCAGTCCATGGTATTCTCAACATCTTTCTGTATATTTTCTATTTCCTCAAATCTCTTCTTCCTCTACGAGGGTCTCTTGAATTAAACTTGAATAATACTTCAGACTCACATTTTATATTAGGTTGAGTCATAAATAAATTCAGTTCTTGTTTATCAACATTATACTTGAACAAATGAAATACACATCCTCGACAGAATTAATCTTACATATTTAAAAGTCTACCATTCATCTTTGCTTTGAATATTGCTGCCACATCTGGTCTGGTGCTTCTGCTATATATTTAGAGATTCTTGATAAAATCCAAAGAAGAATCTGCAATGTTATTGGTCCTGACTTGGCGTGTCTTCTTCAGTCAATTTCCCACTCTTATAATTTAGATTCCTTGTGACTTTTATATAAATATCTTTATGGTAATTCTTCTGATGATAACTCGTCTTTGTTCTTCATGGTGTCTAGACTTTATGAATTTAAGCGCAGTACTAGATTGGCGGCAAGGTCTCATAATTTTACAGTTGAAATGACTAGATATAACTGTAAGTCTAGGGTTAACCGTTAGCTTTCCTACATATCCTCATAAACTGTACTTCTTCCATCCCCCACTACGCTCACACCACACCCTCATACAGTACGCCTCTATCTTGATTGGCTCTTCGCCCTTATGTTAGATGAACATCGGTAAAAAATAATTCTCTTTCCATTATACACAGATCTCAATTGTAAGCAAACAGAATCATGATCTTAGTCCAACACAAAAAGTAACACGAGAATAATGAAATAAAAAGTTATACAAATTTAAATTTTTGAATTAATTTACAAAAATTTAAAGTAATTTAAATTTTTAAATTAATCTAAAAATTTAAAAATTAAGATCAAAATTTAAAATCAATTTTATAAAAACAGAACAGGGCAACTTAATTAAAAATTTTAATCAATCAATTTGGTTCCGCTTTCTTTCTTCTTTGAATTTAATATATATATATATATATATATATATATATATATATATATATATATATATATATATATATATATATATATATATATGTATGCAGGTGTGCAGAAAAATAGTAAAGAACACGTTAGGTAGATAATCCGGTGTTCCTCAGTATTTAGCTTTATTTTCAAAAGGACAGTGCTCCATACAGAAGTAGAGCTTACATTATAATAATATTTTTAGTTTTTAAAAATATGATTCCTCCGCTACATAAGAGTTCTCATGTTTCAAAAGCGAGAGCCGAGACCCCTAACATAATTTTTTAAGTTATGTAGAGTTAAGGCTCGACAAGGAAGCGGGTCCAGACACCTTAACTCTACATAACTTAAAAAATGATGTTAGGGGTCTCGGCTCTCGCTTTTGAAACATGAGAACTCTTATGTAGCGAAGGAAACATGTTTTTAAAAACTAAAAATATTATTATAATATATTATATATATATATATATATATATATATATATATATATATATGTATGCATATATATATATATATATATATATATATATATATATATATATATATATATATATATATATATATATATATATATATATATAAATAAAAAGGAAAGAACAGTAAGATATAAAATCCGGTGTTCTTATAGATATTTTTATTTTTACACAATAGTGCTCTATGTAAATTTAAATTTACAGAGCATTAATATTATAAATTAATAGATTTAAAATATGGTTTTACCGCTACACAGTGATAACCATGTTTCAGAAATGGAAGCTAAAGCCCCTGAATTTAATTTTGTTATTAAACCAAAGACATTAGTTCCATTTCCTCATCAAGCTAATGTCTTTGGTTTAATAACAAAATTAAATTCAGGGGCTTTAGCTTCCATTTCTGAAACATGGTTATCACTGTGTAGCGGTAAAACCATATTTTAAATCTATTAATATATATATATATATATATATATATATATATATATATATATATATATATATATATATATAAATATATATATATTTGAATTGGACATAGTCCGACAATTTATTAAAGACATTTTTGATATGTTTAACGTTTTTTTTATTATGAACAGAGCATTTACTTAAAATACTTGTATCTATATATCATATTATATATATATATATATATATATATATATATATATATATATATATATGTATATATTTATGTATGTATATATATATGTGTGGGAGGTGTGTGTGTGTGTGTGTGTGTGTGTGTGTGTGTGTGTGTGTGCGTGTGTGTGTGATTGAATAATCTGGACATGTGTCTATTTACTTTTATTTTAATCCTTTCAAATTCACAGATCAATTTCTTAATATTGCCATTTAAACTCATAAAGGAAAGCGCCGTAGATTTCTTTAATTCCTTTTATTTTCCAAAGTACTTTCAATCTCGTCCAAGATCATCTTCAGAGGTGAATTACTAAACTAATTACAAAAACCAATGTAGTAGATAGTTGTGACTATTTTTGTATTGCGCATGAAACGCATCCTGTTGATTCAAAAAGTAACGTTATCATGGGAGGTAACTTAATTTATATATATATATATATATATATATATATATATATATATATATATATATATATATCTGTGTGTGTGTGTGTTAAAGATCAAATGCTGATCATATATGGATCGGAATCTGATAGGATGATAAAATAAAGAACAAATAGGAAACGTGTATCAGTCGAACATGTTTCACTTTTATTAAAGCTTTGTCAGAGATTGAGAGAAAACAGACAAAAACTCTGGTATTTTTTTAGTTTTGTTTGGATCAGTTCTCATTGGTCAGTCATGTATCACGTACGGAGAACTGAGCCAACCAAAACTGAGAATACCAGAGTTTCTGTCTTATTGCCTGTTTTCTATCATCCTCTGACGAAGCTTTAATAAAAGTGAAACATGTTCGATTGACATATGTTTCCTAAACACGATTGAATGTCTGATTTACTTGTCAAGTGTTCTAAAGAAAATGACATGTTTATTTTGGTCCTTCCAGCTGTTTTGTCAAGAAGTGGAAATCACGAGTCTTCTGGTAGCTCATCCTATATTATGGAAAGGGCTGGAAGGAATCAGAACGCGGTCGATTATATGAACCAGTCCGTTATCGCACTCGATGTCGTGAGTGATGATTTTCGCAAAGCGATTTAATCGCGGTTCGCCATCTGTTTAAAGAAATCAATAGAGTTAGATAAACACAGAATCAGTAATTGAATAGGCACTTGTATATCATTCTCTATTTATCTAACGACGGTGTGTGGAATGGTTACTATATTCGAGAAAGTATTCAAAATATAATGTCTTTATTTATGTTTATTTCGCCGTGAAAGAGGAGGCACGGTGGAGTAATGGATAGCAGATCGGATTGAGGAATTGGAGAGCCGAGTTCAAATTCCAGTCGAATCCATTACATTCACTTATGTGCTAATACCCTTGGAAAGGTATGAATTCTCTTCTTCTCCCCACCATCTATGGGTAAATAGGACAGACCGGGTTCTGTAGGATGCCAACTGGTCTACTGCAGAAAGAAATGGCAACCTACTGTGGGAAAAAAAATCCGCCTCGTCACTCATGTATCGAAAGATACATGATCGCTTAAGCGCGTATCACGCACAGTACATAACTGACTGAATGGATAGCAGCTCGGATTGAGGAACTGGAGAGCAGAGTTCGAATTCCAGTCGAATCCATTACATTCACTTACGTGCTAATACCCTTGGGAAAGGTGTGAATCCTCTTCTTCTCCCTCCAGCTATGGGTAAATAGCAGGACAGACTGGGTTCTATAGCCTTGGATGGCAACTGGTCTAGGAGTTGAATTAAAATCCCCCGAAGGCGGATGGACGGCACTTTGTGCTACCTTCCGGCAACTCCTGCAGCCGCGTTGGTACCAAACTGTATTGGTTTATCCTCTCCTTTGGATTCTGCTTGCAAGGCCGAGAGGGGGAACTAGACGTCTGGGCAGCACTAGTTCTCCATATATCCCGCCCAGGCTCGTAGCGCACCGCGCTACTCCATCGTCTCGAGACGGATGGATGACGACGACGACGACGGGATTTCGCCGTGATAAAAGCAAGACTCACAAACCTTTATTCATGTCAATGGGTTTGATCCTAGCTATGTGAATTATTGCTGATACGGTAAATATTGTAGGAGGATTATAACTCTGAGTAAATTATTATAAACTTCCTTTACATTTATACAGTGTAACCCGGATATAAGAGAGATGCCGGGGCCGGAGAAAGAGTCTCTTATATCCGGGTTTGGTCTATCATAAATACATTAACACAGGCTCTAATTTGGGACCAGAGAAAATCTATCTTATATCCGGGTTTCTCTTATATCCGGGTCTCTTATATCCGGGTTACACTGTACATACAAAAATACTGAGCTGCAATCCATTACTCTACGGGAATTGGGACTCTAATTAAAACCACCCACACATCCAAGCTTAAAGCATATGTTATTCTCAAGCGGCCACATACTGACCAGGCTCGATGTTGCCAGAAGGGGAATTGTAACTCTGAGCAAATAATTATAAACCCCCCCAGATTTATATATACAAAAATACTTGTAAAAATCAGAACCATCAAGACGTGGAAACAACAAAACTAGTATTATTTATTATCTGGTTGTTAATATGGTGCTGGAGACACGAGAGAAAATAATACTGAGTAAATTGTGAGTTTGCGGTGAAATTTAGATCCAATATGGATCGGAATCCGACAGACTGATACGATAAAGAATAAAGAAAGCGTATACAGTCTTTCTCGTATGTTTTTACAATGAATGTCCAGATAATTTAGTTGGAAAATACAAGAAATGTCTGGGGTTTTCTTACCTCGAACTTTTGTTGAATGCCAAGTGATAAATTTTAATATTATAGCGTGAAAAAGAGTCGAATTTTCGTTGACGCATGTATTGACGGCCTATCCTTGTTGACTGCCTGTCCCATAGTGAGAATGTCACATGTTTGTGTGTGTGGAGGCAAAAGGTGGGCTCGATTCTCATTGGTTTAGAAAGAGTGAATTAATGATAATTATAATTTTTATAATTATTTTATCATAATTATTTTTGAAACTATAATTTATTTTTATAGACACGACACTGATAGTATAACTCATTTTTTATTTATGAATTTATTTATGGATACTATATCGATTCAGATGGTCCCCAGCGCTATCGCAGATGTTGCCATGACGTTGCTAAAAAGAATCATGAACTTAGGCTCTGGATTTTTACTTGGGGCTGACGCCTTTCTCATGAGTGGTTATAGCCGCTAAGAAGCGGTAAAAACGGAAATAATAATAACAAAATACCGTACGCTTCAGTGGTTACATAGTGCAAAGTCAAAAGCTGTAACCAAAGATTTTATTCTTGCAGCACAGGTCCAGTGCTTGCTAAACAGAAATTACCAAAAACACACACTAAAAAATTATGCTAGGCCAAAATGCAGATTCTGTGATAAATATCCAGAAACAATTGACCATATTGTATAAGGTTTCACGGTGTTAGCACTCACTAAATATTAAAGTCTGTATGATAGAGTGGGCCAATATCTGCACTGGAAAATCAACAAATTTTACGGAAACGAAACTGCAAATAACTAGTATGAACATCACCCAGAGTTAGTTACAGCCGTAGGACATGTAACAATTTTATGGGACTTTACAATACACACAGAATAATCAAAGCTAATCGCACAGACATCAATGTGATCAATGACCACAAAAACCTAAAAAATGTGGCACATGAGGACATGAATAATTCCAGTTATAGTTGGAACCCTCGGATTGACTAGAAAAGGCTCTGATAAACTTATTGAAAGAATTCTTGGTAGCCCAAGCGTTAAAGAAATACAAAAATATGTACTCTGAAGTACAGCTCACACATTACAAGCTTTATCTATGTAAAATGTGTGATCTTTGTTTTTTTTCTTTCGTTTTATTTACAAAAATGATTAGTGGAAAATGTCATGAAGACATTAGGTCCTTAGGTCTCTGGTTGGGACCCGGAATGAATTGTGTATACAACAGAAACCAAAGGAAATAATAATAATAATAATAATAATAATAATAATAATAATAATAATAATAATAATCCTCTGTCCAAATTACTCAACGGTTCAAACAGGGGCTATAAAATCTACAAACATATAATTAACCACCTTGTGGAATCTTCCACATTATCCTTCCACTCCTTTCGGAAAGATGTATTCTTCCCTAAAAAAAAGCTTTAACCAGTCACCACTTCGTTTCTGTAAATTCAATCTTCTATTGGTTAAGAAACACTAAACTGTAGCAAAGTCGAAACAGATCCCTTTTCCCGCCTAGCTCCATGGAGCCGATTTTGAAACACCAAGGTATATAAAAACAACCGCATGACTCACTTCAAGTTAGTCAGTCATCGAGTTTCGTGAGATGCTACCAAACTCCACGCGTGTCAATTCACTGACTCAACATCACTTCAAAATTCTCAACAAACTCAACACAGCACTCAGTCGACCATTGTCCGCGTGGTAATCAGCTTACAAATGACTTAAAAAGTGAACGTTTTCACTACACAAACAGTAATTGTACAATTCATCAATTTAGCCTATCAGTTAAAGGCAAACAACTCTTCACACTTAAATTCTAACTAACAGGTAACACATGCATACACACTAGTATTTGAACGAACACATTTCAGATCTTTCCTTGCAGAAACCAAACTATTTTAATTTTTCTAACAAATCAAAACCATTAACTTTTATTGACCAAATTTCTGGATGAACATTCTTCATAACCTTGTCTCAATTGCCACAATCAACAAACATTCTGTTATCCTTGCATGTATATCTATTGTATATATAAAAATCTCTTTATTGTTTGATCTGTAACCACTGTGTTTTTAGTAATTTCTTGCAATGCAAATTGTCATATTCTTTATTTGATCTACGTGTTGTGGGATAAATGCATTATAAGCACGCATGATCTTGGCCTTAAGTAAATTTACCTTCTGATACATTTTCACTGAGCTACAATCCGCAACAACCTCTTCTACATGGATGACCTCAAGCTTCATACAAGAAAGGAAATTGATCTCAAATCCCTGCTGGTGATAGAAAAGGAATTCAGCAATGATGCTGGAATTAAATTTGGACTGGACAACTTTCTAAGATAATGTTTAAAGTAGGAATATTTGGCAAATCTAGTAATATAGTGCAAGAGGTTAAATTAAAATAAGTAGAGAAGAGATAAACTCCAGGGGAATGACTCATTTCACATTCTTGTACCAACATTTTTCGCTGATATAATGTGGAAAGATTATATTGAATCAATTGCTAGATCCTCTGATAGGAAAGTTGGTTCCCTCTGTCGTGCTGGACAATTTGTCTCGACATAATCTTTCTTGCACATTTCTAAGTCTACCATTCATCCTTGCTTTGAATGTTGCTGCTACATCTGGTCTGGTGCTTCTGCTATGTATTTAGAGATTCTTGATAAAATCCAAAGAAGAATCTATCTTACATATTTATAAGTCTACCATTCATCCTTGCTTTGAATGTTGCTGCTACATCTGGTCTGGTGCTTCTGCTATGTATTTAGAGATTCTTGATAAAATCCAAAGAAGAATCGATCTTACATATTTATAAGTCTACCATTCATCATTGCTTTGAATATTGCTGCCACATCTGGTCTGGTGCTTCTGCTATATATTTAGAGAATCTTGATAAAATCCAAAGAAGAATCTATCTTACATATTTATAAGTCTACCTTTCATCCTTGCTTTGAATATTACTGCTACATCTGGTCTGGTGCTTCTGCTATATATTTAGAGATTCTTGAGAAAATCCAAAGAAGAATAGATCTTACATATTTATAAGTCTACCATTCATCCTTGCTTTGAATATTGCTGCTACATCTGGTCTGGTGCTTCTGCTATGTATTTAGAGATTCTTGATAAAATCTAAAGAAGAATCTATCTTACATATTTATAAGTCCACCATTCATCCTTGCTTTGAATATTGCTGTCACATCTGGTTGGGTGCTTCTGCTATATATTTAGAGATTCTTGATAAAATCCAAAGAAGAATCTATCTTACATATTTATAAGTCTACCATTCATCCTTGCTTTGAATATTGCTGTTACATCTGGTCTGGTGCTTCTGCTATGTATTTAGAGATTCTTGATAAAATCCAAAGAAGAATCGATCTTACATATTTATAAGTCTACCATTCATCATTGCTTTGAATATTGCTGCCACATCTGGTCTGGTGCTTCTGCTATATATTTAGAGATTCTTGATAAAATCTAAAGAAGAATCTATCTTACATATTTATAAGTCCACCATTCATCCTTGCTTTGAATATTGCTGTCACATCTGGTTGGGTGCTTCTGCTATATATTTAGAGATTCTTGATAAAATCCAAAGAAGAATCTATCTTACATATTTATAAGTCTACCATTCATCCTTGCTTTGAATATTGCTGTTACATCTGGTCTGGTGCTTCTGCTATGTATTTAGAGATTCTTGATAAAATCCAAAGAAGAATCGATCTTACATATTTATAAGTCTACCATTCATCATTGCTTTGAATATTGCTGCCACATCTGGTCTGGTGCTTCTGCTATATATTTAGAGAATCTTGATAAAATCCAAAGAAGAATCTATCTTACATATTTATAAGTCTACCTTTCATCCTTGCTTTGAATATTACTGCCACATCTGGTTGGGTGCTTCTGCTATATATTTAGAGATTCTTGATAAAATCCAAAGAAGAATCTATCTTACATATTTATAAGTCTACCATTCATCATTGCTTTGAATATTGCTGCCACATCTGGTCTGGTGCTTCTGCTATATATTTAGAGAATCTTGATAAAATCCAAAGAAGAATCTATCTTACATATTTATAAGTCTACCTTTCATCCTTGCTTTGAATATTACTGCTACATCTGTTCTGGTGCTTCTGCTATATATTTAGAGATTCTTGATAAAATCCAAAGAAGAATCGATCTTACATATTTATAAGTCTACCATTCATCCTTGCTTTGAATATTGCTGCTACATCTGGTCTGGTGCTTCTGCTATGTATTTAGAGATTCTTGATAAAATCTAAAGAAGAATCTATCTTACATATTTATAAGTCTACCATTCATCCTTGCTTTGAATATTACTGCTACATCTGGTCTGGTGCTTCTGCTATGTATTTAGAGATTCTTGATAATATTCAAAGAAGAATTTGCAATGTTAATGGTCCTGACCTGGCATCACGGATTCACTAACTTCCCCACCTCCGTAACGTAACTTTTTCCGTAAATATTCTCTGATAAACTTTCCTCTTTGGTCTAGTGCTAGACATTGAATTAAAATAAGTAGAGAAGAGATAAATTCAATAAAATCATTTTTCTCGTCTAAAATTATTCATTTTTCTTAACAAGGAATGAAAGAATTACTGGTAGGATGAGTTTTATTTTTCATTGCAAATTAACAATTGTCGGTTTCAGCCCCCAAAAGAATCTATAACTCCGCCAGCCAGGCTCTAACTTTACAAGTGTTCCTGATGCCTGAGGACCCCGAGAAGATGAAGTGTCAAGAGAGCCAACCATTTCGGCACCACCTGCACATCTGCATGCAGGCCTTTCCCCTCCTTTTGTGTCAACCTAACATCGGGCTTTAGATAAATAATCTCTACGAAAATAATGTTACTTACCTTTGCCGTGGCTCAGAATGATGTCGTCAAAGAAAAGTTGAGTAGAAATGAATCCATTTAAAGAACGCTGCATTTTTTCAAAAGTCAAGGTCCCCGAATGAAGATGGTAACCAACCAAAGCTGAAATTTTAAAAAAATATATTTATTTTGCTATGAACGAAAGAAGCCTATATCATACATGGGTGATCATACATGGAACTAAACCCGTTCAGAAATGTCTAAACTGTCAGCTGGATATAACCGCTTCCTAAGATCAATGGTGAAAAATAGCTTTGAATCTGAGGATCTTGGCAAAGGTCGTCCTTTTTTTGAGCATTGTGAACGGGCGCTAAAGGATCACAAAGGCCTGTAGCAAATAACAGAAAGGACATCAGTTGAGGACCACCAACAGCAGCAGCAATTAAAATGAATAGCACACGCAACTCACAGAGAAAAGGATGACAAAATCAAGATGTTGACTTTCAACATAAATTAAAACAAAATGTAAGGAAGGAAACTTCCGTCAATAATGGAAAGAGCGATAACAGTGAACTTGAGAAGTATTTGCTTTAAAAATTGTTTAAAAAAATATTTTATTCATTTCGATGGCTGCCGATTCTTTACTAACATGGCCATTATTATTATTATTGTTATTGTTATTATTATTATTATTATTATTATTATTATTATTATTATTTCCTTTGATTTCTGTTGTATACCCATTTCCTTCCGGATCCCAACCAGAGACCTAAGGTCAGAAATGTCTTCATGACATTTTCCATTGAACGTTTTTAAACATAAGATCACACACTCTTTACATAGATAAAGCCCTTCGTAAGCTGTGAGCTGTATTTTTGTATTTCTTTAAGGCATAGGCTAACATTATTATTATTATTATTATTATTATTATTATTATTATTATTATTATTATTATTATTTCCTTTGATTTCGGTTGTATACCCATTTCCTTCCGGATCCCAACCAGACACCTAAGGTCAGAAATGGCTTCATGACATTTTCCATTGAACGTTTTTAAACATAGATCACACACGTTTTACATAGATAAAGCTCTTCGTAAAGGGTGAACTGTACTTGTAATTATAATTTTTTGTATTTCTTTAAGGCATGGACTACCAGGGATCCCTTCAATGAGTCTATCGGAACCTTTTCCAATAAAGGCGAGGGCTCAAACTACAACTGGAATTATTGATGCCCTCATGTGCCACATTTTTGATATTTCCACTTCAAAATTATTGTATTTTGATAGGTTTTTGGAGATCTTCAAACATACATTACAGTTTCCAGAGACGGCGATGTCAATAAGAAAGAATATTCTTCTTTTTTTTGTGTGTGTGGTCTTTGATCACATTGATGTCTGGGTGATTAACTTTGATTGTTCTCTGTGTATTGTAAAGTCCCATAAATTTGTTACATGTCCTATCTTTGTAACTGGGTCTGGATGGCGTTCATACGAGTTTCTTGCAGTTTCGTTTCCGTAAAATTTACAGAATGTTTCAGTGCAGATATTGGCCCACTCTATCATAGCGAGTTCAATCTTCAGTGAGTGCTAACACCGTTCAACTTTATACAATATGGTGAATTGTCTCTGGATATTTATCAAGAATCCGCATTTCGGTTAAGTCAATTTTTCAGTATGTGTGCTTGGTAATTTCTTTACGTCATAACCACTGATGAGTACAGGGTTTGTCCCCATGAACTGGTTTGGTACGGGCATAGTATTATTATTATTATTATTATTTATGTCTTTTTTCGGCAGAGGAAGAAAAGTTATCTTAAAACACAGCGCCACTCATGGCTAAAACAACCAATACACGATCGGTAAGGTTTTTGACAACAACCACAGTAGCAGAATATTGTGGAATCATCTACCGTCGGGCATTTGTGTCTTTGTCTAGCCTTTACGCGCACTGGACTCTATTCTTTTCAAAGCTCTTCGCTCTCGCGAAAACAGAAGCTCTCAACTCTCTTGTGTCGTAGTGGCTTTATTACTTTGCTTGGGGTGAAATGATTAAAAAAATGCCTTCTTCTTCTTCTTCTTCTTCTTCTTCTTCTTCTTCTTATTATTATTATTATTATTATTATTATTATTGTTGTTGTTGTTGTTGTTGTTATTGTTTGTGTATGCAATGTTTCTTGCTTTGTATCCTGTAGAGCTATGGCCAAACTATGGTCGTTTTAGGCTCTATAGGAGGATTGTCATTTAATTGATAGCCCTTCTCTTACTATATGGGATGTTCCTAGTAGGGCGTTCCTAGTGTCCATTCCTTTTCTCACGAGGCCCAGGGATCCGATTGCTATTGGTAGAGCCTCAGTCTTCATTCCTCACATCCTCTTAATCTCGATCTCCAGATCCTTGTATTTGGACAATGTCTCCATAATTTTTATGGGGGTGTTTCTCTCAGATGTTACTGCTATGTCAATAAGCATACACTTCCTGAATTTCTTGTCTTTTATGATAATTTTTTTAATTTTAATATTATTATTATTATTATACAATTATTCTTTTTCTTCTTCTTCCTCTTCTTCTTCTTTTTCTACTTCTTATACTTCTCCTCCTTATTATTATTCTTCTTTTTCATCTTCTTCTTCTTCTTCTTCTTCTTCTTCTTATTATTATTATTATTATTATTATTATTATTATTATTATTATTATTCCATTTCTTTCACGTCTAGAAAACAACAAACCGGAAGAGTGTGTCCCGGTTAAACAAATTACGTTTAATTGAGCCAAATTGTGCAAAACCGAAACGAATCCAGTACACCTGTATTGGTTTCTCTTCGTTTATTTGGGCCGTTATTCCATTTAATTGGGCCGGCGGGAACAAACCAAAATGACTTCTCCATTGCTGAGTCACTAGTTTATTTTCATCACCTTAATCTGGCAGTATCTGCGTTTTTGACTCGAGAATAAATCTGATCTATGTCTACCTTTTTCGCGATTGCGAATCCCGTGACCCATAGGAGCACCACATGCGCTGCAGCCACAGTAGAAGTGGTGTTTCTTGGTCAAGATAGCCTGACAGAGACCAATGCCCTCCAGGCCGGTTTTGAATTCAGAATTACCTTATCCTTGACCGGCTGCCACCCAAGGGTATAGAACCCAGTCTGTCCAGCTATTTACCCATAGCTTGGAGGAGAAGAGGATTTATACTTTTTCCAACGGTATTAGCACGTCAGTCAGTCAGTTATGTTCCATGCGTGATACACGCGTAGGCGAGCATGTATCTTTTGATACATGACTGACGAGGCAGATTTTTCCCGCAGCAGGTTGCCATTTCTTTCTGCGGTAGACCAGTTGCCATCTAATTCTATAGAACCGGGTCTGTCCTGCTATTTACCCATAGCTGGTGGGAGAAGAAGAAGATTCACACCTTTCCCAAGGGTATTAGCACATAAGTAAATATAATGAATCCGACTGGAATTCGAACTCTAACTGGATTTAATTTTAATAAAATCAAATGCTAAGAGACAGAAACACATTCAAGGAAGGAGGCGACCGTAGTCGGGATCATCGAGTCAATGTGAGCACTCCTTTCCTTAGCTGCATAGTATGTGCCCCGCCAGGGTTACGTAGTCTTGAATTCAGAGTTTTCCTTCTCCTAGACTGGTTACCATCCAAGGTTATAGAATCGTGTCTGTCCTGCTATTTACCCATAGCTGGTGGAGAAAAAGAGGATTCATACCTTTCCCAATGGTATTAGCAAGTAAGTGAATGTAATAATGGATTCGGCTGGAATTCAAACTCGGCTCTCCGATTCCTAAATCCGAGCCGATATCCATTACTATCCATCACTGTGTCTCCTTTTTCATTCTCGTTTAAAACCGGTCCTATTCGTGCCTTTTCGTCTCTCGTTTAAAATCAAACCTATGTGTACCTTTTTGTTTCTATTGGTTCATAAGAATTATATCGTAGGTTGATATTTCTAATCTAACCTAATGTCGATACTATCGTGACACTACGATATATATATATATATATATATATATATATATATATATATATATATACTTGGAAATGTAAAAATCTGAATTAAATCACGGCCAGGACGAAAGAAGCCAGTAGATTTTATGACCAGAAAATGGAGACACAAAATCTAGTTACAATATTTAAATATTTGTGGATAGCTGCAACTAAGCAATGACGTAAAGTGAATGGAAAGAGATTTATGAAAATAGTGACTTACTTCTGGCCAAATGAGGATTTTTAAGAACTTGCTTCAAGACATGCTGGTCCATCTTCTCGAAGGCTTCGTCACTGGGAGCGAAAAAGGTCATGCGTGATCCAACTGCCAGAGGAAATAAAAAAAACATGTTTAAATCACTGTGACATGATTGATCTATCTATCTATCTATCTATCTATCTATCTATCTAAGTCTGTACACTTCCATTCTCTCTCTCTTCTAACGTAGACTGTTCACATCTATCTATCTATCTATCTATCTATCTTAACCAGTCACTTATTTCCCTCTCCTAACATAGACTGTTCACATCTGTTTAAATTCGTCTATCTATCTATCTATCTATCTATCTATCTATCTATCTATCTATCTATCTATCTCAGTCTTGTCCTATATGTATTTCAGTCTCGTCTATCTATCTATCTATCTATCTATCTATCTATCTATCTATCTATCTATCTTAACCTGTCACTTCTTTCCTTCTCCTAACATAGACTGTTCACATCTGTTTAAATTCATCTATCTATCTATCTATCTATCTATCTATCTATCTATCTATCTATCTATCTATCTATCCCGGTCTGTTCCTATCTATCTATAGATAAATATAAATAATAATAATGGTTGACAATGCTTTATCTCGTTGTGCTAGAATATGTAACATAGACCTAGTTTAAGGCGTATGAAACCTAGCACAGCGTAAATACATGAAAAGTTCAAGCAAAATACAAAAGTCTTCGTAGAAAAATACTTGTATATATATGTTTTATATTTGAAATTATTAATACAAGGTTTGCATATGTCTACTTTCAAAAAGACTGGGTACCAAAAAAACAATGTCTGGTTGTTATGATTCTCAAATTGTACGTCTTCTTACTATAACTTCAAGGAGCAAAAAAAAAAAATGAGAAAAGATTGACTTTCCCACCTAACGATGTCTCGTGCGGGTCACGTGACTGCTTATTCGCGTGAATATTTATAATTAATATTTATTGCTATTTTCGTTTTGGTCAATGGAAGGTAACTTTTTGTCTCTCGCTACAATCTAATAAAAAACGATGAAAGTAAATACTAGTCAAAAATGAATAATAATGTCTGCCAATGCTTCAGCTAATAAAAATGAAGATGAAAGTAAATACTAGTCAAAAATGAATAATAATGGCTGACAATGCTTCATCTCATAAAGAATGAAGATGAAAGCAAGTACTAGTCAAAAATTAATAATAATGGCTGACAATGCTTCATCTAATAAAAACGAAGATGAAAGTAAATACTTTTCATAAAATAATAATAATTGTTGACAATGCTTCATCTCCGGTTTCCTGTTTCTTAATACTATACTTAGCTTTTGAAAGGCATCTTTTGCTATTCCAAATAGATATTTAAATGTTTGTAGTTCGAATATTGGAGTGTCCTTTTTGCTGACGAACATTGTTCTGACATAATAATCTAATCGTTTAACGTGTCGTCTTTTCTCGTTATTTTAAACGTAATCTAAAAGATATGGCTGAGAAAAGAACAGTTGGATGTGGTTCTTAAAAGCAATGTTCGATGGAAGAAAAGAAGGTTTTGCAGCTGTCGTGTAGAAATGGGAAAATGAATATGAACTGGTATTAGAAAGATTAAAAAATAAAACACTTTGGAAAACGAAACGAAAAAGGCGTGTTTCTGACACACACAAATAAGGTTCTTTTGCCAACATATTTCTCTCTTTATTACTCCAAACTGAGTACAGCTAAAACCAATAACAGACAATCCGTAAAGGGTTTGTTTTGTTTGGTTTGGTTTGTTTAACGGCGTATCAGCCTCAATAGGTTATTTAATGCCGACAATTTTTATTGCTGGTATTTTTTTTTTCCAAAAATGTATTGCTGGTAACTTTTTTTTCCAAAAATTATTACTGGTAGTAATTTTTACAAAGCATTTCTGGCATTAAAGCCTATTTTTACACTTTCATGGTGTTTTGACCACAGTTTAGGGGCTAACTCTTTGCCCATAGGTGGGACCCTAACAGATGCTACTACCCCGGGTCAGGGTGGGCCTGGGTACACCAGCAATTAAAAGGTGGTTCCACGCTCCTCAAAACCTCCTGGGTCCTTGCTGTTGGACGTAGTTTATAGTCTTACCCAGGGCGCGGATGTAGTTTATCGTCATACCCAGGACGGAAAGGATTTGTTTCTTTCTTTGTCGGCATATCAACTTCTTATGGGTCATTTAATGTCGAAATTGAATTTTCTTGGGAGCATTAGTCATTTCATTTACAAAAATGTATTGTTAGTAATTCTTGTTTTATTTTTTCAAAAAATGTATCGCTGGTATTTTTACTATTTACTATGAAAATGTATTTTTATACTTTCATAGTGTTTTGACCCAAGTTTGGAGGTTAACTATTTGCTCATGGCTGAGCCACTAACGGGTGCTACCATTCCGGGTCAGGGTGCACCTGGGAACAACAGAAATTAAGAAGTGGTTCCACGTGTCTCAAAATCTGCCATTCACATCCTGCCGGATGTAGTTTGTTGTCATACCCAGGATGGATGATCCATAAAGCAAAAAATAACAAATGGATGACATTAGAAACATATGTTGTAAGGTTTATACAGAGTGTGAAGGGAAAAGAAACGCTATTTTCAACACAATTGCATACCCACATACATACCATATTAAAACACGCCCATATTTTATTTTCTACTCAGTAACAGACAATATTTATAAACATGGTAAAATGATTGCACAATAAAATATACACTGTTTAAATTAGGTATGTCCACTAATTCGCTAAAAAAAAGAGCATACCCCGATGAAAAAGGCCCCAAACTGAATGAAAACAATATTTATCGTCTAAATATTTATGTTATTATTAAGAGGAAAGACCAAAGTATTTATTATTATTATTTTTTACATTTATAATTTTTCCTAGCACGTCCGAAATTTTAGTTAAAAATCTTGTTTTTTTTTAGTCAGTAAAATTGTCAAAAATCAAAGATGTCCACTAGTTTTAGTAATGTGTAAAGAAATGTTAAATTCTATGTTTAAAAATCTTGTAAAAATCAATATACCTTTTTTTCGAAAATTCTTTGAGAAATTTAGAAAATATAAAGTTTACTTAATGAAATAGAAAACAAACATTACTATATTATTTAGTAGAAAAAATTTAGTTGAAAATAAAAGAAACATGTTTAACTGTTGTGATTAGTTTTGGAGGTGTGAATTGACGTTTACGTCAATGTATCGATAGATAAGTTCTGTGCTAAAAGTTTCTTCTATCGCACTTCTAAGTTGTAGAACTCTCTTTCTCGCTTTTTACTTTCCAATCAACTTTGATCTTCAAAAATTTTAAATGCAATGTCAATCTTTATCTTCTGTCTTCTTAATTCCAGTTCTTTTATTGTTCTCTCTCATTAATAGTTGTTTTTCTCATATTCTCAAACACTCAGTAACCCCTTGCATCCTAGTGGCTTTATTGCCTTTGATCTTCAAAAATTTAAATGCAATGTCAATCGTTATCTTCTGTCTTCTTAATTCCAGTTCTTTTATTATCCTCTCTCATTAATAGTTGTTTTTCTCATATTCTCTAACACTCAGTAACCTCTTGCATCCTAGTGGCTTTATTGCCTTTGATCTTCAAAAATTTAAATGCAATGTCAATCGTTATCTTCTGTCTTCTTAATTCCAGTTCTTTTATTGTCCTCTCTCATTAATAGTAGTTTTTCTCATATTCTCTAACACTCAGTAACCCCTTGCATCCTAGTGGCTTTATTGCCTTTCATCTTCAAAAATTTAAATACAATGCCAATATTTATCTTCTGTCTTCTTAATTCCAGTTATTTTATTGTCCTCTCTCATTAATAGTAGTTTTTCTCATATTCTCTAACACTCAGTAACCCCTTGCATCCGAGTGGCTTTATTGCCTTGTTTGGGGTGAAATGATAAAAAAACTGAAGAATAATATCCTTGCAGAAATCCTTGGACTGCACCCAGAGTTATTAACCATTGTCACAGAGCATGTCATTGGAAGTGTGCGTCTGTGTGACGTCAGAAATGGAGGATATTCACGTTGTATATTTGTTCATAATTAAATGGCATTCTGTTTCCCATGTTTGAATATTCATTTTGTATAAAACTATTTTTGAGTTAAAAAACATGTTGAAATTATTAGATGTTTTAATCCGTAGCTGACTTCTGGAACGCCCTGTGGTAAAGATTTTGATAGACATAATTGCTTTAACTCTCGTTAAATAATTTACGTTATTTTTACATACTTATACTGGAGTATTATACTAAAATAAACTTTGCATTCAGTTTCACACCATACCAAAAAATTTTATGTTTATACATTTTTATTTACTCTGTGGCTCAATCGGTTAAGGCACGTCAGGTTATATGACGGTTCTGTATAGGATACAGGTTCGATTCCTGTCGGAGGATGAATATTTTCTATGAAAATTTCTCGGACATTCAGGCCGGTAAATGTTATTAATACTGTTTATTATAAACAGAGCTTTTACTTAAATATTTGTATCTATAAAAAGAATGTCTAAACATAAAAATGTCTTTATATATATATATATATATATATATATATATATATATATATATATATATATATATATAATATATTTATATATATATATATATCGGTTGACTTTAGACTTAAAGAACAAGATTGTAGCTGCCAGGGAAGCATTATCTCGGGAGTTCATTCTACAGCGTAACAGTTCTGCTGTCCGAGTGGAACTTGCTTCTTGTTACAGGAACACGAAGGGAACGTGGATTGTTTGCCACATGGCACGTAGGGTCCTCGCTGTGAAGGCATGAGCTGGTGGAATTAAAGAATGTAACTGGTCTGAACATTCCTCTGTAGAATAACGGTTGCAGAACGGATAATAATCCATCAACCACAAGGTCGCGTAGGCGCTCTTGAACTCGGAAGTGAAGATTAGACAACAATATATATATGTGTTGATAGTATAAGGGTCAACAGCTCAGAACCCTGAATCAGCGAGCCGTGTTCGAATTCCAGTCCAGTACGTTACATTCACTTAAGCACAAATATTCTTAGGAAAGGTATGAATTCCTCTTCTCTCCATTCAGCTAAACAGGCGTGGGGTAGAAAAAGTATGTTGATGAGGAAAATAGATATTGGTTGACCGTTAAAACGAGCAAGATTGTAGTTGTCGAAGAAGCATTCTCTCGGGAGTTTCTTCCACCAAGTAACATATCCGGGGAAGAAGCTGTCTGGATGAAACTTACTTTTTACCAAAATAAGACGAAAGGAATGTGGATGGTTTGCGACTGTGAACACGGTATGACTTCTCCTAGCTATGAAGGCCCGGGCTAGTGGCACTAAGGAATGGAACTCGTCCAGATGTCCGCCATAGTAAGAACGGTATAGTAGTGAAAGGCTGACAACACTTCGTCTGTGGGATAAGAATTGCAGCCTGGAGAATAATTTATCACCCACAAGGCCGCGTAAGCGCTTTTTTGACTCTGTCGAGTTTGGACAGTGGGGACTGGCCACTACCAACCCAAATAAGGCAGCAATACACAATTCTTGGTCTGAGTTGACTCCTGTAAAGATAGAGCATGATAGCAGAAGTTAGGCGTTTTCTGGAGCGATATATAAAACCGAACATTCTTCCGGGGATGGTGCCAATATATGTTCCATTTGATGTCAGAAGTGAGCTTTCAACCCAATCGGTGTTTAAAAGAAGGAGCCCCTTTTAGGGTATGACTACGCGCCAGGATTGGTGCATGTTTAGGGCCTGCCTGGTGAGCGTTTAGTTTTGCATATATTGAATGATATCAGCCAGATTTTTCCCCCATTGAGCTGTGTGAGAAGAGAAGAGATCTGCGGCCAGGATATTTGGGGGTGCACCCATACGCTGTGATATCATTTGCATATATATTTACTAAAAATCTGCATCAGCGCATGTTACAAACTATGAACGGCCATCTCGTTATAATACCATTCCGTCATTTAAATAAACTAAATTGTCGACTAATCCGACCCCCTACTCGAATTTTTCCAACCACCCTGTTTATTCCAATACACCTGATTATTAGATTTTTAAAAAAAATCCGCTCTTATCCAAAACCCGAGAGTAAGTTTTTATTCTAAGGACACTTGTTTACCTTTGGTGGTGTTGAGGTAATTGTACAGGTGACTGATTATAGTTGCTTTGCTAATCTGGGTGAGATTTGGATGATTGTTAAGGACTTCCTCAATGGTTCCATGGGGGACTCGCAGCACCTTATCAACAATTTGGATGACGCCATTTGAAGCCTGCAGATCGTGACGTAACACTTTCGCATTGTTTATGTGCAAGATGGGCTTACCCTAAAATATATTTAAAAAAGAACAACACAAGAAGTTTTAATAACAGGCTTACAAGAATAAATGAAATAACAAATTACGATGGTTCCATCTGGCATCAAATCTTGAAACCGCTTAAATGCAAATTGGAATATATATATATATATATATATATATATATATATATATATATATATATATATATATATATATATATATTACACAACAAAATTTAAAATTTATAATTTCGACACGAATACAGTCTATACACCGGAGTTGAATAAGACCAACGTACTTCTCGTTAGTTTAAATATATCTATACCCCTACCCCCAATATGAGGTAATTTTAGATTTTGTTGTGTAATTTATATGCTCTGTTATAATAAATACATTCAGCTCATTTTATGGATCAGTTTTTTATATATATATATATATATATATATATATATATATATATATATATATATATATATATTATTTACATCGTTCGGACTGTTGTCCTCATATTTATTGCCATATTAACGATGTTTCGACCGTTGTATGCTCCGACCTTCTTCAGGTGATATACGTTGGAATTTCGAAGCGAGCCCTTTATTTAGTCACGGGGTTAGGTTTATAAGTACCCAATATTCACTCACTGGATAAACGCCTTGTTTTAAGCTATCCAAAAAGTCACTTGACCCAAAGAGTTGTGAGTTTAATACCTGGCCACAGCAGAGGAAACAAAAACTTGTTGAGTTACCGAAGGGAACTAACTGAAACTGAGATATTTAAAAAAAACACATAGCACGCAAAATTAGAAGAATATATATAGATATAGATATAGATAGAGATAGAGATATAGATATAGATATAGATATAGATATAGATAGAGATAGAGATATAGATATAGATATAGATATAGATAGAGATAGAGATATAGATATAGATATAGATATAGATAGAGATATAGATATAGATATAGATATAGATATAGATAGAGATATAGATAGAGATAGAGATATAGATATAGATATAGATAGAGATAGAGATATAGATATAGATAGAGATAGAGATATAGATATAGATATAGATATAGATAGAGATAGAGATATAGATATAGATAGAGATAGAGATATAGATATAGATAGAGATAGAGATATAGATAGAGATAGAGATAGAGATATAGATATAGATAGAGATATAGATAGAGATAGAGATATAGATATAGATATAGATAGAGATATAGATAGAGATATAGATAGAGATATAGATATAGATATAGATATAGATAGAGATATAGATAGAGATATAGATATAGATATAGATATAGATAGAGAGAGATCACGTTGAAACATAAGTTCCCATACGATCACCGAAGTTAAGCAACGTTTAGCCTGGCCAGTATGTGAATTGTTGCCATTTTATATGTTTAATTTTGCGCATGTGCGATGTTTCTTTTTTTTTATTTTGTCGACTGCACTGCGTAATAGGGTCAGTTGGGCACCGTCTGTGAGAAAAAGTGCACCGTGATGCAATTCACTCCGGCAGAAATTTAGAAAAGGGCATTCTGTACTGCTTTGCATTCGCATTGGAGGCCTCAATACGAACATTTCAGAGTGTTTGGGTGTCAATCTGAGGACAGTGCAGAGGATTCAGAAAGAGTTGGATGAGTCTAATGGTGATTACGAAGGTACGGCAGCTCAGAAAACTCATTCTGATCATTTTAATAAGAGAAGAACAACCGAATTTGTTGGTGAAGGCCTCAGACAACACGGAGGCCTACATCAAGTGCCTTGACGCGGTAGTGCTGCCTGGGTGAAAAGGGTGGCTGCTGGAAGACCCTGTGTCGGCAACTAGAGTCTGCACCATGCCACACAATCAGGAGAAACAGTTATGACCGTCAGACAATTTCTGCGACCATATCACCCCTTACATCTGGCCACCTAACTTCCCAGACTGCAACCCCCTTGATTATTATGGGTAGGGGTGCAGTTGAGCGAGAGACCAACAAAGCTCCTTGTAACGCCAAAGATGAACTGAAGGCAAGGATTATGGTAGTATTCACCAACTTAAACAAGGAGACCGGCCAGAAGAGTTGCAGGAGATTCCGAAGTCGTTCGGAGGCCGTAGTTTAAGCCAATGGCGACTTTATTGAATAAATTTACACTTTAGCATTTTTAAATATTTTTGTGTAATTTTGGTAAATACATTTTTTAAAATGAGATGTCAGCGTTATTTTCATTTCTGCGTAAATTAGACGACAATTTGTCCATCGCACCCTAAACTTCTCATCAACGGACTAATAAGAGGAGGTTGGTCCGTTAAAAACGTATGTCCGTAGATGGGAAGGGGTTATTTTCGAGTTATAAAACCACTATACTATAGTAACTAGCAGTAGTTTTGATCCTAATGTAAATACTATAAAAAACGTATATACGGCATAACTGAATATATACTTAATATCGATATATTAATGAAAATAACAAAGATAAAAGATTTCTCACAGCTACTTTGTCACGCACGCGCTAATTTGTTATACTTTATATACAGTACAGTACACCCATCTTTGTTTACAATTGAAAGGCTCGCCACCGCCACCAAGCGGTCACTTTGAGAACTGATACGACTTGTTCTGCTAAGCCAGCAAATTTTAAAATACATCGCTGACGATTTGGAATTTTTTTTCCTGCAGATTTTTTTTTTATTTTGCCTGCATATTTTGTTCGTTGCATCCGAAGTCCTTGGATGAGGGTACGCAGATGTAAGTTTGGCTGTGTGTGTGTGTGTGTGTGTGTGTGTGTGTGTGTGTGTGTGTGTGTGTGTGTGTGTTAGGAAAATTAATAACAGAGTGAAAAAATGTTTATGTGACGCGTTTCGTTGTTTAGGACTTCATCAGACTAAAGTGATGTTTACATTGATGTAACTACATATCACCATGAAGGAGAGGGGGCACTGGAATTTTAAACTTTTAAATTAAATCTAATTATTTTTTTCTTTTTAATTACTTGCTTTGGGTATATAGCCTATTGATAATTACATTTAGTTTCTTTTTGTTTATGTTTTTATCACTTTTGTTCTTAACTATCCCACAGGCTCGACATTGTTTAACTTCGCTGGTTGTACGGGAACCGGTGTTTCAACACTGTATGGCCGAAAGCCGCAAAATTAAATTTCAAATAACTCGAATAGTTACCAGAATCTCGTCGGCGTAGTAATACAAGCGTAACACATGTCCATTAAGGGATTTAATGACGGTCCTTCCGGGAATGTCCCAGCTGAAGATATCTCCCTTCATGAGGTGATAAAGGACGTAGTCCTTCAGCGCTATCGGGTCTGCCTGAAGGTCCTCAATGAAACCTGAGGGCATCGCTCGGAAAGCTTCGTCTGTAGGCAAAATCAAGGTGAGTGGTCCTGTCGAGAGAAAAACGAAAAATGCTTCAGTTTTGTGGGCGCAAAAGAAGTAAAAGTTGCCTGGAAATTAAAATCTACGCTCTGAACTCTTAAATATCTGTCTCCATTTCTCAGATGAGGTATTGAAACTATTTACACTATTTACATTGTTTGGGCTGTTGTCCTCATCTTTATTGCCATATTCACCTTCAACATCTGTCTCTATTTCTGAGTTGAGGTATTGTAATTTTTACGCAATTTACATTGTTTGGCCTGTTGTCCTCATCTTTATTGTTATATTGACAACGTTTCGGTCTTTGTATGCTCCGGCCTTCGAAGTTTGAATTTCGAACCGAACCTTGAATAGTCAGTATCATCTGATCACACTCAGTAACCCCTTTTGTCTTGGTGCCTTTTCTGCCTTCCTTAAAGTGATATGATTTTAAAAAATATCATAGGGAGCTAAAACTGAGGTTGATGGTCCATTTCTGTAATAGATTTTTTCGCCAGGAACTCGCCATCACCTAGTGCTTCATTCTTTTGTTTCCTCTGTTAGACTCTGACACACTATTTCCTTATTCCTAATCAATTCTTCGGATATCGATCGCAGACTTAATCATCGACCTGAGTGCATCAAATATCGCATTTTGTCTATATCTGCATCTGTTTTCTCTTTTTTTGTGGCTGTCTACTTCTTGCATAATTGTACACTCTTGTTTGAACCGCCGGTGTCACCCAAAAACACTTGATTTTTTCATAGCTTATTCATCATAGGTCATTTTTTTAACAAGGCTAACGTCTCATAGCTTTTTCATCATAAGTTATTATTTAATAAGGCTAAACTTTCACTAAATTTTCACTTTCATGGCTCTCCACACCTTCCTATCTTGTGTGGCTCTTAGCAGTTTTTATCTCTTTGCGAAGACTCCTGCATCCCGTCATCTTTTCAAATAAGCTAAGTGCTCACTGCCTTCCCCTTTCTCTCTAGACCTCAATATGCTCCATGAGGGTTCAGTTTTCCGAACCTTCCTTCCTCATCATGTGTCCAAGGGATTTCACCTATCCTTTGGTGATTCTGTCATCCATTCAAACGAGTTCGTCGGTTAAGTGTCTCACTGCCTTCCTCTATCTCTCTTGACCTGAATATGCCCCGTGAGGGTTAAGTTTTCCAAGCTGTCCTTCCTCATTATGTGTAATTTCAGCTGTCTCTTTCTGATTCTGACTATGTGTGTGTTTTCTTGCCGTTTTCTTTATCGCTGTCCATGGAATTCTCAGTATCCTTCTGTAGAACCATATTTCTGTTGCCTCCAGTTTTTCCTTATCCATGTGGTGATTGGCTGGCAAGCATTCACTGCTTTCTTTCATGACCCTGCCTAGGAGGTCCTGTAGTTTCCTTTCCGTTTCAGCCATCAACACGATGTCATTTACGTAACTCATTTGTTTGGTCAGATGAGTGACTATTTGGGAATGCCAAGTGCTCTAAGCTTGGATGTGCGGATGGTGTAATAGATAAGGGCTCGAAATTGTTAATCGAAAAGCCGAGTTCCAATATCGGTTGGGTTTATTATATCCACTTACGGCAGTGGGAAAGTGACCGAAGCTGAGATGCCAGGTCAGAACCAATAACATTGCAGATTCTGTTCTTCTTTGTATTTTATCAAATATTTGTAAATGCAGACGTGCGAAATAATGTGGTTTCCCGAGCTGTATCTCTTGCTGATGACTTGTATATTCGTTCACTCTTCTTCTATGTGCTGTGACCCTTCAGGAGTTGGGCGATTATGGCTCTCCCCAATTTCCTGTCCTTTAAGCTCTTAATAAATTTGTCTTTTTGCTATCTCTCCTAAACTGTCTTCTGCAATCCATTTACACAAGCTCATTCTTCAACTATGTGCCGTGTCCCTTCAGGACGTGGGTGATTATGGCTCTCCACAATTTCCTTGTTAACTACCTCTTCTTGGTGTTCAGTGTGTGACCTTTTTGTTTCCATTTTCTCTAAAACTTCGATGTTGCTCATATGTTCACTTCATGGTATTCTCAGCATCCTTCTGTAGAGCTACATTTCTGCTGCTTCAAGCCTCTTCTTCCTCCGTGATTATCCAGCATTCATATAGGAGGACCGATATTACATAACAGTTTCGTACTCTTCGCTTTGTTTATAACGCGATTTTCCTGTTTCTTAATACTTGGCTTGGTATTTGAAAGGCAACCTTCGCGATTTCAGTTTCAAACCCTAAGTCGGCACATAGTTAGCAAAAGTTTGCCGACCCTTGGTGTAGACAATTCAGAGAATATCCGGACAACATCGGAAGTTCGGTTCCATGTACCTGACATGAGTCTAGCTTTGGTTTCAGTGATTACGCGGCCTTGGAGATAATTAGCAGCCCCTTTCGCAAGACTCCCGAGAGGATGCTTCTTCGACATTTACAATCTTAATTACATCAAGTCTAACGTCAACAGATATCTATCCTACATATCCTCATAATATGCGCCGCTTCTTCCTCTCTTTACGCCCTTACGACAATCTCATTCAGTAATCCTCTAGCTTAAGTGGCTCTTGGACATTGTATTGGTTAAACAATAGTAAGAATAAATAATAGTCCCATGCTACGCAGATACGTCGCCAAAGAGAAACTTCAGCTAGAAGAAAAGATGACAAAAACTGTGTGTATAATATAGCTTCGCATTGAAAATATAGAGTAAACGAAATATATAAAACGATTCAAAGGTGTCCAACTTTTTCTATCATTTCGCCCCAACCAAGGCGATAAAGCTACTACGACGCAAGCGGTTACTGAAGGTGAAAGAAAAACGAGAAAACGTTATTGAGGAGAGAGGACAGTCAGAGAGAGAAAATGACGAGTGACGATAAAAATTAATTTTTCGAAGATCGTAGTTGATAGGAAAGTAAGAAGCCGGAAGAAACTTCCACAGGGAAGAAGTGCGAGAGAAGAAACTATTAGAAAAGAACTTACGGTGACATGTAGTTATTTCAACAGTAACATTTAAATAAGATATATTTGTGGCGTTTATAAATCTAGAAGTTTGTAATATTAACAACACTGACATAATTATTCATAATTCTATCAATTTAAATTTGATGCATTTGTCGCAAAATTACGTCGTTGGTTTGAAAAATAAACAGATAAAAACCTGCATATAACATCTTACCTGAACTTGCTAACATTTCCGACAGTTGAGCCATTTCGACCAGATCGGGAAAAATAGTGACATTCTGCTCGACCATCTGTTCCATGATATTAGGAACTGCTCGGGTCGAAGTGAGAGCCAAGGCAAAAAGCAAGAATGAGATGACCATGTTTCCTCTTTTTTGATTATGGCGATATCTTCAAGTTTGTCTTAACAGATCCGGCAAAAAAATATATCGAGGATTGGAGTTTTTATACTCATGGGTCTATTATCATCTTGGTCTTTCGCACGACCGGGGTGTGGCTAGGGTGGCGGTCTAGTATTACGCCTGGGTTGGGAAAAGCAAGAATGTCAGCCACCAAAAAGTAAGATAAAACGTGGGCCAGCCACATGTTTTTCACAGAAATATCAGACATTAACATTTATATATATATATATATATATATATATATATATATATATATATATATATATACATGCACACACACACAAACATATATATATATACAAATATATATATATATATATATATATTGTGCGCGTTGATATACTTTAAATTATAAAAATTTACGTATATCAATAGATATTGATAATAAATATATATATATGATATATATATATATATATATATATATATATATATATATGATAAATATATATATATGATATATACATATATATATATATATATATATATATATATATATAGAGAGAGAGAGAGAGAGAGAGAGAGAAAATTAGTGGTCAAATATATATATATATATATATATATATATATATTTCCAAGAGGATAGAATCCAGGTAGAGGTCAATGTCCAGTACAGAGCAAGAACATAATATAAAACAAAAGGTCTGATGAATTGGATTGTGATTACGATTCCAATGTAATAAATTATAACCATGGTATATTTGTGTTTGAGCCTTATACAAATATATATATATATATATATATATACAGAAATATAGTCTTAAAGTGTGCTATATTTATGGGGTAAAGTGCTCAATATCAGAGATAGAGCGTGTGAATATAAAAGTGGACATGGAAGTCAGCACTTAGTGCAATCGTCATATATATATATATATACACTTATATGATGTTAACACCTTTTGTTATACGTAAAATTTTATAATTAAACATACAGTGTTATTCGATAAAAGTGACTCACCTGATTTTTTTTACTAAATGTTCTCTTCTCCAATGAAACGAAAGTTGAGCTAAATTCAAAGGATAAATGATCTAAAATCCGAAGAAGAAGCTTTGAAAGCTCTTTGAATTTAGCAGTAAGTACTATCAAGCATCCGTTCAATATAATGTTCTGGGGATGCTTTTCTTTTCATGGAACTGGTTTCTTAAAACCTATTGAAAAGACCCTCAGGAGCGAGCAGTACAAGAGAATTTTAGAGTCTTGTCTGCTCCCTTCTGCTGAAAGGGTGCAAATCGACCGCACCAAGCTCATTTTTATTCAGGATAATGCTCCCTGTCACAAATCAAATTTGATGAAGGAATACTTTGATGAGAAGCAGGTGAATGTTATGACATGGCCGCCCCAATCTCTTGACCTCAACGCCATAAAAAAAAAACTTATGGAGCATTATAAAGTACAGGCTCTCGAGAAAGCAGTTGAGCAACAAAGAGGATTTGATTGTGAATTTCATATCCGAAAGGAATTCAATGCTTGGAGATGAGATTTGCCAGAACCTAATAAAGTCAATGCCAAAATGGGTTGAAAAGGTTATTCAAAATAAAGGAGGACCCATAGATTATTAAATATTTCGAAGTATATTACCTATTATGAATAAATTATACCTCTATTATTCTTTATTTAAAGCTGTTCGGTTATGTTTCTATTGATTACTAGTTGTAGGAAATAAGTGAGTCACTTTTTTTGCACAGTGATATTTCTCTAAATCTCATTTATATACAAAATTATAATTATCAATAGAATACCTTAGGGTGAGTAAACTTTTTTACTAGGTGGTCGGAAAGGGGTCTTTATATTAGTAAGATTAAAATTAGTTTGACCCCAAAAACAATAGGCGAAAAAATATCTCAGTACAAAAAAATCAGGTGAATCACTTTTATCGAACAGCACTATATATATATTCAGAAGGAGTCATCTTGCATCATGACAACGCAAGGCCTCACACAGCAGCCCAAATGGTGCAGACCATCAACGAGCTGGGCTGGGAACTGCTCCCTCATCCCCCTTACAGCCCAGACCTTGCCCCTTCAGACTTTCATCTGTTTGGTCCCTTGAAAGCGTTCACGAGAGGCACGAAGTTTAAAAGTGACGATGAAGTCAAAAGTGTTGTGAGCGACTGGCTGAGACATCAGTCCAAAGATTTTTATGCTGAGGGAATACGGAAGCTTGTGCACAGATGGGAAAAGTGTGTGACAGTGCTGGGAGACTACGTTGAAAAATTTAAAAAAAGTAAGCTTCTATCTGTATTAGAAGTCCTTATACCGAAAAATTCACCTTATTCATTGAATGACCCTCGTATATTGATTAAGTGATTTGTCTGTTTAACGGCACATCAACACCTTATGGGTCATTCAATGCCGAAAGTTAATTTTCTCAGGAGCTTTGAACTAATAAAAATATGATATATGTTATTCTGCTTTCGCAATTGAATACATGGTAGATGGTACTCAGATTTTGTGCATATACATGTTTGTGTGGACATAATTACTAGAGACAGTGATATGTGTGTTTTATGTTATAGTTTTGATGAAGTTATATTTTGGAATACAATTTAATTTCTTTAAGAAATTGTAGGATATTATATGGATTAATAGCATGAAAGTGTTTTTTCATATTGGTTGTTTGGTAGTATTTTAAATAGACTTGGCTGAAGTCACTACATGTTGTTAGTACGTTTGCATTGTTGGTAATTTTTTATATAAAATTGTATTGTTGGTATTTTTTACTATAAAAATATGTTTTTATATACTTTCATAGTATTTTGTTTTTGTTTAGGGGTTCACTATTAGCCCATAGCTGGAACCCTAACAGGTGCCACCACTCCGGGCCAGGGCATACCTGGGAACAACAGTTTTGTGACGTACGGTAGCCATTAATAATTAAGTATGACTCAAGACTTCCATGTTAAAATAAAACAGTATTTAATTACAACCGCAAACAAATACTTAACAAAACGGTAAAAAGTCAACCAAAGATAATTAACCATTTCAGTGAATACCTTGTTAGTAGTGTGGCTCGGCTTAACGCCCGGTAAATCCTAAATCAAAACCCAAATTATCGACATACAATAATTCACACTAATTCGACTGGATAGTTCCATTCAATAATCACACCAGTCAGTAGCCTGCTACCGCTTCCAATATAATACAAAAATATCACAATGATAAAATCGGTCAATAATTATTTATAACTATTTATACTGGGACTCATGCATGCAATTACAAGTCATCCATAATATTTTCAATTTTGAAATCATTTTTATTTTTGGCATATGAATTTTTTGAAACTGTTTCTAAATCTTTGTTTGTCTTTGTTATATACCGTACCTATGAACACTAATGGATATGTCCCAATCCTCATAAATCCGTTGGACACTATTGTAAGTGGGGGTAATATGCTGTCTAAGTAGTTCACGACTAGCAGTGGTTTACCTATTTCACGTCGCTGGCGAGTATTGTATTTTGTTGATGTTATAAAGATTATCATTTCATTACCAACGTTTTGGTTATTCAGTAACCCTTTCTAGGTTATAACAGTCTTTCAACCATTCTGCCTCACCTGCTATCCTCTTCCGCCGATTCTATGAGACGCACCGTTTAGGAACCACTGCATTAGTACGTTCGTATACAGGAATTTTAAATCTGTACTTGGCATTATTTTCTTTTTCGTATTTATGTTTCACAATATATATTTTCTTACTAGTCTACAAGGCGCAAGAGCCACTCAAGGTAGTGGGTTACTGAATGAGGCGGGTGATATGAATGTAGAAGAGGGAAATAGGGAGTAAGGATTATGCTTATATGGAATATAGGTAACGATTGACCCTTGACTTGAAGAGATTAATATTGTATATAGTATTTGGGTAAGTATCCATGTTTTGGAGGAAAAGCTATGTGAGTGGAACTTCCTCCTTACAATTGGAATATGAAGGGTGGTTCGAGTCCATGGACGCAGGATGAAGAAGCGATCTCACAAATAAAAAAAAATGGTCTGGTCATTAGGCTAGATTATAAAGTTTAAAAGTTGTGATAATTTTGGGGATGAGCGGTCAGTTTGGAGTCTGGAAAATAATTGCAACGTTACAGTAACGACGCCAGTGCCGTTTTTACCTATATGCTTAGCAGGCTGAAGCCTCAAAATCTAGGGGGCCTCCAACCGTGGTGTATAATATTTTTGACACATAGGCCTTTCTTACACGCGCTGTCATAGCGCATTGTAATCTCTAAACAACCCTTCAGTCATTTTCCTTACGTTCCATTTCAGAATAATTCTATCTTAAGCCGATAACTCGATGCTAGCATTGATTTCTTTATAGATTTTTTAATTTTAACATTCATACATTTTTTCAAGCAGATCCTTTATTTAACAATAAGATCTTATGTCCTCTTAAATTGTTATATTTAACACACTTTCATTTTTCCTATACTCATGAGAATGAGGAATTTTGGAAGGGCCTCAAAAGTGGAAAAACCTAAGACATCTCTTCATCAAAAATCCAATCCTGCACATACCCTATTTTGTTTTTTGTTTTTTTTTTAAGCTTTTCACCCCAAGCAAAGCTGGAAGCCACTAGCACGCAAGGGGTTACAGAAGGTTTGGAGGAAGAGCAGATAGGAGTGGTAAAGGAGAGGATGTGGAGAAAGATAGTGGATCGATCAAGGCAGGGGGTTACAGAAGATTTGGAGCTAGAGCAGATAGGAATGAAAGGTGATAGGATGTGGAGAAGGGAAGTGGATAGATCAAGGCAGCTGGAGATGTCGATTGACGTTACACTTAAATAGTTGGAGATTATATTTGTCAGGGAAACAGGAATAAGGAAAGGAGTTCCACAGGCGAGATGTGCGAGACATGAAACTATTGGAGTAGAAGAGACGTCTACATCTAACGGTTTCAACGGTGAAGAGGTGGGAACGGGATGCCAGCCTCGTAGGACGTTTAGATTCATGAGGCCTAGGAACCAGTGAAAGCAGCTCCTCGGAGCAATTACCGTGTGCACAGTATGAGAAATGTTGAACGAAAATTAAAAGTAAAAAACGAGGATGTTATTAAACACAAGTACACCTTTTCAAAGAAAGTACAGGAATTAAGAATTAAGCATTATAGACTGTAGAGGACCGGGGTGGGAAGATGAGGATGTATATCTCTGGGCTAAGATTTCCTGCTGGCCGGTCCAGCTGCATAGGAATGTTGGACTATAATTAAGTCCAAAGAAGGCAAAAGAAAACAAACAAGACCGATATACATGTATGCAAACAAATATATATTAATAACAACTTACAATGACATGATGACATGAAAAGTTACATAGTGTTTGTATGGAGAAGTTATGTGTGTGTGTTGATTGTCCGTACGTACGTGTATTGTCCTTAGCGTGTTCCCAGAATATGGGAAACGCTGTATCTGTGAGATGTCACATATTGGCCTAAGTGGAAAAGACAAAGTTTTTCCTCGCCTCAGCGTGAGGTTGCGGCCCAAGGCCTGGGTCGAAAAAGAGAGAGAGAGAGAGAGAGAGAGAGAGAGAGAAGGGTCAGCCATATTTATAGTCAGAGGATAGAGACCCCTGTTGAAGGATTAAGGAAATGAGGAGGAGCTAACTGCGACAAGACACTTTGCAATTTTTTTTTAAATTTTATTTTGCTGACTGTCAACACTGTACCCGTAAAATGACCTAGTAACATTGCAAATGCGTTGCCTTGTAACGCTGTATTGACAGAAAATGGATAATCATTTCCAGGAAGATATTAGTTAGAACTTACATTCATCAACTAAATAAATGATTCTCAATTTTATACCATTATACATATTATTAAGTGAAAAAAAAGTATTCTGGTTTGATAATTGACCAGTTCGAATTTTTTCCGTTATAGCACTTACCATAACGTTGTGCCAACGTTGGGGATAAGCGGTCAGTTTGGGGAAAAAGAAAATTGTGATTGAAACCAAAAATGCAATGTTGCAATAACGTTTCGTGTTAGCTGGGATATACAGACGAAGCAGATGTTTGACTATTTCAATGTGAGCTGATTTATGAGTTATTTTTCTACTATAATTCACCCAATCCAATTCTCAAAGTTGAGAGTTAATGTCAAAATGCTAATGATGAATGAGGTGTGTGCTATGAATGAAAGAGAAGGTGGTATGAACGGAAGCTTATGAAGATTGTTTAGCAAGAAAACTCAAACGTGAAACTATAGCTAACAAAAGGACGTTGCCACAACGGTTCTGTAACCTTACAGAGAGGTCGCAAAAACATTTTTTCCATAGACGCCTCTCAACCTACCGGTAACGTAACCTTGTAACATTCCAGGTGTGCTGCGAGAATTAGACAATAGATTCCAGGAAGATATTAGAATGTACATTCATCTTCGAAATTAGGAATTCTGAACTTTAAAAAAATACGAAAAATGTTATAGCTTTTAGAAATGTTAACATTAACATTTCTAAAAGCTATAAGATTTCTTTTCGTAGTTTTTTAAGTTGAGAATCTCTAATTTCGAAGATGAAGAAAAAGTAACGTTGTAAATACGTTGCCTTGTAATGTTACGTTAACAGAAAATAGATAATAAACACCAGGTTCCATATTGGTTCCAATTTTATAATAATGTCTGTAGGTTCAGTAAAAGAGAATATGCAACAGCAACAACTAAAAAGGCATGTACCCAATATTAGTAATTCTAAATATATTTCTGTTATTAACACATCTCCTTTCCTAGGATTTATTATTTCCCTTTCTTTTATTATTTTTCTATGGGCGGGTCGGTCTTTAAGAATATCTTCACTGTCCATTTGTGAATAGGTTAGTGTCTTTTATTTGATAAATAACACGTAAAATGATAGATTAGTGCCTGTGGTGAAAATAAAGGAACTCTTTAATCTTTCCCTGACTTTCCAGGACTGATTGATTTCCCTTTGTTTTCGTCTTTCTCTCTCCATGAGGTAGTCGGCCATTTTCTTGTTACGGTTCGCTACCGGAGTAGATTTCTAGTGGAATAAAGCTTCACTCAACACATAAAATGATAGATTGGTGTCTTTTTATTTGGTTAAAGCAACACGCAAAATGTACTTCTAATTATTAGTTATTCGTTGCCTTACCTTGCTGATCAAGTTTTAGTCTCTCTCTTTCTCTCTCTCACTCTCTCTCTCTCTCTCTCTCTATCTATCTGTCTATCTATCTATCTCTATCTATTTCTCGCACACACACTCATACACACACGCACAAAGTCGCTTACATGTTTCGGTTTGTAGACCACCCGACCCCTCCTGATCTGAGATACATCCAGACTATCTGTGTTGTTCGTTCATGAGCCTTCTTATCTGTTGGCTGTTTCAATTTTATTTTCCTTGGAGTGGGGGGGATCCGTTGGCGCACATTTTCGTCCTGATCGGAACTCTTAACTGGAAGCCATTAATATTGTAGCGCGTTAGGGCAAGCATCCATATAGAATGTATTTCCTATTGCGCCGGATATTTCCGATGTTTGTTTGAATGAAGTAACTCCTATTCTTCTGGTCCCACCGCTGTTGGGATCCATGTGCTACCCCACGACTTTTCCCGATCAGTTTTGATTCGCACCTGACCAGGAACTTTTTATCGCACAATTCCCACTTTTCAAAAATACGAAAAGAAATTTTACACCTTCGACACAAGTGAAGAAAAAGTATTTGAGTAGTGCGGAATATTTCATCTACAATCGAAGTTAAGCAATGTCGAGCCTGGCCAGTACCTAGGTGAGTGACCGTTTGGGAATACCAGATGCTGTAAGCTTGAATGTACAAGTGGTGTAATGGATAACGGGTCAGAATTAGAAATCGAAAAATCGAGTTCCAATTCCAGTCGGTTTCGTTATATTCACTTACGCGGAAATACACTTGGTGGATTTATACTTTCATAACGTATAAATCTACCTCTTCTCCCCCAGCTATGGGTTAATTAGTAGGGCTTGCATCAGTAAATCATTATTATCCACAAAAAAAAATCCTTACAATCTAAAAATACTTCCTGGCTATAAATAACCTGCAAAAGGTTGATAGGCCGTAAAAAATAAATAAATAAATCATAGTGCGGAATTTTTCATCTACCGCATTTTGCAACGTTACTATAATATTGTGACAACGTTGGAGACGAGAGGTCAGTTTACGGGTCAAGAAAATAGTTGATGGCAAAGTTTCAGTAACGTCTCCACAATATCACGGTCACTACTCCAACCAAAATACAAGACATTTGTAACGTTGTAAGAACGAGCCACATTAGCTGGGTTGACATCTTTTATATTTGATAGTTAGTGCTGATAGCAGACAGAGAAAGAAAACTGCAGGAACTCCAAGAGAAGGTAATGAAGGAAAGCGAGAAGAAAGGACTAATCATCAATTGCAAGAAGACATGGTTGTTAGCAAAAGGGTCAGCCCAACATGCAAATTACAAATTGGAGATAACAAAATCAAACAAATACAACAATTTAAATATCCGGTAAGTGTTTGAACAGAGGACGGAAAGTGCGGCACTGAAATCCGAAGGTGTATTGGGATAGCGAAAAATGCCTTCCAAAAGCTAAGCAAAGTATTAAAAAACAAAAAGATTCCGTTAGAAACAAAGAAAACACTACTAAACGATATTGTAATATCAGTCCTCGTATATGGCTATGAATGCTGAACAATCTTCTCACAAATGAAGAAGAGACTTTAAGCAACAGAAACGTGGTTCTACAGAAGGATACTGAGCATAAGAGCAACGACGAAGTTTCAGAGAAAATGGGAACAAAAAGGAGATTTATACTTAACACTAGGAAGAGACAGTTGAAATTTATAGGGCAAATGATGAGGAACCAAGGGCTTGGAAAATTTGAAACTCACAGGACAGATTGAAAACAATAGTGACAGAGGAAAACAACGCATAACCTACCTGACGAGCTTGTGTAAATGGATGGCGGAACAAGGTCTAGGGGAGATAACAAAAGCTACAAAGGACAGGAAATTGAAGGGAACAAAATTTATTAAGAGCTACGAAAAGCAGGAAATTGTGGAGAGCCATGGTCGCCAACGTTCTGGAGGGACACGATACATAGGAGAAGAATGAGCTTAGGTAAATAGATGGGGGGCAGGGTTTGGGAGGGATAACAAAAAGACAAAATTTATTAAAAGCTACAAAGGAGAGGAAATTGTGGAGAGCCATGATCACCAACATCATGAAGGAACATGACACATAGAAGAAGAAGAAACTTGTGTAAATAGATGGCAGAATAGTGTTTATCAAAGATAATAAAAAGACAAAATTTATTAAGAGCTACAAAGGAGAGGAAATTGTGGAGAGCCATGATCATCAACATCATGAAGGGACATGGCACATAGAAGAAGAATAACCTTGTGTAAATAGTAGAAGAGTGTTCAGGAAAGATAATAAAAAGACAAAATTTATTAAGAGCTACAAAGGAGAGGAAATTGTGGAGAGCCATGATCATCAACATCATGAAGGGACATGGCACATAGAAAAAGAAACAGACTTAGTAAGGATAACAGACAGAGAACTCCAAGACAAAGTAGAAAAGGAAAGTGGGACGAAGGGAGAAAAACAAGGAGTAAACATCAATTGTAAGAAGATAGAATGTGTAGCGATACGCTGAGCTACGAGATCTATTTTGGGATCTCATAAATCCCCTTCCAAACGGCCACATGACAAACCCTTCCTCTGTATCTTGGACTCTCCTAGAGGCAAAGGGAGTTTGGCAGTAACAAGGACCTGACTCGATATTAAGATGTTCCGAGGCAATATAAAAAGTAAACTTCACCTACTTAACCGGGCACCATAAACCCCTGCCAAGAGGTAAAGATGTCCCCACAAGGGTACAGACACCTTGTGAGTACTTGTATTATTTACATTATTCAGACTGTTATCCTCATCTTCATTGCCATATTCACAACGTTTCGGCCGTTGTACGCTCTGGCCTTCTTCAGGTGAGTGGCTCATCTTCATTGCTGTATTCACAACGTTTCGGCCGTTGTAGACTCCGGCCTTCTTCAGGTGAGTGGCTCTCATCTTCATTGCCATATTCACAATGCTTTTACCGTTGTACGCTCCGGCCTTCTTCAGATGATATAGACAGAGACCTTGTGAGTAATAACCTATTGTTTGTTGCGTCTTTTGCTTTATATTGAAATACATGTATTAAATGTGGTAAAAGTATTTGGCGTTCTCTCTTCTTGTTACTTAGCACCCCCTTATTTTCTCTTTGGGGGCTCCTCGAGGCACGGAGCAGTTAAATATCTAACACCCCCCTCCACCCAACAAATGTATGATCGTCAATAAAAGGAGTTCAACATGCAAATTACAACGTAGAAAATCTGAATATTTCGCAGTTTCCGAGTGCCGCCTTTTTTCTCTTCAGTAAATTCACTTCAATCAATATTTTATTCTTACTGTTTTTATTCAAAATCGTGATGTCAACAAAATGAAGCCCGCACCCAAGCACACACAGAAACCACGACCCTCCCGAAATAGCCTTTTACTGAGATTAACACCTGACTATCCTCACACGTTCTTGAAACTAAAAATTATAAATTGATAAAAACCTTAGACACGCCACCGCTTCCCGTGGTGATGGGGGAGGCAACGTGAGGTTTCGTGCTTAGCTAACATTCTCATTAAAATCTTTAAATAAGTTCACCTTTCATAATTCCTTTCAAAAACACGAGCTCAAAAAATACCTCCGGAATCTTATATTCGAAGTCATTTTTTTTACCTACATACCATAGTCTACGAATAACTGTACCTACCCTAACTCCAAAATACAGAGTGCCCCACCCTCCAAAATTGACATCATTTCAAAATGTGAACATCTGTGTAACGACATACCCTGGGCAAACGAAATTAAATCGACTTCATGTTGAACAATAAACAAATTTATTTATCAAAATTGAAACAAGAGATTCAGAGGGACGTAGATTTTATAACCGATTTCCCAAAGTTTCACAAATGTTCAATACACACACCACCTGTGACACGACACACGTCAAATCGGTAGTCCAGCTCCTGAAAGACACGCTGTAGCATGTCTTGCGGAGCATTCTCCAACGCCTCAATGATTCTCTGCTTAAATTTCCTCTAGGCTTGTAGGAAGAGTGGGAGATATAGACTTGTCCTTTCATATCACCCGATGTTCATTATAGTTTTTACATGTTTTGTTAAAATTTGAGATCTTTTGAGCGAGAATTGGCTACGTTACAAGACTACAAAATTTTTGTTGTGGACATCCTGTATATAAAAAACAAAATCTAAGATCAGAATAAATTCATGTTTTTAAACAACAAATTAAATTCAAATTCAGACAAGATATTCAAAAGGATGTAGATTTTATAACCGATTTCACGTCAAGTCGGCAGTCCAGCTCCTGCCAGAAACGCTGTAGCATGCCATGCGTAACATAGAAAAAATCACAAGTTTTCAAGTCAGATGAACTTGGCGGCCATTTCAACAGCACATTGTCATTATCACTGGTACGTCCGATCCATATTTCTGGTAGATTATCATTGCACAGACAGCCTTCCTCTGAACTTTTGTGCCAGGTTCAAATCTGCTTTCCGGTTGGTGCATTTTTTTTTTAAATTTTCAACAATGAACGCTGCACGCTCTTCTTTGAGTGTGATCGAGCAAATTTTAACACACAAAATGCCTTTTCATTTCTAGTGAACATCATTCTTCACATTGATAAAAAGAAAAATTAAACATTCAAATTTTTATACATTTTGTTAAAATTTGAAATCAATTGAGCGAGAATTGTTATTAGGCTACAAAATTATGTCACTTTATTTTTGGATGTCCAGTATACTGCAATATTTTTTTTTTATTTTTACAATGATGTTCACCCAGTACAAGGCCCGGAGCCACTGAAGGTAAAGGGTTACAGTGTACGAGACACAGTTTATGGGAATATGTGGGAAAGATAACAATTGACCCAAGAGTTGATTGATTGTTTGGCTATTTAACCGGCATATCAATCACTTATGGGTCATTAATACCGAAATTGGTTGGTTGATTTCGTTCAGCGGCAGGACAACCTCCATGAGAGACTCAATGCCGAAATCCAAATATTTTCTACTCAACTTTATGCCTTCAGCCACCGATGTTCTGTACACAGTTTTATACTTTCAGGTCAAACGTATGTTGTTTTTAAAGATATAGTTTTTAGATAAGATGTGCTTTCTTTTATAATTGCTCGGAGCAGCCTATTTCGTTCAGGGAGCCTATTATTTGAGAAACAGATACGTTTTTAAAAAGTATGGTATGGTTTTGTGTATCATAGTATGTGTCGCCACTTTTGTTAGTATTTTTTCAGTCTGTTAAGATGTGCGTAAAAGTGTGCAATTGATCACAAGAGGTGCACTAAGATGCAGTTTCTGCTTTGAGTAAGTATTTGTGTGCAAGATATGCATGTCCTTTCTTCGATCAGGTATTAGTTTTCCATTTTCCAGCCTGACTGTCGACTGATGTTCGTATAGCTTTCTGTTTGAAAGCGCATAACAAATTGTTTTCCATTTTCTTTTAACGTATTGTGTGATCTTATTTTTGTAATCTCTATATGGTGGTCTAATGTTGGTTATTGTCATTTTGCTTGTCTCCTTTGGTATCAGATTTTTGGTTTCCCTGGATTTGAACAAGTTAAGATTGTAGTGATCCTCCTCTTGGGAGTCGGTTCACAAAGCAAGAAATTGAGTGAATTGGGTATCTTTACTGGGCTATGGTTTACTCAGATGGAAGAGGACAACTGTAATTGTACCTAACAACGTAATTCTGTCAATAGGCATCTGAAATGTGAAGTGGCACCATCTGGTAGATTAATGTTTACCCACACTCAGCAGACTTGCGGAATTTACAACTCGTCTAAGTTCATAATATTAATTACTTTCCATCGTCTCTTAATACACCCCCCAGATATTTTAATAACTGTGCTTGATTTTGACGTCACCATTTTGTAGTTCATAGCTTGCCCTTTTGCTGACAACCATACAATCTGTGTACTAACAATCAATTCGAAATCTTTTCTTCTTGCTCTCCTTGTTCAAATGTCCTTTCAGTTCTCAGAGTTCGATGCTTTTTAAGTTTTTTTCCAATAATGTTCACCCTGTACAAGGCTCAAGAGCGGCTCGAGGTAGAGTGTTCTATTTTCCAACAATAAATAGTTAATCTTTTCTTCTTTCTCTCCTTGTTTAAATGTATTTCAGTTCTAAGAGCTCGATGCATTTTCAGTTTTTTTTCCCAATAATATTCACCCTGTACAAGGCTCAAGAGCCGCTCGAGATAAAGGGTTCTATCTTCCAACAATAAATAGTTAGTCTTTTCTTCTTGTTCTCCTTGTTTAAATGTTCTTTCAGTTGTAAGAGTTCGATGTTTTTTAAAGTTTTTTTCAATAAAGTTCACCCTGTACAAGGCTCAAGAGCCGCTCGAGGTAAAGTGTTCTATCTTCCAACAATAGTTAGTCTTTTCTTCTTGCTCTCCTTGTTTAAATGTTCTTTCAGTTCTAAGAGCTCGATGCCTTTTCAGTTTATTTCAGTAATATTCACCCTGTACAGGCTCATGAGCTGCTCGAGGTAGATGGTTCTATTTTCCAACAATAAATAGTCTTTTCTTCTTGTTTAAATGTTCTTTCAGTTCTAAGAGTTTGATGCTTTTTCAGTTTTATCAACAATGTTCACCCTGTACAAGTCTCAAGAGCCGCTCATGGTAGAGGGTTCTATCTTCCAACAATAAATAGTTAGTCTATTCTTCTTGTTCTCCTTATTTAAAGGTTCTTTCAGTTCTAAGAGTTCGATGCTTTTTCAATTTTTTTTTCAATAATGCTCACCCTGTACAATGCTCAAGAGTCGCTCGAGGTAGAATAGTACAATAGTCTTTTCTTCTTGCTCTCCTTGTCTAAGTTTTCAATCAGTTCTAAGATTTCTTTCAGTTTTTTGTTTTACAATGACATTCACCCTGTACAAGTTCCAACAGCCACTCAAAGTCGGTTCTATCTTACTACAATAATCTTTTCTTCTTGCTCCCCTTGTCTAAGTTTTCAATCAGTTCTAAGATTTCTTTCAGTTTTTTTGTTTTACAATGACAAGTACAAGTCCTAAGAGCCACTCAAAGTAGAGTATCTGGGGAAGATAACGGTTAACTATAGATTTGAACAGTTTAAGATTGTAGTAATCGGAGAAGTATCCCCTTGGGAGCCTGTTCCACAAAGTAGCGGTTCGTAAGAAGAATTTTCTCGAGTGGAACTATCAATGGAGTATGAAGGGAATCAGGACAGTTCTAAGAGTTATATGTATCTTATAAGTACAAATCCACAGAAAGTGATTTTCACGTCATTTTTTAGGACCTGGGAAAGTTACTTGATTTCTCGAACATTTTATTTTTAAAAAATGTCTTATCAGAAGACTGTGCCAGATACGTGACACCCAACATATTGCGTGGAAGAAGTAAAAAAAAACGCTACCCTCTACCTATTCTTATCAGTGAATATTTGTGAGGTCAGGTTTACAAGAAAGATATATGCAGTGCTATAAAAGGACTAGAAAAATACAGATCAACCCCAGAGCTCGTAAAAAAAATGGGGGATAGGAACGGCAGGATGAAGACGTTTCTATTTCTGATTCTTTGCTTCGTTGGGACCTCAGCTGTAAACGACAGCAATGAAACATTGTTCGACATAGCCAAAAAATATGGCTTACATGACATTCTTATGGATCTCGGGGTGCGCGCTGGCTTAGCAGACAAAATGAAAGAACCAGGTAAGATTCATCGATTGTCACTTGTTTTCATCTAATAAAAGAGACTCGGGGAATAAGGTTGGTGAATGAGATTGTTATTCTTTATACGATTATTGGTGAATGAGGTCGTTATGAATGGGGTTGTTATATGAGGGTGAGGCAAGCAGTGAAGTTTATGAGGATATGTAGGAGAGATCACGATTAACTCTAGCCTTAGAGAGCGTAATGATCAGCGAAGCGTCCCCTCGGGAATTTGTTCCACAAAGTAGTGATCCTTGGAAAGCTGGCCCAATAGAACTTTCTTCTTACTAATGGAATATCTCTAACGTGGGAATGCTTCTTCGCAGAGTACGTGGCATAGTGGGTCTCAGATGTGAAGGTCTGAACTGATTGAATTAAGGAATGAGGCTCGTCGGGACATTTGCCATGGACATAGAGAGGGATTTACGACGTTTCGTCTATGATAAAGGGCTTAGACAGTGGGAAATAATTCATCATCAACACGGCTACGTAGACACTTCCTGAAAAACCTGCATAGAATTCAGTTAGGTATAGGCACATCCATTCGTGATATGATAGCATTATTGGTCTGATCTAGCTCTTGTAAAGATACAACAGGGGGTATCTGTCTGCATTTCTGAAAGAAGGTATTGCAACTATTTACACCATTTACACCGTTCTGACTGTTGTCCTCGTCTTTATTGCCATATTCACGGCGTTTCGGCCATTGTACACTCCGGCTTTCTTCAGTATCTGTATTTCTGAGATGAGGTATTGTAAATATTTACACTATTTACATCGTTCGAACTGTTGCCCTGATCTTTATTGCCATATTCACGACGTTTCGGTCGTTGTACGCTCCGGTCTTCATCAGTATCTGTCTGTATTTCTGAAATAAGGTATTGCAACTATTTACTCTATTTACATCGTTCCGACTATTGTTCTCGTCTTTATAGCTATATTCACGTTTCGGCCGTTGTACGCCCCGGCCTTCATCAGTAACTGTCTGTATTTCTGAGATGAGGTATCGTAACTATTTGCATCGTTCAGGCTGTTGTTCTCATTTTTTATTGCGATATTCACAACGTTTCGACTGTTGTGCGCTCCGGCCTTCTTCAGAATTTGTCTGTATTTCTGATATGAGATATTGTAAGTATTTAAATCAGGTGAGTCACTTTTATCGAACAGCACTATATATATATATATATATATATATATATATATATATATATATATATATATATATATATATATATATAGCTTAACTAAAAGGGAAACATGTTAAATTTATAAACTTTTCCTATTTCTTCCTTAATCCATCATTCTGTCAAATTCTAAACCCTATTTCATCCATATTTGATCCTATTTAAAATAACCTTTGACCTTTGACACATACACACATGTACACGCGTATACGCACTTACACACACACACATACATAAAAAGAGGAAAAATAAACCTTACACCGACGAGAGCACCGAAAATTATGTACAAATTAATAACATTTAAATTAATAGAAGGATAATGAAAACAGAAAAAAAAAACTGCAGTCAATTACAGAAACTTCCTGATGAGCGGACTGAACAATTGTAAAAAGGTCTGTCGACGAAATCAATCAGCTAAGTGAGAAATTTTATTTTGTATTAATCCTACATACAGATATATAGATTTAGTTTATTGGGGCAGTAGATCGTTATTTAGACATATATTGTTAGATATGACAGACAATGAATGTTTATTATGTTTGATCATGAGCCGTTCTAAACTTCGTATGGTTGCTTTAATTTCGGGTGAAAGTAAAGACAAAAATTGTCCAAAATTTGGATATTTTTTTATTAAGCTGTTCCTTGATCTGAGCCTTCGGCTCACATACGGGCATTTAAACAAAGATATTCCCCATCAAAGATGATATTCTGTTATGTTGACATAGAAGATTGCTATGCGACAATACCGGTCGCGGAATAGCAGACGTAGGTCGTAAATTCATGATGCGGTTCTATGACGTCATACCAGATGAGAGAACGAAATATTAACAACAGAACCATGTCTAGATGCAATGTAATATGTTGTGACTATTTTTAAATGTAATTTTATTGAATTTAAATGCAATATCAATCGCTATCTACTATCCTTCTGATTACTCTTTCAACTAATTATTAATGTTTCTGTTCTTAATTCCTTCACACCCTGTAACCCCTTGCATGTTAGTATCTGTCCTACGTTGCTTGGGGTGAGAACTGGGAAAATTTGACACTCACATGGCATATTGAAGGTAAAACGGACAGCGGGCTACCTACCTGACGAGCTTACGTGAACGGATGGCAAAACGTTGAGTGGAGAGATGACTATAAGCTGCAAAATATAGGAAGTTGTGGAGCGCCACGATCGTATTCACTCTTGGATAAATACCACGGGTAATGGTGTGAGTATCTCTTCTCCCTCCCAGTTATGGGTTAAATAGTAGGGCAGACTCGGATCTCTAACCGTGGTTGGCAGTCAGTCTAGGAGAAAGCCATCTCTGAATTTAAAATTGGATGTAGCCCTGGAGACTGAAAGGATGAACTCCGCTGTACTGTATTATAATGTACTGTATTCTACTTTACTGTACTCTTACTGTACTGTACTCTAATGTACTGTAGTGTGCACTAATGTGCTATACTCTACTGTACTGTATTATAATTTACTGTATTCTACTTTACTGTACTCTTACTGTACTGTACTCTAATGTACTGTAGTGTGCACTAATGTGCTATACTCTACTGTACTGTATTCTAATGTACTGTACTGTGCACTAATGTACTATACTCTACTGTACTGTACTCTAATGTACTGTAGTGTGCACTAATGTGCTATACTCTACTGTACTGTATTCTAATGTACTGTACTGTGCACTAATGTACTATACTCTACTGTACTGTACTGTACTGTGCACTAATGTGCTACACTTTACTGTACTGTATTCTAATCTACAGTACTGCGCACTAATGTACTATACTGTACTGTACTCTAATGTACTGTAATATGCACTAATGTACTATACTCTACTTTACTGTACTCTAATGTACTGTAGTGTGCACTAATGTGCTATACTCTACTGTAGTGTACTCTAATGTACTGTAGTGTGCACTAATGTGCTATACTCTACTGTACTGTATTCTAATGTACTGTACTGTGCACTAATGTACTATACTGTACTGTACTGTACTGTGCACTAATGTGCTACACTTTACTGTACTGTATTCTAATGTACAGTACTGCGCACTAATGTACTATACTGTACTGTACTCTAATGTACTGTAATATGTACTAATGTACTATACTCTACTGTACTGTACTCTAATGTACCTTAGTGTGCACTAATGTGCTATACTCTACTGTACTGTATTCTAATGTACTGTTCACTAATGTACTCTACTGTACTGTACTCTAATATACTGTACTGTGCAATAATGTACTATACTCTACTGTTCTGTACTCTAATGTACTGTGCACTAATGTACTGTACTCTAATCCACTGTACTGTACTGTGCACTAATGTACTGTACTCTAATCTACTGTACTGTACTGTGCACTAATGTAAACTCCTTCTCGGGCGGTCCGTCCAAATTTTCAATAGCCGCAGCTGATCGACGTGTTGACCGCCTTCCATCCAGACCTTGCCTTATCCCACGTGGTGTTTGGTTTTGATCATAAGGCTGGCAAAGATCTTATCGTCGTCGGGAATCGTCGTATTGAGTTGGTCGAGGCAGAATGAAGACGCAAGTGAGGAAATAAATAACTTAAATGCTTTTATGCACGTTCTTTTGTACACTGCTTGGTAAGTCTTAACTTAATTGATCACTTCTTCATGCAGAAAATTAACGACTCAAACCCGCTTCGTAAGTTGAACGTGACACTTCGGCTGGTTTGGTTAAATCTGGCACAAGGCTTATGTCGGAGGTTCTCTTCAGGCAGGCAGTCACGTGATATCAAGCAACGCGATCGTCTCTCGTCTCAGTGTTTGCAACAACTGTTTCGGCCGCTTCGGCTCCTTACATTTATTGACATTCACCTAAAACCGGCGATTAGAGGACTCGGTATTTCCCCTATCTTTCAACAAGAGCCCGTTTATTGTCTGGCTCTGGAAAATTAATTACATCTCTTTTCCTATGTGTAGCGGTCACAGGTATCGATCCGCCCCGATAACTTCCTCCTTCTCTTATTGGCATCTCACACCAACATTTCCCGATGAGCGTGGGCAATCGGTATTTCATCTGTGCCTGCCATCTCGGCCAATCAAGCTCCTGACCTTTTGGCGTGTCTTATCTTATGGTCATTAATTAAAAATTATCATTTCAAATTTTGCTTACGGAAATTTTTCTCATCCTGGTTTTGTCCAAAATCAGATATTTACCAAATATTTTCGTCTTAGGCAGCTATCCTCCCAAGCGCCGTCAAGGTCGCTGCACTCCGAATACCCTAGATTACACAAAGAGACCTTCTTTTGTGTTTTCGCAACACTAACGGCCTCATTAAACAATTGTCAACCTTAAAGATCGCCACATGGCTTCTTTGTGACAATATCACTTTTCTTTGGCAACCCTCTGGTTTCAGGAAATTAGCTTTTAAGTTGAAGGGAAAGGGAAATCTTCGCTCTTTCTCTCGATCTGTCCATCGTTCTATTCATTAACACTTCTTGTCTCGTTCCGGGCTGTTTTGGGATTTAATCCCTTTCTTTCCATTTTCCAGTACCAAATAGTGTCACATTAATATACAGTACTCTAGTGCCCTGTACTCTACTGTGCATTTATGTACTGTACTGATATATATGTACTTTAATGTACTCTAATGCGCTGTACTTTAATGTACTCTAATGCACGGCTCTGTACTCTAATGTACTGTACTTTAATATACTCTAATTTACGACCCTGCACTCTAATGTATTCTACTCTATTGTACTGTATTTAATGTACTCTAATGTACGGCCTTGTACTCTAATGTACTGTACTCTAATGTATTCTAATGTACAGCCCTATATTCTAATGTACTGTACTCTATTGTACCCTAATCTACTGTACTCTATTGTACTCTACTGTACTGTACTCTAATGTACTTTAATAGTGGCCTAATTCCCCCCACCACTAGTATTCGTAACTCGCTATCTGGTTGTTCACATGTTTAAGACGCTACCCATTGTGTTGATTTCAGGACCGTGGACTGTGTTTGCGCCAACCGATCTGGCTTTTTCTGAGCTTCCTCATGTGTACCTGGAAAACTTGAAGAACAATTTGACCCTATTAGAAAATTTCCTCAAGTACCACGTTGTGAAAGGCCTCCACATGAAGAAGGACCTTGACGCAAACGACATGGAACTCCAGTCAGTAGGTGAAGGGAAAATCCGTGTCAACTTGTATCGTTCGACAAGGGTGAGGATCTAACAGCTTTTTTAAATTGCCACATTTTCCGCGTGACTGTTCGTGTCGTGTAATGGTAATAGCTCGGAACGAGAAACCGGCCCGTTGACGTCATTATATTCACTCTTGCGCAAATGGTTTCAGAAAAGGTAAAACGTCATGCCTTCTCTACTCCCAACAGCTATGGGTTGAACAGTGGAACAGGATGGGTTCTTCAATCTTGGTTGACAACCAGTCTAGGAGAAAGAAAACTCTGAATTAGGTTGAACTATTTAGCGTGGGAACATGTGGTCGTCTAAGGGTAGGAAAGCACTGACAGAAAACCAACCCTTCCCCAGAGTACAGAGGTTAGGCATGGGGCCATTTATTACACCCGTGGAATAATTCGATTGCATAAATTTATAATTTATCACAAATTTTTAATTCGATTACAAAAATTGACAATCTAGGACCTTCGTGCCTGAAAAAAACGGAATGTCAAAAGGACGGTATTTCCCTGGACACCGCTATTATTTTAACTACCTTCACTCCTCGGCAATGCTTATTGCTTTAGAAAGTGATGATCAGAATTGTAATAATTTAGAAAAATCGCCAAGCACAAAACAGCACGGTAAATGATAGATAAGAACAAACTTAGATAGATAGAGAGATAGATAGATTGATAGATAGATAGAAACAGACTTAGAAATAAACTGAGATAGATATGAACAGACTGAGATAGATAGATAGATAGATAGATAGATAGATAGATAGATAGATAGATAGATAGATAGATAGATAGATAGATTTGTTTGTAGGGAGGAAAGGATTTGCAACCTATCAAAAAGTACAAACCATTTCCTATCGTTCAAATACGAAAGATATGAAAATGACACCATCATGTCAAAATATATATGGGAACTAAAAATGCCTGAATAGATTTGGCATAAAGAGAAAACTAAAACTAAAAACAAGACCAGGAAATATGGATCTGTGCATGGAGACTAGACGGCAAATAACAGAACTTAAGAACATGAATAGTGCGATCAACAAACGGAATTATTTCATACTGTTGACATTCTGACGCATTCCCTTAAATTGTGAAGAGAGAAATAGATCTTGAGACCGCTATTAAAAAACGGTCACCCATTTCGAAAAATCGCTAAATGGAATGTATTGGAGATGACAGATATGATAAATAGTTAAACAGAATAAGTAAAATACATAGAGTTTTTTTACCCTATTGTTCACTTAATACAAGTCCCAAGAGCCACTCAAGGTAGAGGATTACTGAATGAGGTTGTTTTAAGAACGTAAGAGTAAGAGGCAAGAAGTTCAGATTATGAGGATTTTTACAGTTAACCCATGACTTGAAGAGGTGAAGATTGTAGTGACAAGGGGAGGGCAATCTCACAGGAGTCTGTTCCACAAAGCAGCGGCTCTTGGAAAAAGCTGTCAGTAAGGAACTTCCTTCTTACCACTGGAATACGAAGGGAAAGAAGATGATTCGACCCACAAACCGAAATCACTTGACCATTTTCATTGACGTTTGCTCTTCTCTATTTTCAGACTATTACTGTCGAGGGTTGTAAGATCGTCAATTTCGATATTGTGGCTAGTAATGGCGTCATGCACGTGGTGGATGAAGTTCTCGTTGCTCCAAAGGGAAATCTTTTCACGACGCTGAAGATGAATCCAGATTTTAGGACTTTCTCTGATTTCTTGGCCCAAGTCGGTCTTGAGAAGGAACTGGAAAGTAAGTTTTAATTTTTTTTTCTTTTCCATTCTTTTTCGTGTATGTTATATACTTCAGTCAGTTAAGTAAGTGAATGACCCATGGTGGTGTTGATATGTCACTAAAAGTCAACCAACGAAACAACGGACATCTTTAATAGACGCCAGTCATTTATGTGTCATGATGTGCCATGATACCCGCTTAGGCGATCATGTATCTTTCGATACATGACTGACGAGGCAGATTTTTCCCCCGCAGCAGGTTGCCATTTCTTTCTGCGGTAGACCAGTTGCCATTCAAGGCTATAGAACCCGGTATGTCCTGCTATTCACCAGTAGCTGGGGGGGGAGAAGAAGAAGATTCATACCTTTCCCCAGGGTATTAATACGTAAGTGAATGTAATGGATTTGACTGGAATTCGAACTCGGCTCATCGATTCCTCAGTCCGAGCCGCTATCCATTACTCCACCATGCCTCCTTGAAGTCACTTATGTGCCATGCGTGATACACGCTTAGGCGATCATATATCTTTCGATATATGACTGATAAGGCATATTTTTTCCCGCAATGATTTGCCATTTCTTTCTGCGGTAGACCAGTTATCATCCAAGAACCCGGTCTGTCTTGCTATTTACGGGAGAAGAGTTCCCAGGAGTATTAGCACGTAAGTGAATGTAATGGATTCGACTGGAATTTGAACTCGGCTCTCCGATTCCTCAATCCAAGCCGCTATCCATCGTACTTACTCTTATTTATATGCATATTCGGGTCTTATGAAGCTGTTTATTGATTTCGCACTTTTTTCCCCCAAAGCCGAAACAGGAAACAGTAATTATTGTAATTCAGATGTTTTACTTACACGCTTTTATGCGTGGTGACACATTTTATTTTGTCGGGATTAACCCACTCTGTCTGCCAGGATGCCCACTAGGTGATGTTCTATTCAGACGATAAAAAGAAACGGTGTAAAGACCTTTTTTCTCTCTTTCTGTTCCAGGAAATAGTAGCGACAAGAGGTGAGGTTGGATTTCTTCCCTTGGCAAGCCGACTTCTTTATTGCATACAACCACGTGACGCATCAGCCAGTTAGACAGACACACACGCATGCAAACTAATATATATATATATATATATATATATATATATATATATATAGTTGGTTTGGTGTGAGTTTGTGACGCTGAGTTTTACGCGTTTCAAAAGCGTGAAATTAGGTTCACAAACTTACATCAATCCAACTAAATATATATATATATATATATATATATATATATATATATATATATGCGCTCTATCTCTGATATTGAGCGCTTTCCAATAAGTACTGCGCATATAATATATAAATAATATATATAATATATTGCATATATATATATATATATTTATATACATACACTTTTCACATATATATATATATATATATATATATATATATAATCAATTCATCCCAAGCAACGCGATAAAGTCACTAAGAGACAAGGGGCTACTGAGAGTGAAAGAGAATCAGATAACTTTAGAAGAAACCAGAAAACCTACCCTAAACAAGAAACAAGGGATAAAATTCTACTCTTGTTCAAAATACCGGGGAGTAATATTAACCTGGCGTTAGGCCATCTACTGATATATCTATCTATCTATATATATATATATATATATATATATATATATATATATATATATATATATATATATATATATATTATGAAATGAACAAATTCCGACAACTATTTCAAGATATTTCTATGTTTAACATTCTTTTTATAGATACAAATATTTAAGTAAATGCTCTGTTTATAATAAACAGTATTAATAGCATTTACCGGCCTGAATATCCGAGAAATTATCATAGAAAATTCGTCCTCCGACAGGAATCGAACCTGTATCCTATACCGTACCGTCATATAGCCTGACGTGCCTTAACCGATTGAGGATCGTTCGGTTAGCAAGGTCGATTTTACTGCTTTTAAACTACAATCTTCTATGAAAATTTCTCGAACATTCAGGCCGGTAAATGTTGTTTATACTGTTTATTATAAACAGAGCATTTACTTAAATATTTGTATCTATAAAAAGAATGTTGCAACATCAGCCTACAACAACCTATCAAAAACTTTCAAACTTTGCTTGGAGGAAAAAATAGCTATCATTTCCTTCCCAGACCAAAATAAATTATTAAATAAAAGATCCGATCTAATCTCAAAATGCAGACATGAAAACAAATTTTTATACATAAACAAACAAAATGACAATAAAATAAGCAAAATAAATTAATCCAAACAAATTACCAAATCACAGCTGTTAGAATAGACGAAATAGAATTAAAAATAAGGAACAAAATCAATAAATAAAATAAATAATAAACAAATTAGCAAACTATTATGACCAAAATATTAGACTATAAAAAATCAAAACAAAAAATCGGACGAAAAATAGCTATTACTGTTATATAACGATAAAAAAATGAATAAAAAATAATATACTGCGTTACTTAAAAATCGAAAACCAAAAAGAGAAAATGTACAGTGCAACAAATAAATAAAAACAATTATAATAAATTGATCTAAATACATCCAAATATATAAATAAACTAACAACCGATACCGATAAACTAGCCGTTTAGAAAAAAACAAATAAAGATAATCAATCCAAATAAATAAATTAAAAGCTGTTCCCGCCAAAATGATAGTCAGAACAAACCACAACAATCAACCCCAAAATTCAACAAATAGCTTTATCTTCCCAAACAAAAACAAAACTATTAAATAAGCTATATAAACAAATTTTTATTAAAAATTAAAAAGATAAAAAATAAAAATAAAAATAAATAAAAACAAGAAAAATAATTTGAGCCAAATAAATAAACAAATAAACGACTTCCGGTAAAATAACCGCCATAATAGACTACTCACAATAAGCTATATAAACAAATTTTTACTACGTTAATAAAAACACCGATCAAAATAGAAAAAATAAATAAATAAATATATAAGATAAAAAATAAAAATAAAATTAAATAAAAACAAGCAAAATAATTTGACACAAATAAATAAATAAACGACTTCCGGTAAAATATCCGTCAAAATAGACTTCCCACAATGCACCACTGACCCGTATATATAAATAGCCGAGAAAAATAACAGCACTCGTGGCCTGACGATTGCATCTAGCATGAAACAGACTGTCGCCTCTAAATGTAGACTTCTATGTTCACTTTTATATATATATATATATATATATATATATATATATATATATATGGCCATTACATACTATCCCAAACCCCGCTTCGACCAGAGGCGCAACCTTCATTGTTGGCCATGGGTAGTGCTTTGTGGCCCTCGCTATATTATCAACATTAGCCTTTTTCTACCTTCATATATATACGTTACAAATTACACTAAACACAATTGACTATTAAAAGATGAACAATTTTCGCGGATTATGACGTCATTCTGGGGTGAATTAGTTTTGCTCATGCTAAGTCTTGAAATTTATTTAAGATGGACTGATCTATTATGACATGTCTTTAATTTATATTTCGATACATTGTTTAGTGATTGGGTACTTCAATAATTAAATGCATAATATTTCTTACGCGAATATTTTATCGCACAAGGAATAATGATGGGGGTAAAGCTTAAATGCACAAAAATAACTGACCAATTGATTTGCAATACAAAGATAACATTTATTAAAACAAAATTAACGAAAGTAATTTACATCATTTACATTATACGGACTGTTATCCTCATTTTCATTGCCATAATCACAATGTTTCGACCGTTGTACGTTCCGGCCTTATTCAAGTGATTGGAATTTCGAACCTTTTAATTCGTCCACCGGGTAGATTGTTCTAGTTCCACGTGCCATGCCTCTTCCGCATGTCTTAGTTATTTCCCTTTAATTCAACTCTTTTTTTTTTTTGTTTTTATCTAATCACTGGATCTAACGAACGCCTTTGTCCACTCAACGACACATGGCCCAGTGGATAAAGACGTTGGTTAGATCCAGTGACTAGACCCAAAAGAGTTGTGAGTTCAATACCAGGCTAGAGCAGTGGTGAACCAAAAACATGGAGAGTTGAGTTAAAGCGAAATAACTGAAACAGTCAGAAGAACAATCTACCCCGGTGGACAAAATAAAGGGTTCGGTTCGAAATTCTAATCATCTGAAGAAGGCCGGATTGTACAACGGCCGAAACGTTGTGAATATGGCAATGAAGATGAGGATGAGAGTGCGAATAATGTAAATAATGTAAAAAATCATAATACCTATATTTCAGACATATATAGACAGATATTGAAGAACCCGATATACCAAAAATAACAAAAGTAAGTTTAAAACAAGAATTTCGTTTGTTATAAGTAAATTGTATACACAAAGATATGTTCTTGAATATGTTATAGTGTGACTTACTGCGAGTGTGTTTTAGTGTGAAGCGTTTCACAGCTCTTTTAGCTTCAGCGTGGAAAGTTTATGTCAGCAGTTCGAAAAGGGAACCCGGAAGAAAAGGAGAGTTATTTTAGGGTTCACGTTTTTTTATATTCGAGCTGCTGCTGATACAGGGCTTATTTACTTACGACGGCTACTACTATTAAAAGGGGCACTACAATTGTATTTATTTTTAATTTTTCTAATTGAATTGTCCACATACACTGCATATGATCCATTATTGTACGTAATTAGATGACAGTGATTTTTATATGAATACTAACTTTTGAAAATTCTGATGTAGTAGGGTTGGGGGTGTATTATAGATTCGGTGGTAGGGCACGAGACCCTTGAACCGGCCATGGTTTTATACACTTGCAATCCCCTAAACCACACTGCCTACTATCACATGTTAACTATTGTTTAATGCTATGCCTTTTCAGGACGTAAGAGATCATGGCTATCCACAGAGTCCTTTTTCTTTAATATCTGTGACTTACCATGACTCCTTGAGAATGATAGTGGAGTGATCTCCTGTTGCTTTCTCCGCAGTTAGGAATTCAGAATAGCTCTTCTCTTTGATTGGCTGCCACGCAAGGTTGAAGAAGCCAGTCTACTCTGCTATTTAACCTATAACTTGGACAATGAGATGGATCCATGCTTTTCTTAAGGACAGTATGTGAAGTGGACGCAAGAAACTAGGCTGGAATTTGAACTCCCATCTCTGAGAATCTGATAAAAGAACCAGAGTCAGTTAGCATAAATCCCAGGAATGGATGCTGCTAAAAAAGGTTGTCTCGTTTCTGTTCAGGCGCAAAATGATTTGATTGATTAGTTTTGTTTTACGGCATATCAACCTCTATGGGTTATTTAATACCGACAAGATTTTTATTGCTGGTAATATTTTTTTCTTCAAAAATGCTGGTAATATTTATTTTCTTCAAAAATGTATTGCTTGTAATAATTTTTCCTCAAAAGATTTATTGCTGGTATTAAAACCTATTTTTACACTTTCATACTATCAGGTCATCCCATAAGTTCTGTCCGAATTTTGAATAAAGAAAACAAGTGACCAAATGTTACATTTAATTACAGATTCAATCAACAATGTATTTTCCCTGATTATCTATGACTTCCTTCCATCTATTAACAAGCTTACTAATTCCATTACTGTAAAATTCTTTTGGCTTTGATTCGAAGAACTCACAAATGTCAGTTTTAACCTCTTCCTGTGTTACACAAGCTGTTTCTTCCAAATGATTCTGTAAGCTACGAAACAAATGATAGTCTGAAGGAGCAAGATCGGGAGAATAAGGTGGATGAGGAATTTTCTCCCAACCAAGTTCTTCGATCTTTTGTGACGTGATTCTTGCTGTGTGTGGTCGCGCATTGTCCTGATGAAACATCACCCATTTTCGATTCACTAGAGCAGGTCTTTTTTTCCTCAAAGCTTGGTTCAAACGCTCTAATTGCTGACAGTATATTTGAGCATTAATTGTTGCATTAGGTGATAAGAATTCAAAGTGGTTTATTCCTTGGCAATCCCACCAGATTGAAAGAAGAACCTTTTGCCCATGAAGTTCCCTTCTCGGCTGTGGCTGGGGTTCTTCCCCTTTACTAAGCCACTGTCTACGACGCTTAACATTTCGATAAAAGACCCATTTTTCGTCGCCAGTCACAAGTCTATCCAAAAATGGTGAAACAAGTTGCCGAGAATGGAGAGAAGAGCAGATGTCAACTCGGGATTTGAGGTTGTTTTCAGACAATTCATGAGGTACCCAAGTTTAGGAACTTTTCCAAGTTGTTGAAGATGACGATGAACAGTTGTATGGTTTGAACTGAGAACCACTGCCAATTCCTCAACTGATAAAGCAGGATTTTCTTCAAGGGCTGCTTCAAGAAGCTTTTCATCAAACTCAACTGGACGTCCGGTTCGATCTTCATCTTCATGGGTAAAATCTCCACCTCTGAATTTTGCAAACCATTTTCTGCAAGTTCTTTCATTCACACATTCCTCTCCATAAACTGAGTGAATGTTTCTAGCCGCTTCGGCTGCTGAGTTTCCTTTCTTGAACTCATAAAGCATTATGTGCCTCAAATGATTCTTGGGTACTTCCATGTTAGCAGGGTTTTAATCAAACAAAATTTAATTTTATTGTTCTCTGAAATAACATTTGATCAGTTTAAATGCATCTAAACATAAAAATAATGTTCAGCTCCATTAGACATTATAAAATACTCTTTAAATTTCGTTCATTTTAACAAAAAGTTAAAATTCGGACAGAACTTATGGGATGACCTAATATTTTGTCCCCAGTTTGGGGTCAACTATTTGCCCATAGCAGGGACCCTGAAAGGTGTTATCACCCCGGCTCAGGGTGGACCTGGAAACACCAGCAATTCAGATGTAGTTCCACGCTCTTCAAAACCTCCTGATCAGAAGCCTTGTTTATCGTCTTACCCAGGACGCGAATGTAGTTTATCGTCTTGCCCGGGACGCAAAAATCAAACGAAATAGATTCCATGTTTGTCAAAAAACATAAGAAACATCATCCTTTGTTTAGCTCGCCATTCCCCCCACCCCACCAATAAATCCGGAATTCACGATTATAATGACAGAAATTCGGCCTCTCGTTCGCCAGTGTCCCCACAAGGCAAAGATTGTTTGCTGTTAAGAAAACTTTAATCTAATTATTCTTGAATTACTCAAGATCAGCTTCAAGGACATGACAGTAGCGAAGACAATGCCTACTGATAATTTATTAACATCAAATGTAGCACAAGGTCGAAATTAGGGGAAGAGGGTGACTGGTTATCATCTGACCTATGTTTAACAACCCAGTGGTTCCCAACCGATTTTGGGTCATGCCCCACTTTGGTATTTCTAAAATTCTGATGCGCCCTGTAATATTTAATTCTTACATATTCAAAATTTTACTGCAATTCACGTGAAGGAAGCGTAAAAGGCCATTAACTTGGTCTCTAAACAAGCCTCCAAAGTCCATGGCATCCATGAAAGACAAAAATTTAAGACAAAAAGACATTTAAATAAATAAATATATATATATATATATATATATATATATATATATATATATATATATATATGTTTTGAAATTATATATATATATATGTTTTGAAACTATATATATATATATGTTTTGAAACTATATATATATATATATGTTTTGAAACTATATATATATGTTTTGAAACTATATATATATATATATGTTTTGAAACTATATATATATGTTTTGAAATTATATATATATATATATTTTGAAACTATATATATATATATATATATGTTTTGAAACTATATATATATATATGTGTGTGTTTTGAAACTATATATATATATATATATATATATATATATATATATATATATATAGTTTCAAAACATCTAATAGAGGACTGAAAGGCAGAAATATAAAATATTTGAATGAAAGCTTATTCTATAATATACTTTGTGTTATGAATAATCAAGAGTGGCCTCCCCTTGTTTTGTTACTGTCCCCTTTGAGAGAGGTGTTTCCGTTTACTGGGACTATAAAAGGACACTATACGCCTTGTATTCTCAGTTGAATAAAGCTTTCTTAAAGCCTACACCTGCATACTTTTGTCATTACACTTTGATCATTTTAATTATGAAATAATAATGCAAAATTAAATTTGAGCTCACTAGAAAACAATTCACTGTTAATCGAATTGACCCCTTATTCTGTTGGTATAGTAAGCCGAAGGGTGCATATCCTACGCATGCCCCACCAAAATATTACCATACTCCACCGGTAAGGCATGCGCCCCAAGTTGGGAATCATTGAATTAGCCACTCTCAATCCCTGACCCACTCATCCGTTAATGTCCCATTCACCATAATGCCACATTCTTGCATACTATTCTTACTAAGGTAGCCAAAACACCATAATTATTCTATGAAGTTCTAACTAGCCCCCGTATGTAACATTTTTGGCATAAAAATAACAACATCTCTTCTCAATATGTGTTTACAATGTATAAAGATTGTCTAAATCCCTTGGAAAGGAAAGGGCGTAAGACCCCCTCCTACAAGGGGGCCGTTGTTTGGATGGCTAACTGCAAGCTTGTGTAAAAAACTGCCCCATGTCTACCTTGTTGACGTAAGCGTGAATTGTCACCGTGTCCACCACATTCTATTAATTCACTGTCTTTTTTCTCTAAGACGTTATAATATTCCCCATTAAATTCCCCATTAAATAACACAACAAAGGTTGATAAAAAGTCAAGTTAACGAACTTCACCTGACGTTCACTTCATCTTTTACTTTGAAATTTGATTTTTTTTTTCTTAATTAATTAATTATTTTCCCCTTTTTGTCTCTCCGTCCCTCCAATAATTTTGACCTATTCTCCCTCCAACCATTCACTATATAATTATTTATTTGCCTTCTCATTCTTGCCAAAACCAAGAATGGATAGTTCACCAACTGATTTATTGAATATTGAGAGATTTGCCACCCGGGTGATTGATTTGTCCTAGTATCACAATTACCATATAAACCAGGGGTGGGCAACATATGTGGCACGTCAAGCAATTTCCAATGGAACGCAGCTGCAAATGACATCACGAAGTCCGAACCAATAACTGCTACAACACAAAGAAGCTATTTAGCTGTTTCAATTTTAATATATACTATATATTACTATATAAAATATATTGTAGGACAGGTATATTGACCTTGACTTGTATAAAAATACGTATGCTGTTGGCACACTGAATGATTTTAAAACCCTAAGCTCTGCACATAGCAAAAGGTTGCCGATCCCTAATATAAATTACCTTCAGGAAAAAATGAGACTTTGCCGCCAACTCACCCCGCAAATGCTCTTAAAAAGTGTCAAATTGGTTTAATGTCGGAATAAAAAAAATAGTGCGTGAACTATCCGAGTTGCGATATAAATTAAAAGTACGATTTAAAATAAATATATATAGCACGTGTCTACTTTATTGATGCGAGAGTAAACCTTTCGCTCTCGATAACCCCTTACGTCTTGCTTGTGAGTTGAAATGATTCGAAAAGATTAATTTGAATTTAATGCTAGAAATCGATTTATAAATTATTTTCTCATCTACAGACGGACCTTACACCGTTTTTGCCCCCGGTAACGATGCTTTCAGGAAGCTGGGTAACGAAACTTTGCAACGTTTACATAACGATCCAGATATTTTAGAAGGTGAGTATCGACATAATATTGAACTTCTTCTATATGCCGCGTAACTTTAGGACATGGCGATCATGGCTCTCCACAACTTCCTATCTTGTGTGGCTCTTAGCAGTTTTTATCTCTTTGCGAAGACTCCTGCATCCCGTCATCTTTTCAAATAAGCTAAGTTGCTCACTGCCTTCCCCTTTCTCTCTAGGCCTCATTATGCTCCGTGAGGATTCAGTTTTCCAAACCTTCCTTCCTCATCATGTGTCCAAGGGATTTCACCTATCCTTTGGTGATTCTGTCATCCATTCAAACGAGCTCATCAGCTAAGTTGCTCACTGCCTTCCTCTATCTCTCTTGCCCTCAATATGGCCCGTGAGGGTTAAGTTTTCCGAGCCTTCCTTCCTCATTATGTGCCCAAGGCATTTCAGCTATCGTTTGCTGAATCTGCCATCCATTCAAACAAGCTCGTCGGTTAAGTGGCTCACTGCCTTCCCCTATCTCTCTTGACCTGAATATGCCCCGTGAGGGTTAAGCTTTCCAAGCCGTCCTTCCTCGTTATGTGTAATTTCAGCTGTCTCTTTCTGATTCTGATTATGTGTGTGTTTTCTTGCCGTTTTCTTTATCGCTCTGTCCATGGAATTCTCAGTATCCTTCTGTAGAACCATATTTCTGTTGCCTCCAGTTTTTCCTTATCCATGTGGTGATTGGCTGGCAAGCATTCACTGCTTTCTTTCATGACCCTGTCTAGGAGGTCCTGTAGTTTCCTTTCCGTTTCAGCCATCAACACGATGTCATTTACGTAACTCATTTGTTTGGTCAGATGAGTGACTATTTGGGAATGCCAAGTGCTCTAAGCTTGGATGTGCGGATGGTGTAATAGATAAGGGCTCGGAATTGTTAATCGAAAAGCCGAGTTCCAATATCGGTTGGGTTTATTATATCCACTTACGGCAGTGGGAAAGTGACCGAAGCTGAGATGCCAGGTCAGAACCAATAACATTGCAGATTCTGTTCTTCTTTGTATTTTATCAAATATTTGTAAATGCAGACGTGCGAAATAATGTGGTTTCCCGAGCTGTATCTCTTGCTGATGACTTGTATATTCGTTCACTCTTCTTCTATGTGCTGTGACCCTTCAGGAGTTGGGCGATTATGGCTCTCCACAATTTCCTGTCCTTTAAGCTCTTAATAAATTTGTCTTTTTGCTATCTCTCCTAAACTGTGTTCTGCAATCCATTTACACAAGCTCGTTCTTCATCTATGTGCCGTGTCCCTTAAGGACGTGGGTGGTCATGGCTCTCCACAATTTCCTTGTTAACTGCCTCTTCTTGGTGTTCAGTATGTGGCATTTTTGTTTCCATTTTCTATAAAACTTCGATGTTACTCATATGTTCACTTCATGGTATTCTCAGCATCCTTCTGTAGAGCTACATTTCTGTTGCTTCAAGCCTCCTCTTCATCTGTGATGAGATTATCCAGCATTCACTGCCATATAGGAGGACTGATATTATATAACAGTTTCGTACTCTTTTCTTTGTTTATAACGACATTTTGCTGTTTCTTAATTCTTTTTGCTTGGTATTTGAAAGGCATCTTTCGCTATTTCAGTTTGTCTTCGGATTTCGGTGTCGCATTTGTATTGCGCGCTCTGATTACTTCTTTTTCTATGTGCTTGGTCCCTTCATGTCATGATGGGCCATGGCTCTCCCCTTTACTATTTATTTATTTTATTCTACATTCCTTTAATAAGATTAGATAGATTCGCCTATAGCTCGGTTCGCACATCTCCGCGGTTTTTGAACTAGAGTAGAGTTTTATCCTTTGTTTCCTGTTTAAGATTGCGTTTCCGGTTCCTTCTAAAGTATACTTCAACTCTATACTTCTAACATCTCCGCTTAAACACTGAAATTTTATTTGCTCTTTTTTTTTTATTCTTTATTCTATTTTCCTTCAATAGGGGTATATGGGTTTGCCTATTGCCCGGTTCGTACTCCTTCATGGTCTTTTAAATAGGAGTAGAGATTTATCCCTTCTTTTCTGTTTACGACTGGGTTACCGGTTGCTTCCCTTATCTCTACTGCCCTCAATATGACCCGTGAGGGTTAAGTTTGCCAAGCCTTCCTTCCTCATTAAGCATTTCAGCTATCGTTTCCTGCTTCTGCCATCCATTCAAACAAGCTCGTCAGCTCATTGCCTTTTCCTATCTCTCTTACCATCAATATGTGCTGTGAGTGATAAGTTTTCCAAGCCTTCCTTCCTCATTATGAGTCCAAGGGATTTCAGCTTCCGTCTTCTGATTCTGCCACCCATTCAAACAAGCTCATCAAGTGGCTCGTTGCCTTCCGCTGTCTTTCTTGCCATCAATACGCCCCGTGAAGGTTACGTTTTCCGAGCCTTCCTTCCTCAGTATGAGTCTATGGCATTTCCGCTATCGTCCCTTTATTCTGCCATCCATTCAAACAAGCTCATCAAGTAAGTGGCTCACTGCCTTCCCTATCTCTCTTTACATCAATATTTTACTGTATATCAACCTCAGTATGTTATTTAATGCCGACAATTTTGTTACTGGTAATATTTTCCTTTAAAAATTGCTGGTAATATTTTTTTCCTTCAAAAAGCTATTGCTGGTAATATGTTTTTCTTCAAAAATGTATTGCTGGTAATCATTTTTATAATGTATTTCTGGTATTAAAACCTATTTTTACACTTTCATAGTGTTTTGACCCCAGTTTGGGGATTAACTATTTGCCCATAATTAGGACCCTAACAGGTGCTACCAACCCGGGTCAGGGTGAGCCTGGGAACATCAGCAATTAAGAGGCGGTTCCACGCTCCTCAAAACCTCCTGATCAGAGGCCTTGCTGTTGGACGTAGTTTATCGTCTTACCCAGGACGCGGATGTAGTTTATCGTCTTACCAAGGACGCGGATGTAGTTTATCGTCTTATCCAGGACGCGGATGTAGTTTATCGTCTTACCAAGGACGCGGATGTAGTTTATCGTCATACCCAGGACGCCCCTCAACATGCCTGATAATCTATTGGGTTAACTGTTACACGGTAAACTCTCGGAAAATGTTCACATGCCCGACATGTTGTTCTTTCGATACACTCTTGATCAAAATATCGTCTAGATACGTCACAGCGAAGTCGCAATCCGTAAGCATGATATCGATGGCATGTTAAAAAATAGCTGGTACCACCTTTATACCAAAAGAAATTTATTAAATTTATATAAATCTCTGTGCATATTTAGGATCGCTAATTTAGAACATTCATTTTCAATCTGAATTTGTAAATACGCTTCAGAGAGATCCAGCTTTGAAAATATTCTTCCGCCATTCAACTTCGAAAAAATTTCTTCTGGAATTGGTAAGGAGTAATTATGTGTTTCTAAACAACTGTTTAATTCAGTTGAGAATCCCTTCAAACATGAATTTTATTATTTCTTTTCTTTACATATACCACTAGTGCAGCCCATTTTGAATGGTTCCTTTTTTCTATTACACCAATTCTTTCAAGTCTTTCCAACTCTTCATTAACATGTTCTAATGCTGAGAATGGTACGCTCCATTTCAGCTTAAATACTGCCATTTAAGTTTCTTTTTTTTTATTTGAAAATCCGTCTTGAATTTTGAACACTGACCCAGCTTATTTGATATAACATCTGTAAAAAAATTTTTGAATTCTTCCTTAAGATTTTCGCTCTGACTTTTTAAATTGGATGTTTGTTTTTCCACGTTTTTTTAGATACACTTTTGATTAAAATGTCATCTAGATATGCCACTGCAAAATCACAATCTGCAATCATGGTATCCATAGCTTGTTGAAAAAAAGTTGGTGCCACCTTTATACCAAAAGGATTTCAGTTAAACTTCTATAATCATCTCTGCATATTTATGGTCGCTAATTCAGAACATTCATTTTCAATCTGAATTTGTAAATACGCTTCAGAGAGATTATCTGCAGTAATGTGTTGGAGTTAGCTCCTCCTCAGTTTCCTTAATCCTTCAACAGGGGTCTCTCTCTCCTGGCTATAAATACTGGCTGACCCTTCGCCTCTCTCTCTTTTTCGACTCAGGCCTTGGGCCGCTACCTCGCACGGAGACGAAGTAAAATCGTTCTTTTCCACTTACACCAATATGTGACCTCTCACAGATACAGCGTTTCCCAAATGCCGGGAACGCGATAAGAACAATACACGTACGTACGAACACTTACAACACACACACATAATTTCTTCATACAAACTCTATGTAACTTTTCATGTCTTTGTGTAACTCGTTATTAATAATATATTTGTTTACCCATGTATATCGGTCTTGTTTGTTTTCTTTGTCTTCTTTGGACTTCATTAAAGTCCGACAGTCGCATATAGCTGGACCCGCCAACAGGAAAGTTTTAACCTTCTGATATCTCTTCACATCTTCACCCCCACGGTCCGCTACAAATGTCAGGGCGTAACTGATGGAAGAACGGGCACAATTGTAATGGGTTACTACTTCATGCAATTTGTTTTCACACCGGATATCAATAAGAATTGTTTTTTGTGAACTTTCTTACTAACGATCTTGTATTGTTCTTTTCTTTACCAAAATTCACTGTCAGAACTTTTAAAATATCACATTGTCCACGGTGTGCTCTGGAAGGCCGGTATGCACAGTACCTATCTTGAAACTTTGGTCCCACATGACAAAATTTTCATCAGAAAATCTTTCTTCGGTAAGTTTATCTCTTGTCAATACCTTTAATCTTTTATCCGTTAACTGTATCCCTGTGCCAGACGAAGGCCAAGACTAGTTAAATTATACCTGGATACCAACCATAGAGCGAGGAATATCAAGCCAATCTATTTCGTTATTCCTGCCTATGTTTGGATACCATCCGGCCATATCACGTTAAAACATCACTGAAGTTAAGCAAGGTCGAGCTTTGCCACCACCTCAATGGGTGACCATGTAGGGACATTATTATTAATAAATAAAAATTCTTAAAAAAAAATTATTATTATTAATAACATTACTAATAATAGTAGTAGTAGTAGTATTAATAATAATAATATTAAATAAATTGAAACAAAACAAATAACATGAAAACTGCGTTTAAAATAAAATAAATAAAACCCAAATAATAAAATTTCTCCCAGCATGCAACGGAAAACTTTCCTGTCTGAAAAAAGAATTCTTTACGGCTAAAAACGCCCAGCTCATATTCTTCACTACCGACCCTCAAAGAGTCAAGACATACATTTCCTATCCTCGGCACCTTGCTTCATTTATTACATGCAAACCTTAAAACACATATAACTAAAATACACACGCACCAGTGCACAAAAAAAAAACAAATAAAATTATATGATTTTAATTTAAAATTTAACATGCTTTTAGTGCTATTTTCTTGAATGTTTTTATTCCTGTGAACACGAGGCTATCCGTTCTGCTATGATGTAAGTGATCCCACAACAACTTCGGAATATCAGGTGCTGTAAATTTAGATGTGTGTATAGTGTAATCAATATTACCTCAAAAGAAAAATTCTTACAATCTAAAAGTATTATCTGGCTTTGAATAACCTGCAAAAGGTTGATAAGCCGTAAAAAACGAATAAATCAATCAATCCTGTGTTTGACACTAACAGCGTATGCAAATATTGACGACAATCTATGTCCGCAAATCCTTCATTTTTTAGTTAAGTTAAAAAAAGTTTCCAATAGATGGCGCTGTGTTGCCATAAGGACGAGGTTATATTTGTCATTCGGGTACATTTGTAGCTAGCCTGTCTTCAATGTTTAACGTGTGTAATAACCTGCAAAAGGTTGATAAGCCGTAAAAAACGAATCAATCAATCATGTCTTTGACAATAACAGCGTATGTAAATACAGACGACAGTTTTTCCTAAAGTCTGTACCATATTTGGGAGCATCAAAGTCAAGACCATTTCAGCGGGACATATTCAAGATAGTTTCTTTAGTATATTTAAACACATAATGAGCATTACATTACAAAAGGTCGTCTATTTAAAATACGAAGTATCCACTATAAGCACTTTTGAAGTAATAAAGATGGTGGACATTTTTATTACTTCAAAAATTGTTATAGTGGGCACATCGTATGCCTTGAAAATTATATACGTGCATGTAACAGACTGTCGCCGCTGGGTCTCCACTTTCATATTTACATACACACTATCCCTGATATTGAGCTTTTCTATGCATAAATTAGCATACATTAAAACTTTTTGTGTGTGTGTAGACAGAGTGGATAAATGGATAAAGGCTCGGATTGAGTTCCAATTCCGGTAGAGTTACACGCAAATACCTTTGCCTCAATAAATACGGATCCTATAGCCTTAAATAGTAACCAGTCTAGAAGAACAACTCTGAACTTGAAAACTTCAAAAATGGGTTAAATAGCCTCAGATATATATCATTCATATATATATATATGAATGATATTCATATATATATATATATATATATATATATATATATATATATATATATATATATATATATATATATATATATATGTAAGCAAATATGCGGACGTAGATCCGACGGTATGATGAAAAATATGGAAAAGACAAAGCAAAATCCGAACATGCAAGTTATGTCCTGAAGACGGTCTACTAGAGCGAAAAAACATCTGACGTCGACAGTAAAACAAAATTAAAACAGTAAACTTGCATATTCAGATTTCGCTTTGTCTTTTCCATATTTTTCATCATATATATATGATATATATATATATATATGTATATTATATATCATATATATATGTATATCATATATATATCTATATTTATCATATATATATGTATATTATATATATATAATCAATATTTATCATATAAGTATTTAATATATATCTATATTTATCATATATATATGTATATTATATATATCTATATTTATCATATATATATGTATATTATATATATGTATATTTAACATATGTATATGTATATTATATATATATCTATATTTATCATATATATATGTATATTATATATATATATCTATATTTATCATATATATATGTATATTATATATATATATCTATATTTATCATATATATTATATATATATATATCATATATATATATATTATATATATATCTATATATATATATATATATCATATATATATATATTACATATATATATCTGTAAATATATATATATATCATATATATATTACAAATATATATCTGTATATATTATATATATATCTATATATATTACATATATATCTATATATATCATATATATATCTATATATATCATATATATATCTATATATATCATATATATTACATATATATCTATATCATGTCTATATTATATATATTATATATATATATATTATATATATATCTATATCATGTCTATATTATTTATATATCATATATATTTATATTATATATATATCTATATCATGTCTATATTATATATATATATATATCATATACATATATATATATATATTATATATATCTATATATATATATCATATATATATATATTACATATATCTATATATGTCATATGCATATATATATATATATATCTATATATATATCATATATATATATATTATATATATATAACTACATATATCATATATATATTATATATTATATATATATATATCATATATATGATATATATAGAAATATATCTATATGTATCATATATATATATTATATATAGATATATCATATAAATATATGTATCACATATATATATTATATATATATATCATATAAATATATATCATATATATATCTACATACATATATATATATCATATATATATATATATATACGTATATATATCCTATATATATATATATATATATGTATATTCTATATATATCCTATATATATATATATCATATATATATATATATATATCATAAACATATATATCATATATTTCTATATATTATATATATATGCATCATATGCATCATATATATATATGTATATATATATATCATATACATCATACATATATATATATCATATGCATCATATATATATATCATATATATATATATATCATATATATCATACATATATATATATGATATATATATCTGTCATATATATGTATATCATATATATATATATATATCATATATATATCTGTCATATATATGTATATCATATATATATATATATATATATCATATGCATCATATATATATCTGTCATATATATGTATATCATATATATATATATATATATATCATATGCATCATATATATATATATATATATATATATATATATATATATATATATATATATATATATACAACTACTGCCTCAAGGAGACTTGTTTTCCTGACTGCTGGAAGTCCTCATCCATTGTTCCTGTCTTTAAGAACATCTGGTGACCCCTCCAACCCTTCTAATTACCGTCCTATCAGTCTCCTACCCCTCTTTGGCAAAGTCTTCGAAGCCCTTATCAACACTGAAGTGATTAATCACCTGATATCCCATGATCTGCTCTAGACAAGCAGTATGGTTTGCGCTTTGCCGATCTACAGCCGATGTGCTTACAGCCATCATTGAATTTGCCTACCAAGCTATTCATAATAACGGTGAAGCTCGTGCCGTGGCCCTAGACATCTGATTGAGTTTGGCATGCCGGCCTTCTTCGCAAACTTCAGGTTTTGGTATTACAGATCGATTGTTTGACCTAATACAATCATTCCTGTCAAACCGTGAATTGAAGGTCGTTCTCAATGGATTCATCTCCAGCTCCTATCCCACTAACGCAGGTGTTCCTCAAGGCTCCATCTTAGGCCCTACTCTGTTCCTCATATTCATAAACGATCTTCCTGACGCCATAGATTCCCAAGTCGGCATCTATGCGGATGACACCACAATTTACTCCTGCCTCAAACACAAATCTAGTGATGCTGACAAAGTTAACCTAGCAGTTAAACTCGAAAAGGACCTACAATCGGTTGTGAACTGGGGGAAGAAATGGTTGGTTAACTTTAACGCCTCTAAAACAAAACTGCTCTCTATTAACCACCACAGGGATACATCCCTGCATCCCATTAGAATGTCTGAAGACCAACTTCTCGATAGCTCCTCTCTCCGGCTGCTCGGTCTCACGCTGTCTGCTGATCTGAGATGGAACAAATACATCGAGTCAATTGCTTCATCCACCGCAAGGAAAGTTGGCTCCCTGTGCCGGGCCAGGAAATTTTTCTCCCCGGAATCAATCCTCCAAATCTATAAATCAACCATTCGCCCTTGCATGGAGTATTGTTGCCATATATGGTCTGGAGCCCCTGCTGTTTGCCTCAGGTTTCTTGATAAGATCCAGAGACGGATATGCAACGTAATTGGCCCTGATCTGTCATCTCGTCTGCAGTCGCTCTCTCACAGACGCGCCGTTGCCTCACTCTGTCTTTTTTACAAATACTTTCACAGTAATTACTCCGATGAGCTGCTTTCGCTGGTTCCCAGGCCTCATGAATTTAAGCGTCCTACAAGGCTGGTATCCCGTTCCCACCCCTTCACCGTTGAAACTGTTAGATGTAGACGTCTCTTCTACTCCAATAGCTTCATGTCTCGCACGTCTCGCCTGTGGAACTCCCTTCCTTATTCCTGTTTCCCTGACAAATACAATCTCCAACTATTTAAGTGTAACGTCAATCGACATCTCCAGTTGCCTTGATCTATCCACTTCCCTTCTCCTCATCCTTTCACCTTTCATTCCTATCTGCTCTCGCTCCAAATCTTCTGTAACCCCCTTGCCTTGATCGATCCACTATCTTTCTCCACATCCTCTCCTTTACCACTCCTATCTGCTCTTCCTCCAAACCTTCTGTAACCCCTTGCATGCTAGTGGCTTCCAGCCTTGCTTGGGGTGAAAAGCTTAAATAAATAAAAATATATATATATATATATATATATATATATATATAAGTGAAATATTTTATATTTGTATTAGTCATATATATATATATATATATATATGACTAATACAAATATAAAATATTTCACTTAACTGATATGAATAAATATACATTTTATCCCTTAAATTTATGCTATATTCTGCACCCTAACTCCAGATTTTCGTAAACAAATCTTTCTGTAATTGTTCAATCCATTTGTCTGAAAATATCAGAAATTATCTGCCGATTTTCTCATTTACATTTTTTTTATACTAAGTTAAAAAAATAATTCATGTGCTTTTTATTAGTGTTTTCTTTTTTTGTTTGTGTATCTGTTGATACAAATAAAAATGTGTAGGATCATAAAATGTTTTTGTCTCAACCCGACAAGTTCAATTAATTCGGCTGGACTGAGGGGTGTGATTCTCCCCAGATTAAATCTGGTAGCATCTGCTCACTTGAAATGTGTTAAAAACCAAAATAAGAATGCAATATCATTTAATTTACTGGGAAAAAATATGTCTCTGCTCAGCAAAAAGAAGAGAACGAACTTTGAAATTCCAACCCATAAAACTAAAAGCCTACGATCGATGGTGAAAATGAATCTGGGATTTGACTTTTGAGTTGATAGAATTTTTTTAAAATTGATGGTTTTTTGTTTGTTTTATTTTAAATTTATTTATCGTACACAGGTATCCTAAGTGTGGAGAATGCCTTAATAATCAGTCGAGATATTCCAGCTACAAATGGCGTTATTCACGAAATCCACCAAGTCCTGGATATTGAACATCTGAAAAACAACATTATCGGTTAGGACTGAAACCGTTACTGCATTGCACAACTTTGCTGGATGTGTCAGCCATCTTTAAAAATAACTGCAAACTTGAGAAGCAGCAGATGATAAAAAAAAATTGAACAAATGTGATGAAAATAGTAAATAAATTAATGAAAAAGAAGAGAATAAACATTTTATATAGTTTTTTGTTTTTTTTTAATTTTTTATTCATATCTGAATTTTTCCTTTGTCTGTATAAACTATATGAAAAGAAAATTCAGGTTTTCCACTATCTTATTTTATGCAATTTTTATTTTTTATGCCACATTTATGGGCTTATTCAAACTTATTTTATTAATGAGACATATAGGTATCACATTTTCTGTGGAGGCACCTAAGGCTTAAAATGATTTTTTAAAAATGAAAAAAAATCATTCTTGAAGTTTTTATTTTAGTTTTAATTTCAAGCTAATAGATTAAATTTAATATTTCCAATAAGCAAAAAAAAAAAAAAAAAAAAAAATTAATACTTTGCTGTATTTCAAAAACTAATTTAAATTTCCTGGAAGGAGTTTTCGTTTTGAAATCGCTTAAAATCATAGATTTTAGAGCCATTTTTAGCCATCTATCATCACAATGTGATTCTCTTTATTAAATTATTGTTTCAGGTGTTGACGGCTTGTCTGATAGACTGAATATTAACTTTTTTTTCTACAGTGGATATATCTGTAAAAACTACTTGAATATAACGAGTGCCTTTTTGATGTTTTAAGTACCCACAGTGGAGTAATGGAAAGTGGCTCGGATTGAGGAATCGGAGAGCCGAGTTCGAATTCCAGTCGGATCCATTAACTTCACTTACATGCTAATACCATTGGGAAAGGTATGAATCCTCTTCTCTTCCCTCCCAGTTATGGGTAAATAGCAGGACAGACCGGGTTCTATAGCTTTGGATCGCGACTGGTCTACCACAGAAAGAAATGGCAACCTACTGTGGGAAAAAAATCTGCCTTATCAGTCATGTATCAAAAGATACATGATCACCTACGCGTGTATTGTGCATGGTATATAACTGACTGAATCTTTAAAATTTAGGAAAACATTTTCTATAATCTAACGTTTTATTGAGTTTTAGGTACCTCAGCTTTAAATTTACTACAGTTATCGTTCTTATTGTCTAATAATGTGTTTAAAACTTTATAAACTATTCTAATTAACATTTTTAAAAAAATGAAAATTCTTGTAAAAGTTCATTATTTCTCATTGCTATTATATTAGTGTTGTTCTGACAATAGCTCAATTTGATCTCATTTAAATATTCATGGAGACCTACCGGACACTATTCGGAACATACTTGTCGACAACACTAATATAATAGCATCATCCACATGCAAAAAAAGGCTAAAAATAATGGAAGCCTTATTAATAATAAACAAACCAACACTTAATAATATTAACTTCGAACATGGACATAATATCTTGACCGTGTTTTGAAAAATGAAAACATTTTATAAAACATACATACAACAAACTATTTTTTATTTTAATGGTTAAAATATAATCCTTGAAAATGGGTAAATTTATACCTGAAAGTGCTCGGATAAAAAGAACATCCGAACAGTTTTTATATAATTTATCATCTGAAAAGAAAAATATTATTAGATTGCATGAGAAATTGTATAAAAAATTAAATAAAAGCAGCTTGTCTGTCATTTTTATATTTTTATATATATATATATATATATATATATATATATATATATATATATATATATATTACACATATATAAAAATTAAACATACGCACTGATTTACTCAGGTTTTCAAAGATCTGCAAAACCTATCATTATTTGAAAGTGTAACTTATATTTTTAAATCTTGTAAATTTATCTTTATGAGAAACAGCCAAGCTGCTTAAAAGGATTTTACAATGGTTGGGTTGGTTAATTTAACGACATATCAAGCATTGTTGGGTTAATTAATGTCAAAACAAAGTCTTATTTGACAAAAATCACAATGAAGTGAAACATAGGTGTATATCGATCTGATTTATTTCTTATTCTATGTGCCATGTTGCTCTAGGATGTGGGTGATTATAGCTCTCCACAACCTCCTTCATAGCCATTAGCAGTATTTCTCTCTGCCAAACCTCCTGCCCCCTGTTCATCCATCCATTCACAGAAACTAAAATTAGGTGGCTTGTTGTTTTTCCCTTATCTCTCTTATCCTCGATATTCCCTGTCAGTGTTAAATTTTCCAAGCTCTCCTTCCTCATTTTATGTCCAAGAAATTTCAGCTGTCTCTTTCTCATTCTGAGAATAAGCGTTCTTTTTGCTATCATATTCTTTAAGACTTCTTCGTTGGTTAATCGCTCTGTTCATGGAATTCTCAGTATCCTTCTGTAGAAACATTTCTGTTACCCCCAGTTTCTTCTCCATCTGTGGTGAGATTGTCCAACATTCACTGCCATACAAGAGGATTGATATCCCATAGCAATTCAGCACTTTTTGCTTTGTTTCTAATGAAATTTTCCTGTTTCATAATACTTTGCTTAGCTTTTAGAATGCCTATTTCGCTAATATGAGCCATGCCTAATTTGTGGCTCAGTAGTGCATTATACAGGTTATTAATACCTGGCCTGTGTTGGTCTGAGAGAATGGAAAATTTGGCAATATTTTAGAACTAAGGGTGCTGCAAAACTGGTAATGTACCTGTATATGGTAAGTGGCTTTATAGCAGACAAGACTAACTTTTTATCAAATTAGTTTTCCTTACAGAAATAAAAAAAGCTATTAAATACAATTCTATTATATAAAAATTGCATTCCTAACTAATGAGTTCATTGCAAACAAGACTGTTCTTGTTTATACTTTGTAAACCAGCAAAATGTTACCAGGAAACAGAATTCCCGTTTGTAATAAAATCATTGATTAATCTCTACACAAGTCTGATTCTTCACCCTTCACGGAATTGGCAAATATTTGTTTTATTCTTTTTTCTTAAGGTGATACTTAACATAAAATCATGACTTCAGCAGATTATGTTGGTTAATTTAATGACATATCAAGCCCTGTCGGGTTAGTTAATGTCGAACAGAAATCTTATCAGACAAAATTCACAATGAATTTATAGGGAGACATTTATGAGAAATAAACAAGATGCTTAAAGAATTTTACGATGGTTGGGTTGGTTAATTTAATGATATATCAAGCATTGATTCTTATTTCTATAAATGTTACTTTTAGTGGTACACATGTTTCAGTTGTTATCCCCGTTTTTTTGTTTTGTTTTGTTATTTTATTTTTATTTTATTAAATAGTGAAATTAATAACCTGACTTAAACTGAAAAGTTACGCTAAAGAAAAAATGTGTTTCAGGCAGGATTTGAACTCAGATCCCTTTTTTTCTATCGGAAAAAACTGCTTTTTTAGCCAAAGTGTGCCTCTGCCAGTTCAGGCTGAAAGCATAGGTGCTCCCAATCAGGACTGAACTCATTACTCAGTCGTAATTGTCCTAGTGAGACAAACGTGCTAACCATTATGCCACACTGAGGTGCCCAATATAAAATGTATGTCTGTCCAGAGAAAATATAGTTTGATATATTAAAAACAAAACAAAAAAAAAAAATAAAACTAGAAAAGGAGCAAAACATTAACCCTATCACGAGGATTGGGATGTGAAAAAGAAAAATAACATTGAATTAATAATGTAATAATAAGTGTGTGTATATATATATATATATATATATATATATAAAATTGTATTTAATAGCTTTTTTTTATTTCTGTAAGGAAAACTAATTTGATAAAAACTAAATAAAAGCACCTTGTCAGTCGTTTTTAATGAAATGTGCTTGAAAGAAGGATTGCTGCCTAAATACACAAATATATATGTCAACATTGAAGTCAACACTCAGAGGCGACAGGCTGTTTCATGCTAGATGCAATCGTCAGCTACGAGAGCATGAAACAGCGCGTCACCTCTGAGTGTTGACTTCAATGTTCACTTTTATATTTATATATGCTCCATCTCTGATATTGAGCACTTTATCCCATAAATATAGCACACCTTAGAACTATAATATATATATATATATATATATATATATTTTATTCCTACCCCTCCCCTTAGCTTCTTATAAAATTGAACAAGTTACATTTGTTTCATAATTATGATACATGGTTGCCACCCGCTTATAGTTGGTATTAATTTATTGCCTGATACTCATGACCTTGTCTAGGATTATATTTCAAACCACATTTTACCATGATCAAAATTTCCTCCATTTTTTTAGTGTAGGACTGACACCTAACTGGTTAATCAGGGTAAACCCACAAGCAACATTTTAATTTTCATTTGTCGTTATCTGCTTTTGAAATTTAAAAATAATTTTTTATTTACCATTGCCTGAGGAGGTACAACTTTAATCCCATATAATAAACAATATTTATTAGCTTGCCCACTGCTTGCTTCCAAGCTTACCCATAGTTAATCCTGGCTACAAATGCCTGCTCAAGCACATTTGTGTTTGTTCAACAGTCACAAAGCCATACTGTGGCAAATATTGCTACTATGCAGAACAGTACACTCAAACCCTCGGCCATGATGACTTGTGACTTCATGCTGCCACAACTATCAACAGTTTCCAAATAGTTTGATCAACCCATTTTCACTAACAAGTCTTGGCTCAACCTGTGGTATGACTCAAGTGCTTCCCAAGGGTGATGCAAGCTGAGATTATCTCCCCTGGACAATATTATTAAGTAAGTTGTCATCCCAACAAATTGACTATGGTGAGATTTCAGCCTATGTCTCGTGATTGTAACGCTAGCATTTTAATCGTGCATGCATTTGTATGTTATCAGCATATATATCAATAAATTTGAAAATTAATCATCTTTTCATTTCATTTTTATTTTGGAAAGAAAAAAAAAATAAGAGCAAAAAATGTCCTTCCACATTTACAAAGAGAGAAAAAAAATTACATGATAGAAAAGGAAAAAGTTTTGAGAAGAAAAACAATGTACAAATTCCTCTTTGATATTTTGTGTCTGGTTTTAATAATCATCATTAGTGTGTTGAAAAGGGCAGTAAAAAAACAAAAAAAAAACAAAACAAAAAAAACCATTGTTTGCCAACAACACAGCTAAGTAAAGAAAAGGGAGGATAAAACGGACATTGTTCTTGTGTACAATTTTAAACAGTTGAGAGCAGGATATTCATATTGGCGGCGAGATTTAAGGAAAAAGAATAAAAAGTAAAAGAAAAGGCAACACAATTGTAGGGACACTTAATTCAATCACACACTGCTTCAAGGTGGGTGCATATTTAAAATTGTCCACCTATTTTTTTTTTTCTTTTTCTCTCAACTAACCCCACCACCCTCAATAATCCCTTATCACCTGACAAATTTGAGGCCAAAATGACCCAAGAGTTCAACAATCACAAATCATTTACTCAACTCGGACATACAGCAGAGTTTCAGCAAAACCTCTTTGCTGATGATTGTAAAAAGGTCGGTATTATAACTAGTATTTAGAGTAAATATTTTACTAGCATAACTAGTTTTGTTTTCTTTGTTTTTTTTCTCACTTTTAATCAAATAATAAATGCAAAAAATCCCAACCCAGGCAGATAGATAATTAAGTAGATAGAAATCAATACAGCCAAATGGTTATATGCGTCATGTCTCCAGTTTAGCTGGAATTGGAGGGAGGATTGGTCACAGGTTCATAAGGTGGAGGAGGCGGTTGCTGGACTTGGGGCTCAGGAACCTGTTCAGATAATGGGATCTTGATGGCATCTTCATAACTGGGAGGCAGTAGCATCTGCAAGGGAAGACAAAAAACAGATTTACATCATATCATGACACGAAAGACAACCCGAGAGAAAGAGGTAGAAGTGTTGTTAGAGGGACGCAGGCAGGATTGTCACTGATGCGGCAAGATTCAAATACAAAAGTGGACCCATTCAGACTATGCATGAGACAGACAGAGGAGAGTTGAAGCCAAAGTGTGCCTTTACCAGTCCAGGTTGAAAGTATGGGTGCTCCCAGTGAGGAGCGAACTCATTACTCAGTCATAATTGTTCTAGCGAGACAAACTTGCTAACCATTATGTCACATCAAGATGCCCAATATAAAATGTATAGGTATATACAGTTCTATCTGTAATGCTTGCATTCATTCCTGACCACTGACAATCCCTTTCTAATTTTCAATACATCTCTATAGTAAAATCATTAGCAGCATATTTACATATAATATCCCCATTCTATCAGCAATGCTTGCATACATATCTGACCGCAGAAATTAATAAATGTTACACTCCAACAAGTTGAATAGTGCATTTGATAAATTATTATGTATAAGGTCCCTTTTGTGTTCATAGATATATATTTAAAACATTTTTGCAAGTTTCCCCAATGTCTTAAGAGGAACAGTTTCGGCAATTTATTTTATATATACCTGCTTCTGAATTAATATTATTATGGGTGTTTTTATCTATGATCATATCCATGATGGCTTTGGAAATGGTGGTAATTATTTGGATGCTGTTTAGATGGGAATGGAAGTGTTCTTTCAGTTGCCATTTTCTTTAAGACTTCCTTGTTGCTTACTCGCTCCGTCCATGGAATTCTCAGGATCCTTCTGTAGAACCACATTTCTGCTACTTCTAGTTTTTCTTCGTCCATGGGAAAAATTCTTCCAACATTCTCTGTCATATAAGAAGAGGATGGATATCACATGGAAAGAAAGAAAAGAGTGCTGGATTGCTAACAAAATTTATCCATTTCTCAGAACCTTACTTCGCTTTTGGAATGGTTCTGTTGATAGTCCAAAGATGAATTAAGACACAAGTTCTATCAATTGCAGACAATTACAACCAATATTTCTGAGCAAAACAATCTCCCTGCTAGCAGGACAAATACAAGAAAAATAATGACACTCCAATATACAAGTTGAATAAGTCCGATTCAATATGGATTTGTTCCGTTACATGGGCAGATCTGGAAAAGTGAAATTTACAGAAACTATCCAGGGTATAGTGTACAGGCAGGGAAGTGGGTAGTGTCTCAGGGACAGAAAGGTATCAAAATTAAAATAGATCACTCTAGATATAAACAAATTTAAAACTCTCACCTCAGTGTCTGGATCCACTCTGTAAGCCCTGGTGGAATTTCTATAAGCCGAAACCATTTGTGCATACTTGTAGCAAGCCCAAACAACACTCAAAAAATAAGCCTGACGAAAAGAAAAGGAAGAAAGATCAGAATTTCTAAAACAATTTTTTACGCTCAGGTTTTCATAAAGGTACATCAGAAAATGAAATATGAAGGGGGAAATAAAATTCTGGTATTTTTAATTTTTGTGTTGTTTTTCATTGCTTAAGCATATGTCTTGTCAAGCAGCATTCATATACATACATATATATATATATATATATATATATTTTAAACATGTAGTATTGAATGTTAAAGACAACATAGTCTTGAATATTTTCTTTTGAATTTTCTCATTCTCTAATGAGACTTTTTATTTGAAAATGATTTTGAAATAAGTATTGTCCGTACGATGACCTAGCGCTTTCGAATTAGAGAATATGAGAAAATTCAAAAGAAAATATGCAAGACTATGTTGTCTTTAACATTCAATACTACATGTTTAAAAGAAAAGTTGCTGCCAAATTACATATATATATATATATATATACACGAGTCATGTGTGTATGTGCATCATAAGTCTAGTTTGTTGATGCAGGATTCAAATGTGTGTGTGCGTGTGTTGGTTGGTGTGAGTGTCAGTTGGTGTGTGTGTGTGTCTAGTAGGCAAGTCTGCTTAACCAATATGAAAAATCTTTTAAAAATTAAAAAAAAAAAAAAAAAAAAAAACCATCATTTTATTTCCCCCTCTATATTGAATTTTCTGATGAAGCTTTAATTAAAGTGAAACCTGTTAAATTTATAAAACGTTTCAAATTTGTTGCTAATGCTATAAGAACAAGTATTGCAGGTTTGTCAAAAATTGGGAAAGACAACTCATTGCATTGAAGAAATTATTGGAGGAAATTTCTTACCCGAAGGAAGAGAAGCAGCACAAAGAAGGTAACAATCAAAAGCATGAGCAAATCACTATCCATTTCCAAAATTCGTTGGAATCCGGGACAATTCTCCTGAAAGAAAGAAGAAAAAAAATAGTTAAACTGTGAATATATATATATATATACAAAGGACACTGAGGGGAGGGGAAGGAAGATAATCAGATGTAAGGTTAATTTCAACAGAAAAAAAATTTTTTCAAAATTTTCAGATTCAGGAAGCTTCTTAATGGAACCTGTAGATAAAATTAAAAATGTAGAACATTTATATAAGACAATACTAACTGGACAGCAATACTAAATCTGAATAAACAAAATAAGATACTTGTAGAGGGTGGACCATTATTTACTTATAAATTATGGCTATAAGATATGGAATTACCTAATTTGTAGTGATTTCAATATTTTTTTGTTCTAATATCTAAAATAATTGTGTGTGTGTGTGTGTGTGTGTGTGTGTGTGCATGTGTATATAAAATATAGTTTTAAAGTATGCTACATTTGTGGGTTAAAGTGCTCTATCTCAATATCAGGGATAGAGTGCATGTAAATATAGAAGTCAAAACTCATAAGCAACAGTCTGTTCCATGCTAAATGCAATCATCACACCATATATATTTATATGACTGCATAGTCTGACATATGTTAGAAACAGCAATTAATCAGAACTTCTAAACTAAAACTGGTAAATTGACGAGGAAAGAATTTGAAGAAAAAAAAAAATTAATGCTCTAATGCAGTGTTTCTGAACCTTTCCTTTTTTTTCGTTTTTTTTCTTTCTTTCAGGCACACTTGTTAGAATAATTAAAAAATTTAATAAGGAAAAACTATGAAATTTGAAAGTAGGAAAATAAGAAAAGTCCCCTGAAATAAGTGTTTATTTTTAAGACATTACATCGGTTGTTGTCTCTAGCTTTTTAAAAATAAAGATTTTTTAAATATAAAAATAATTCTTAAATTACTCTTCTGTTAACTTGGGGTGCAATTAGCTACTTTTCAGGGCACATTAGGGCGCCTTGGAACACCAGTTGAGAAACACTACTGTAATGCTTCAGAGCCATATCCGAGATTCTAGGATAAGAAAATATCCACTCTTTTATAGATTCATTTTCTACAGCATATAAACCCTTTGCAGGTTTTATTTAAAGCCAGAAAATATTTTTGTAAATGTGGGATTTATGGCATTAATAACACTGTTTGGGATGAGATAGGGGAGGTATGGTATGGTATAACTATGGTATGGTATGGTATGGTATAACTATGGTATGGTATGGTATGGTATGGTATAACTATGGTATGGTATGGTATAACTATGGTATGGTATGGTATGATATTTACTGGCACATAAACCTTATAGTTGGTTTCATGTTGAATTAGGGGAAGGAGAGATATGAAAGAAGAAAAAAAAAAAAAAAGAAAAGTTACAAATGCTTACCAATCCTTGATCCTTCAGCCAAAGTTTGATGTTTGAAGTCAAAGAGAAAGATCCAATGACTGTCAAACTGCTAAGACAAAAATCGAACACCTGCAAGCTGAAAAAAGGTAACAGGTAGCCAGGACGATTCTGGAAAAAGAAAAGAGAATACAGGTGAGAAACAATAATATTTCACTGGAAGAGACTCAAGTTAAAGAAATACCTTTTATAAGTAAACATACAAAAAAAAGCATTTTATTTTAAGTGATCTGTTAAAATTACTATAAATTTATCACACTGGTCTAAAAAGATTTTTTGTCAGTCAAATCAACAATTTTTAATTCAAGAAAACATCCACTGTATGAAATGCACAGAATAGTCAAATTCTTAGGCAACAAATCATAGAATATTAAATACATTATGTTTCAGTCACTTTAATTATTATATGTATTGTGATGGTAAAATACTTGGCATCTTGGGAAACTATTTACATTGTTTGGACTGTTGTCCTCATCTTTATTGTCATATTCACAACGTTTCAGCCATTGTACACTCCGGCCTTCTTCAGGTGATATACACTGGAATTTTAAACTGAACTCTTTATCCAGTTCACATGGCCCAGTGGATAAAAGCGTTGGTTGAAGTAATCCAGTGACTTGACCCAAAGAGTTGCGAGTTCAATACCTGGCCACAGCAGAGGTGAACAAAAACTTGGAGATTTACTAAAGGGAATTAACTGAAAACTGAGATGTCCAGAAAAGGCATGGCATGTGGAACTAGAACAATCTACCCCAGTGGACTAAAAGGGTTCAGTTTGAAATTCCAACCTATATCACCTGAAGAAGGCTGGAGTATATAATGGCCGAACCATTGTGAATGTGACAATAAAAATTAGGACAACAGTCCAAATAATGTAAATAGTTACAATACCTCATCTCAGAAATATAGAGAGATGCTGAAGAAGGCTAGAGCATACAATGACTGAAATGCTGTGAATATGGCAATAAAGATGAGGACAACAGTCCAAGCAGTGTAAGGAGTTACACTACTTTATCTCAAAAATAGAGACTTATTTGGGAAACTTATTTTGATATCTTCCATTGGTGAAACAGTGCCATGAGAGAAAAAAACAAAAAAAAACACACAACTTGGGATTTTTCTGATAATGCAAAACAAAAGCCGTGCAAATTGTCACATTTTACCATTCTTGGATTCTTGTCTCAACTTAAATTGGGTATCGTTTGGGGTTTTCTAATTTCTGAAGGTTTGGAAGCAGCAACAGGATTTTTAAGAGACAATGCATAAATCCACTTTCATATGTTTGGGTTTCATTAAAATTCAAAAAATAGCTTTTTGAAACCATAAAAACAACAGAAGTATCTAGTAATAGCAGTGTCAAGAGAAAAAAAAACACCCTTTTGACATTGTTTTTTGCAGGTAACGCATGTTAAACTTTGCCCAGAAATTAATGTCTGCATCAGTGAAAGAATAGGATTATTATACGTATACTGTAAATGCAGAACAGAGAGGGGGGAATTATTAAGAGTCATGAACTAATCCAAGCAATAGTGACAATTCAAATTGTTCTGGCAACATGGTTGCGTCTGTGTCAAATGACATCTACTAAAGGGAAATAACTCTGCAAATCTTTGCCATACATTCCTATTTTTCCATAGTATAATTTAGCATCTTTGAAGAAAATTCATTTAGGAAAAAAAAAAAAAAAAAAAACTAGTAGCTTATCAATAAGTGATTTCCAAAAAGAGGCAATGAATATGCCAATGCTTATTTAATTTAAATCATGGCAGTTAACACCAAGAATTTGGAGAGTAAATATTGAAACCCAAGCATTATCATTTTCCATCCACTTCTACTGATGAAGAAACTGATGGCACACAAGTATCTATTTTAAGTCCAATATTTCTTCTGACTGCAATATTAACAGTTTCCTTATAAGGAAACATTTGGCACTCATTAACCAAGCAGCTAGTGTTATGTTGGTTGAAATTTACATAATTTTTCTCCAATCTTTAACCTTTGTGCCTTAAAAAAAAAAAATCGGAGTGTCAAAAAGAACAGTTTTTCCCCCTTAACACCACTATTATTTTAACTACTTCCACTCCTCAGCAATATTTATTGTTTTAAAAAGCGATGATTAGAATTGTAATATAACCATATGGTAAAAGTGAATTTATACAATTTTTTTTGTTCTTGAGAACGGACAACAAAAGTACTAGACACTATTTGTTAGTGTTTATTTACAAGAATAATTTTATATTTAAAATAGTCTAAAAACTAATACAATTAAAATTAATGCAATGGAATATTAATCATTTACCAATTTATAAAGAAATAAAACCTAAAAATATGATGAAAATGAATTTATACATTTCTTTTTTTGTTCTTGAGACTTTACAACAAAATTATTAAAACACTATTTATTAGATTATTTACAAGAATTTTAGAATGGATTTTTTATTGCAACAGATTTTTATCACTTTAAAATGTCATTTCTCGTGGATACCCATATCTGAGAATAATCTATTTACCACATTCTAAAAACTAATACAATTAAAATTGATGTAAGGCAATATTTATCGTTTACCAATTTATAAAGAAATAAATAAACAATTTTTTTTTATTCATAAATTTATAAACATTTACTAATTTAAAATATGTGAACCAACTATGAGGAAATTATTATTTACCATTTTATAAAGCTCGATTCGATTGACTATTAGTTGATATGTTTTGCCAACCATTCGAATAAACAATTATAAACCAGCCATTATCATTTTCTATCTACTTCTGGTGATAAAATTCTCTGATGGCACACAATTATTTATTGAACCTCACTATAGTAATGACAATATTAACAGTTTCCTTATAAGGAAACATTTGGCATTCATTGACCAAGTAGCCAGTGCTACTATTGGTCAAAATTCATATAATCTTTCAACAATCCTTAACCTTTGGACCTACAAAAAAAAAAAAAAATGTAGTGTCAAAAGAACAGTTTTTCAATTGACACCACTATTATTTTAATTACCTTCACTCCTCGGTAATGTTTCTTGTTTGAATAAGTGCTGATTAGAATTTTAATAAAAACTAAATATTTGTTCTTGAGAATTGACAAAAATAACAAACACTATTTATTCTATGGTTTATTGGAATGGTTGGCAAAAACATCAGCTAATTGCCAATCGATTCAAATTTTATAAAATGATAAATAATAAGGATTTCCTTATAGTTGGTTCACATATCTTGATTTAGTAAATTTTTTAAAATTTATGAATAAAGAAATTCTGTTCATATTAATATTCTTTATAAATTGGTAAATGATAAATATTGTACTGCTTTAGTTTTAATACAATTACATTGTTTTTTAGAATGTTGTAAATATAAAATTATTCTTGTAAATAAACAATCTAATAGTGTTTGATATTCTGTTATAAATTTTCAAGATCAAAGAAAATGAATTCACTTTCATATATTTAGGTTTTATTACAATTCTAATTACCACTTTTTAAAACAAACATTGCCAAGGTAGTTAAAATAACAATGAAAAGAAAAAAAACAAAAAAACATCTTTTGACATTAACTTTATGCCTTCAACAAAAAAACAAAAAAAACATTACCAATTTTTCTGTTTTAAAAAACAAAATTTCAGGAACATAGGTTTCTCAAGTCTACTAGTTCTCTTTCCAGTATTGATGGGGGTTTCCTTCCTAACCTTTTGCTCGAAATAGTGTGGAACATCAATATCTTGATTAGGTCATTATTATTGTCTTCCATTTACATGTGCTATGCATTTTAGCTGTTGCTGCTGTTGAAAGTCCTCAAGTGATGTGGTTTCCTGGTAGAGTTCTTTGTGATTCTGTAACACCAGTCCATGATGTTTAAAGGAGGATGGTCCTCGCTAAGACCTACAGGCTTCATTGATTTAATCATTGACAGTTTAGATATCTCTGAACAAGTTTGGCACTATGCATGACATCCACATGAAAGTCTCAACCTGATGAAGCTTATTTAAGAACATGACTCGAGTTAATGTTTTGGTTTTGTAGCAACTTACAGCGTTGGGCAAAACTATCTCTTGTACAGCTTATTTTATGTTCAATTTCCTTCTCTCCTATACAGAATTTTTTATAACTGATCCATACACTGAGTACTGGCCTCATATTCAGATGAGGTTGGTTTGGGGGATTGACCATTGTTTACTGAGCACACCTAGGAAAAGCACTAGTGATTTATTGCTCACTTTCTAAGTAACATTATTTTAAAGGAAACAAATTGAATTTCCAAAAGGAAAATGATATGGCTGGTATCATTAAAGGGATAAAATTTACAAATAATATAGTGAATGTATTTATGAGATTTGTCTGAATTAATTGGCTTCAGAAAGGAGTACTGAGAGTCAGGTTTACGAGGAAGAAATGTGATACAGCTTCACTGTACTTTTTCTATAAATATTTTCATTATCTGTCTATATTTCTGAGATGAGGTATTATGTACACTATTTACATTATTCGGACTATTGTCCTCATCTTTGTCACCATATTTATTACAACGTTTCGGCTGTAATAAATATGGCGACAAAGATGAGGTCAATAGTCTGAATAATGTAAATAGTGTAAATATTTTCATGATAATTATTCTAATGGGTTTCCTTCTTTCGTACTTGGAATTCATGAATTTAAGCTCAGTAATAGATTGGCAACGAGGTCTCACCATTTTACGGTTGAACTAGCTAGATGAAACGGTAGGTTCTATACTAATAATTTCTTTTCTCGTACTTCTCACCTGTGGAACTCTCTTCTAGTTTCTTACTTCCCTGTCACCTATAAGCTTCAAAAATTTAAACGCAATGCCAGTTGCCATCTTTCATCTTCCTGAATCCTATTCCTTTGTCCTTTTCTGATATTTTTCATTCCCTGTAACCCCCTGCATCACAGTGGCGTTATCGCTTTTCTTTAGCCGGAGTGATTAAATAAAAATAAATAAATAAAATTAAATAAAACACAATCAGTAAAATATTTCTTACCCTTGCTGCTCCATAAATAAGGAGTATACTCATCATTATCGAACAGAGAGTAAAGGTATAAGCCACACACAGGTCTTCTGAAAAAATAAAAAATTAAAAACATTTAAAATAATTTTTTTTTAAATGATTTAAGACATTGACAAAATGACAATTCAAAAATTTTCTATTGTACTTCATAGACTTGTGGGGAGGGCTAATACAAACATGGTCCAGTTTGAAATTCCCTGTAGGTGACTCAGATTGACATGCACCTGATGAAGGACGGAGGGCACAACGACTGAAACATCGTAATAAAAAATGTTCTTATCGTTGTTGTTACCACAATGTTTCAACCATTGTGTCCTTTGGCTTTCATCAGGTGTATGTCGATCTGGGTCACCTACAGGGAATTTCAAACTGAACCATTTATTTAACCTTTGGTGGTAAATTGTTCTCGTTCCATTGCCCATGACTAGGGATATTTTGTCTAGTTCTTATTTTAGTACTGCTGAGTTAATGAACATCTATTTCAAGTCCAAATACACATTGCCAGGCCCAGAGATTGAAGTCTCGATTAGGTTACATGGATCAACATACACCTGATGAAGGCTAGGGAGTACAACAGCTGAAACATGATAAGGACAATAGTCCACACGTAAATAATAACTCATCTCAGAAATTACCAAAGTTGTATAATACAACTTGTACATGAATCTAATTTCTTGTCCTATATAATCTGTTAGCAAACCAGTACAAATTTATTAACTTAAGTGTGTCTAAGGCAGACATTTCTGAAGGTTTGGCAGCAGCAACAAACGTTTTAAAAATTATGATTATTTTGCAACACATTACTTTGTTAGTTTCATTCAGTCAGTTATGTGCCATACGTGATACACATTTGGGCGATCAATGACTAAGCAGAAGATTTTGATGTGGTAGGTTGCCGTTTCTTTCTGCAGTCAACTGGTTGCTAACCAAGTTGAAAGAACCCAATTTATATTACTATTTAACCCATAGCTGGAGGGAGAAGAGATGGATTCATACCTTTCCCAAGAGAATTTGTGCGTGAGTGAATGTAATCTTCACTCTTTGGCAATGCTCGTTTTAAAAAGCAATGATTAGAATTTTAATGAAACCTAAACATATGAAAGTAAATTTATTCATTTTCTTTGTTCTTGAGAATTGACAAAAATAATAAACAGTGTTTATTTATTAGATTGTTTATTGGAATGATTGGCAAAACATCGGCTAATTGTCAAGCGATTCGAACTTTATAAAATGGTGAATAAGGATTTCATTATTTTCAGTTCATATATTGCAGTAATTTCATAAATGCTTATAAATTTATGAATAAAAATTCTTTTCACATTTCTTTATAAATTAGTAAATGATAAATATGGCATTTCATTAGTTCCAATTGTATTAGTTTTTAGAATGTCGTGAATATAAAATTATTCTTGTAAATAAACAATCTAATAGTGTTTGATATTTTGTCGTCAATTCTCAAGAACAAAAATAAATGTACAAATTCACTTTCATCATGTGTTTAGGGTTTATTCCAATTCTAATCATCACTTTTTAAAGCAAGTGAAGGTAGATGAATTATACATGTAAAATTCACTTTCATTATGTGTTTAGGTTTTATTCCAATTCTAATCATCACTTTTTAAAGCAAGTGAAGGTAGATGAATTATACATGTAAAATTCACTTTCATTATGTGTTTAGGTTTTATTCCAATTCTAATCATCACTTTTTAAAGCAAGTGAAGGTAGATGAATTATACATGTAAAATTCACTTTCATTATGTGTTTAGGTTTTATTCCAATTCTAATCATCACTTTTTAAAGCAAGTGAAGGTAGATGAATTATACATGTATAAATTCACTTTCATTATGTGTTTAGGTTTTATTCCAATTCTAATCATCACTTTTTAAAGCAAGTGAAGGTAGATGAATTATACATGTATAAATTCACTTTCATTATGTGTTTAGGTTTTATTACAATTCTAATCATCACTTTTTAAAATGATAGACATTGTCGAGTGTAATTAAAATAATAGTGGTGTCAAGAGGAAACTTTCAATACTCAGTTTTTTTGCGGGTATGAGGGTCCATGTTTTTCATGGGGGCATTAAATAGACCCCAGTAATATTGTAGATATAACTTATATGCACTGACAAGCCAACAAGCTTGTGATGTTCTTTACTGCAGGGGTTTGGAACGCAACCCACAATATCTCTGGGGTCAGCCTGTTTTGAAAACAGAATCATTTTTAATCAAAGTTCTGTTACAGCAAACATTTTTTTATGCCATTTGTTCAGATATAAGGGGGGCGGAGGGAGTCAATTTACTTTAAAAGTATTTTTTTGTAGTTGTTCTTGGGATGAAACCTTGATTTCAAATCTTTATAGATTTGAACAGGTTTTCTTTAAAAAAAAAAAAAAAAAAAAAAAACACTTTCATGAAATAGCTCAGAAAACAGTTTTCTATCAAGCAGACAGAACTTGATTCCTAATTTTATTCTTAAGAATATCAAACAAGAAGGTTATAAATCACTGTGTACAACAGCGATTGTCAATGGGAGATGTATAGCCCCTGAAAAGTGAGAATAGGATTTTTAAGGGAAATCATGATAAAATCTGCGAACACACAGGAGATAATGAGAAGCCTTTCTCCCTCAACAAATTTGGTAGAGGGTTGATTCAATGAGGTAGTTTCCTTGATAAAATTCAGAAACAAAATTAATACAGTGTTCGGAAAGTTACTGTGCCCTTTTCTAATCATATTTTATATATTTCATCCCAATATGGTTTTAACAACTGAAGAATGTTTATTTCTTGTCGAACACATTTTCAAAAGGTGGTACATACAGATTTGGTGTAACAGCGTTTTGCTGATAAATTTTGGGAAACAGATCAGTAGACAATGTCAAATGTCAAAGGCCGGCAAATCTATGAGAGGAAAAACTGATGGATATTCCTGACAATATTCAGCGAAGTCCAGGAAGAAAATCATTACAAAAGTTAGCACAGCAGCAAAGATATTGGAACTACTCATCAGATAAAAACTACAAAACATCCCATACGAAATAACAGCAGTACAAGAAGTGAAAGCAACTGCTCATGAAAAGCAACTGCGCTATTGCATATATTTCTGAGTTATGGAAGAGAATACTATTGATGCATTGCAGGCGAAGCATGGTTCCTTCTGAGTTATGTTAATTCGCAAAACACAAGATTATGGTCCTCCAATAATCCTCACAGTTCGCATGAAACATCCTGACACGATCTGAAGGTTGAAGTGTGGGTTGCAATTTCCAGACATCAAATTATTGGCCCTAATTTCTTCGTGAACACAATTAACAGTGAGCGCCATTGTTCAGAGATTCTTCCCATTTTCATTGGTCAGATGACAAGCAAGGAAAGCAATGGTTTCAACAAGACGGTGCCACTCACTGCCCACACATCTTGCAGATTTATAGAGTTTTGAGAGAAAAATCTTTGCAGACCACATTATTTCCAAAGATGTATGACCCCCACCAACAGTTGCCGGATTTAAATCCACCAGACTATAGAAGCAGCAAAATCTACACTGGATGACTTGAAAGCAACGATAACATCATTCATTCAGTCTATTTCAAGTGAGCAACCGATAGCAAGTGTCCAGAAGCAAAATAACGGTCCATTTCGGTATTAATGATAATGAGCATCACTTTTAACATGGTTTCTAATTTTCATTCATATTCACCCCCTGCAGTCTATATTGAAACATTAGGTTTCAGTATAGAATTTTGGAACTGTCATATTGCACTCAATTAAAAAGTTGGGGTTTCACATGACAAATAATGGCACAAAATATTTTATTCCAAATCATTACTGTTTTTTGAGGAAAAGAATTTAAAAGGTTAAGTTTAGGCTCATAAGTACAGCATTGGAATTTAATTCCAGTGATCAGTGAAAGTCTTATAGAAGCTTTACAAATTGTATATGGACAAGATGTATGGCACAAGCATATTATTACTAAATCATTGTGCCATCAAATAAGAGCTTCATTTACTTGAAAGGGAAATTATACTGAACAATTTAGTTACATTACAATGTAATGTTATACAGTGCTGTAGTTTTAGTGATGTTCAATAAACAATACAAATTTCAAACATTTTGTCTTATAATTTGTACCCAGCAGTATTGGAATTTCATTCCGGTAATCAGTGAAAGCCTTAGAATTTACTAAACTTTACAAATTGTATATGGACAAGATGCAAGGCACAGGCATCTTTATTTACTTCAAAGGGAAATTATATTGAACAATTTATCTATATTATGATGTAATATGTTATACAGGACAGTAGTTTTAGTGTGATTTTCTATAAACAATGCAAATTTTATCTTATAATTTGTATCCAGTAGTATTATTGTGTTATATACACTTTCATCTATTTTTTGTTTTTATTAAAAATGACCTCACAAATCTTTATTTATTGAGTAACTTTTCTTGTAATCTTTTACAATTTGTAAACAGTTTTTACTCATCAAATATAGTAAAAAAAAAAACAAAAAAAATAAAAATAAAAAAAAATTGCTTATTTTGGTTGTGGTGATTCATAATTAGAATTCTGGTTTGAATATATTTTCCATTCAATGCAGCTAATGCAAAAGATATCGACTATTTGGATTTATTCTTGAAATGGTAAAGTTTTGAAGTCAGTTTGTAAGCAAAAACCTGCGGAAATCAGGTATTTCTGTACATTTTTTTTTCAAATAATCTTTAAAACTAAATACTCAAAGATTGATAAAAGTTATAAATCTAATTTTTTGCTGTCAGTGTCAAACCCCAGCTTTCACACAGAGTGCAATGTTGATTTTTCTACAAAAAGTGAAAAAAATCAAGTTGCCCTAATGAAACATGTCTGTTAATAAAAGGTATAAGTGCAAGTGACTTTCCAAACCCTGTATAAACATCAAAAGGCAACACCTGGTTGCTAAGAGCCTGATCAGCTTCTTAAAAATCCAGCTTCATAAAACTTGACATAAATGAAAAATAAAAAAAATAAAAATCAAGGATTGCATTTAGCTTCAAATGTTTAAAGTTTCAGGTCTTTTGTTTTTTTCGTTTTTTTTTTTTCATTTCACCCCAAGCAAGGCAATGATGTCAGTAAAATGCAGGGGTTTATAGAGAGTGGAAGAAATTGTGAAGACTTTAGCAAGAAGAAGTGGGAAAAGCATAATAAAGGAACAGGGTTTGGGAAGGTAGGGGGCTTTTTCCCTGAATTCTTTGGGGGGGGGGGATTGGCAGAGGAGTAGAAGTGGGTTTTTTCTGTCAGGATGGATGCTGCAGATGTAGTATCTGTTCCATGCTGGAGGCCTTCTCTCCCCACCCCACCCTTGTGTTCCCTCCACCATTGTGTAACATTTGTCATGTAGAAGTGGTATGACTGGCTATGACCAACTTGGGCAAGTTAAGACCAGTGGCTAGAGTGGAAACACTTGGGTCTCATGCTAAAAACCGACCTTGTGTCACAACCTGACTCAGTGTGGGGGTCAACCTTGTGTTTGGGAAGATAGAAGTTGGTAATGGATTTTCATTTAAATTTTTGAAGACTATAAGTGACAGGGAAGCAAAAAATCAGAAGGGAGCTCAACAATAAAACCTAATTACCAATGTAGGCGGACATTTAAATTCATGTATTAGAGGCACTGGGGGGGGGGGGGCTAGCTCATCAGGACAGATGCCATGAAAATATTTGTAGAAAAGGGAAGGAAAAAAATGTAACAGTACCTCAAAAGATTTAAAATAGCAAAGTAACTGCTTTATTTATATATATATATATATATATATATATATATATATATATATATATAAGAGAGAGAGAGAGAGAGAAAAGGACATGTGGTTAATAAATAAGTCCATACATTATAAAAGAGAGCAGATAATATCCATTTATGTTAAAATGGGATATGGTTCTTATTGGAAACTCATTTGGAACATGTAAATATGTAAATTATTAGAGAAGGTGTTGGAAAGTTCATTGCTCAAACCATTCTACAAAATCTTTTATTTTTTTGGTAAATGGAAAAAACATGAAATTTAAACATTTTTTTTTTTTTTTAAATAGAAAAATGTCTAATCTATTTTCATTGGAAGAAAAATGAATATTCACATATTTAAATATTTCATCTAAATTCAGCAAAATCTTTGTGTTAAAAAAAAAAAAAAAAACATCTGTGTAGCTTAATAGGTCTTTTTATGCTACACAGTCTCGATTACAATTTTTTTAGCTGACAAACCTTTGCTCCATGTTCTATCAATGATGCTATTGCTACTGTGTAAGGATTTCCTGTCTCCAGTGGACTCCAATTCCAGTACGTAGCCATCAGATTCAATGGGAGCAGAAGACTTGACAAATTTGAGCAGTTCTGGGTGTACAGTTGCAATGACAAGGAAGCAGATAATAAAAAGATGAGTTAGCTGGAAGAAAGAGAAGAAATTTTATTTTATTTTTTTTTTTTTTTAAATGATTGATTTCGGAGTAGGGGGGATTACAAGAGTCAAAACATCAAGATAGGACACAAAAAAAAAAAAATATCGTAAAAATCTAATCGTACTTACAGTTATATACATGTTACATTTAGTATATGGAACAACTATAAAATTTTATAAAAATTTAAACAACATTAAGACCAAAAAAAGGAAGAGATTTAAAGAAGTGTCCAGATTGAAGCAGCAGATAAAAAGTACCATGCTTCAATTCTTCAGCTGAGACCATAAATATTATAACAAAGCATTTCAATGATGTCATTTTAGGCTATATTCTTTTTCCACCCATGATTGTGTGGTTATTATCAACAGAAGTATATAAAGAGAGCAGAGTTCCATTTCAGCTTCCCTTTGAACAGAGTTCATATTAAAAAGCCACCTTACATAATTTTAGAAAATTATGAGAATTAAGTTTATGCCAAAGCACAAATTGTTACCAATGTATAAACCTAAGTTAGCAATCCTCAAAAGAAAAATAGACAAAACTACAAACTGTTAGGAGACAGATTAATATATATATATATATAACAAGGGTTGGCAATAATCAAAAGAGAAATAGAGAAATGTAACAAACATTATGGGACAGACATAGCAGCAATTAGTGGATTTCAAATGAGTTGATAGGTGAACCTATCATTCGGTTCACACTTCTCCACAGTCTTTGGAACAGGTGTATAGTTTCCTGTTTAGGATTCGGTTTCTGGTTCCTTCTAAAGTCTTATTCTTTTTTTGCTTGCAATATACCTTTGTATCTTTGCGGCATTATCAGATTGCTTAGAGTGGAAAAGAAAAAAAAAAAAAATTACCAAGAGAAGTCTCAAACATTTTCTTGAAATCATTGGTTGTTAAATAAAAAAATAAATAAAAAAAAGCTTTAAGAAAACAGTCAAAATTTGTGCAAAAATAGGCTCAACTGACATAAAAAAAATCTTTCTCAAATTCATCCCTAATTTAAATGTTTCAAGAAATCCTATTGGCTAAAAAATACATTCATCCACGCATTTCTCAGAAAAATTTGCAACAGCTACCAAGCTTCGTTGGAGCCAATTTTGTTGTTAAGAAAACTATAAATAGAAACAGCAAACAAATTTTCGTTGCAGTTGTGACTCACACACGCAAAAGATACACATGGGAATTATGTGCCGCCAAAAAAGCAAACTTCCTTTATGAGAGATTAGAAAAATTTACACAAACTTTTTCACTTAATATCTTTCATAGAAAAATCTTTTGTCTAACTTAAATTAAACCTTTTTAATCAAAGGCAGACAACTTTTAGACATTGAACATTTCCGAAACGGCAAAGAACTTTTTCTCTAAAATATACCTTTGCACACATCATTACAAAGAAATTGTCAATTTACATTAGTCGGACTATTGTCCTCATCTTTGTCGCCATATTTGTCACAACGTTTTGGCCGTTGTACACTCCAGCCTTCTTCAGGTGGTTGGAATTTCGAACTGAACCCTTTATTTCGATCACTGGGGTAGACTGTTCTAGTTCCACGAGCCATGTTTGATGGATGTCAGTTATCAGTTATCTCCTGCTAATTTACCCTCTGAAAGTTCTCCACTGCCTGAACCGGGTATTGAACTCACACTCTTTGGGTCTGTCACTGGATCTAACCAACGCCTTTATCCACTGTGCCATGTGTCCTTGAGAGTGTGAGTTCAATACCCGGTTAAGGCAGTGGAGAACTTTCAGAGGGTAAATTAGCAGGAGATAACTGATAACTGACATCCATCAAACATGGCTCGTGGAACTAGAACAGTCTACCCCAGTGATCGAAATAAAGGGTTCAGTTCGAAATTCCAACCACCTGAAGAAGGCCGGAGCGTACAACGGCCGAAACGTTGTGACAAATATGGTGACAAAGATGAGGACAATAGTCCGACTAATGTAAATACTGTACATAATACCTCATCTCAGAAATATAGAGAGACTCTAAATTGTCAATTGTGTATATAAAATTTAATCTGTTGTTTCAAACATGTATTTTATGCCCTGATTGAATATCGTTACCATTTGGCCATTTCTTATAATTTATGTCTGTGGATATTGCAGATTTTATTTGCAGCACAATTTTAAATATTCATGCAACCTTCTTAGATCGACTACAAGTTTATATAAGCCAAAATAGACAATGTTACCAGTTTTACGAATTAATCTAATTGTCAATATTTTTTTCTTTTCTAGCTTGTTTTCTTTACCCCAAGCAAGGCAATAATGTCATTAGGAAGCAAGGGGGTTTACAGGGAGTGAAAGAAATAAGGAAGACTTCAGTGAGGAAAGGATAATAAAGAGACAGGATTCAGCAAGGCAAGAAGATAGCGATTGATGTTGCATTTAAATTATTGAAGATTGTGAGTGGCAAAAAAAGCAAGAAATTAAAAAGAAGTTCCACAGATGAGAAGATAAGACAAATTATCAGATGGTTGCATCTAACTAGTTCAACAATAAAAACGGAGAAAACTAGTTCAACAATAAAAACGGAGAAAACTAGTTCAACAATAAAAACGGAGAAAACTAGTTCAACAATAAAAACGGAGAAAACTAGTTCAACAATAAAAACGGAGAAAACTAGTTCAACAATAAAAACGGAGAAAACTAGTTCAACAATAAAAACGGAGAAAACTAGTTCAACAATAAAAACGGAGAAAACTAGTTCAACAATAAAAACGGAGAAAACTAGTTCAACAATAAAAACGGAGAAAACTAGTTCAACAATAAAAACGGAGAAAACTAGTTCAACAATAAAAACGGAGAAAACTAGTTCAACAATAAAAACGGAGAAAACTAGTTCAACAATAAAAACGGAGAAACCTAGATGCCAATCTAGTAGCATGCTTATATTCATACAGAACAGTTGTCATGAAAATATTTGTAAAAAGACAGAGGGAAGCCATGTCACAGTAAGAAAGTGACTGAAGTTGAGATGTCAGGTCAAGATCTATTATATTACAGATCCTTCTTTGAATTTTGTCAAGAATCTAGAGTAGGAGTACTAGACCAGATATGGTAGCAGTATACAATGCACAGATGAATGATAGATTTGTAAACGTGTAAGATGGATTCTGACAAGAAAAATTGTCTGTCACCACACGGTGAATCACATTTCCTAGCAGTAGACCTAGCAATTGATTTAATATAATTAGTCCACTTTCTGACGGCGAATATTAAACTAAACCCAGCTTTCATTGTGTTAAAAAACTTACAAGTAATGGGTTTTGTTGATGGTACTTTAACCATCATTCTACAACAGGGAGAATGTATTTTAAACACATATGGATCACTAAACAAACTTTTAGTCTTTTAATACAGTTAAGCAACAAAAAAAAAAAAAAATTTAGTCATTGATAATTATACTGTCCCAGTCAGCTTTTATGAAATTTAACAGGTAAAAACAGCAGGTGTGAATAAGTGGTTGTCTTTGCAAACTCTTTGATGGATTAGATATTTAAATGTCCAGTATGAATATGTCAAGCTGACCATCTGGCCAGCAAACTGAGCAAACTGGAACATTATAGATGCATATAAATTCAAACCAATAAAACTTAGGTTTTGAGTAAATGTTGAACTTGATCAAATCAGATAATTCTTGTAAAATATTAAAGTACAATTTTATGAGTGAGAAGAAGAGGTGCACACTTCTTGTTCTGGCAAATGAGTCAGGAAAAAAAAAAAAAAAACGGGTGCTGTACAGGTGGCATAAAGGTTATCAGTACAAAACATCAAATTCCATCAAAGACTTAGTCATAGCAGATAAACTACTGTTTTTCTCAAAGTGAGTCATGGAAATGGGAATACATGTTATACAAATTGGAAAATTATTATAGAGAGCCACAGTCACTTGAATCTATAATGGAATAAACAATCAGTCTGGAGGGGGGGGGCGGTCTCTTAAAAATGATGAAAGGAATGTTTCATTCATTACAGATCATAAGGAACAGTTTTAATCATATTCAGATTCTCACTTCAGAAATACACAAAAATTATAATTGCCATTCCACCACAAGACCATGAAATGGTTTTATATATATATGTGTGTGTGTGTGTGTGTGTGTGTGTGGAGAGAGAGATAATGGGTGTGTGGAGAGAGAGAGATAGAGATAACGGGTGGGTGGGGAGATAATGAGGGGGACAGAGATAAGGAGGGGGGACAGAGAGATAGATGCAAGGATACAGAGAGGAAGGCAGGGAAACTGATGTTAAATTACTCTAGAATAATAGTTTTTTTTGTTTTATATGTGGAAGCAGTATAATAATCACCCCCACCCCCGTAAAGAAATGAATTAAAATCTTATTAGCAGATCTGAAAAAGGGGAATGAAAAGTTCAGGCCATCCAATTATACATGGTAACCTATTCTAACAGAAAGACTTGCCTTAATTCCCATACATCTGATAATCCCTTTTCTAATTACCTAGTGCATAACATTGCCACAATTCAGCAATAAAAAAAAAATTTTAAAAATATAATTGTTAGTCAATTTTGTTTCCTTCTCCACTGTTAGACATATTTAGTTTATTAGTTCAGATAGAGATTAAAACTAAGCAGTAGTACTGGTAAAATCAGTGGATCATGATAAAAGCTGAAATGACTATTCAAATACAACTGCATCAGCAGCTAAATTTACTCTTTCACAAGATCTGTAATCATTAGAGCAAATCAAAGTTTTGATATATTTTAAGAGTTAAGAGCAGAATTTTGTTGGAAATCCTTTTACTTTTTATCACAATAAAGTGTGTGTGTATTAAGCCATTTACTTGGCAATAAAGTGTGTGTGTATTAACCCATATCTCATTAAATAATTTAGACAAGTTTTAACTGGTTATTTTTAATAGGATTCTCTCATAATTACGGACAAGTTTCTTAATATCCTTAGGTAGAGAAAACTTGTCTAAATTATTTAATAAAAATATGCTTGCCTATATATATATATATATATATATATATATATATATATATACACACACACACACAGCATAATGTGAAGCCACGTATACTTTCTTAATATGTATATATAGAAAAAATAACTCAAAACTACTACAAACTTGTAAACAAACCTCTAAAACCAGTTATTTCTGATGAAAGATCCGAAATATCTAATTACATATATATAAAAAAATATAAATAAATACTTTCATAAAAAACATTATATATTTTTTTTTAATTTACAACTTTTTAGTTGCTTTATATATATATATATATATATATATATATATATATATATATAAATAAAGAAATATAGTCTTAAGATGTGCTATATTTATGGGATAAAGTGCTCAATATCAGAGATAGAGCGTGTGTAAATATAAAAGTGAACATAGAAGTCAACACTTGGAGGCAACAGTCTGTTTCATGCTAGATGCAATCGTCAGGCCACGAGTGCTGTTATTTTTCTCGGCTATATATATATATTTATATATATATATATATATATATATATATATATACGGGTCAGTGGTGCATTGTGGGTAGTCTATTTTGGCGGTTATTTTACCGGAAGTCGTTTATTTATTTATTTGGGTTAAATTATTTTGCTTGTTTTTATTTATTTTCATTTTTATTTTTTTATCTTATATATTTATTTTTTATTTTGATGACTGTTTTTATTAACATAGTAAAAATGTGTTTATATAGCTTATTTAATAGTTTTGTTTTTGTTTGGGAAGATAATTAAAGCTATTTGTTGAATTTTGGGGTTGATTTTTGTATTTTGTTCTATTATTTTGGCCGGAACAGTTTTTAATTTGTTTATTACTTCATGTATTTATTTGGATTGATTATCTTTATTTGTTTTTTCTAATGGCTAGTTTATCGGTATCGGTTATTAGTTTATATATTTGGATGTATTTAGATCAATTTATTTTATTTGTTATTATTTATTTGTTACACTGTATATTTTCTCTTTTTGGTTTTTGATTTTTAAGTACCATAGTATATTATTTTTTTTTTTTTTTTTATTGTTATATAACAGTTATAGCTATTTTTTTCGTCCGATTTTTGGTTTGATTTTTATAGTCTCACTAATATTTTGGTCATAATAGTTTGCTAATTTGTTTATTATTTACTTTATTTATTGATTTTGTTTCTTATTTTTTATTCTATTTCGTCTATTCTAACAGGTGTGATTTGGTAATTTGTTTGCTTATTTTATTGTCATTTTTTTATTGTCAAATTTTGACTTATTTTGGTTTTTCCTTTTAATAACAAGCATTTCGACAAAATTTTCATCGAATTTGGAGCCTTTTTTCATCATGGTATGCTCTTTTTGGGGGGAAAAAAAAAGAAACAAGGGGTTACCTATATAGCAATAGTTTTGCATGACAAAAGAAAAGAAAAATAACTTGCTTTTCTGGTTTAAGTTAAAATGTTCTTTAAGTGTTTTACTAAAATTCCCCAAAATACTCCTCCAAGTGCCGTCAAACATTAAAAGACATGCACACACAAAGGTATAATACAGGAAACATTACTGACTCATTCAAGTACTAAGTGTCAGGGTCAGCTAATTAAATTCACCCTCTATTAATAGTTAATGAGTAAGCCTGATTAACAAGCTGATATTTGTAAGCACTCGACAATGTTAAAAGTAGGAATAAGGGGCAGATCAGACTGGTCAAGTTTGTGTCAGATTAAAAAATTAAAACCAGAATTTTATAATACAAATGCACAAAAAAAAAAATAAATAAATAAATAAATAAATTTATTAGTCAAGTAAATAGTCTCCATTGTTTTTAACAACTATCTCTCATCGTTCTACAAGCTGTAGTGTTTTGAAACAAACCCAAGTCCAATGTCAAAAGGCAGTTGAGATATTGATTTTCATTTCGTTTATTCTCCATGATGGCAAGGAGTGTGGTTGATCATTTCAGTTAAAAACCCCGCTGACAAAATCTGACCCAACCACTTTTTGACTGTTTGAAGAGATGAAGCATGATCCAAATAAACCGTCTGAATAGTTTTGGTTGCAGCTCTGACACTTACTTTCATAGAGCATGATATGGCAAAAGAGCAACTTTTCATCCACCAATCTTTAAGGCATTCATTTGAAGACAAAATGTCGACATTCAACAAAGTCTAACTCACAATAGAATGATGAAATGTTTCAATCTACGTATTCTAGATTAAAACATTTCCAGAGATCACCATCAAAACAAACACCAGTGTTAAGTTGCGGTCATATTATATTAACAATGAAAATCAGGCACAAACTTTTGAAATGATCTGATAGATACAAGTCCATTATTTGTTTAAACAAGTAGAGAGACAGAAAAATAGAATTAAAAAAAAAATTTAATTTAAAATCACTGAAGGCATTTTTAATTCAATTTTTAATATGAAATTTCTGAAAGAGGTGATTGGATTTTGCCCAAACAAATAGAGTAAAATCCATGACCAGAAGTCCGAAAATTTTTTCAGTGAGTATATGGGAGGGAGGGGAAGAATGTATGAGAAAGAGGGAAGGGAAAGAGTGGGAGAGGAGAGAAAGGGAGGATGGAAGAGCGTGTGGGTAGCGGAGACGGTAGGAGAGGATATTGCATGGGGGTAGGTGGGAGAGAGTTGGGGAGGAGAAAGATGGGAGTACAATAAGATCAATTTTTAATTCTTCATGTGATCTTTTCATTGTCTTGTCTAATTTATTAATTTTGTTCCCATGTTAAAGAATGCCGACAGAAAAAATTACATTAAAAATTGGAAAGAAATTGATTGTCAGTAGTCATGAATAAATACAGGTATAATTGATAGAGGGCTATATGCAGAATGAAATTGTAAATCAGGCAGAAAGGGTTTGTCAGCATTCTTTACAAAATCCTGAAAGCTAAATGTATAGATAATAATTCCAAGAGAACATTTGTAAAGTTTATGTATAAAGCAACCAGAGATGTAATTACCATAAGTAACAGCTGTTGGTGTTGGTTTAGGAAAATAGCTTGTGGGTTGGAGGAAGTTGGACAGGAAGAAATTTTCACCCAGTTGGATCAACAGATGTTGAATGCAGTTATTCCCAGGTTTCTCAGCATTGTCCATAAGATCAATCAATTTGTTTTTTTGTCATTTATTAATTTACAGGTTATTTAAAGCCAGAGAATATTTTTAGGTTGAAAGAATTTTTTGGAGATCATTTATGATTTTTACTGATACAAATCGTACTAATTATCTATAACTGGGGGGAGAAGAGACAGATTCATACTTTTCCCAAGGGTATTTCCGCATAAGTGAATACAATGAATATAAATTATATAAGTGAATATAAAAGATTACATTATAGTTTTATTATCTGCATTTGCTGATGACTGCTATAGATTGATTTGTTTGTTATGACTTATCAACCCTTTGCAGGTTATTTAAAGCCAGAAAATATTTTTAGATTGTAAGAATTATTTGGAGATAATAATTTACTGATACAAATCCTACAAATTATCCCATAGCAGGGTGGGGGAGAGATTGATTCAAACCTTTCCCAAAAGTATTTGCACATAAATAAATATAATGAAGCCAACTGGAATTTGAATTAGTATCTCCAATTTCCAATTCAGAGCCATTATCTATTACCCCACCCACACATCCAAGCTTACAGTGCTTGGTATTCCCAAGTGGTCACCCATGTAAGTACCTACCAGGCTTGATGTTGCTTAACTAAAGTGATTGTAGGAGAACTGATCTTTCAATGTGGTATGTCAGTAAGCTCATTCATGTTAAGACCTTCCAATTTTGCCAGTAATTTAACACATTGACTTCCAAGACTCATTTTCCTTGTTGTCCTAGGGTCCCAATACTATTAGGTCATCCCATAAGTTCTGTCCGAATTTTAACTTTTTGTTAAAATGAACAAAATTTAAAGAGTATTTGATAATATCTAATGTAGCTGAACATTATTTTTATGCTTAGATGCATTTAAACTGATCAAATTTTATTTCAGAGAACAATAAAATTTAATTTTGTTTGATTAAAACCCTGCTAACATGGAAGTACCCAAGAATCATTTGAGGCACATAATGCTTTATGAGTTCAAGAAAGGAAACTCAGCAGCCGAATCGGCTAGAAACATTCACTCAGTTTATGGAGAGGAATGTGTGAATGAAAGAACTTGCAGAAGATGGTTTGCAAAATTCAGAGGTGGAGATTTCACCCTTGAAGATGAAGATCGAACTGGACGTCCAGTTGAGTTTGATGAAAAGCTTCTTGAAGCAGCCCTTGAAGAAAATCCTGCTTTACCAGTTGAGGAATTGGCAGTGGTTCTCAGTTCAAACCATACAACTGTTCATCATCATCTTCAACAACTTGGAAAAGTTCCTAAACTTGGAAAATGGGTGCCTCATGAATTGTCTGAAAACAACCTCAAATCCCGAGTTGACATCTGCTCTTCTCTCCATTCCCGCCAACTTGTTTCACCTTTTTTGGATAGACTTGTGACTGGCGATGAAAAATGGATCTTTTATCGAAATGTTAAGCGTCGTAGACAGTGGCTTGGTAATGGGGAAGGACCCCAGCCACAGCCAAGAAGGGAACTTCATGGGCAAAAGGTTCTTCTTTCAATCTGGTGGGATTGCCAAGGAATAATCCACTTTGAATTCTTACCACCTAATGCAACAATTAATGCTCAAATATACTGTCAGCAATTAGAGCGTTTGAACCAAGCTTTGAGGAAAAAAAGACCTGCTCTAGTGAATTGAAAACTGGTGATGTTTCATCCGGACAATGCGCTACCACACACAGCAAGAATCACGTCACAAAAGATCGAAGAACTTGGTTGGGAGAAAATTCCTCATCCACCTTATTCTCCCGACCTTGCTCCTTCAGACTACCATTTGTTTCGTAGCTTACAGAATCATTTGGAAGAAACAGCTTTTGTAACACAGGAAGAGGTTAAAACTGACATTTGTGAGTTCTTCGAATCAAAGCCAAAAGAATTTTACAGTAATGGAAGTCATAGATAATCAGGGAAAATACATTGATTGAATCTGTAATTAAATGTAACATTTGATCACTTGTTTCAAAATTCAAAATTCGGACAGGACTTATGGGATGACCTGATATATTTTTGTGTAAGTGACTTTGTTTTAGCATTGTTTCATTATATGAGGCAAGGATATCAGACAGTATTTATACCCATGACTCAGAATGTCATTCAGTACCTGAGTCTATTTTACAACCCAGAGTCCCACACAAATGCATGGTACAGCTATGTGTATGTAAAAAAATAAAATAGAAATTCCAAAAGAAAATCAAGAATATTTAAATTTTGAGGGGGAAAATATGGTTTTGGTGTACCATGCTCTAATAAGTAATCAATCATAGCATCCCACTCCTAATAATCCTCATAGACAAAAAAATAGAAAACAACCCACTGGAGGGAGGGTTGTGTGGACCTTACAAACATAAGATAAGAAACCAGGTTAAATTTGGGTTGAATTAAGAGTCCCTTTCTCTGTATACAGAAAATAGTGTTCTTGTTTCTTTGTGTACAACACCTGCGTCATCAGCACACACTACATGGCAGCGAGGCTTGGACCACATACGCCGCATCCTGGGAATAACGTGGCAAGATAAGGTGCCCAACATTGAGGTCCTGTCTTGAGTAGGTCTGCCCAGCATGTTCACACTGCTCAGACAGTGCAGACTCCGTTGGTTAGGCCATGGCCACCACATGTCAGACAGCCACATCCCTAAAGGCCACCTGTATGGAGAGCTGGTCTCTGGAAGGAGATCTATGAGGCAGCCACAGCTGTGGTACCAAGATGTCATGAGGTAACATGAAAGCTGTGGACATCAACACAGAGTCCTGCGAGAACCCGGTAGCCATACGATCCAAATGGAGAGGAACCCTGACCAAACACCTCAAGTCAGAGGGAGGCAAAGAAAGCAGAAAGTAAAGTGACAGTTCCAACAGACCAGAGGCAGAACACATATGTGATCTGCAACAGAGATTATCACTCCTACATCGGCCTCTACAGTCACAGACATCGATGCTCCAGCCAAACAGACAACTAGGATGCTACCCAAGGTCAACCCTGACCGACAGAGGCCTATGCTTAACAGGGTGAAGAAGAAATGGTTTCATACCTTTCCCAATGGTATTTGCACATAAGTGAATATAATGAACCAAGCTGAAATTCAAATTCTGTTCTCTGATTTCTTATTCCAACTACCTACACATCCAAAGTTTAATTGTAAATGTAGAGTGAATGGCCATGGTTAAATGTAAATAAATGACAGAACTGCCCAACAAACAGAATCTATCTTGCACATTCATAAATCTACCATTGAATAGTGCTACCATATCTGGTCTGGTGTTCCAGCTATATATCTCGTGATTCTTGACACAATCCAAAGAAGGGTCTGCAATGTTAACAGTCCTGACCTGGCATCTCGACTTCAGTCACTTTCCCACAACCATGACATGGTTTCCATCTGTCTTCACTTTAAATAATTTTATGGCAATTGTTCTAATGTATATTGGCTTGAGAAAGATGCCCAAGGTGATGGCCTCAGTTTTTTTGGATGCAAAAGGTATTGTGTTTATTGACTATTTTAAAAAATGCCACACCATCTGTAGAGCGAGTCACCATGGTTAAATATGAATAAATGGAAGAACTGCCCAACAAACAGAATTGACAAAGTTTGCAATAAACAATAACAAGAAAAATGAACAGAGCAAAAAAATAATATAAAGCAAGCAAACAATAAACAGTAATATAGCTGTCATGCCATTTGTGGTGAAATTATGATAAGTTTTGTGACAACGTTCTCTGATCATCCATTGGTTCACTGCACCTGTGATGACATCCAAGGTTGAGGGTATTTGCATATACACCCAACTCGCTTATGTGCACAAGTTCATCTTCTTGGCCAGGGTCACTTTCAACAAATAATACTAATGATGACAAATGTTTTTAAAAACATTAGTTGGGAGTTCACAACAATATGATTTCTCACTTATCTGGCTATCTTTTCCTTTGGCTGAACTGCCAACTTCACTGGCCTCTGGGCTCAGCGACTCCTAATTTCCCACTATTGGTGCTTCTGTCACTGGCTGCTGGGTCACCAACCTACCTACTTCTCTCATAGCTGGACCCCCCTTTTTTCTTGACTTCCTGCATCTTTCTGCTTATATGGATAAATAATCCTAGAGTCCCAACCACCCTCCATCCACTTGTGTTCTGGAAGGTTTGGGACCACCCCAAAGCCACATGGGTGGTCAAATCTTCAAAAGACTACTTTTATGACTGTCTAAAATCATTGTTAAAATTTTTGTTTCCCAATTCAAGGGTGAACTGGAGACATGAATCCTGAAAACACTGACACTTAAGTTTACTTAGACAGACTGGAAACAAAATTCTCAGGAAACTCACATCGCTGAGTGGACTTAAAAAGGAAGGAATTCATCTCCTTATCTTCTAAAGATGTGTGAGAAATCATTATTATATGGCAAAAGTTTACAAACTAAGAATTGAGGTTGACACACAAGCAAATTCGAATAAGTGAACATAGCATTCTGACTTCTAGACAAGACAAACCGAGACTGAGTCGGATGACATTGGCTCAGAAGAAATCCCAGTATGCATTTTTGTGCTTCTGCCTATAAATTGGGGAGGCGAAAGTGTTTTGCAGTTATTCCCACTAGAGATCATTTCCTGAAAGTGAAATCAGCATCCCCACCTCAATCTAATGGATGAATACACTCATATTTACCGAGATTTTTTGGGACTCGTCAATGGAATTATCTGAAATCAGTAAATGACCAAGTTTTGTCTACATTTGTCCTTGAGTGTTGTTGGTAATTGTTTTTGTTTTGGACTTTTGTTATGTGTGCTGGTGGGTAATTCCCCCATACTGGGGGAATTTCCTGTACAAAGAATTCATCTCCAGGAACGAATTGTTAGCTGTGCCCTTGGTGGTAGAGGCTATTAATATAAGGACCATCTCCCTGATGACAACTGACAAAGTCGAGGAAATTGATTGGCATCAGCAGGGAGGTAATGGAGGAGACCCTAAAAACGCTGAATATTGGGGTCAAAGTTTTGGCCCAGAGGACCAATGCCATGTGGGGCATCCTGCTGGTGACAGGAGGAAGTCTTTGGACTGGAACATTCTCACCACAAAATCAGTGAGGTTGAAGACTGTGTATATGGGCACCCGGATAACCTTACATAGAGTGTCCATGTACATCACTGACAACCATTTGGGAGTTTTTCTAACAAGGGACAGATGGGTCGAGGATGTCCCACCAATGAGAAGCAAAGCAAGCATTGCCACCAGTGATTTTGAAGTAATGGTGACAACGACCTGGAAAGATTTCTCAGAGGTCCGCAACATGCTGACCTGTGGCGGACGATCCGTCTTCATCATTGTAGAAGGCCGACGTACCCATTGTTGGTCCTGTGGTGCCGCAGGGCATCTTTCAAAGTTGTGTCCCAGCAGGAACCCAGCAACAGCCACTCCAGCAGTGCCATCAATAACCAAGCCAGCAGTATCAAAAGAAGCAGTTGGGGCAGAAAAGTTCAGACAGGCCCCCAATGAGTGTACAGAGGAGGTAAAGAGAGGAAAAAAGTTGGCTACCCCCTCTTTCCCAGCAGGATGTCCCACCCTAAAAGGCAGTCTTGCCAAAACAGCAAAAGCACCAGCAGCCAAAGGAGCAGCAGCAGATGCCACTAAGGAGAAGCGGCAATAACCAGAGCAACTAGATCTTTTTATGGGGGTGGCAGAGATGCCTCCACCTTGATTCTCCTCATTGGGGAGGGAGGATGAAGAAGAGGAATATATAATAAAGTCACCAAGAAGAAGAGAAGGCCCTGGTAGAAGCCAGGACTCAATCTGCCCCTGCTTTGCCAGTCAACTGTTAGGTAAGAGGAGGTGCCTCCCTTCTTCCCCTTCTACCTCCCCCATTCCATCCCAGGAAAAAAAGGAAGAAAGAAAAAGTAGATTTCCAGCTGGGAGAAAATTTGCAAAGTGGACAGACAGACTCTTGAGAAGGACCTTTCCACCCAGGCGAAGGCCTTCTTGAGGCCTCTCTTTAAATTCACCTTGCCCCATCAACAGAGGACCCAAGGAATTTCACAAAAGCCTCTGGAGTGATCATCACCCTAATAAGAAACACTGGTGGGAATCTGAGTTTGGGATCACTTGTTGGGGGCCAAGGATGCTTTCCCCAAAACCAGGATGGCACAATTTGAATCATCGGAACTTAAGAAACTGTCACAAGAGGTTACTCCACCCCTCATTATATAGGGCCCTAAAACTGATTTTCTTGATGGCTTTGAATTACATCTGATATTGGTAGCGCAAGTCTGGGACAATCTGTTGGGGTCTTGACACCCACAGATTTCTATCCAGTCTGAGTGTAAAGGATCCAACTTAAAAGATGTCTATCAAGCTAATCAGCTTAAATGTGAGGGGCTTAGATCAGAGTAAGGCTGCCTACCTGCTTCATGGTCTCTTGTCCTTTGGTGTAGATGTGGCCATGGGGGGAGAGAGAGAGAAAGAGAGAGACTTTGTTTGCTTTGTTGATGCTTGTGTATTGTCTAGCAACTTTGTTGTCTATTCAGCATACAGGAACCAACTGGCCAGAGATGTTAACTTGCTGGTTAAACATACCCGAGGGCAAAAGTGAACCTAGTTCCTGTCAATGCCTGGAGGGAGGGGGGTGATTGTGTCCGATATTGCCTTGAACAATAGTTCGTTTTGGATCGTTGCAGTTTATGTACCCAACGATTGAACAGAGTGTGCCTACCTTTTCTGTTGGTTATGAGTGTTCCTGGCAGATTTGTCATGCTTAGTCTTAATGGGGGAAGGAATGACATCCTGGACGCCAAGTTAGACAGGGGGTTGAGAGCTAGCAGGAGGTCAGGCAGTAGTCACTGGGTTGATCTGATTAGCAAGTTTGGTCTCGTTGACAGATATTGGGTTGATCATCTGGGGCGGGAGATGCAGATGTGGGCTCTTAAGTTGCCATCTATCTGGGTAACCAGCTACCTGGATAGAATGTTAATAAGGGTCAATCAAATTTACTAGATTGTCCCACTGGTTAGGCTATTCAGACCATAGACTTATCTGTGCCCAGATGGTGTTAAGTGCTAGGTCTAGAATGGATGGACACTGGAAGTTCAATTTGTCTTTACTGGACAGGCAGGACATCTGGCAACAGCTGACTAGATTAGTGCAGCAGGAACTAGTGGGGGTGGTTATTGAGAATATCTGGTGAGAGAGGATTAAGGTTAGTATTAGGACTGTCACCACTAAATATAGGCAATGACTCGCCTTAGATAAGGCTAACAAGATGAAGACTCAAGGATAGTCTGTCCCAGGCAGAGATGGGGGTAGGGGGGCCCTAGAGATAGGTTTAGTCAGGGAAGCTCTGGTGTAAGAGGCTAGCAAGCACTACCTTCCCGTTATTCCTGACCAACTTCATTTATTGCAACTAATCAACATTTATAATTAATTTGGGGGACATTTTATCCCACTCTGCATTCAAATTGGCAATTTTTGCTTTACTTTCCTTGGCTCCATATCGCAAAATCATCGATCCCTCATCGCTTTATCACTTAATTCACTGGCCACCTCAAGCCTCCTTAAACTATATCCCAAAATCTGCCCTCACTCCCCAAGAAAGATTTTTTTCTTTATTAAAAGACACTCCTAGTGTTGTAGACATACTTATAGATTTTTATATAACTCACATTGCTGCTGTTGACATCATATTTTTTTTTTTAAATCATTTCATCCCAAGCAAGACAGGAATGCCACAAGAACTACGCAGGGGGTTACAGAGAGTGAAAATGAAAGAGAAGAATAGAGAGGATTGAGGATAGGACAAAAGATGAACGAGATTCAAGAAGACAGAAGATGGTGATTGACATTGCCTTTAAATATTTTAGGATTGTAGTTATCAGGGAAGCAAGTAAATGGAAGGGAGTTCCACAGGCAGGAAGTGTGAGAAAAACTGTTGGAGTAGAAGTAGCAATTGCATTTAGCTATTTCAATAGTAAATGGGTGGGACCTCGATGCCAATCTAGTAGCATGCATGTAGTTGGGGCACCTGGAAAAAGTTTATTAAAGCAGTAGCCATGAAAATATTTGTAGAAAAGGCAAAGAGAAGTCACGTCATGCTGATAAAGTGACTGAAGTCAAGATGCCTGTGACTTCACTGAAATGTCCATCCCTTGTGTGTAATACAAGTGGTAACTCGATTTTCGAATTTCATTCATTCCTGAAAGCCAGTCATGAACTGAAAAGTTTGAAAACTGAAACAATTTTCCCGGCATAGGAATCAATGTAAAATGGATTCATCCATTGCTGGACCCTCGATGATGGATTATTCAAATTTTCAGAACAATACTTTGTGTACAAGTTTATACACAAAACCAATGAAAACCATTAGATCTAAGAAAAGATAAGGAATAAAATTGCATAGAAATAAGGCAATTTTATTCCTGTGCTGAGGAGTTTTGATGACACAAGTGATGAAGACATGGGAGAGAAGGGATGTTATTGTTTGGAAGGGGAGCCTCCATCTCCTGGATTTTCTGTTTCTTGCCAGCAGATATTGCCTGGGACTCACTAGGCCTCTTTTTCACCCAAATCCTTTCTAGTGAAACTTGCTTTTGTGACTGTTTTACAATGTTATGGGAGTGAGATACAGCACTGTCACTGAAAATGTTACCGACACGGCTTGCTACTGCCTTATCAGGGCGATATATCTCAACAAAATCTCACTTTACTCCATTTTGCACACACTTCTTTCAAAAGAACACTAGGTATATACCCACTTCCCTCCTGCACAACACAAGACCTACCAGCAAAAATCAGACAACAGTTCTTAGTGTGTATACTCCGAGTGCAGGTTGATGCAAGAGTGGCAACAATCACATCAGTCACTCAGTGATCACGTGCTGCCCACATGGTGTAGTTGGCTTGTTCGTCAACCTAATTATCGTACGAAAAATGGGGGAAATTTTAGTTCAAAATTTTAGTTCGACAACTGAGGTTCTACTGTATAAACTAACTAGTGTTTAGTTCTATTTCCAAGCCAGTATTACAGAATATCCAATTGAAACCAAAATAGTGGTTTCCAGGAGAAGATCTTTGTTTCCACTTTGTCATACTTCTTTCTTCAAACAGCAATTTCCTATCCCACCCTAAACAGGCCAGCACAGTCAGGCAACAATACAGCAATGAAAGTATTAAGGACTTCTTAATTGAGCCCAGAAATTTCACTACCCTATCAGAGAAACTAAAATTCATCCAAACTTGATTTATACACAAAAGGACAAAAATGTTTTAATCATTCAACTCTTCATCAATTTACATTTGTCCAAATCAATTGTTTCATTTCTATTCACTCACTCCAGTCTCATTATCTTTTGCTAAATTTCAGGAAACTTATAACTCCATCCTCCCAGAACATTTTACAGAGTGTCAGCTGAAAAGTCCCAATCCCAACCAGTTTCCCAAAAATCAGTATTTGAATGACCAAACACTAGAATACCGATTTTCTAAAGTGGGCCAGGCTGAGAAATTTTCAACACCCCATCATAACACTATCGTAGGCATCTTTCACAGTCTTCCAAGGAATTTAATTTCATCCCAACACAGATAATTCTGGAAAGATCTGATAGCCCCCATTTGCACATCAAATCTTTCCCTAGTGAGTGTCCAGATTGACTCCAAACCAATGGCACCCCCTGCGCTTATACAGAGGCAGACTGGGGCAGTTTCTGGTCCCATATGATAGAAGCTCCTCACCCAACCTTCTTCAAACATGCTGCCCCACAAAGCTGCTGCCTTAATATCCGAATGGATCCTCTCTGGAATGGAGTGTTTTATACCCAAAAAGAATTCCAGCAAAAATCAAACAGTCAACCCTGGTTCACCCCTGAATATGCTGCAGCCATAGCTCACTGGAACCACTACTTCAAAATCTATTTCAAGGAGCGATGTAGTCTTGCCCTTAATTCTTTTAGAACTGCCCACAATCGCTGTAAGAGAGTCCTGGAAAACACAAAGTGCAGCTACACATGATCTGTCAAGGCCAAGGTTAAAAATTGACAAATTGGATCTTGCAAATTCTGGAAGATCAACCAAATTATGAACAGAGGCAAAGCAGCTGTGCCCACTATTATAAATGACCCAGAGGTCATATCATCCTTGACAGACAAGGTGAAGCTCTTTACCTTGATCTTTGCCTCAAACTCAACTTTAAATGACAAAGACCATCCTCTCCTCAACTTTCCACATCTCACTGAACACAACCTCAGTAATATACTCATTTCAGTAAGAGGTCTCTCGGCTTATCAAAAGCCTCAACACCCACCTCCAAAAAAAAAAAAAAAAAAAAAAAAAAACACTGGCCCATACAAAATTCCAGTGGTCATCCTTAAGAGTATCAAACCAGAATTATCCCCGATTCTAGTAAAGTTATTTAACAGTTGCTTGAAGGAGAAATCTTTCCGAAGCATGGGGAAGGTGGCAAGTGTATGCTTGCTCTTCAAGAACACAGGCGACTGATCCTCCCCCTCCCAGTATAGATCTATTAGTCCCCTCAGTTTCATCAGTAAGCTCTGAGGCCTTAATCAACAAGAAGGTCATTGAGCAGCTGGATAGGAACAACTTCTTGTGAGACAAGCAGTATGGGTTTTGATCAGCCTGATCCACTGCTGATGTCCTAACTACTATTACATACAGAATTAGTGAGACCCTTGACAACAAACATACCGCAAGGACCACAGCATTAGATCTCTCAAAGGCCTTTGACAAGATGTGGCACAAAGGTTTGCTGCATAAGCTCTTCAGCTATGGAATCACTGGAAGGGTTTTCTCTATTATAAAATCCTTTCTAACAGGTAAATCCCTGAAGGTAGTTATTAATGGCCAGTCTTCCAAGGCCCTTAAAGTGTCAGATTAAGAAATTTAAAAACATCCATTACTTCTTTAGAAATTGCTTTGTTTACATTTCAGATACATAACTGAGCAGTTATGAACTTTTGGCAATAAAAAAAAAAGGTATACTTAAAAAGCAGTATTCATCTTTGCTTGATCAATAACACTCTTTGTGGCAGGGTCAGTTAAAAGCATGTCAGAACAACGTCTATTCAAATATGGGTATCCAGTAAAAATAAGTACCCAATATAAAAATTTAGGATGAATAATTATAATTAAAAGATTACTTTTTAATAAAAAAAAAAATAATTGTTGTAGAGTAGGACTCAGCATACTTCCTGCTCATCCCTACTACTGTGACAATGGACTGTGCCTACTTATAAATATGGCAAGTAACCACATTAGAGTAGGATTTGAGTAGTATTTGATTTACTGAAATACTGCCATTCTATGTGTTAGTATTTAATAAATCTTGTTCTCCCTACCTAGTCTTCCGTTTCTTTGATACTCTCTCTAACTACAGCCTTCCTAATTCTTGACTATTTTGAACTCCTATGTACGAGTATTTAACAAACCTCTTTGTTTTCCCTAGCTCGTTATCTGTTCCTTTGATACGCTCTCTAACTACGGCCTTCCCAATTCTCAGCTATTTTGAACAAAGACAACAATATAACATAAAAGAGAATGTTACAATGAGAATATTACTATTTCTTTATAATGATACCAGTGGCGGAGTTTATGAAAACATCAAGTTGTTGACAAAAATAGAGTTCAATAACAAGACAGAACGATCACAGTTTGATCTATAGGCCTTAATGTGAAAAGGCATTTCATTTCCAGGCATCTTTTGCACCAAAACACATGCAGATATCAAGCAAAAGAAAACAAGCGGAAAAAGTAGGAGGTGGTGGAGATGCAACAGCTGGGAAACATTTTCTGGTTTTATTTGCTGGTCTTTTATTCTTTGAGTGTATATGTTATGTAATCAACAGCTAACAGGAAAAAAATGATCTAAATTCAAATATGGTAATGAGCATCACAAACCAACCTCCTTAAATTCATTTTAATCCTAGATTAAATTCAGAGATTAGGTATATTATCAACTTATGTTCCAGCAGATAGGACCAATTATATAAGAGTGCCGTATCCCTTCAGGATCTAGATGATCATGACCCTGCACATCTTCCTGTCCCTTGTAGCGCTTAATAAGTTTTGTCTGTTATTTCTCTCAAACCCTGTTCTACCATCAATTGACTCAAACTCATCAAGTACGTTACGCTTTGTTTTCCTGTCCCTACAATCTGTCCTGTGAGTATCAGATTTCATCAAAATTTTATGTACCCCAGAAATTTTAACTGTCTCCTCCCGATGTTAAGTATAAATTTCCTTTTTGTTTAAACAACTCAAATAAAATAAAAAAAACAATTAACTGACAGGTTACTCCTATTCTTTGTATTTTTTAACAACAGACTTTGACGGAGAAGTGAAAAACATCTGTACCATAACTAATTTATTTTTTCCTTATCTATTAAATATTAAAATCATGTGCACAGTCACGCAAGCTGTATCAGCAGGAGCTGGCTAGTGTTGAAAGTGACGGTTTTTGCATATAAACAGGGTTGGATAAGTGAGTCATTGTCAGTATTCCGCCATGAAGATAGATTTACTTCCAAACAAAGCAAAGCACCTTTATCGGTTGATACTCCGTCCAGCCGTAATAAAATACACAGGCTGACCAGAGATTTCAATAAATATTACCAAATCCTAACAAGTTTCTGTCTGAATTTCTGGTATAAGGAGTTACCATTTACACTATTTACATTCAGACTATTGTCATCTTTATTGCCATTATCCCATTTCGGTCACTGTGCCCTCCAGCCTTCATAAAGTGTATACGTCCAGTTCACATTCCTCCCCGGTCTTTCAAACAGGAGTAGAGGTTTATCCCTCGTTTCCTGTTTAGGATTGGGTTTCTGATTCCGTCTAAAGTTTGCTTTAGCTCTGTACTCCTAGCACTTGTCCTTTCTTACAATAATCTTACACAACTCCACAATAACCCATACCATGAATGGATCTTGGGCCTTCAATTGGTTGAACATTAGTAAAAAAAAAAAGAAATAAGGATCAGGGTAGGCTACAAGAAATTCTGAACTAAATTCTTTAGTTACTCTATAGAAGTAGACTGTTCTTGTTCCATTATACTTGCCTCAGGATATCATGTCTAGATCTTATTTTTAATACTGCTCACTATTTCCACTGAGTTCACTAGGCTATTATCCCATGGTGGACTAAAACATTAGTTTGTTAATTTCATGACATAATAATTGTGAGTTCAATCCCTGCACCAGGCAGTGTGTATTTGAACTCAACAGTAAATAACTGTGCAGTACTAAAAACAAGACCTAGACATGGGCAGTGGAACAAGAACAGCTTAACCCCTGTTGATTAAATAAAGGCTTCAGTTTGGAATTCCCTGTAGGTTACCTGGATTGAAATTCACCTGATAAAAGGTACAGTAATCTAAATGTAAATAGTGTAAGTAATGCTAGCAAATTATTTTGCATCTGTTACACTATTAATTCCCATCTAATCAAGTCTATTTTATTTTGTTTCAATAAAAGAAAGTTAAATCAAAGTCTCAACTAATTTAATTCAAAGAAAATGACTTCACTGATATTTCAAATAAACAATTGACCATTTTCTGATCCAAACCTAAACAGATTTTCACTTTCAAAGCATCAGGTATTCCAGGTGAACTTGCATGCCTTTGCCAACTGGACATAAGTGTTAAGAACTGAACTTGTTGACATTCACCTTAATTAGATAAGTGCTTAAAAGTTACAGAAAAAATTGGTTTGGTTGATATTGTTTAGTGGCATATCAACACCTCTATGGGTTATTTAATACCAAAATCTAAATATTTTGAAGACGATTTTATGCCTTCAACTACAGATATCTTGTACATCATTTTATACTTTCAGGGCAAACATACATTTATTTTAGATATATAGGGTGTAGATGATAAAATGTATTGTTGGTAATTTTTTTTATAAGAACGTATTGCCGATAAATTTACTATAGAAATCTATTGCTGGTAATTTTACTCTAAAAATGTATTTTTATATTTTCAGTGTTGTATTGATTGTGTTACACTATTGTTTGGAGATGATAAATATAAAGGGTCACTCAAAAGATAATAATATAATAAAATGGGAAGCATTTTATTTTAACCAATGCCAGAATGCTTCTATTTGGATTGTCATATTATGATAAGCCTCTTATCATAATATGACAATCCAAATAGAAGCTTCTCACTAATAATTTATGTTACAGATTGCACTCTGGTAAAATTGCATCCGACATGAAAGTGCATATGTAGCATATGTGTATTACAGAAGAAATTGCACCCATTACTGTTTAACAAAACTTGCTGAATGTTTATAAAGACCAAACAGTGGATATAAGCACAAGTAGTGGGTAATGTATTCCAGCAGTGGTAACAGTGATATGTGACAAACCACAAAATGAAGAGCACCTTGAAAATTCAGATCCAATGGTGGTGACTATGTTGAAAAATGTGTTTTTCTAACTGAAAACTTGCTCAATCCAACAGTGTTATTGTGCTCCTTGCATCTGTTATAGTTTTTATTTTCAGAGCATGCCTTATAACATACAATGCATATATGAATAAGTTGGAGATCTCATTAGGGACAAAGGATTTTTTTTTTTTTTTAAATCTGGGTGATAACTTCCACAAACATTTCTAGACTAATTTATATTGAAATACCAGTGTTTATAATATAAGTAGGATTTTATTATTATGATAACAACAAAGACAATTTATTAAAATTTTAAAATTGGTCAATTTCTTTACTGCTTAAAACCATTCCTAATTAACTAATAGAATTCAGACAGACAAATTTAAAGTCTGTCTATATTTCTGAGATGAGGTATTATGTACAGTATTTACATTAGTCAGACTATTGTCCTCATCTTTGATGAGGACAATAGTCCGATTAATGTAAATACTGTAGACAAATTTAAATTTGCATTTTTGAAATAATTCATAAAGATACTCATAAATGGTATGACATATATAAGCACGTAGTAAGAGAAATAAATAAAAATATATAAGAAAACCAAAATTTTACTGTCTCTAAAAATAGATGGATAATCAGAATTGCCAGACCACAAAGCCGTATTTTGACCAACAATCAAAAAAGCTTCACAACTACAGTATTAGAAAATAAACAAATAAAAAAAAGGAGACCAAAATTTCACCATATCTAAAAATAGATGTATGTTTAAAAATTACCAGGCGATAGTTCAAGCAACCAATGAGAAAACCAGGATATATGGGTGTGAGCCAATGAGTAGCAGTGCAGTGTATCTATAGATGTGTATATAACCAGACTGAAAATAAATTTTGTCCATTCTCCGATGCTGTGGTCATCAATATATCCTAAAGGAAAATACAACATTTGCATAACTGACTGGTGACTTTAGATGGCTAAACATTCTGCTACATTTAAAAATATACACCCTTTCTTTCTCCAACTTTTTTTTTTGTTTTTTTTTTATACATTTGAAAATCAACATACATTCCTTTACCCATATTGTCAAGCAATGACTACTACATCTGGATACATACATATATTTACTTCCTCACAGATTCTTTCTTGCCATCTAATATGCAGCAGGATTTTTAAACTTGATCTCTTGAAACTAACTTTCACTTTATCCTACTGGATTATTATATTGTGCAATATAAAAGGTTTATTTTGTATTCATCAATAATCTGTTCATTTTCTTTTAATCATTACACAAAGCCAATATAGACACAAGTCATTTATATGAATATATAGTGGGAACAGACTGTCATAAGAAACAATTCATCAATAACTGATAAGCTCCTAACAATCATAAGGTAAGCATATCTACTTTTGTCCTCCAAAAAGGCATATTTTCTCATTTGCTCATATATTAACAACACAAGATTTTTTTTTTTCAAGTTATCTATTGTATTTAAGGTTTTGTTTTATTCTCTATTGAAAGCAGGATTAAATACTTTCAAGAAAAATAAGGTGTCTATTTCCAGGGCTGAGAGGAGTCTCTCCCATAAACACCAGTACATTTACAGGAAAGAACACACATTGTGTAGATAACACTTAGTAATTAACAGCATCTGAGAGCGGCCAAAGAAAATAAAAGCCAGAAATTTGTGAAAGAGAAAAAAAAATACATATCCTCATCTAGATCAATGATTCTTAACCAGCGAGAACCCCCTCCAATCGTGGGGGTCTTTCACAAGTTACTTATTGACTGTAATCATCATCAGAATAAAAATGATGTAAATACCCAGACCTTTCATTAAACATTTTGTTTGTTGAATTACAATACCTTGGCATACTATTGAATAGTATGCTTCAGTTTATTTATTCAATAATTAGTTATGAATTAAACCAAATTACTGAACATGTATTCAAGTTTTAAAATCCATCAATATTTTCCATTGCTATTAAATTCATAAGACTCCTGTACAAAATTAATCAATGTAAATATACTAATATGGAAAAAGAATTAAAATTTTCCATGATATAAGCATATTATTTGGAAGCACTTTTTAAGTCTGACACTCTTGGAAAGGAGGCAGATGACAATCTGACTTATGGTGGAAATGGTGCCTTGGACAAAAATGGTTGAGAACCATTGTTCTAGTCCTTCATTCCGTCATGTTAAGGTTTTTAATATATCACAGATATACTAATGCTTATAATGGACCTTGGAGAGTGGACAAAAAAAAAAAAAAAAAAAATCAACATATTTCTTTTCTGTTTCCAAATACCCTATCTTAGATCCTGTCACACTGAGTTTGACATTTTTATTGAACTTTTTCTTTATTGAATTACAATACCTTGGCATTCTATTGAACTTTTTTGTCTACTGGACTATGCTTCAGATTATTTAGTTAATAATTAGTTATAAATTAAAACAAATTACGGTACATATATTAAAGTTTAAATATTTATCAACATTTGTTATTTCTAATAAATTCATAAAACTCCTGTATTAAAAATAATCTGTGTAAATGTCTATGTAGTAATATGGAAAAGAATGAAGATTTTCAATAATATACGCATATTATTTGGAATGCAGCTTTTGCGTCAGACAATCTTGGAAAAGTGGGCGATAACATTCCAACTTATGGTGAAAAGGGTGCATTGGACACAAAAGGTTTAGAACCAGGTCTGGATAATCGTAGAACACATTAAAATCTCAGAAGTATCAAAGGCAGTAAACAAAATACAAAATGACATCATTTAGAACAACATTCAGCAATAAAGATCTACGGAATTTGGTCAAAATAAACATGGCTTAGTGGTAAAACTGAAATAGCCGAATATGAATTGCCTTTATTATTCTCAGTTTGGTGTGGCTCTTTATGTACACAGTAAAAACTATTTCAACATCAGTGACACCCAGCTGGTGCAACCGATAGAAACTTAATAGTTTCTCTATTATCTAACTGAGAGTGGTTTCCATTACCGTGTCCAGAATAAAATTTATTTTTCATAATAGGAATTAAAGACCAGGTTAGCAGAAGAAGTGACTTGCCAACATGTGAAAGGGGGTGCTGAATAGTTCCAATCAAGAAAGCATTGACATTCTGATTCAGATGTTCATCAGAAGTTGTTTGAGCCATGAACTTTTCAGCACCCTCTCTTACAAAAATACATGATTCACCTTCACTCTCGCCTAAATTGGCTTATGATTGGATCTTAAAGGAAAAAATCTGATGCTTACAGATAATGTCAAACAATTTCATAGTCATCATCACTGCCACAAAAGGAACATCCTTAACCTTTAACACTCTGCATTATTCAGTCATATTGTTTTTGACTCTGCATCCTAAACTACAATGGCCTCATTCTGAATTTCCAGCAAGGTTATTTTCACTGTTGCTATAGCAGGGCATTATAACACAACCATGGGATTCAAATATAGCACTTGTTGAGCAAATAGAGTCACCTACAATTGTAGAACAAACATTTTGCTTTGGGAATAAATCCACTTTTGAGTGCTAATGGTAAATATGTTATTAACTATCCTGGAGACAGAATACTGGAAAAAAGAGCCACTCCTTGGCAATCTTCCACTTGTGTCTCACAAGACATTCAGGAGAGAAGAAGAATATTTGCAGGCCATTCTTGGAGAAGTAAGGATGAGCCTATTAGTGACATTCTATTGTGAAAAATAAAACTGACAAATTGGCATTGGTTGCCCATTCAAAACATACATTCAGTATATGTAGACGTCTCTTCTACTCCAATAGCTTCATATCTCGCACCTCACGCCTATGGAACTCCCTTCCTCATTCCTGTTTCCCTGATGACTATGATCTCCGACTATTCAAGTGTAACGTCAATCGACATCTCCAGTTGCCTTGATCTATCCTCTATCCTTCTCCACATCCTTTCCTCTAACACTCCTATTTGCTCTCGCTCCAAATCCTCTGTAACCCCTTGCGTGCTAGTGGCTTCCAGTCTTGCCTGGGGTGAAAAGCTTTAAAAAAAAAAAAAAAAATATGTGAAGGCATGGGATGACAACTCAAAAACTACCATGTGCGAGATGGCCAATTGGAGAGAAAGAGTTGTCAGGATTTGTGCAATTGGCAAACCCTGATGATGGCATTGATTAGAGAGAGAAGAGCTTGAGATTGTCAGTAAAAAAAAAAGTAATAAAAACTAAGTTGGTAGGACTTGCTAAAACTAGTCTATTAGGCAAAGTCATAAATAACTTCATTTTTTGGGAACCAACCAGTTATGTTTTAAAGAATAAAGTTGAAAAACAAAAATGGAAATTATAACTGAACGAAAGATATAAAAGAAGAGAAAGAATCTCTAAAAGAGACAGTATCACAGGAAAAAGAGAGAGAGCAGTGGTAAGCCAGAAGAACCACCTATTGCCTGGTTCACACTCCTTTCTTGTCTTTTGAACAGGAGTAGAGGCTTATCCCTCGTTCCTGTTCTTTAAAGTTTTCTCATTTCCTTTCCCAGTAACCCCTTGCATCTTAGTGGTATTATTGCCTTGCTTAGGATGAACTGATAAAAAAAAAAAATATATGCTAAACTTGCCAAGCAAAGTTACATTTAAAGTTTAAGAATAATAAGTTTCAAATCAATGACCTCAACCTAGATTGGATTTGCAAGGATGCTTTTGTGGGGCATTTGATGAAGTAGGGAAAAAAAAAAAAAATTAACAAAATATATTCAAATACAACATTTATATCAGTATTTTAGAATAAAAAACATCATTTAGACTTTAATGAAAATATTTATGAATAATTTGTGCCGATAAATGACATGAAAACCGACATTCCAATCTGATCATGTCAAATACTTGTACAACAGGGCAAATGGAGTCTGATGCAATAGCAGTATTGTTTCTAACTCATTTCTATCATAGTCATTTTTAATGACACACTGAAATGCACAGGAAACATTCACAGAAAATTGTGCCTTCCATTTTCAACACAAGAAATACAGAGATTTGTTCATTATTAAAGTAAAATGGGTTAGATAAACTAAACAGAAAAATCCAGTTTTTATGGTGAGGATTTGCCAGGGAGAAAAAAAATGCTATGTTCAGAAAAGATTTGAAAATTGTCTTAAAGGATACAGTCTCTGTAAACTGTTTACACACACACACAGAGAAAAAAAAAAGAAAAAAAAAACACCTGATGAGTGAAGATTTTAAAAAATAATTTTAATGTTAAATTTCTTTATCGTTCATGAACTTTCATGCAGGTCTAGGGAACATAACTCATTTTGACACTCACCTTTACAAACTTATGGTTATAGGTAATAAAATCAGCCAATTTGGGTACTTTTAATAATAAAAGTAAACATGTCATTTATCAAAAGATTAAATCATTTCTTATTGTTTTCCAAAATATTTTAAACAAAACAAAATTCAAGACATTTCACCTATCAGCCGACTCATTTTGTTTTCATGATAGATTTAAATCAAAACAGCACGCTTATTTTTCAACAATGAAACTTGGTATTCAGGTTTGCAAAATCAAGTACAAAAGAATGTTTTACAAAATAGATTTCTACAACAGAAAAATTTAAAAACAAAGCATAAACAAAAAGTGGGTGTGGAATGTTAACAGATTCTCTTTGAACTTTAATGTAAAAAAGGTCATTTGAAAAGAAGAAACATTGAAGACATCTATTTCTACTTAAAGGACTGAAAAATAGTAAAAAGAAATAAATTGCTATCCGGATTCATTATCCAAGAATTCATTCTAGTTTTTAGAATACTAAATTTACTGAATTATTATTTTAAAGCTATGCATAACTTATTGGAAGTTTAAAAAACAAAAGGTCACCAATAATACACCCTGATATGTATAATGAGAATTCTTTTCTTATATATTTGCCTATATATTTCCCTACATCTTACATATACATACATATACATTATATATACAGTGTAACCCGGATATAAGAGAGTTGTCGGGACCGGAGAAGAAGTCTCTTATATCCGGGTTTGGTCTATTATATATACATTAACACAGACTAATTTGGGACCAGAGAAAATCTCTCTTATATCCGGGTTTCTCTTATATCAGGGTCCCTTATATCCGGGTTACACTGTGTGTATATATATATATATATATATATATATATATATATATATATATATTCTTAATGTTTTGTGCTATTATTAAATGATCAATATTTTTCAAACATTGCTGCTTGATTCATTATTTCTTTCATATTAATATTTATGACAAATAATCCCAGCTCATTATTTTGTTATGAATATAAAAGAAATCCTAATTCAAAATTAATTACAAGAAACCATGGTTGGTGCGTACTACTCCCTAACCCAGCGACTTTCAAGACGGATTGAGGGCTGCAGGCAGTGCTTTGTGACCCCTGCTATCTAATCAACATTTGTTTTTTTGTTTTTTTTCAGCCTAAATTTATATACATTACAAATGAAACTAAACAAAAAAGATACAAAATTTGTGGATGTCATTCTAGGGTCTTTTTTTCCTGCTCAGATCTGTGAATTTCTTTTGCTCATGCTAAGTTTCAAAAAAACACTATAGAAACACAAGAATGTTGAACGTGTCAAAACTATTCAACATTTTAACAAGAAAAATCTCAAGTTGATAAAAATTGCTGCAAAACATTGATTTAATCAAGACAGAATGATCTATTATGACATATCTTTAATTTATTTGTAGATATATTGAATTTATTTTCAATTTTTCTAGTTAAATTATTTACCTATTGCATATGATCCATTATTATACATAAAATTTGTATTTCATATGAATATTATTACCTTATGAAAATTGAGATGCTGTAGCATAAGAGCCCCCTATATCATAGATTCGAGGGGGAATACAAGACCTTTGTACAGGCCCTGACAGAAAGAGCCATGTAAGAAATTTGGAGCATTGTCAAATTTACTGCTTAAAACGACACTGAATTATCTCCCTTATATTTCCTTCATTTTTATAAGTTGACTCATATTCTGAGCGTTTTACTTTTTTTTTGTATTAAATAAAAAAAAAATCAGATGTGTACTGAAATAAAGCGAAAATTATCAACTGCCAATATAAACTGAATTACATCTGCGCATTCTTTCTGCACGAAGGCGAATGTTTTTACTTAAAATAGTAGTTTTTAGCTTTTCAATAGACTTTTCTTTTCCCTAACTTTTTTTTTATTACTCCAGTGCCTTTTCGTTTTATTTATCATGCAAATTTGAAAGACTTCCCACCAACCCCACTTATTTTTGTTTTTCAAGTAGAGATTATGGGTCATAATGTTAAATTAAATTTCGTTGTGTGTGTCTCTACACTTTGACTTTAGGGAAAGGAAGTTGAGAAATTATATTGCATTTTTAACGTGTGATTTGAATTAATTTTTTTAAAAAAAATAATATCCAGTGTTTATTAAAAATCGTTTGAAGCTCAAAACTAAAACTAAAAAAAGTGACTATATACTTAGTAACTAAAAATTACTAAAATTTTCGAACCATTTTTTAGGTTCTTCTTTTCCGCCCTACTACAACATGTGACAACACAAATGATAAAAAAAAACTAAAAAGTGATCATCTGAACATTACAAAACTCGTGAAAATGTCACATGAGGAATTCGAATTGTCAAGTGTTTTATTATTATTATTGTATTTATTATGGTCAGAAAAAAAATTAATCTTTCCAAATAAACTTGAATACTATTTCAACAAAACAAACACTTTTTGGTTTTAAAAAAGTAAACAAAGTTTTCTTAAAAATAAAAAAGAATAATTTTTTTTAGTTTTAAGGATTTTTCAAAGACATGCAAGTGAATAGAATAAGCCAACCTAAATGGCAAATGCAAGCTTGAAAATTTATGAGATTTTTAAATTTTAATACGAGATTTAAGTTTTTGCTTGACAAGTAGACATTAGGAAGAAATAGCCATTTGGCGATATTTTAATGTTGAAATATACTAGTTTTGACTTTGTCAATTTTGGCCATCCATACATCAAGCTTGTCTCAGAAAACATTTTTTAAGCAAGCTTGTCTCGCGTGCAGTTAAGCAGAATCAATATATTCACTCGATAGTTGAAATGACTAAAAAAATATTTTTTTTGTTTTAAAATTCTGTCAAGTAATCATTTAGATTGGCATTGAATCTTATTTCTAACCAACACTATTTTGGAGAGAAATGATTTTTTTAAACTTTTCTGCCGGCAAATATCGTGGTAAAAATAAAATCAAATTTAATTTTAGGATGACAAAGTTATTTAAGATTAATTACTAGTATAAAATTTTATAAAATTATTTATATGTCAATTTATAACCATTTTCTCTTGTTACTTTAAAAACTTTGTTAAATTATTACAATGCGATTGAAAATTTAAAAAAATATGTCAACGTTCACGATCATTTATTTAATTTATATTATTTTGGTACCTAGTGCGTAGTCTAGATATTTTTGTGGGGTTATATTCAAAATATTACAAGTTGCTATATTGTTGTATCTAGTCTACCCTTTTTTTTTTTTTATAAACAAAAAGTGACACTTTTTTGTCCGTTAAAATTAAAACTCAACGAGCACTAGCTTTTTTATTGTCCAAGGACGAAAATAAAAAGAAAAAAAAAACAATAATTTCCTCCTATAACCATCTAAAAATTATCTTTGTCAGAAAATACAATTTTCTGTTTTTAAATAAATGTCCTGTTTTAGTCTTGTACATAAGGCGGATACTGACGATTTTTAAAGCAAATCGTGTACTTTTTATGTTACACACGTAAAATAACAGGATATTTTTTTGTTTCGTCCGCCATAGACAATAATTTGTTAATTTAAAAAACAGCTATCCTTTTTAACCTGAATAATACTTCAATTCTCATTCTGTAGTCCATATTTTGATGACTTCTTTTGACTTTTTAAATTTTATTTTTGTCTTCCACGGAAAGAAAAAAAAAAGGTGATATGTTAGTTTATTTATAAAATTTAGATGTCAGTTTTTTCTTTTTTATGATTTTTTTTTAGCCTATCTCCAATATTTTTATTTTTATTTTGTACATATTAGACACGATTTTTAATTAAAACAAAAGGAATTTTAAAAAAGGTAATAAAAAGACAGTTCAATCAAAGTTTAATTACCTTATCATGGAACGAAGTCCAAGTTTATTTATCTAGAAAATTAAATAAACTCACAAGAAAAATAACATCAAATTTAAAACAAAGTTGCTAACAATTGAAACTCAGGAAACAAACATTTTTTTTTCTTTGTAAAGTATATACTTTTTCAAGAAGCTTTTTACTTTTTGAATGAATACCTTATTTTTGTAATTATGACAGAAAAATTAAAAAAAAAAAATGATCACAGAGAATGCTACATTTCAGTGGTGCCATATGGATCCATGAAAATAATTTCTGTAAGTGTCTAAGTCTCTAAAATAAATTATTAATTAATGCTTCAAGCTGGCTTTTCCCAGAAAGCTTAAATGTGTCTGTAATTTTAGAAGACTAAGACAGGGTCTTTGTATCTAAAATTCAAGCCATTTTTACATAAACAGGAAGAAAAAAAAACAGTTTTGTTGGCAAACACTTTTAGTTTTGTTTTATCTGACTTTTGATTTTTATTTTATTTTACCAGTGTTTTGGTGTTTTTAGGAGAGTTTAAGTGTTTTTGTGCCTTTTCAAAATGCTTGTTTTTTGTTTGTTATGTTTCTTTTTTTAAATTAAAAAAAAAAAGAAACTTTTTTTTAAAATTTCGATTAACAGTTATTTTCCTTTTTTAAAACAAATAAACAATTAGTTTCCTTTTTTAAAAAGGAACAGTTTTTTTAAGTAAAGGAATTTGATTATGGTAAAGAAAAAGAAAAAAAACTAGTTTTCTTTTTTTAGTTTTATCTTTTGAAAATATATTCTTCGTCACATCCCCCAAAAATATACAACGTAAATATAAGAAAAATACATTTACAATTTCAATTAAAATTAACAAATTTTAGGTATTTAACAAAAATATTTTTAAATGTTAAATTATTTGACATTTAAATTATTACTCATCATTTCTAAGTACTCAAAATGTCAAATTAATAATAAACAGCATTAGAGATCGTGATAACTAATTTAATTATATAGAAATTGTTTCAGATTTAATATTATATATATATATATATATATATATATATCTTGTTCTTCAGGGAAGGAAAATTAATTAAAAAAAGAATAAAAGTTTTAAACAAACAGAATAAAGTACCCCCCAAAAAAGACTTATTTTTTAGAGATGCATTTAAAAAAAATGTAAGCAGTATATTTCACTTATGAATTATTTTAACAGGATAAAGAGAAATTAGAAACTAAAATCTATTTTCCACACCATAAAGCCATCTACGTCATATAAACTTTAATAAGAAAAAAGATGTTTTTTTTTTTACTTACTAAATGCCACAAGCCAAGCATAATTGTTCCGGTTCGTACTGAACAGCATAAACAACATATATACGAAGGGTCATCCCTTTGGTCAATTTTTAGTCGCATTTTCATAATAACCGGTACACTGGTTCCTCAGGGGGTTCAGTTGACAAAACAAAGACTTAAATGAGCGAAAAGTCGACACGAAAAATGTTGTTTTCAATCATCCACCCAAACACTTAATGTGAAAAAGAGTGAAAGTAGGCACAACAATGGCGTCAAATCATTAAAGTTTCAAAACCTGACCTAACACAATGTATTTACCTTTTGGACACAGCAAATAAAGAACTTTTCAAAAGAACATTGGATATGATTTTACTTCTAAACAGTTGACTCAATGCTTATCAGCTTTCTTTTGTAAAGAAAACTTTAACGCATTGCAACAAAACGTGTATTTACACCAAGAACTATTTTGTTTCAAGGCGTAATAATACATTATATTACTTACGTCATAAAGATGTCCAAGGGAAGTAACTGCGTGTTCTCTTTTTACAGTTGTCTCCTTTGAGATGCTCTCAAAGTAAATGATAAGCTAGGTACATGTTTTATCATAAAGTAATAAGTTATTAAGCAGGGTCGTGTTTAGTTTCGACCTAATTTAATTTGGAGGCCTCTTCATTACGTATGTTCGGCCCCACCCTCCGTATATATATATATATATATATATATATATATATATAAATGATGCTTTTTTGGTGTCAAACATTAAAAAATATTTCAACTAAAATTTTTTTTTTTAATATTCTTGGAACTACTTCAATTTTTCATTAGCAACTACATGATATTTTAATAATTTTTTATCCGAAATTTGTATCCTTCAAGAGGTCCGATCGAATTTACCCCCCCACACACACACACACACGCACTATACACATACCGATTTTTTATGTTAATTCACCCAGGTTCTTTTCTGTTAATTCACCCACAAAATAAAAACAATATTTTATTTTATATTTACTAAAATTCACACCAAATTCTCCCAGAGCGAGTCCTGTCGCAGCCACCGTTGGCCACACCTAAACAAAACAAATAGGATGACTTTGACCTTCGCAATCCTTCTACTCCCGGTATTGAACCGGAAGTTAATTAGCAATTAAACAACTATCCCGATATATTTTTTTTTAGTTACAAACATAACATTCGGATAAGGGAATGTTAACGAACATTTGAACAGCATTCGGAATATTTTTATATTTAACGGTTTCTACTCCCAGTAGCCAGGGAGTAAATGAACAAACGTTATTGACATAAATTTAGCTCCTTTTTCGACTAAAAAAAGGCTCCTCGGCCCGGGGGCTAAAACAAGTACATAGGCCCCCATGTTTCTGTAATCCATTATCCTTTCTTTTTTCTACCCCTCCTCGTTTTTTAGGTGACAGATGTCTTCGTTCTCTGTCGAGATCAGATATTCCTCGAATCTGTCTTTTTAATCCAGTTAACCAATATTTCTGTGAGGGGTCCTACTACTAATATTGTTTTGTTTAGTTTCTTGTACATATATCTTTTTTATTGTAATCATTGAGTTTTGATTTTTTTCCCCATCTCCCAATAATTGTATAAATAAAACATCATGCTAGGGATTTCATAGAGAAAATTAGGTATTTTGGTTACCGTGGTGTGGCAGCTAAGAGTAAATGCATTGTTATAGTGAAAGGAAAATTGTAATTACGAATGGGTAACGAGTGAGACTAGCCAGTTTTGATGTAGGACTAAAGAAGACCAGTCTTTTCGCTATTCCCACTTTTTAGCAATTGTGACACATTTTGTATTTTTAATGCAAATAAATATTAAGATCAGGGTGTAGTATCTGCGCGCTGCCCTTTGATCTACTCGGTGCCCCTCTGAGGGATACATTTTGGCATGATCCCGCTTTCTTCGGTTGATCCGCCCTGGAAGTCGTATCATCTCAACTAATCGGCCGTTTAGGGAGGAGGTTTCCATCTGCGGGATGGAATATCTCCGACGATTCTCCCAAATCGTTGAAGCAGACGGCCAGGAAGCAGGAGGTTTCCAACCTTCGTTCTGGATCATCTCCGACGATTCGCCCGAATCGTTGAAGCAGACGGCCAGGAAGCAGGAGGTTTCCAACCTTCGTTCTGGATCATCTCCGACGATTCGCCCGAATCGTTGAAGCAGACGGCAAGGAAGCAGGAGGTTTCCAACCTTCGTTCTGGATCATCTCCGACGATTCGCCCGAATCGTTGAAGCAAACGGCCAGGTGGCAACCATTTCAGCTACAGTTCCGCCATTACGTCCCTGCGCGGCCACTGACCAGCTTCTCATCACCGATACATTAACCAATTTCCCATCATCGACACGTCCAGACCGACAATCAACATGACCGGAACTCAACGTCCCGTCGTCGACACGTCCAGTCCGACCGTCAACATGACCGGAACGATCGCACTTCAACGGCCCGTCGTCGACACGTCCAGTCTGACCGTCGACAGAACAGGAACAACTGCACCTCAACTACCCGTCATCGATGTGTCAAGTCCGACCGTCGACACGTCCGGTCCGGTCCGACCGTCCGTAGATACGACCGGAACAACTTCACCTCAACTATCCGTCATCGATATGTCCAGTTCGACCGTCGACACATCCTGTCCGACCGTCAACATGACCGGAACGATCGCACTTCAACGGCCCGTCATCGACACGTCCAGTCTGACCGTCGACAGAACAGGAACAACCGCACCTCAACTACCCGTCATCGATATGTCAAGTCCGACCGTCGACACGTCCGGTCCGGTCCGACCGTCCGTAGATACGACCGGAACAACTGCACCTCAACTATCCGTCATCGATATGTCCAGTTCGACCGTCGACACATCCTGTCCGACCGTCAACATGACCGGAACGATCGCACTTCAACGGCCCGTCATCGACACGTCCAGTCTGACCGTCGACAGAACAGGAACAACCGCACCTCAACTACCCGTCATCGATATGTCAAGTCCGACCGTCGACACGTCCGGTCCGGTCCGACCGTCCGTAGATACGACCGGAACAACTGCACCTCAACTATCCGTCATCGATATATCCAGTTCGACCGTCGACACATCCTGTACGACCGCACCTCGACGTCGACACGTCCTGAAGGAAAAATAGAAGCAGAATGGCAGTTGAAATAATATTTATATACTCTTCTCAGAAACATACAATAACAATAAAATGTCCAATTTTCCTTGCCGTGAAGTTTGTTTTATAAAGTAATAAAGAGTTCTTAGGGCGATGTGAAATGTGTGAACAGAATTTATGACGGTCAGCTTAATGTGTTTGTGAGTTTGTAGACAAAGGCTTAGCAGGTGGTTGCTGGTTAATCCCTTCTACTGTATGCGTGGATAAGGCCTTAGTTAGAAACTAGAATGTAGAGGACCGTGTGAGTTTGAGTGTTGTTAAATTAGGGACACTTACTGTTTATTCCTGCTAGAAGGTCCAACTACAAGAAAATGGCGGACTCAAATTGAGTACAACCGAAGACGTAAAAAAAAACAAACAAGACCGATATATATATGTCAACAAATATATGTATTAAACAACAAATTTACAAGTGACAAAGACATTAACATTTGTGTTTCTGTGTGGACGTAATTGTATTTTGGTGAATGTTCGTACGTACGTGCATGTCTGTTTCATGGCGTTTTTCCACAAGTGGGCAAAAACGCTGATTTCTACGAGAGATTACATTTTTAAATGTGTCCGCTGAAATGCAAAATAGAAAAGAGAACGAGGCAATAAATTGCCCAATATTTATAGCGTAGAGAGAGAGCGTCCCCTAGTGAACAATTAGGGAATTAAGGAGGAGCTAACTCCAACAAGAACATCAAATATATAGGTGTATAAAACATCAAAAAATAATATTGATTAGAAATAATAAAAAATACTTTTCAAAATAGTCATTATTTTTCTACTCGTGAAATGTAAAATTAACACAGAAAGTGTCTTTTTACGGCTAAAAATAAAAACTTTAAAGACTAAGTGTTGTAAAATATACCTCTGCAAATGCAATGTATGTAAGCAATTCAATGTAAATACAAGGAATAACATGTAGTCAGTTTAATTTTAACAGATCGCCAAATGGGGCTCATGGCAGGTAATGGGTTATGACAGAAGGACTAAAAACTTGCAATAATTATAATATTCTAACAACAAAAAACAAAACAAAAAACTCAAGGTTGCCACAAATGAATTAAAAAAATAATTCTATTCTAGCCATCAGACGAGCTGATAAAGCTTTTATATATATATATATATATATATATATATATATATATATATATATATATATATAATTAGACACACAAGCTTCTCTTGTTTTACAAGTAGTTATAACAATTTTTATGTTAAGCCTAGATAAATTCTATTCAATTGTAGCTGTGAGAGAGTTGGCAAGTTGAATAATATATCTTGATTCGTTAGGAGAGAAAAATTGTCTAGCACGATACAGTGAACCAACTTTCCTAGCAATGTGTCCTAATATATTATTATAATAGTTGCACAAAATATATTACTCATTCCTAATGATTAAAGTTCCGTCATTGTTAATTTTATGTCAATCTCTTTCACAATTTAACTTAGAATGTTATATACCCTTCTTCTTGAGGAAGAGATGTGTTTAGTGTTTTTACATGAGTTCAACCTTGGTTATAATGCTTCTCAAACAGCTCGCAGCATTACGAGAGCATAAACCGAGGGATCTATTTGTGATCAGACTGTGCTGGGCTGGTTTCTGAAATTCCGCAGTAGGGATACGAGTCTGGAAGATCAAGGTGGTAGAAGACGTCGATCTGTAATTGACAATCAACATCTTATGGCGATCATCATCACACACACATACCCCCTTGCAAATTCAAATCTTCAACAGCATTCATTCATTGGACAGGAAGCAACGCTGCTATCTGATGCGACAATTTTATAATCGCTATATTTTCATAGAGTAAATTTTGTGCACTTTTGAGAGAATCGGCTCCCAGAAGTCTCCTCAAAGCTCATGCACTTATTGGTCAGTATCGACCAATCAGATTCTCTGCATATGGAGAATGATTCTTCCCGCGCAGCACTCCTCGTCTAATGACTACCTATAACAGCAAAAGAAAAGAGGAGACGCACTAGTGAGATTTAGCTGCCACAGAAATCCACGACAGTTGAAGCTATGCGCCCATCTTCTCGCTCAACTCACAAACTGCATATTCTTTCACACTTACATAATTTTCCCTCTTGCACGGCAGAACTGTTTAAAAACATTTATAACAGACTAAAGGAGGACTTTAATAGTCAAAGAGAGACAACTCTCGTCTTACTCATTGCATGCTTTTTCGTACACATCCTTTATTGTATGCATTATTGAATACAATTTTTATATATATTGATACCTTTGCCATGTCCCTTTTTTCACATCAGTTTGGTTTCCTAATTAAAATTAAATAAATGTGGTGGAAGTATGGTGATTATCACCAACATCGCATACATACATATAGATCGTACGACAAGCATTCATTAGCTAATCTCAAAACTAGCTCGCTGATTGGTCAATTCCGTCCAATCAAATCGCCTGCACGTGAGGAATGAAATTTCCCGCACAGTAAGTTTTGAGCCTGTCACATATTACACCATCTTATATAAACAAAACACGAGTGGGCCTTTTCTCTTTTTTTCTCTTCCACCGTCTCTTTTTCGTCACTCTTGCGTCTCATTCCTTGCTGCCAAAATGTAACCTTCAAGAACTCCCGTCTTGACCATGCGGTCAGACGTTAAAGAACATTATCAACATTCACGCAAGTATGAACATCAGAACAAAGAAAATCAATTGTTATGTTTTGAACCATTACGTTCTGTCTTGTATTTTATACTATGTGCTATTTTACGTCAAATATAAATTACATTGTGACCGCCACATTGGATAGCGACTTCCAGCGTCTTTGCATGTTCTTTTCCACGTCTGTCCTAGTCAACGTTAAATAATTGTGGTGGAATCCGTTACATCTGATTGGTCATCCTTCACATTCATATTGCTGACCCGTCGTTCATCACGGAACCTGCCACAATCTGAAAACACTAGTTGAATAAAACCCACATCAAAGCGCCAGAGAAATAAATGTCTTATATAATGGATGTCGGCATTTCAACAATATCAGACTATCTCGAGAAACTTGGTAATGTGAAAAGCTCAGTGAAAGTCAAAAAGTTTAATGTTTTGAGGTGTGTTTGATGCGGTATCTGCGAAATTCGAATTATATATTTTTTGATCGAATGGTGACTATTGATGAGAAATGGATATTTTATGACAATCATAAATAATTAGCACGATGATTTGATCATGACAAAGGACCCACACACTTTCCAGAATCGAAATTGTACCAACAGAAGATTATGGCGACAGTCTGGTGTTCCGCCATATAGCGTTCTCCATGACAGTTTTCTGGAATCTAACCAGAGCATCACTGCATAAGCTTACAGCCAGCAACTGGGTGTAAAGCATACTCAGTTAAGCAAAATGTGACCGGCACTGGTTAACCGACGAACTCCAATTCTGTTTCATTACAATGCTCGGCTATGTTGCCAGAATGACACTACAGAAGCTCACCGACTTGGGTTACGAGACTTTGCCACATCCACCTTATTCCCGATCTCTCGGCCCCTGACTACCACTTTTTCAAGCAATTTGACAAGTTTTTAAGCCCAAAGATGCAGAAACTGCATTCAAAAATTTATTGACATCCAAATCTTTAGAGTTGTCGGAGTTAGCTCCTCCTCAGTTCCTTAATCCTTCAACAGGAGTCTCTCTTCCCTCGCTATAAATACTGGGTGACACTTTCTTTCTGTTTTTTTCGACTTGGGCCGCTACCTCGCGCGGAGGCGAGGTAAAATCTCTATTTTTCCACTTAGGCCAATATGTGACCTCTCACAGATACTGTGTTTCCCAAATTCTCGGAACGCGCTAAGAACAATACACGTACGTACGAACACTTACAACACACACATAATTTCTCCATACAAACAATATGTAACTGTTCATGTCTTTGTTTAACTTGTTATTAATATATATTTGTTTACATATATATATATATATATATATATATATATATATATATATCGGTCTTGTTTGTTTTCTTTGGACTTAATTAAAGTCCGACATTCTTATGTAGCTGGACCCGCCAGCAGGAAAGTTTAACCTTCTGATATCTCTTCACCCCCATGGTCCACTACAGAGTTTTAGCGTAATGGCATAGATAACCTTGTAACTTGAAAGCAGAAATGTATAAATATTCCGGGTTCCCATTCTGACTGATTTTAAACACTGTTTAAATATATTCATTCATAATTAATAAAAGTTGATTCTAAAATCGGACATTATTTTCCGAACAGTCTAGGTTCGAACGAGATGTAACGGAAGCGAATTCTATACTGAATACATTTTCTTCGTGTCACCACAATAATTCTGTAGGAATACAAAAGGCGATTACCTCCCTTTGGTAGAGATAAGTCACTTGGGTCACGTGACGACCACTTAGTGGCATCACTTCATACAGTGACCAGAGTTAATCCCAAAATATCACAGAGGCATAGATAACCTTGTAACTTGATAGCAGAAATGTATAAATATTTAGGGTTCCCATTCTGACTGATTTTAAACAGTTTAAATACATTCATTCATAATTAATAAAAGTTGATTATAAAATCGGACGTTATTTTCTGAACAACCAAAAAAATAAAACCAGCAATAAAACATATCCTTGCCTCACTCACTCCTTTGACGAGTTTTGTGTAACTATAAAAAAAATTATTTCAACCCAAACAAGACAATAAAGCCATTAGGATGAAAAGAGTTACTGAGAATGAAAGAAATGGAGGACATTAATAGAACAAGATTCAAGGGGACAGAAGATAAGGATTGACATCGTATTTAATTTTTTGAAGATCCTTGTTGTCAGGAAAGCAGGAAGTGAGCTCCACATGCAAGAAGTGCAAGAGAAAGAACTATTAGCAGTGAAATTATGAGACCTAGCTGATAATCTAGTACCAATATCTTTCTTCCTGCAAATCAAGCTTTCCTCATCATTCAAGTAGCTTATATAGCTGCATTTTTTTTTTCTTACCAAAAATCAAACAAGTAGTGAAAACTTGTTTCTCTTTGTTGCGGGCAGTATGTACATTGGTGTTTGAGTTAGGAAACACGTGTCTCCTGGAATGTTTATGCCACAACAAAAATGGCAAACTAGCATGTGTGTCCCGGTAATAAAATACAAAGAAACAACTAAAACAATATATATACAAACACCTGATACTGTATTATTAA
>OZ038509.1:55761850-55851850 GCA_964036315.1 Acanthosepion esculentum | reverse complement strand
GGAGGGAGAATAATGATTTTTCCAGATACAAGTCCTATTTAACCCATAACTAGGAGAGATGGATTCACATCTTTCCCAAGGGTATTTGTGCAAGTGAATATAATGAACATGGCTGCAATTCAAACTCAGCTCTGATTTTTCATTGTGAGCCAACATGCCACCCACAACTTACATAACGATAGTGGTAAAGGCCCAAAGTTTTTTCACACAATGCATCGATGAAGTCATGTAGATTCAATGTTACACAATTTATTATTTGTAGCTTTTGTCTTCAACATCCATCATTTTCTTGCAGTAAGTTTCTAAGTGAAATGTTGCTGAACATTTTGGACACACTGCTCCAACATGAAGTTGATATTTTTCATATCACATCAACAACATCGGGAGTTATTTACATCATTGTCATGATCTTTTGTTAATTTACCAAATTTTAGTGACTAAGTAATGTCCTGATCTGCCCACAGACTAGAAAGCTGCCATTTCTTCCAGCCAGTGGGGAGAATCCTTTCTCCCCACAAGAACAATTGTAGCCAAAACGTGTATGCACATGCAAGTAACCAGGACCCACCAGATTCTAAATATTCATATACACTATCCCATATAAACATTCCCTTGTACAGGGTGAGACAAAAATCACGAACCGTAGGGGTTAATGGATAGGTCAAAAAGGTCCTGTTGAATGGTCACTGAGATCACCAGACTTCACACCCTTAAATTTCTTTTTCTGTGGAACTATATGAAATCAGTTGCTCATCAGATGCGCTGTAGAAATATTGAGGAACTTAAAGAATTAAATTATGAACACAGTAAAATGATAGGGAGAAACACTGATATAATGAAGCATACAAGCACAGAATTGAAATGAGTTATAAAAAAAAAAAAAAAAAATTTTGAACAATTAACTGATAAATAAAATTTCCACATGTAACATTACTTTCAATACATTATCCCTATGATGCACAACTTTTGTCTCTTGTGTATTCCAAATCATCTCTACCTCACTTGCAATACTTTTTTTTTTGAAAAAGAAAAAAAATCTTAGCCTTAGCATGTATGTAAAAACTAGTGTTATTAGCAAAAACAATTGTAGAAAGTTAATATAAAAAAAAATTGCACATACTATATACAGTGTTTGTAAAATGGTGGTGTGAAAAGTAAATCTTCATGACTTATTTAACAAGAGACGTCTTTTTTCAAATGTGCACACATGACTGGAAGTAAACAATATTCAATTAACTAGAATTTAGGGGGAGGAGAGAGAGAAACTTCAGGATCTCCAAAATAGAGATGGGTTTGCAACAAAATTTGCCTTCATAGAGATTTAGTTGTGTAAATTCAATTTTTTTGTTATTGGAATCCTTTCTGGAAAGAAAAGCAAAAACAAAAAACCCAACAAAGTTTCCTGTTAATCACAAAGTGATTTTATTCATTTTTCTTTTCGTTCCCCTTTATACAGATTCTTGAACTGGTGGTTCGTAACCCTCAGGCCTGTTGAGTCTGTCACCCGTTTCGGTCCCAGTACCACCTGCTGAGCCTTTGCCTTCTCCATGCATTTCCATCAGTTTACCGAGGTCGAATTTTGGTTTCTTAAGGACCTTTACTTTCCTGATGAAGACATCGTGCAAGGGGTAGATGCCTTGGCAGGCTTTTTCAATATCCTTTCCAATACTGTCAGGAATGAGCTTGTTGACTACTTCTTTCATGTCATTAGAAGCAACCTCACGTGTAATAATGTCTAACATCTTCTTCCTGATTAGTTTCACCTGAGAGAAAAAAAAAAAAAAAAAAAAAAGTTGAGATTTTCCGTATTCTTTTCTTTCCAAATAATTAAAATACTTACAAAAAGACAACACGAAAGTAAATACTTTGGTAAAATTGCAGATTAGGACCCAGAAACCAATTTAAAAAACGAAGTATCATTTTTGTTGTAAAAAAAGAATGAAAAAAAAAGCATGAATATTCCAAAAACAGCATTAAAAATTTCGAGGAAATCTACCTTTTAGTAGATATCGACAATCTTGGTTTCTGGGTGCTAGTCTGCAATTTTACTACCTAGCAACAATGATGCACTAAAATAAGTAACCAAGTAACCGTTCTTAAGTTCTCTGTATTAGGTCTTATGTGACTTTTGGAAATTCAGAATATGAGTCCAAGTAAAGCAATCTAAGGGAGATGATCCAATATTTGGTATGCGAAAAACGTTTTGAGCGGTTTAAAAAAAATATAAAAATCTTAATTTTCCAAGCGATAAAGACTTTTTGGATATTAATTCCCCAACCACCCAAAAATATTCCTCAACCGGAGACCCACATCTACAAGTGGGGATCAATAACTTCGCGGCCTGATGGAATTATCACTTGAAAAGTTTAAGTTGTGGAGAAGAACTGAATTAAGTGCATTGACAAAGATGAAGATTGTGCTGAAACACAAATGCTCCTCCATCCCAAGCATTGACTTCTTAATATACATTTTTTTCTCTATGAACAGATCAGGGTATTTAAAACTAAAAATCTCAAAGAGCCGATTCTAAAATGTCCCCCACCCAATGTGTCAGTTTTAATGTTTACATAAACAATTTAAATCCGTGTTGAGGGGAAGGGGGTGACTTTTAAAATTATAATTTTTTTTCTTCCAAACATCTGTTTAATATTCCCTCCACCTTATTTTTTAAATGTTAGGGGAAAATAAAAGCTTTTTTTAAGCATAAAAACAATTTTAATTCGCCATCATCCGTAAAAATTCATAAATTTCCCAACTTTACGAATAATTTTATAAGTAAATAATGAAAATAAGTTCAAGAATTTCATTTTTGATAGAGTAATTAAAAGAAAATGCAAATTAATTGTTAAACTTCACTTCAGTACTTTAAAAAATTGATTAACAAGTTATTTTTAAGCCCAAGGTAAATTGAATATTACAAATATTTAAATAATTAAATTTAGTTTTATTGTAAAACTTTTATAAAGATACGAAGGTAAGAAATTAGAAATATCACATTTAAGTTTTTCTTTTTTAGAAAAAAAAAAAAAATAGTGAAAAAAAAGTAACCACGTGAACGACTCGTTAATTAAGCAAAAATTTTAAACTATTTTTAAAAATTATCTACTTCCGTTTTACAATGAATTGTAAGCGAAATTAATCAGACTTAAAGCTAAGAAATTATACGGTATCTAAAAAGACACTGTATATCGTAAATAAAACAAGTAATCAAAAGGATAAAAATTTGTTAATAAGTAAAGAAAACCAACAAAATACGAAGTGCACCGCCATTAATACATTTCTATGGCACATGGAAGGCTTAACCATACCGGTAAAATTTAAATTAAAAAAACACACCGGCATTTTAACCAATTAAATAAATAAAAGATGTTAAGAAAAATAGAGTAAGATTAAACATTTTTTTCTTACCTGGGCGTGCTGAGCATAGCAAGTCTTTTTACTTTGGTTAGGCTTTTTCTTGGTAAAGCCAATACAAAACATCCTAAGAAGGTAGCCATCTGTAGTTCGGACATCGACATGTGCCTGAATCAAGGTCTGCCATTTCTTAACCATCGAACACAGCTTGTCTCTAGTGAGATCCATGCCATGGAAATTGGTGAGAACATTTTTGCCCTGGACTTCCTCAGCAATTAATCTCATCTTACGGAAAGCAATTTCATCATTCTGCAAATCGGCCAGAGACACTTCGAACACGCGGCCCTTCAAACCCTCAGAAGCGATCTTTGTACCTTGTGTTCTTGTTACTAATGTTTTACCCACTTGCCTGATGTTAAACATGCTAGGAGCCTTAATGTCGTACCAGTCTTTCTTGGTGAAAGGGTCTATAGCCTTCTTTTTTTGACCCTTTTTACCACCTTTTGTTAAGCGCTTATTTTTACCGACCGCCATGGCGAACGTTCAGAAGCAAGAAAGGCTGAGAAAATCCAGACCACGTGGTACATAAAATCTCGGCTAAAATCTCGTTTTTCTTCTCGTAGGACAAAAAAAATGAGAGTCTGACGGATAGCCTCCCTTTATAGAAAGGAATCACAGACTAATTTCTAATTAATAACAATTCGTGCATTCGCTTCGTATGAAAAGTATTTTAAAAAGTTTCATTATAATAATAATAATAATATTATTAATTAATTAATTATTTACTGTTATGGTGATAATTTTTTAGGCACTACTTAAACTGGGCCACTCATAAAAATAACGTTATTTTGATCTTTCTTAGGCCGGACACTTGTCAGAATCAAAAAATATTGATTAGTTATCGATTTAGAATGGGGGGGGGGGTTCTGTTCATATAGTGACACAGTGTCAAATTGATCCCTGATTTTGAAGAGTTATCGGGATTGTTTGAAACTGCTTACGTCACTGGAACAGGGTTTGTTTTTTTTTGCAAAGAGAAAACAACGGGTTTTTATGTTTTTAGTTAAAATAAAAAAAATATCTAAAGCAAACGATAAGAATTGTCTGACGAAACAGATTTTTTTCACGAAGACTTGTCATTAAAGAATGAACAGATCTACACATTTTAAATTAAAGAACAGATTTGTCCTAAAAGTACAAAAATGGTTACTCAAAAATTGCTTCTCTTCCAGAATGGCAAATTAAAAAAATTCTTCAACTATTTCCGAAGAATAGTTAACATTAAGGGGTGGAGGTGAATTTTATTTACATACATTTGTTTATTCTTCATTTAATATAAATAATTAAAATCCCCTAATGTTTGTGCACGTGATTCAGAAACTCCACCAAAAGTTAAAAAAAAAAACAAAAGAAAAGATTTAAAGAAAACTTCTTTTAAAGATCCTGAAAAAAAAGCAGTTCACAGATATCAATGAAGTAAACACAGATTCAAATGTGACATTTGTAAACAAAATGATTAATTTCCCATAACACTTTAAAAGTCAGAGATCAATTTGGCACTGTATCAATATTATGAAAAGGAGCCCCCCTTCTAAATTGATAACTAATCGATATTTTTTATTCTGACAATATATATATATATATATATATATATATATATATATATGCACATTTCATTAAAAACGACTGACAAGGTGCTTTTATTTAGTTTTTTATATAATTTCTCGTGCGATCTAATGTTTTTCTTTTCAGAGGATAAATTATATAAAAACTGTCCGAATGTTCTTTTTATCCGAGCGCTTTCGGCTATACATTTAGCCATTTTCAAGGATTATAATTTCAACTGTTAGAATTAGAAATAGAAATAGTTTGTTATATGTATGTTTTATAAAGTGATTCATTTTTTTTTTGTTTCAAAACACGGTCAAGATATTATGTCCATGTTCAAAGTTAATATTATTAAGTGTTGGTTTGTTTGTTTTTATTAGTAAGGCTTCCATTATTTTTAGCCTTTTTTTGCAAGTGCAAGCACTCGGATAAAAAGAACATTCGGACAGTTTTTATATAATTTATCCTCTGAAAAGAAAAACTTTATTAGATCGCACGAGAAATTATATAAAAAACTAAATAAAAGCACCTTGTCAGTCGTTTTTAATGAAATGTGCATGAAAGAAGGATTGCTGCCTAAATACACAAATATATATATATATATATATATATATATACAGGGTAACCCGTATATAAGAGAGCTGTCGGGACCGGATAAGAAGTATCTTATATCCGGGTTTCTCTTATATCCGGGTTTGGTCTATTTTGTTCTATTAACACAGGCTCTAATTTGGGACCAGATAAAATCTCTCTTATATCCGGGGTTTCTCCTATATCCGGGTCTCTTATATCCGGGTTACACTATATATATATATATATATATATATATATATATATATGGGCACATCGCAACCTAACGGAAATATACTAAAGCTAATGTACAAAAAATTATTTTAAAAAGAAAATATTCGCTATTTTTTACACATGGACAAGTATATGTAAAAAGTGTCTTTTAATATTTACCTATGTGTAAATTTATTGTATTGTTGCTATTATTTGCATCCATTATCACTGTTATTTATTTTTGCCAAAAACAATAGCAGAGTAGTAGAGAGCCTAGTTAACAATACTATTTAACTCATAGCAAGGAGTAGAAGAGATGGATTCATAACTTTTTCAAAGGCATTTGTGTGACAGTGAATGCAACAGACTAGGCTGTAATTTTAACTTAGTTCACTGATTCCACTACCCATACCAATATCCATTACCCAACTGGCACATGACTTCTGCAGAGATACAGAAGTTAATTATCTTTCTTTAAAAGGAAGAATTTACTTAAGAGACAAAGAGCCGTTAAGAGTCATGTGACAGCCTGTTAGAGACAGCAGTTCAATTGGTATATAATTTCCCACTTGTAACAAATTTACAAATTATTTCTATCACAAATACAAATAAAGTTATAAATTTTTTAAAGTGCACACAAACTTTATGGACACCCTGTACTAAGTTTACCTTTTAGTGATGACAGCTAGCCTGCTTTGGGTTGGCAAATCTGTAATTACACTAACCCTTCATATTTTAAATCTTTTGAACAATTATAAATTAATGAGTAAAATTAATATTAAAAAGAAAAAAAAACTATATATGAAGAATTTATGTAAATGAACATTGAATTTTTTAAGTCCTTCAACATTGTATGATATTGTGGGGATTATCTAACCTTGTCTGGCTCATGTCTATATCACGTTGAAACACCAGTTCATGTATGATCACTAGAGTTAAGCAATGCTGAGGCTGATCAGTACTGCTTTGAAATACCAGGTGCTCTAAGCTTGGATGTGTGGGTGGTGTAATGGATAATGGCTCAAAATTATTAAACAGAATGCCAAGTTCCAATTTCAATTTGATTCATTATATTTGTTTACACACAAATACCCTTGGGAAAAGTATGAATCCATCTCTTCTCCCCCCAGCTGGGAGTTAATTAAAAATACATCTATCACTAAATCATTTTTATCTTAAAAAAAACATTAAAAAATTCTTACAATCTAAAATTATTTTTTGTGGCTTTAAATAAGCTGCAAAGGGTTATTGTAGCCCTTTACTACTCCGCCCATATGACCAAGGGCTGACATTATGTCTTCATCACCTTGAGCTTTACTTCATTGTGTTGCCTCACACCCTGCAATTTAAGTTCATTTAGTTTCATGATAAGCCTAATGACTTTTTAGTTCTTTCAGTGTTACAGAATACGCATTGTGAACATTTTTATACCTTTGATCTTGTGTAGCACATCTCAGTTTATTTTTCTTGAGAATTTTAGTACTTCCCAGGAACAGTTAATGTTTACACTCCCTTTCCATATAACATGGTGACTTCTTGCCAAACCCATCACAGAGGGGACAAGGAGGACGAGAAATACATTGTGGCCAGGGAACTTGGATGGGTTATGTATTGAGTTACATTCCCATTTATTTTTGTGTACCAACTGGATGCTAGTCGGGCTTTCTTATCCTTTCTTACTTCTGGCACTCTTGTCCTTCATTATTTCTGGCTACGATGGGCGCTTATCTTCTGGCAACTTCCGGTATTCCCAGCCTTTACTATTTCTGGCTACTATAGACTCATTTTCTGGCATCTTACTCCCGGCGTTCCAAGCATTTACTACTTCCAGCTACCACAGATCCTTACTTCCAGCATTTCTAGCCTTTGCTACTTCCAATGAACATGAACCCTTACTTCGGGCTATCACAGACACTTATCTTCCAGCATCTCACTTCAGGCATTCCTAGCCTTCATTACTTCTGGCTCTTACCTCAACCTAACTCACTTGGTTGATCTATGTCAACACACCAGCTCAAAACAGCCCTGAAATTCCAGCTGCTCATTTGTCCCTACTTCCAGCATCAGTATCTCAACCTAACTCACTTGGTTGATCTATGGTAACGCACCTGCTAACAACAGCCCTGAAATTCCAGCTGCTCATTTGTCCCTACTTCCAGCATCAGTATCTCGACCTAACTCACTTGGTTGATCTATGTTAAGGCATCTGGTCACAACAGCCCTGAAATTACAGCTGCTCATTGGTCCCTACTTCCAGCATCAGTATCTCGACCTAACTCACTTGGTTGATCTATGTTAACGCACCTGCTCACAACAGTCCTAAAATTCCAGTTGCACATTGGCCCCTACTTCCAGCATCAGTATCTCAATCTAACACACTTGGCTGATCTATGTTAACGCACCTGCTAACAACAGCCCTGAAATCCCAGCTGTTCATTGGTCCCTACTTCCAGCATCAGTATCTCAACCTAACTCACTTGGTTGATCTATGTTAACGCACCTGCTAACAACAGCCCTGAAATCCCAGCTGTTCATTGGTCCCTACTTCCAGCATCAGTATCTCAACCTAACTCACTTGGTTGATCTATGTTAACGCACCTGCTAACAACAGCCCTGAAATCCCAGCTGCTCATTGGTCCCTACTTCCAGCATCAGTATCTCAACCTAACTCATTTGGTTTATCTATGTTAACGCACATGCTCACAACAGCCCTAAAATTCCAGCTGCTCATTGGTCCCTACTTCCAGCATCAGTATCTCAACCTAACTCACGTGGTTAATCTATGTTAACGCACATGCTCACAACAGCCCTAAAATTCCAGCTGCTCATAGGTCCCTACTTCCAGCATCAGTATCTCAACCTAACTCACTTGGTTGATCTATGTTAACGCACCTGCTAACAACAGCCCTGAAATCCCAGCTGCTCATTGGCCCCTACTTCCAGCATCAGTATCTCAACCTAACTCACTTGGTTGATCTATGTTAACGCACCTGCTCAGAACAGCCCTGAAATCCCAGCTGTTCATTGGTCCCTACTTCCAGCATCAGTATCTCAATGTAACTCACTTTGTTGATCTATGTTAACGCACCTGCTCACAACAGTCCTAAAATTCCAGTTGCACACTGGCCCCTACTTCCAGCATCAGTATCTCAATCTAACTCACTTTGTTGATCTATGTTAACGCACATGCTCACAACAGCCCTGAAATTCCAGCTGCTCATTAGTCCCTACTTCCAGCATCAGTATCTCAACCTAACTCACTTTGTTGATCTATGTTAACGCACCTGCTAACAGCAGCCCTGAAATCCCAGCTGCTCATTGGTACCTGCTTCCAGCATCAGTATCTCAACCTAACTCACTTTGTTGATCTATGTTAACGCACATGCTCACAACAGCCCTAAAATTCCAGCTGCTCATTAGTCCTTACTTCCAGCATCAGTATCTCAATCTAACTCACTTTGTTGATCTATGTTAACGCACCTGCTAACAACAGCCCTGAAATCCCAGCTGCTCATTGGTCTCTACTTCCAGCAAAAGTAACTCAACCTAACACACTTGGTTGATCTATGTTAACGCACCTGCTAACAACAGCCCTGAAATTACAGCTGCTCATTAGTCCTTGCTTCCAGCATCAGTTTCTCAATCTAACTCACTTTGTTGATCTATGTTAACGCACCTGCTAACAACAGCCCTGAAATCCCAGCTGCTCATTGGTCTCTACTTCCAGCAAAAGTAACTCAACCTAACTCACTTGGTTGATCTATGTTAACGCACCTGCTAACAACAGCCCTGAAATTCCAGCTGCTCATTAGTCCCTACTTCCAGCATCAGTATCTCAACCTAACTCCCTTTGTTGATCTATGTTAACGCACCTGCTAACAACAGCCCTGAAATCCCAGCTGCTCATTTCTTCTACTTCCAGCATCAGTATCTCAACCTAACTCACTTTGTTGATCTATGTTAACGCACCTGCGAAAAACAGCCCTGAAATCCCAGCTGCTCATTGGTCCCTACTTCCAGCATCAGTATCTCTACCTAACTAACTTGGTTGATGTATGTTAACGCACCTGCTAACAGCAGCCCTGAAATCCCAGCTGCTCATTGGTCCCTACTTCCAGCATCTGTATCTCAACCTAACTCACTTGGTTGATCTATGTTAACGCACCTGCGAACAACAGCCCTGAAATCCCAGCTGCTCATGGGTCCCTACTTCCAGCAAAAGTATCTCAACCTAACTCACTTGGTTGATCTATGTTAACGCACCTGCTAACAACAGCCCTGAAATCCCAGCTGCTCATTGGTCCCTACTTCCAGCATCAGTATCTCCACCTAACTCACTTGGTTGATCTATGTTAACGCACCTGCTAACAACAGCCCTGAAATCCCAGTTGCTCATTGGTCCCTACTTCCAGCATCAGTATCTTAACCTAACTCACTTGGTTGATCTATGTTAACGCACCTGCTCAGAACAGCCCCGAAATTCCAGCTGTTCATTGGTCCCAACTTCCAGCATCAGTATCTCAACCTAACTCACTTGGATGATCTATGTTAACACACCTGCTAACAACAGCCCTGAAATCCCAGCTGCTCATTGGTCCCTACTTCCAGCATCAGTATCTCTACCTAACTCACTTGGTTGATCTATGTTAACGCACCTGCTAACAACAGCCCTGAAATCCCAGCTGCTCATTGGTCCCTACTTCCAGCATCAGTATCTCAACCTAACTCACTTTGTTGATCTATGTTAACGCACCTGCTAACAACAGCCCTGAAATTCCAGCTGCTCATTGGTCCCTACTTCCAGCATCAGTATCTCAACCTAATTCCCCTGGGTTGATCTATGTTAACGCACCTGCTAACAACAGCCCTGAAATTCCAGCTGCTCATTGGTCCCTACTTCCAGCATCAGTATTTCAACCTAACTCACTTGGTTGATCTATGTTAACGCACATGCTCACAACAGCCCTAAAATTCCAGCTGTTCATTGGTCCCTACTTCCAGCATCAGTATCTCAACCTAACTCACGTGGTTGATCTATGTTAACGCACCGCCTCACAACAGCCCTGAAATTCCAGCTGCTCATTGGTCCCTACTTCCAGAATCTGTATCTCAACCTAACTCACTTGGTTGATCTATGTTAACGCACATGCTCACAACAGCCCTAAAATTCCAGCTGTTCATTGGTCCCTACTTCCAGCATCAGTATCTCAACCTAACTCACTTGGTTGATCTATGTTAACGCACATGCTCACAACAGCCCTAAAATTCCAGCTGCTCATTGGTCCCTACTTCCAGCATCAGTATTTCAACCTAACTCACTTGGTTGATCTATGTTAACGCACATGCTCACAACAGCCCTAAAATTCCAGCTGCTCATTGGTCCCTACTTCCAGCATCAGTATTTCAACCTAACTCACTTGGTTGATCTATGTTAACGCACATGCTCACAACAGCCCTAAAATTCCAGCTGTTCATTGGTCCCTACTTCCAGCATCAGTATCTCAACCTAACTCACGTGGTTTATCTATGTTAACGCACCTCCTCACAACAGCCCTGAAATTCCAGCTGCTCATTTGTCCCTACTTCCAGCATCAGTATCTCAACCTAACTCACTTGGTTGATCTATGTTAACGCACATGCTCACAACAGCCCTAAAATTCCAGCTGCTCATTGGTCCCTACTTCCAGCATCAGTATTTCAACCTAACTCACTTGGTTGATCTATGTTAACGCACATGCTCACAACAGCCCTAAAATTCCAGCTGCTCATTGGTCCCTACTTCCAGCATCAGTATCTCAACCTAACTCACTTCGTTGATCTATGTTAACGCACATGCTCACAACAGCCCTAAAATTCCAGCTGCTCATTGGTCCCTACTTCCAGCATCAGTATTTCAACCTAACTCACTTGGTTGATCTATGTTAACGCACCTGCTAACAACAGCCCTGAAGTCCCAGCTGCTCATTGGTCCCTACTTCCAGCATCAGTATCTCAACCTAACTCACTTGGTTGATCTATGTTAACGCACATGCTAACAACAGCCCTAAAATTCTAGCTGCTCATTGGTCCCTACTTCCAGAATCAGTATCTCAACCTAACTCACGTGGTTGATCTATGTTAACGCACATGCTCACAACAGCCCTAAAATTCCAGCTGTTCATTGGTCCCAACTTCCAGCATCAGTATCTCAACCTAACTCACTTGGTTGATCTATGTTAACGCACATGCTCACAACAGCCCTGAAATCCCAGCTGCTCATTGGTCCCTACTTCCAGCATCAGTATCTCAACCTAACTCACTTGGTTGATCTATGTTAACGCACATGCTAACAACAGCCCGAAAATTCCAGCTGCTCATTGGTCCCTACTTCCAGAATCAGTATCTCAACCTAACTCACGTGGTTGATCTATGTTAACGCATATGCTCACAACAGCCCTAAAATTCCAGCTGTTCATTGGTCCCAACTTCCAGCATCAGTATCTCAACCTAACTCACTTAGTTGATCTATGTTAACGCACATGCTCACAACAGCCCTAAAATTCCAGCTGCTTATTGGTCCCTACTTCCAGCATCAGTATTTCAACCTAACTCAGTTGGTTGATCTATATTAAAGCACATCCTCACAACAGCCCTGAAATTCCAGCTGCTCATTGGTCCCTACTTCCAGCATCAGTATTTCAACCTAACTCACTTGGTTGATCTATGTTAACGCACCTGCTAACAACAGCCCTGAAATCCCAGCTGCTCATAGGTCCCTACTTCCAGCATCAGTATCTCAATCTAACTCACTTTGTTGATCTATGTTAACGCACCTGCTAACAACAGCCCTGAAATCCCATCTTCTCATTGGTCCCTACTTCCAGCATCAGTATTTCAACCTAACTCACTTGGTTGATCTATGTTAATGCATCTGCTAACAACAGCCCTGAAATCCCAGCTGCTCATTGGTCCCTACTTACAGCATCTGTATCTCAATCTAACTCACTTTGTTGATCTATGTTAACGCACCTGCTAACAACAGCCCTGAAATCCCAGCTGCTCATTGGTCCCTACTTCCAGCATCAGTATCTCAACCTAACTCACTTGGTTGATGTATGTTAACGCACCTGCTAACAACAGCCCTGAAATCCCAGCTGCTCATTGGTCCCTACTTCCAGCATCAGTATCTCAACCGAACTCACTTGGTTGATCTATGTTAACGCACATGCTCACAACAGCCCTAAAATTCCAGCTGTTCATTGGTCCCTACTTCCAGCATCAGTATCTCAACCTAACTCACTTGGTTGATCTATGTTAACGCACATGCTCACAACAGCCCTGAAATTCCAGCTGCTCATTGGTCCCTACTTCCAGAATCAGTATCTCTACCTAACTCACTTGGTTGATCTATGTTAACGCACATGCTCACAACAGCCCTGAAATCCCAGCTGCTCATTGGTCCCTACTTCCAGAATCAGTATCTCAACCTAACTCACGTGGTTGATCTATGTTAACACACATACTAACAACAGCCCTAAAATTCCAGCTGCTCATTGGTCCCTACTTCCAGCATCAGTATTTCAACCTAACTCACTTGGTTGATGTATGTTAACGCACCTGCTAACAACAGCCCTGAAATCCCAGCTGCACATTGGTCCCTACTTCCAGCATCAGTATCTCTACCTAACTCACTTGGTTGATCTATGTTAACGCACATGCTCACAACAGCCCTGAAATCCCAGCTGCTCATTAGTCCCTACTTCCAGCATCAGTATCTCAACCTAACTCACTTGGTTGATCTATGTTAACGCACCTGCTAACAACAGCCCTGAAATCCCAGCTGCTCATTGGTCCCTACTTCCAGCATCAGTATCTCTACCTAACTCACTTTGTTGATCTATGTTAACGCACCTGCTAACAACAGCCCTGAAATCCCAGCTGCTCATTGGTCCCTACTTCCAGCATCAGTATTTCAACCTAACTCACTTTGTTGATCTATGTTAACGCATCTGCTAACAACAGCCCTGAAATCCCAGCTGCTCATTGGTCCCTACTTACAGCATCTGTATCTCAATCTAACTCACTTTGTTGATCTATGTTAACGCACCTGCTAACAACAGCCCTGAAATCCCAGCTGCTTATTGGTCCCTACTTCCAGCATCAGTATCTCAACCTAACTCACTTGGTTGATGTATGTTAACGCACCTGCTAACAACAGCCCTGAAATCCCAGCTGCTCATTGGTCCCTACTTCCAGCATCAGTATCTCAACCGAACTCACTTGGTTGATCTATGTTAACGCACATGCTCACAACAGCCCTAAAATTCCAGCTGTTCATTGGTCCCTACTTCCAGCATCAGTATCTCAACCTAACTCACTTGGTTGATCTATGTTAACGCACCTGCTAACAACAGCCCTGAAATCCCACCTGCTCATTGGTACCTACTTCCAGCATCAGTATCTCTACCTAACTCACTTGGTTGATCTATGTTAACGCACATGCTCACAACAGCCCTGAAATCCCAGCTGCTCATTAGTCCCTACTTCCAGCATCAGTATCTCAACCTAACTCACTTGGTTGATCTATGTTAACGCACCTGCTAACAACAGCCCTGAAATCCCAGCTGCTCATTGGTCCCTACTTCCATCATCAGTATTTCAACCTAACTCACTTGGTTGATCTATGTTAACGCATCTGCTAACAACAGCCCTGAAATCCCAGCTGCTCATTGGTCCCTACTTACAGCATCTGTATCTCCATCTAACTCACTTTGTTGATCTATGTTAACGCACCTGCTAACAACAGCCCTGAAATCCCAGCTGCTCATTGGTCCCTACTTCCAGCATCAGTATCTCAACCTAACTCACTTGGTTGATGTATGTTAACGCACCTGCTAACAACAGCCCTGAAATTCCAGCTGCTCATTGGTCCCTACTTCCAGCATCAGTATCTCAACTGAACTCACTTGGTTGATCTATGTTAACGCACATGCTCACAACAGCCCTAAAATTCCAGCTGTTCATTGGTCCCTACTTCCAGCATCAGTATCTCAACCTAACTCACTTGGTTGATCTATGTTAACGCACCTGCTAACAACAGCCCTGAAATCCCAGCTGCTCATTGGTCCCTACTTCCAGCATCAGTATTTCAACCTAACTCACTTTGTTGATCTATGTTAACGCATCTGCTAACAACAGCCCTGAAATCCCAGCTGCTCATTGGTCCCTACTTACAGCATCTGTATCTCAATCTAACTCACTTTGTTGATCTATGTTAACGCACCTGCTAACAACAGCCCTGAAATCCCAGCTGCTTATTGGTCCCTACTTCCAGCATCAGTATCTCAACCTAACTCACTTGGTTGATGTATGTTAACGCACCTGCTAACAACAGCCCTGAAATCCCAGCTGCTCATTGGTCTCTACTTCCTGCATCAGTATCTCAACCGAACTCACTTGGTTGATCTATGTTAACGCACATGCTCACAACAGCCCTAAAATTCCAGCTGTTCATTGGTCCCTACTTCCAGCATCAGTATCTCAACCTAACTCACTTGGTTGATGTATGTTAACGCACCTGCTAACAACAGCCCTGAAATCCCAGCTGCTCATTGGTACCTACTTCCAGCATCAGTATCTCTACCTAACTCACGTGGTTGATCTATGTTAACGCACATGCTCACAACAGCCCTGAAATCCCAGCTGCTCATTAGTCCCTACTTCCAGCATCAGTATCTCAACCTAACTCACTTGGTTGATCTATGTTAACGCACCTGCTAACAACAGCCCTGAAATCCCAGCTGCTCATTGGCCCCTACTTCCAGCATCAGTATCTCAACCTAACTCACTTGGTTGATCTATGTTAACGCACCTGCTCAGAACAGCCCTGAAATCCCAGCTGTTCATTGGTCCCTACTTCCAGCATCAGTATCTCAATGTAACTCACTTTGTTGATCTATGTTAACGCACCTGCTCACAACAGTCCTAAAATTCCAGTTGCACACTGGCCCCTACTTCCAGCATCAGTATCTCAATCTAACTCACTTTGTTGATCTATGTTAACGCACATGCTCACAACAGCCCTGAAATTCCAGCTGCTCATTAGTCCCTACTTCCAGCATCAGTATCTCAACCTAACTCACTTTGTTGATCTATGTTAACGCACCTGCTAACAGCAGCCCTGAAATCCCAGCTGCTCATTGGTACCTGCTTCCAGCATCAGTATCTCAACCTAACTCACTTTGTTGATCTATGTTAACGCACATGCTCACAACAGCCCTAAAATTACAGCTGCTCATTAGTCCTTACTTCCAGCATCAGTATCTCAATCTAACTCACTTTGTTGATCTATGTTAACGCACCTGCTAACAACAGCCCTGAAATCCCAGCTGCTCATTGGTCTCTACTTCCAGCAAAAGTAACTCAACCTAACACACTTGGTTGATCTATGTTAACGCACCTGCTAACAACAGCCCTGAAATTACAGCTGCTCATTAGTCCTTGCTTCCAGCATCAGTTTCTCAATCTAACTCACTTTGTTGATCTATGTTAACGCACCTGCTAACAACAGCCCTGAAATCCCAGCTGCTCATTGGTCTCTACTTCCAGCAAAAGTAACTCAACCTAACTCACTTGGTTGATCTATGTTAACGCACCTGCTAACAACAGCCCTGAAATTCCAGCTGCTCATTAGTCCCTACTTCCAGCATCAGTATCTCAACCTAACTCCCTTTGTTGATCTATGTTAACGCACCTGCTAACAACAGCCCTGAAATCCCAGCTGCTCATTTCTTCTACTTCCAGCATCAGTATCTCAACCTAACTCACTTTGTTGATCTATGTTAACGCACCTGCGAAAAACAGCCCTGAAATCCCAGCTGCTCATTGGTCCCTACTTCCAGCATCAGTATCTCTACCTAACTAACTTGGTTGATGTATGTTAACGCACCTGCTAACAGCAGCCCTGAAATCCCAGCTGCTCATTGGTCCCTACTTCCAGCATCTGTATCTCAACCTAACTCACTTGGTTGATCTATGTTAACGCACCTGCGAACAACAGCCCTGAAATCCCAGCTGCTCATGGGTCCCTACTTCCAGCAAAAGTATCTCAACCTAACTCACTTGGTTGATCTATGTTAACGCACCTGCTAACAACAGCCCTGAAATCCCAGCTGCTCATTGGTCCCTACTTCCAGCATCAGTATCTCCACCTAACTCACTTGGTTGATCTATGTTAACGCACCTGCTAACAACAGCCCTGAAATCCCAGTTGCTCATTGGTCCCTACTTCCAGCATCAGTATCTTAACCTAACTCACTTGGTTGATCTATGTTAACGCACCTGCTCAGAACAGCCCCGAAATTCCAGCTGTTCATTGGTCCCAACTTCCAGCATCAGTATCTCAACCTAACTCACTTGGATGATCTATGTTAACACACCTGCTAACAACAGCCCTGAAATCCCAGCTGCTCATTGGTCCCTACTTCCAGCATCAGTATCTCTACCTAACTCACTTGGTTGATCTATGTTAACGCACCTGCTAACAACAGCCCTGAAATCCCAGCTGCTCATTGGTCCCTACTTCCAGCATCAGTATCTCAACCTAACTCACTTTGTTGATCTATGTTAACGCACCTGCTAACAACAGCCCTGAAATTCCAGCTGCTCATTGGTCCCTACTTCCAGCATCAGTATCTCAACCTAATTCCCCTGGGTTGATCTATGTTAACGCACCTGCTAACAACAGCCCTGAAATTCCAGCTGCTCATTGGTCCCTACTTCCAGCATCAGTATTTCAACCTAACTCACTTGGTTGATCTATGTTAACGCACATGCTCACAACAGCCCTAAAATTCCAGCTGTTCATTGGTCCCTACTTCCAGCATCAGTATCTCAACCTAACTCACTTGGTTGATCTATGTTAACGCACATGCTCACAACAGCCCTAAAATTCCAGCTGTTCATTGGTCCCTACTTCCAGCATCAGTATCTCAACCTAACTCACGTGGTTTATCTATGTTAACGCACCTCCTCACAACAGCCCTGAAATTCCAGCTGCTCATTTGTCCCTACTTCCAGCATCAGTATCTCAACCTAACTCACTTGGTTGATCTATGTTAACGCACATGCTCACAACAGCCCTAAAATTCCAGCTGCTCATTGGTCCCTACTTCCAGCATCAGTATTTCAACCTAACTCACTTGGTTGATCTATGTTAACGCACATGCTCACAACAGCCCTAAAATTCCAGCTGCTCATTGGTCCCTACTTCCAGCATCAGTATCTCAACCTAACTCACTTCGTTGATCTATGTTAACGCACATGCTCACAACAGCCCTAAAATTCCAGCTGCTCATTGGTCCCTACTTCCAGCATCAGTATTTCAACCTAACTCACTTGGTTGATCTATGTTAACGCACCTGCTAACAACAGCCCTGAAGTCCCAGCTGCTCATTGGTCCCTACTTCCAGCATCAGTATCTCAACCTAACTCACTTGGTTGATCTATGTTAACGCACATGCTAACAACAGCCCTAAAATTCTAGCTGCTCATTGGTCCCTACTTCCAGAATCAGTATCTCAACCTAACTCACTTCGTTGATCTATGTTAACGCACATGCTCACAACAGCCCTAAAATTCCAGCTGCTCATTGGTCCCTACTTCCAGCATCAGTATCTCAATCTAACTCACTTTGTTGATCTATGTTAACGCACCTGCTAACAACAGCCCTGAAATCCCATCTTCTCATTGGTCCCTACTTCCAGCATCAGTATTTCAACCTAACTCACTTGGTTGATCTATGTTAATGCATCTGCTAACAACAGCCCTGAAATCCCAGCTGCTCATTGGTCCCTACTTACAGCATCTGTATCTCAATCTAACTCACTTTGTTGATCTATGTTAACGCACCTGCTAACAACAGCCCTGAAATCCCAGCTGCTCATTGGTCCCTACTTCCAGCATCAGTATCTCAACCTAACTCACTTGGTTGATGTATGTTAACGCACCTGCTAACAACAGCCCTGAAATCCCAGCTGCTCATTGGTCCCTACTTCCAGCATCAGTATCTCAACCGAACTCACTTGGTTGATCTATGTTAACGCACATGCTCACAACAGCCCTAAAATTCCAGCTGTTCATTGGTCCCTACTTCCAGCATCAGTATCTCAACCTAACTCACTTGGTTGATCTATGTTAACGCACATGCTCACAACAGCCCTGAAATTCCAGCTGCTCATTGGTCCCTACTTCCAGAATCAGTATCTCTACCTAACTCACTTGGTTGATCTATGTTAACGCACATGCTCACAACAGCCCTGAAATCCCAGCTGCTCATTGGTCCCTACTTCCAGAATCAGTATCTCAACCTAACTCACGTGGTTGATCTATGTTAACACACATACTAACAACAGCCCTAAAATTCCAGCTGCTCATTGGTCCCTACTTCCAGCATCAGTATTTCAACCTAACTCACTTGGTTGATGTATGTTAACGCACATGCTCACAACAGCCCTAAAATTCCAGCTGCTCATTGGTCCCTACTTCCAGCATCAGTATTTCAACCTAACTCACTTGGTTGATCTATGTTAACGCACATGCTCACAACAGCCCTAAAATTCCAGCTGCTCATTGGTCCCTACTTCCAGCATCAGTATCTCAACCTAACTCACTTCGTTGATCTATGTTAACGCACATGCTCACAACAGCCCTAAAATTCCAGCTGCTCATTGGTCCCTACTTCCAGCATCAGTATTTCAACCTAACTCACTTGGTTGATCTATGTTAACGCACCTGCTAACAACAGCCCTGAAGTCCCAGCTGCTCATTGGTCCCTACTTCCAGCATCAGTATCTCAACCTAACTCACTTGGTTGATCTATGTTAACGCACATGCTAACAACAGCCCTAAAATTCTAGCTGCTCATTGGTCCCTACTTCCAGAATCAGTATCTCAACCTAACTCACTTCGTTGATCTATGTTAACGCACATGCTCACAACAGCCCTAAAATTCCAGCTGCTCATTGGTCCCTACTTCCAGCATCAGTATCTCAATCTAACTCACTTTGTTGATCTATGTTAACGCACCTGCTAACAACAGCCCTGAAATCCCATCTTCTCATTGGTCCCTACTTCCAGCATCAGTATTTCAACCTAACTCACTTGGTTGATCTATGTTAATGCATCTGCTAACAACAGCCCTGAAATCCCAGCTGCTCATTGGTCCCTACTTACAGCATCTGTATCTCAATCTAACTCACTTTGTTGATCTATGTTAACGCACCTGCTAACAACAGCCCTGAAATCCCAGCTGCTCATTGGTCCCTACTTCCAGCATCAGTATCTCAACCTAACTCACTTGGTTGATGTATGTTAACGCACCTGCTAACAACAGCCCTGAAATCCCAGCTGCTCATTGGTCCCTACTTCCAGCATCAGTATCTCAACCGAACTCACTTGGTTGATCTATGTTAACGCACATGCTCACAACAGCCCTAAAATTCCAGCTGTTCATTGGTCCCTACTTCCAGCATCAGTATCTCAACCTAACTCACTTGGTTGATCTATGTTAACGCACATGCTCACAACAGCCCTGAAATTCCAGCTGCTCATTGGTCCCTACTTCCAGAATCAGTATCTCTACCTAACTCACTTGGTTGATCTATGTTAACGCACATGCTCACAACAGCCCTGAAATCCCAGCTGCTCATTGGTCCCTACTTCCAGAATCAGTATCTCAACCTAACTCACGTGGTTGATCTATGTTAACACACATACTAACAACAGCCCTAAAATTCCAGCTGCTCATTGGTCCCTACTTCCAGCATCAGTATTTCAACCTAACTCACTTGGTTGATGTATGTTAACGCACCTGCTAACAACAGCCCTGAAATCCCAGCTGCACATTGGTCCCTACTTCCAGCATCAGTATCTCTACCTAACTCACTTGGTTGATCTATGTTAACGCACATGCTCACAACAGCCCTGAAATCACAGCTGCTCATTAGTCCCTACTTCCAGCATCAGTATCTCAACCTAACTCACTTGGTTGATCTATGTTAACGCACCTGCTAACAACAGCCCTGAAATCCCAGCTGCTCATTGGTCCCTACTTCCAGCATCAGTATCTCTACCTAACTCACTTTGTTGATCTATGTTAACGCACCTGCTAACAACAGCCCTGAAATCCCAGCTGCTCATTGGTCCCTACTTCCAGCATCAGTATTTCAACCTAACTCACTTTGTTGATCTATGTTAACGCATCTGCTAACAACAGCCCTGAAATCCCAGCTGCTCATTGGTCCCTACTTACAGCATCTGTATCTCAATCTAACTCACTTTGTTGATCTATGTTAACGCACCTGCTAACAACAGCCCTGAAATCCCAGCTGCTTATTGGTCCCTACTTCCAGCATCAGTATCTCAACCTAACTCACTTGGTTGATGTATGTTAACGCACCTGCTAACAACAGCCCTGAAATCCCAGCTGCTCATTGGTCCCTACTTCCAGCATCAGTATCTCAACCGAACTCACTTGGTTGATCTATGTTAACGCACATGCTCACAACAGCCCTAAAATTCCAGCTGTTCATTGGTCCCTACTTCCAGCATCAGTATCTCAACCTAACTCACTTGGTTGATCTATGTTAACGCACCTGCTAACAACAGCCCTGAAATCCCACCTGCTCATTGGTACCTACTTCCAGCATCAGTATCTCTACCTAACTCACTTGGTTGATCTATGTTAACGCACATGCTCACAACAGCCCTGAAATCCCAGCTGCTCATTAGTCCCTACTTCCAGCATCAGTATCTCAACCTAACTCACTTGGTTGATCTATGTTAACGCACCTGCTAACAACAGCCCTGAAATCCCAGCTGCTCATTGGTCCCTACTTCCATCATCAGTATTTCAACCTAACTCACTTGGTTGATCTATGTTAACGCATCTGCTAACAACAGCCCTGAAATCCCAGCTGCTCATTGGTCCCTACTTACAGCATCTGTATCTCCATCTAACTCACTTTGTTGATCTATGTTAACGCACCTGCTAACAACAGCCCTGAAATCCCAGCTGCTCATTGGTCCCTACTTCCAGCATCAGTATCTCAACCTAACTCACTTGGTTGATGTATGTTAACGCACCTGCTAACAACAGCCCTGAAATTCCAGCTGCTCATTGGTCCCTACTTCCAGCATCAGTATCTCAACTGAACTCACTTGGTTGATCTATGTTAACGCACATGCTCACAACAGCCCTAAAATTCCAGCTGTTCATTGGTCCCTACTTCCAGCATCAGTATCTCAACCTAACTCACTTGGTTGATCTATGTTAACGCACCTGCTAACAACAGCCCTGAAATCCCAGCTGCTCATTGGTCCCTACTTCCAGCATCAGTATTTCAACCTAACTCACTTTGTTGATCTATGTTAACGCATCTGCTAACAACAGCCCTGAAATCCCAGCTGCTCATTGGTCCCTACTTACAGCATCTGTATCTCAATCTAACTCACTTTGTTGATCTATGTTAACGCACCTGCTAACAACAGCCCTGAAATCCCAGCTGCTTATTGGTCCCTACTTCCAGCATCAGTATCTCAACCTAACTCACTTGGTTGATGTATGTTAACGCACCTGCTAACAACAGCCCTGAAATCCCAGCTGCTCATTGGTCTCTACTTCCTGCATCAGTATCTCAACCGAACTCACTTGGTTGATCTATGTTAACGCACATGCTCACAACAGCCCTAAAATTCCAGCTGTTCATTGGTCCCTACTTCCAGCATCAGTATCTCAACCTAACTCACTTGGTTGATGTATGTTAACGCACCTGCTAACAACAGCCCTGAAATCCCAGCTGCTCATTGGTACCTACTTCCAGCATCAGTATCTCTACCTAACTCACGTGGTTGATCTATGTTAACGCACATGCTCACAACAGCCGTGAAATCCCAGCTGCTCATTAGTCCCTACTTCCAGCATCAGTATCTCAACCTAACTCACTTGGTTGATCTATGTTAACGCACCTGCTAACAACAGCCCTGAAATCCCAGCTGCTCATTGGTCCCTACTTCCAGCATCAGTATCTCAACCTAACTCACTTTGTTGATCTATGTTAACGCACCTGCTAACAACAGCCCTGAAATCCCAGCTGCTCATTGGTCCCTACTTCCAGCATCAGTATCTCTACCTAACTCACTTGGTTGATCTATGTTAACGCACCTGCTAACAACAGCCCTGAAATCCCAGCTGCTCATTGGTCCCTACTTCCAGCATCAGTATTTCAACCTAACTCACTTGGTTGATCTATGTTAACGCATCTGCTAACAACAGCCCTGAAATCCCAGCTGCTCATTGGTCCCTACTTACAGCATCTGTATCTCAATCTAACTCACTTTGTTGATCTATGTTAACGCACCTGCTAACAACAGCCCTGAAATCCCAGCTGCTTATTGGTCCCTACTTCCAGCATCAGTATCTCAACCTAACTCACTTGGTTGATCTATGTTAACGCACCTGCTAACAACAGCCCTGAAATCCCAGCTGCTCATTGGTCCCTACTTCCAGCATCAGTATCTCAACCGAACTCACTTGGTTGATCTATGTTAACGCACATGCTCACAACAGCCCTAAAATTCCAGCTGTTCATTGGTCCCTACTTCCAGCATCAGTATCTCAACCTAACTCACTTGGTTGATCTATGGTAACGCACCTGCTAACAACAGCCCTGAAATCCCACCTGCTCATTGGTCCCTACTTCGAGCATCAGTATCTCAACCTAACTCACTTGGTTGATCTATATTAAAGCACCTCCTCACAACAGCCCTGAAATTCCAGCTGCTCATTAGTCCCTACTTCCACCATCAGTATCTCAATCTAACTCACTTTGTTGATCTATGTTAACGCACCTGCTAACAACAGCCCTGAAATCCCAGCTGCTCATTGGTCCCTACTTCCAGCATCAGTATTTCAACCTAACTCACTTGGTTTATCTATGTTAACGCATCTGCTAACAACAGCCCTGAAATCCCAGCTGCTCATTGGTCCCTACTTACAGCATCTGTATCTCAATCTAACTCACTTTGTTGATCTATGTTAACGCACCTGCTAACAACAGCCCTGAAATCCCAGCTGCTTATTGGTCCCTACTTCCAGCATCAGTATCTCAACCTAACTCACTTGGTTGATGTATGTTAACGCACCTGCTAACAACAGCCCTGAAATCCCAGCTGCTCATTGGTCCCTACTTCCAGCATCAGTATCTCAACCGAACTCACTTGGTTGATCTATGTTAACGCACATGCTCACAACAGCCCTAAAATTCCAGCTGTTCATTGGTCCCTACTTCCAGCATCAGTATCTCAACCTAACTCACTTGGTTGATCTATGTTAACGCACCTGCTAACAACAGCCCTGAAATCCCAGCTGCTCATTGGTACCTACTTCCAGCATCAGTATCTCTACCTAACTCACTTGGTTGATCTATGTTAACGCACATGCTCACAACAGCCCTGAAATCCCAGCTGCTCATTAGTCCCTACTTCCAGCATCAGTATCTCAACCTAACTCACTTGGTTGATCTATGTTAACGCACCTGCTAACAACAGCCCTGAAATCCCAGCTGCTCATTGGTCCCTACTTCCATCATCAGTATTTCAACCTAACTCACTTGGTTGATCTATGTTAACGCATCTGCTAACAACAGCCCTGAAATCCCAGCTGCTCATTGGTCCCTACTTACAGCATCTGTATCTCAATCTAACTCACTTTGTTGATCTATGTTAACGCACCTGCTAACAACAGCCCTGAAATCCCAGCTGCTCATTGGTCCCTACTTCCAGCATCAGTATCTCAACCTAACTCACTTGGTTGATGTATGTTAACGCACCTGCTAACAACAGCCCTGAAATTCCAGCTGCTCATTGGTCCCTACTTCCAGCATCAGTATCTCAACTGAACTCACTTGGTTGATCTATGTTAACGCACATGCTCACAACAGCCCTAAAATTCCAGCTGTTCATTGGTCCCTACTTCCAGCATCAGTATCTCAACCTAACTCACTTGGTTGATCTATGTTAACGCACCTGCTAACAACAGCCCTGAAATCCCAGCTGCTCATTGGTCCCTACTTCCAGCATCAGTATTTCAACCTAACTCACTTTGTTGATCTATGTTAACGCATCTGCTAACAACAGCCCTGAAATCCCAGCTGCTCATTGGTCCCTACTTACAGCATCTGTATCTCAATCTAACTCACTTTGTTGATCTATGTTAACGCACCTGCTAACAACAGCCCTGAAATCCCAGCTGCTTATTGGTCCCTACTTCCAGCATCAGTATCTCAACCTAACTCACTTGGTTGATGTATGTTAACGCACCTGCTAACAACAGCCCTGAAATCCCAGCTGCTCATTGGTCTCTACTTCCTGCATCAGTATCTCAACCGAACTCACTTGGTTGATCTATGTTAACGCACATGCTCACAACAGCCCTAAAATTCCAGCTGTTCATTGGTCCCTACTTCCAGCATCAGTATCTCAACCTAACTCACTTGGTTGATGTATGTTAACGCACCTGCTAACAACAGCCCTGAAATCCCAGCTGCTCATTGGTACCTACTTCCAGCATCAGTATCTCTACCTAACTCACGTGGTTGATCTATGTTAACGCACATGCTCACAACAGCCCTGAAATCCCAGCTGCTCATTAGTCCCTACTTCCAGCATCAGTATCTCAACCTAACTCACTTGGTTGATCTATGTTAACGCACCTGCTAACAACAGCCCTGAAATCCCAGCTGCTCATTGGTCCCTACTTCCAGCATCAGTATTTCAACCTAACTCACTTGGTTGATCTATGTTAACGCATCTGCTAACAACAGCCCTGAAATCCCAGCTGCTCATTGGTCCCTACTTACAGCATCTGTATCTCAATCTAACTCCCTTTGTTGATCTATGTTAACGCACCTGCTAACAACAGCCCTGAAATTCCAGCTGCTCATTGGTCCCTACTTCCAGCATCAGTATCTCAACCTAACTCACTTGGTTGATGTATGTTAACGCACCTGCTAACAACAGCCCTGAAATCCCAGCTGCTCATTGGTCCCTACTTCCAGCATCAGTATCTCAACCGAACTCACTTGGTTGATCTATGTTAACGCACATGCTCACAACAGCCCTAAAATTCCAGCTGTTCATTGGTCCCTACTTCCAGCATCAGTATCTCAACCTAACTCACTTGGTTGATCTATGTTAACGCACCTGCTAACAACAGCCCTGAAATCCCAGCTGCTCATTGGTCCCTACTTCCAGCATCAGTATCTCAACCTAACTCACTTGGTTGATGTATGTTAACGCACCTGCTAACAACAGCCCTAAAATTCCAGCTGCTCATTGGTCCCTACTTCCAGCATCAGTATCTCAACCTAACTCACGTGGTTGATCTATGTTAACACACATGCTAACAACAGCCCTAAAATTCCAGCTGCTCATTGGTCCCTACTTCCAGCATCAGTATTTCAACCTAACTCACTTGGTTGATGTATGTTAACGCACCTGCTAACAACAGCCCTGAAATCCCAGCTGCTTATTGGTCCCTACTTCCAGCATCAGTATCTCTACCTAACTCACTTGGTTGATCTATGTTAACGCACCTGCTAACAACAGCCCTGAAATCCCAGCTGCTCATTGGTCCCTACTTCCAGCATCAGTATTTCAACCTAACTCACTTGGTTGATCTATGTTAACGCATCTGCTAACAACAGCCCTGAAATCCCAGCTGCTCATTGGTCCCTACTTACAGCATCTGTATCTCAATCTAACTCACTTTGTTGATCTATGTTAACGCACCTGCTAACAACAGCCCTGAAATCCCAGCTGCTTATTGGTCCCTACTTCCAGCATCAGTATCTCAACCTAACTCACTTGGTTGATCTATGTTAACGCACCTGCTAACAACAGCCCTGAAATCCCAGCTGCTCATTGGTCCCTACTTCCAGCATCAGTATCTCAACCGAACTCACTTGGTTGATCTATGTTAACGCACATGCTCACAACAGCCCTAAAATTCCAGCTGTTCATTGGTCCCTACTTCCAGCATCAGTATCTCAACCTAACTCACTTGGTTGATCTATGGTAACGCACCTGCTAACAACAGCCCTGAAATCCCACCTGCTCATTGGTCCCTACTTCGAGCATCAGTATCTCAACCTAACTCACTTGGTTGATCTATATTAAAGCACCTCCTCACAACAGCCCTGAAATTCCAGCTGCTCATTAGTCCCTACTTCCACCATCAGTATCTCAATCTAACTCACTTTGTTGATCTATGTTAACGCACCTGCTAACAACAGCCCTGAAATCCCAGCTGCTCATTGGTCCCTACTTCCAGCATCAGTATTTCAACCTAACTCACTTGGTTGATCTATGTTAACGCATCTGCTAACAACAGCCCTGAAATCCCAGCTGCTTATTGGTCCCTACTTCCAGCATCAGTATCTCAACCTAACTCACTTGGTTGATGTATGTTAACGCACCTGCTAACAACAGCCCTGAAATCCCAGCTGCTTATTGGTCCCTACTTCCAGCATCAGTATCTCAACCTAACTCACTTGGTTGATGTATGTTAATGCACCTGCTAACAACAGCCCTGAAATCCCAGCTGCTCATTGGTCCCTATTTCCAGCATCAGTATCTCAACCTAACTCACTTGGTTGATCTATGTTAACGCACCTGCTAACAACAGCCCTGAAATCCCAGCTGCTCATTGGTCCCTACTTCCAGCATCAGTATCTCAACCTAACTCACTTGGTTGATCTATGTTAACGCACATGCTCACAACAGCCCTGAAATCCCAGCTGCTCATTGGTCCCTACTTCCAGCATCAGTATCTCAACCTAACTCACTTGGTTAATCTCTGTTAATGGACCTACCTAAAACAGCCTTGAACTTCTGGCTACACCATGGCCTCGGCTTTCCTGTCAACATAACTCAACTCGTTTAGGAAATTACTGCATGCATATAGTCTAAATTCAAACAACGTACACTGTACACTTCAGTTAAAATACTACAGAAAGTTCACCATTGGATTTGACTTGATCAGCAACTACGTAATATCAGCACTAGACATTGGACTTGACCAGCAGCTACGCAATGCCAGCTTTGGACATTGAACTTGACCAGCAGCTACGCAATGCCAGTTTTGGACATTGGACTTGACCAGCACCAGACATTGGATTTCACCAGCAGCTATGCAACGCCAGCACTGGACAGTGGACTTGTCCAGCAACTACGCAATGTCAGCAGCAGACATTGGACTTGACCAGCAGCTACGCAATGCCAGCACTGGACATTTAAATGGAACTTTCTTCTCCTTCGCTATATTGTCCAGACTTAAAATAACCTACTTTGCTTAAAATACTGTGGAAGGTTCACCATTGGACTTGGCCAGCAACTTTTAAACATTTTCACTGGACATGTAAACTTAACTGTACACTTACATGCTAATTTAACCTACAAGGATTCTGGTCTGTATTCTAAATAAATTTTGTATTAAATTTTACATTTGTCATTTGTTGTCCTCTATGTTGACATGTCAGATTTCACATTTTTTATTTTTAAAATGTTATTTGACTTCTTGTGTCTTATTGGAGCACACAGGTCATGTTATATCGCACCCCCACCAGGGGGTCCACTACAGGGTTGGTAAAACATATAAAATAAATGAATCAATCAATTAATGACCTTGTCTGCCACAATAACTGTTAAGTGTTGTTCAATTCAGGACCATAAATGGAAGGACTTAAGCCCTCCCTTTCACCTTTTGCATTGAGATGTAGTAGAGACAATAACAGGACTCTCCCTCTCTGGCGAGATAGTCTCTGGGCAAGCTGACTACCTGGGCAACACAACCAAATGGTGCCTCAGACAAATGTGTATACTACACCTAAATACATAAATGTTTTTTTTTTCCTTATTTGAACTATCTATATACATGTAAAGAGGCATGGTGGAGTAATGGATAACGGCTTGGATTGAGGAATCGGAGAGCCGAGTTCAAATTCCAGTCGAATCCATTACATTCACTTACGTGCTAACACCCTTGGGAGAGGTGTGAATCCTCTTCTTCTCCCTCCAACTATGGGTAAATAGCAGGACAGACTGGGTTCTATAGCCTTGGTTGGCAACTGGTCTAGGAGAAGGTCAACTCTGAATTCAAAACCTGAGGAGGGTCGTTTGGGGACTTTGTGGCACTCAGTGCACCAGGTCCCTGTATTCGCCCCTCCAAAAAGTGTGCGTGGCCGTCGCGCAGCCACAACCACTTAAAAACAATATCCTCAGCGATTGGCATTCTGTCATATAGGACTCATGACGGAACCCGATACTCAGACACGACTGGGGGGAGTCGTCGCCGCCACCATATACATGTAAATATTATTTTCTCTTTCTATGTTGTTCATTATATAAAATATATGCAAAAAAATCCTGCACAGGTTGAAATTAATTTCTTTAGAAATTGTTGAATTTGTTTATTCTGAATGTTGTGAGAAAATGAAATAAAATCGATAAATAAAATAATAATAATGAATAATTCCCATGATGCTAAGAGTAAAGGAACTGGAAATATAATTGCCCCACTTGGCTTTGTCCAACATCATTAAGCGGCACTGTTGAAGTCCATAGAAAGATAAACATTTCCTGCATGACTCTCTTTCTCCCCCTTGCTCCAAGATTTATCACCATGAGGTTATTACAATCCACTAACAACTAACTCTCTTTCCATTTTCCAACAACAGCAATCAGACATGTCTTGCAGCCCCACTCATTAAAAGTAAATAGTTTGGTCATTTCAACTCAGCGCAAAGCTGAATTGTACTCGACCATTATAACTATTCTTATCCTTACTTACCCTAATTTACTTCTGGACCAGAAAAAGAAAAGGGTCAAAACATAACCATGTTTAAACCTTTCAACGATAAAGTAAGCACAAACTTTTCTTTGGTTGTTCCAACACTGTGCAAGGCTGACTTGAGTTCCATCATTAATACAACGCTTGTACTTACTACTCTAACTTCTTGACCAAAAAAAAATGAACATACACAAGAGAAATTGTAAACTTTGTTTCACTTTTTCTTTGTTTATCATATATGAATATGCACACAACTATAATAAACCACCAACATGCAATCTTTAAATTCCAAAAAGTCTTCATCTTCATTAACGCCAAATTGACACCTGCTATTAGTTTGTGGCCAACAGCAACTGCATTCATTACAATCCTGTAGCACAAATGTTCTCAACCAGGGAGGAATCCTTCCTTCAGGGGGTGGATTTCAAGAGGTGGGAATCTTACTTTTCCTTGTTTTTTATTTTCAGAAGTTGAAGCCCATTGTGATTGTCAAAAAACCCCCCAAAAAAAACAAACAGTTTGATGAATCTTATATTCAATATGAATTCACCTTGACCTTTTATTGAACTTTTTCTTTATTGAATTACAATACCTTGGCATTCTATTGAACTTTTTTGTCTACTGGACTATGCTTCAGATTATTTAGTTAATAATTAGTTATAAATTAAAACAAATTACGGTACATATATTAAAGTTTAAATATTTATCAACATTTGTTATTTCTAATAAATTCATAAAACTCCTGTATTAAAAATAATCTGTGTAAATGTCTATGTAGTAATATGGAAAAGAATGAAGATTTTCAATAATATACACATATTATTTGGACTGCAGCTTTTTCAGTTAGACAATCTTGGGAAGCATGGGATGACATTCTGTCATATTGTGAAAAGAGGACAATGCATTAGTGTGTCTATGTATCTCTCTGTGAATTTTTAGTTTAATTTATTACATGTTTATGATCAATACTGCTGACTAATATCATATTTCCTCAATACTACCCTAGTCACACTCCTCACCCAAACCCTCCAGTTGAGGAGTAAAGGCTGCCACTTTCTTTGATTTTTGCCAACTTTAAGTCAGGCATAATTTAATTTGCTCTTTTCAGTTGATACATTCTGCTAAAAAACCTTATACTGTACAGAATAAATTATTTAAAATGGACATTTGAAAACAATGAGTTGAAATCAAAATGTGTTCTTTGAAAAACAGTGCATACAAGTCATTAGAGATTTTTTTTAAAATTATCTTTAAAATTGAAGCAAGAACTACATTGCCTATTAAGTATGTCTCCAGCTTGAAAGGGCTCAGCTCTATACAGCCCGACCAGACATGTTAATTTTATTTCATTCTTTTTTTACTTACTTTCTTTCTTTACTTTTTTTATTTTTTTCTTCTTTATTAGAAACAATATCAATGAAATATATTTTGGTCAATATTTTGAGGCACATAGTTAAGACAATTAATTTTGGATCCAGCTGAAGTCAAGAATAAAAACGACACACTACAAAAGATTTTTGTTACTTTGAAATAGAAATACTTGAATGCTGACTTACTTAGGCTGAGCCCAACAAGCCCAACCCCCAGACTCTCTACTGATATATATATATACATATACATACATACATATATATATATATATATATATATATATATATATATATACATACATACATATATATATACATATATATATATATATATATATATACATATATATATATATACATATATATATATATATATACATATATATATATATATATACATATATATATATACATATATATATATATATATATATATATATATATATATATATATATATATATATATATTTAAATAAAAACAGACCACTTTAAGGTTCTATATGGAACCTTAAAGTGGTCTGTTTTTATTTAAATTATTAGCTCTGATTTACATTGAGCTCTCTGGATTTTATCCTCCTTGGGTCTACCCATACGGATTACCTAGTTTTTCGTAAACTAAATATATATATATATATATATATATATATAAATTAAAGAACAAAAAAAAATTACACAAAGAAATAAAATTATATATCAATTTTTTTCTTTATTTTAGATAAATAATTATCAACCTCAAATGTTCGTGCATGTGTTTCCCAAAAAATCCCGTGCAAAAATAGTTTTAAAAAAACAATAAAAAAACAAAAGTAAAAAAAGGTTAAAAAATTTATAAAATTAAAAGAATAATTTTTTTTTAAATTTGTAAATTTTGTAAATAACAGCTGTGTGACTTAACGTAAAGCCAATAACTGGCACTGTATCAATATTATAAACAACATTCCCCCCTTCTCAATCAATGATAAATTGATATTTTTTTTTATTCTGGCAAGTGTCACAGCCTAAGGATGGTCTAAATAATGCTAATCTGCAAAATTCATCCCTCCCCCCCAAAAAAACATTTCCCTACATTTTTATGAGTGGACCACTCTATTTTAGTAGTACTGAAAATCTGATTCCTTGATAATAAATGATACTAATCCAGTTTGTTTTTAAATTAAAACAAAACAGACAAAACCCTAAGTCTCGGTTCAGTGATTCTGTTATATTTGGAGTTTTGTAAACCATGGCCAGCAGGCAAAAGCTAGCTGACTCTATTTCTTCCTGTTCTCATACCATGCTATTGCATCTGACTTTCAGACAATATTTCATCTAGCATGGTATTTCATCTAGCACTCAAACCATGATATTTCATTTGCCATTCAGACCATAATGTGTTGTCTGGCATTCGGTCCATCATATTTCATCTGGAACACAGACCCTGATGTTTCATCTGGGGTGACAGTTCATTTAAACCCATAATATCTCATCTGGCACTTGAACCATGATACTTCATTTGACATTCAGACCATGATATTTCATCTGGCATTCAAACCATGATATTTTATTTGGCACTCAGACCAAGATAATATCATCTGGTTCTCAGACCATGATATCTCATTTGGCATTCAATTAATGATATTTCATCTGGCATTCTTATCATATTTCATCTGGCACTATTCATATTTTCCGATTCTTCTAAATTCCAATAAAGTACATGGACGTGCCTTGGCTAGAGTTTAAACGTAGTTCACTGTTTCTATTTTCTGTGCTACTATCAATACATAATTCTGTCCAAATTTAAAGTTTGGAAACCTAACAAGGAGAACAACAAAAAATTAAGATGTTATTTCTTTTTATTGATGATGAGAAATATAATTTTTGATGTTAGTTTGGTAGCAGATTTTTATAGTAATTAGATCTTGCAGAATGAAAACATTTCACCTGAATGGTCAGTATTTTTGGTGGGTTCCAGATCAATCAACTTGTTAGATTTTTTGAGCTTTGTATGAAGACGAGGCTAATGTCAAAAGTTTAAAATAAAGAAAAAATTATTCATATAAAAAATTGCTTTACAGAGGTTTTTGTTTTTGTTAAATTGTCAATAGAGTAAAAATTTTAATAACCAGTAGGAATTGAAATGTGAAGCTTATTTTGTTAGTCAATACCCTCCTTTTCATAAGGTTGGGATTTTTGTAGGAAATAACAAAAAGGCATTTATTTTTAATACTTTTATTTTCCTTCTTTTTTTTTTTTTTTTTTAGTTTTTGGCTTATGTCAGAGGGTATTTATTCCCCAGACGAGGCTATGCCCGAAGGGCAGAGTCTCGTCTCGGGAAACTGACTCCGTTTTTACGTGGTCTATAGGGAATTTTTTGCCTGAGACTATGGGCTCGGATACTCCAATTTAAACTCGGCCTTGTGCCATATCTTGCTGCGTGGGGCAGCGGATAAATAATTATTTTTAGCTTCCATATTTCAAAAAAAATATGATGGACGTTAGTTTCCGGTAGAGGGATTTAAAAACAAAAAAAATTCTCGAAAGTTTATTTACTTACTTACTTATAGTGAAATAATTAGAAGGAAATGCAAACATTTTAATCCGGGCAATTAAATGATGTTATCTATTAAAAATGAACTACACCGGTAAAAAAAAGAATAATTATTGGATGCAAGTTTCTTGGGGCGCATAACAACCCCACAAAACTTAGTCCGGTATCACTGGTTAAAAAAGATAGTGTCTTCTGAAGAGTTATTAAAGTCCGTTTTCATACAAAAGGGATTCGATTTGATTTATGACTTTCATTTCAAATCAAATTAAATACAAAAGTAAAGAAAGCTTTCCTTTAGGCTTAAAAAATTATTAATTATGTAGTACACGTTTTTTAGTCATGTTTTAAAAAGAGTAAGAAGACTGTTTTGTCTGGACATCCTCCGTTTTTAAATCAAATAATTTAATTAATATCTGATTTGAAGGTGTTTCCTTTATTTTACGCGTAGAATAAGAAAATAATTTTATTTTAAAATGCGAAACTCAAATTTGATTTCACACCTTAATGTCGCCATTTTCGCCCTGTCCACTTTTTTAGTTACAATTTAAAAAGTAAAAGTTGTATTTTTAGTTCGTCATGAGATATTAATTCATATGAAAATAAGTATACGAATTTAATATGAAAAATATTTACATTGTGTATATCTAAATTTTTAATTAAGTAAATTAATTAGCATACACTATAGTACACATAGTCTCCACGCTTAAAAAAAATATGGTATAATAGAATAATGGAATGACGTATTCTTTAAAAATATCTCAAGTTGGTTATTCTCAGAATGATGTCTAGTTTATTTTTTCCCAGAATGCAACAGGCTTCCAATATATTAGTAGGTAATATAATTCTACGATAAGGAGGGAGTATAATTGTATTGAAAATTAAAAAATATTTTTAAAAATGATAACGAACGTCGAGCTCGTAGCTAGAAGAAAAAAGAATAACATGTCATAGCTATTGTTATGGTTTGACGAAAATTGCCGATGTTTACCGACGCGCACGCGCAGTCCTCGCCTTCTAGTTTTTTCAGTGGAAGAAGAAGACAGACTTAGGTTTGATCTCCGTTTTTCTACTGATTGGTTATTTTGCCGATAGAACAGACATTATTTTCCAGTTTGATTTTTTGGCTAGGAAAGTACAGTTTTTCCCATGCAGAGGTGCAGCTGGTTTGCCGTGACAGGAAATATGCAGTGTCTTTTGCACTGCAAGTCGCTGGGAGTATGGATTTCAACGGAAGACAGTCTCCGGTCCATTGCTTCTTACACATAACCGGAATCCATAAAAATTATTGTTATTCTCCTCATCATCGCCGTCTTCTTGTTTGTCGCCAGTCGTTGCCATCGATTCCAACTGGAACACCAACACCCGAGAAGAAAACTTCTTCTTCTTCTTTTCTTTCTTCTCTTTCTAAATTTTCTTCTCTTTCTGAGGCTTTGGTTGCTGCCTTCGTATGTAGAAGTCTAGCCATCTTCGCCCTTTTCTATAATAATAACAGCAACAACAAACCTCCACTGTCGGTCCAGCATTGCCTAAAAAACACGTTCAGTAATAATAATAATAATAATTACAACCCATATAAATAACACCAAATAACCTTTAAAAAATCATACACAAAGGATAACAGCTAAAATCTATTTCCATCTTATCAATTAAAGTAAAAAAAAAAAAAATCGTTATCATCCGTCATCATAAAAAAAATAATTTTTAAATGATAATTGATTCGTAAATAATTCCATTGCTGTAAATAAGTTACAGCAAAAACAAACAATACGATGGGTGTATGATTCATAAAAATATTTTCTTTTTTTTTTTTTTTTTTAATTTTTTTTAGCCTCTCCCCTCCCCCCAAGAAGACACAACAACAATAATAATAAACAGTAAATACTAAATACATTTTAAAAATTATTACTCTTGAGTAATTTAAAACATTAACTTGTTCTCAGGTCATTATGAATAAAGTTTAAATTATTTCATTAATGTCCCATCCAAAGAGAGGAAAAAAGTTTCATAATTTTTTTTTTCCAAAAATATTGCGCTGAAATTACACAAAAAATAAGTTTCTAAAAATTTTTTTTTTAAATCTGGTTTTAAGAAACTAGTTCTATTCTTTGTATAAAATTTTAAAAAGCAAAAAAAAAAAAAATGTTAAACTAAAAACAAAGTGATAATATATTTGAGCCCTCCATATTTCTTTGAATGGAAATTTGAAAAGGTATTTTTTATTTAAATTCTGATTTTATTTTTTTCCCCAATTTTAATTATTCCTTTTGATTCATCTAAAAAAAATAAACAAAAGGAGAAATTCGCCGGTGAAGCATTTAAAAAAAAATTATAAAAAAAAATGAAAGTTAATTTTAAAGAGTAAAAAAAAAAAGAAACATCATTATTATTATTATTATTTGTTCCCTTTTTTAAATTTTATTTCTTTTGTAATTATAAATAAAACTTGAATTTGTCCCTTATTTCGAATTGTAAAGAATCTCTTTTTTTAACTTAATTCTTTACAATTCATAAGACAAGTTAAAAAATAAAAACTTAATTTACTTAAAAACTTCAGACTAATTAATTTTATTTTAACTATTCAAAAGATGGTTATTTTATAGCTTTTAAATTAGAGAGAAAATGTTAAGTCTAAATCTAGAAACAATATATTTATATGTGAGAAAGGTACCCTAAGAACCCCCCCCCCAAAGAAAAACATTTATATGTAGGTAGATATCTACTTCAATCATAATGTATAAATATAAATGCATAGTTACCTCCCTTGCTAATAGTTTCTCTTCCTACCTCTCTCTCTGTAACTAGTACTCTCCTCTCATCTTTCTCTCTAATCTTTACATATCCCCCTCTCTAATATTCTCTGTCACGTTGTCACACATCCATAACTACCTCAATGTTGTGGATAACGCAAAGACTGTCGTAGAAATGGGGGTATCTTATTTACATATGCGCACAAACACATAGTAAATATATTTAACTACTAAATTATATTAGTAGTAGTAGTATTAATAATAGTTGTGGTGGTTTCTTTTGTATTTTTTTTTTCTAAGTTTTTGATATGTATTCTTTCTGTTCACTCAACGATTATGTCAAGCTTACTAATATCGGGACTGTATCGGGTAGACTATACCAACAGCCCTCCAGTTTTGTTACTAACCCTGCCTAGTAGCCGTCTAATTAAGTCTCTGGAAGCTGTTAGTATTATTAACAGACCTTATTGTTAAAATAGCAGCAGCCTAGTTCAATCCCCATCACCTGCCTTTAGAAAAAAATCTTTGTCATCAAATCAGTTTCTGTTTTGTGGAAATATTTTGTTTCAGTATTTGAAAAAAAAAGATAAAGAAAGGCATAAAAATGGCAGATATTTTGAAAAGACGTGATCTTGTCGGTCATCTTTGCTTAGTGAGAAGACCTTGTCACAACTTAAATGTTAGTAAATTTCGAAGTGATGAAAATCATTGCTTTGTAACACCAGCTTGTACTTCGACAATGCCTATCCCGATATTGCCCTTGCCCTTAGCTTACTGCTGAAAGTGGAAATAGTCATTTAATATTTTTTTTGTTCTTAATTTGTTCACCTGTAGATTTATAAAAATTTTAAAAAATTTACTAAAAAAAAAATATTAAAAAATTATTTTGATTTATTTTCAATTTCTGTTCTATACTGAAGTAGAGAAGACCAAAAAAAAAAAATGGAGCTATATTTGTAGTGAAAGTAGTTGGCCTTATAAATAAAAAAAAATACTTGAGAATTTATCTCAAAAAAAAAAAAAAAATAATTATATACATAGAAAATATGTATATAAAAATATTACAAAAGATGTCTCCATTTGAAAAATAAATTAAAAAAAAAATATTTTTTAAAAAGTGAAAAAAAAAAAAAATTTAAAAAAAATCCAAGCTCCCCCCTACAAAATTAAAAATGAACAGGTGACAGTTTCCCTCCATTCCATCTTCTGAAAGAAGACTTGAATATACATAAGTATATCAATATTCCAACATAATGTTGATAAATATCTTTTAAAGCACTCCCCCACCCCAAAATGTTAAAAATGGCTCTGACAAAAACTGTAAATAGACTGAGGTAGGGTTGACGTGTTATGGCAGATATTGTGTGTGTAATCACAATTTGGTGAGGGTTTTTTTGGGGTCTGGGCTAGATGTCTAAAAAGTGAACCAGGAACATCCTTAGTGCTACATAGTCTGCTAGGTTCCAGGATGTGAAGGAATTGAGGATCTAGAAAGTATCAAAGAAAATAAAAGGAACCCACCCAGAATCTTAATTTCAGATGCGCATGAGGACAAAAGCCAATGTTATATTTGTCCCTAGTTAGCCTTAGGTTTTAGCCACTGAATAATCTGTTGCACAAATTGCCTTTCTTGTTACCAGGTGAGATGCCTCTTGAATTTTGAATGTATGATACACACAAAAAACAACTAAGGCACTAAAAGTCATAGAAGATTTTGACCATATTGCAGCAGACTTTAAAAGGGTGTAACAACACTTCAAGTTGAAGGCTTCACTCCTCGAAAAATTCTTTTAAAGAAAAGAAATCTATTTCCTGATTTTGGGGTTATTTTTTTTTTTTTATTTTAAAAATTTTAATTTAAAATTTTGCAAGGCCACTTGGCTTTCTTTATTTTGTTTATTTCTATCAACTAGTTTTCTTAATGATTTTACATCTACTGTCAGTAACAATAATAGTTAAAATACTTTATTGGTGACAACACTTGGATCTCCATTTATTTTTTTTTTTAAATCTCTTGATTTAAAACTTTGTTGTTTCTTGGGGTTTTTTTTAAATTCTTGTGGCAAGTTCCACTTAAAAAAAAAATCTTCAAAATGGGTGATTCCTATAGCCGTAAACAAGCGGCCATCAATCGACTAAGGCACCGGCTGAGAAAGAAACGAGAATCTTTGGCGGATCATTTTGACTTCAAGATGTATATTTTGTTTCATTTCAAAGATAAGGTAAATTTCTTTTCTTAAATCTGTTTTTTTGTTATTACTAACCCTGTCCCATAAAAAATGTTATATTTAGTGTACAAAATGTGTATACAAATGGAGCAGTTATTATGGGACACGTAATTTTTAAATTTAAATGTGAATTTAAAAATGCTAAAACTCTAAGCTTGAACATTATTTTCTTTTTAATACTAATCCTGTCCCATAAAAAAATGTTATATTTTGTGTACAAAATGTGTATACAAGTGAAGCAGTTATTATGGGACAGGTAGTCATTTTTAAATATAAAATTAAAAATGCTAAAACACATAAAAAAAAGGTTTTAAAAACCTTTTTTTATATGTGTGTGCATGCGCGATTCCTGTCAAATAACATTTTTTGACTTTTTATTATTTTTTTAATCATTTTACCCAAAGCAATAAAGCCACAAAGATACAAGGAGTTACTGAATGTGAAAGAATATGAGAAAAAGAAAAACATTATTAATGAGAGAGTAAGTTTAAAGAAGAAAGAATCACTTCACCCCCAAAGATGCAAGGGGTTACTGAGAGTGAAAGAAACTAAGAAAATGTTACTGAGGAGAAAGGACAATAAAAGAACAGGATTTAAGTAAACAGAAGATAACCTTTGACATTTGCTTTTGAGTCTTTTCAATTTGTGCCCATTACTTGTTCTTTTCCATCCCAATTCTAGTCCTGGGTAAGACAATAAACTACATCCGACTACAAGGTCTCTGATCGGGAGATTGGAGGTTTTGAAGAATGTGGAACCACCTCTTAATTGCTGTTGTTCCCAGGTCCACTCTGCTCTGACCTGGAGTGGGAGTACTTGCTAGGGTCCCAGCTATGGGTAAATAGTGAACCCCCAAGAATAAACAAAACATGAAAACATAAAAATACTTTTTTATATAAAAAAAATTGCCAACAATACATACTTACAGCAAAATTATTAACAACACATTTTTAAAGCAGTATTACCAATACATTTTATCTGTAGTTGAAGCCATAAAATTGTGTTCAACATTTTTAGATTTCATCATGAAATAACCCATAGAGGTGTTGATATGCCACTAAACAAAGCCAACCAATAAAAAATAAATTTACATACCTGCACTTAAATAATGTAATTATTAAAGTTAAAATTACTTCTGCTAATAATATTAAATGTACAGGTAGTGTAATGCTTACAGTATGAAAGTGGAACGAGCTGAGTTATAGTAAAAATACCAGTAATACATTTTTTTTATTAAAAATTACCAACAATACATTTTATAACAAAATGACCAATACATCTTATCTGTAATTGAAGGCATACAATTGCGTTCAGAATATAGTTGAAACCATAAAATTGTGGTCAGAATATTTAGATTTCGACATTAAATAACCCATAGAGATGTTGATATACTACTAAACAAAATCAACCAATGAAGCCATCCCAATTCTGAGAATAAGTAATAAAAGCTGGATTAAGATGAAATGGAAGTGCGGTCATGTAATGGCGATCAGTGCTGAAAGTTGAATCAACCGGTCACATTTAAGTTTTGTTCTAGTCTGTTGCTTTTGCTTAGCACCATTAATGCACTTGGAAAAGGCATGAATCCATTTCTTCACCTCTCCTACCCTGACTATGTGCTAAATAACAGGGTAAATTGGGTTCTCTAGCCTTTAAAACTAGAGAAAGCAACAAGAAACCACTATCAATTCCAAGAATGGTGATTTGCAGATCAGAAAAGGAATCTGTGAAGAGTTCTTAAGTAACATGGGATTAAAAAAATTCTTCACACTCCTCTCCAGTCTTTTGAACAGGAGTAGAGGTTTATCCCTTGTTTCCTGTTTAGGATTGGGTTTTTGGTTGCTTCTAAAGTTTACTTCAACTCTATACTTCTAATGTCTCTGCATAAAACTGAACTTTTATTTACATTTTCTTTTCTTTAATAGGAGTAAATAGGTTTGCCTATTATCCAATTCACACTCCTCCCCAGTTTTTTGAACAGGTGTAGAGGTTTATCTCTGGTTTCCAGCTCCTTCTAATGTCTATTATACTTCTAATGGCTCTGCTTAACACTCTGAACTTTTATTTACTATATATCTATATTTTTATCTCAATAGGAGTATATAGGTTTGCCTATTGTTCGGTTCAAACTCCTCCCTGTCTTTTGGATAGAAGTAAAGGTTTATTCCTTGTACCTGATTTAGGATTGGGTTTTCTGGTTCTCTCTAAAATCTTTTTCTTCTCCTTCACATCTAGTAGTCCTTTGTGTTTTGGTGGCTCTATCACCATGCTTGGGCTGGTGCCTCTTACTCTGTAACCTTCTACCTCAAGTGGCTCTTGGACATTGTACAGAGTGAATATCATTGTAAAACTTGTGACAGTATATTTTAAGGGAATATAAATATATACAAGAGAATGCATAAAATAATTTTTATGGCTTACAATCAAAGTAATCCTTAAATGGATCACCTTTCTTATAATACAATTACCATAGTACCTGTCAAAAATTATTAATGAGTTGACATTTCTGCTTTGGATCACAGTCTGCACACACTGAAAAGTCACCCACACACAGTGTGTAGACATAGTAATCAATACTATGACACTGGTGAATGTCAGTTTCACACCTCGAGTGATCTTCAGGTCATGAGGTTTGAAACTGACAGTCACCATGCAGTGGTGATTCCAATGTCCATACAGTCTGTATCTACACACACTGTCTGATATTGAGCAATTTTCAAAATAAATATAACATCATTTTAAAAGCAATTATCTTGAAAACTACTAAGTCTAGCTCAATGAAATTGAACAGTTTACTCATTGAACATCATAAGTTTATTATGGGACCGATTTCATAAGTATTCAATATGTGCACCGCCTATGATGATGATCTACCTGATTGTTTAACCCTGCATAAGCAGCCTTCTTTAAATTTTTGGTACCAAGTCCAAATTTGTTTGCTAGTTGGAGAAGTTTTTCCAAATTTTGCATTGAAGGCACACTGCACAGTCTTGGGGTGACTGTGTGCGAGCATATTCCAAGACGCAAAATGACTTCTCTTTGGGAGTGAACGGCATGGTGCAACCTGAAAACGGAACAAAAATAAAACATTAAATATAAAATCTTGATCTGTTTCTATACATTCTGTGAAAATTTGAGGTCATTTCAACAAGAATTGCCAGAATTATTGGCCTGTGAAATGATGTCAAATTTTTTTGGACACTCTGTATTTTAATTTGTGTCTGTGTTTGTAGGATGTATAATAGTATCTGAAACAACAGTGAAAAATGATGAGACAAAGTGGAAAAATTTTTTCATGATCATGTTTCAACAGATAAAGTATATAAAAAAAATAATAAAAAAAAGTCCTTGACTTAAAATCGTACAATCCCAAACGGAACTAATACAGATATAAACAAATGAGGACAGAGGCAGACAGACTCTCTTCAAGCCTAAATCAGGAGGTGATAAGCTGAGGTAATTAATTTGATTTATGATGACCACTTTTCCTCAAAGATTGCAACACATTTTTCCTCATGCAGTTTTGTCTGTCTTTTATTTTTAAACTGAAGAAGCGAAACATGTCTTTGAAACAAATTTTCCATGTTGTCTCATTGTCACACACATAAAATGATAATGCTAGCAATTAATATATGTAAAATTATATACTTTATAGAGTTCATGCCAATTTTTAAGGAAAATTAAAACAAAACAAAATTATGCCATTAAATATTTATTCAACTAAATATGGACCATTTTGTTACACAACCTTTCTCCATTTTTCCTTCAACTTAAAGATTCTATCTTCCTAGAATTTTGGTGATTTCTTAGCAAAAAACTCATTAAAGTAATTTTTTTTATGTCATCCAAAGTATTAAAATTTTTATCATTGAGATTATTTTGCAAGAACATGAATAAATGAAAATCCAAAGGAGCAATGTCTGGTGAATATGGCAGGTGGGGTAACACATCACAGCCAAGCTGCAACACTTTTTGCCAGGTTGCCAAAAATGGAAAACAATACCTTTTCTGTTCACCAATTCTGGGTGTTTTTCTTAAATTGATGCCTTTAATTCATCCAGTCGCAAGTAGTACTTTCCGGAATCAATTGACTGGTTACTTGGCAGAAGCTCATTGTACAAGATTCCTTTCTAATTGCACCAAATGCACAGCATGACTTTCTTAGGATGAAGACCTGCTTTTGGGGTGGCTAAAGTTGGCTCATGTCACTTACCGCAGGATCTTTTTCACTGAACATTGTTGTAAACAATCCATTTCTCATCACCTGTTACAATTTGTTTAAAAAATGGTGCATTTTCATTGTGTTTATACAGCAAATTACAGATAAAATATAATCCAAAACATTCTATTCACTCAGATCATGTGGTAGTCAAACATTGTAGTTAGTGATTTGAGTGCCTAAGTTTCACTAAGTGCTCATGGATAGTGGATTTTGATAAATTTAGTGTTTCTGCCAATTCCCGCATTGTGTAATACAAGTTATTCTCGATCAGTGTCTTGATTTGGTTGTCATCTGTAGTGGGGCGTCTACCAGAGCATTCTTCATCAATAAAGCTACAATCACCAACTCTAGACTTAGTGAACCACTTGTGTACAGTTGTCAGCTAAAGCACTGGAAATGTAAGCATATTATATCTCGATAACTTTGACATGATCTAACATGTTAGAACATGGACAACTAAAAATCAACATGAATTTTCAAGACAACCCAATAAGTTGAGAATTTCTGCTAATAAAGTGCTCAATATTAGACTAGAACAATAATCATTATTAGATGTGACAATGTTCACAACATGTCAAATGTCAAATCAAATGTTTCATGATTTAGTGTGTGTGTATTTATTATATGAGATTAAAACAAAAACATATTAAAATTCACAACACAATAGCTTTTATGTTTTAGCACTGTGCCTCCTCAGGCGATGGTAAATAAATAATTTAAGAAATATTAAATGCTACAGGCAGTGGAATTATACTCCATTTGTTCTTATCCCATACCTGTGTGTGTGTGTGTGTATATATTTGATTAATGTGAGTAAAAGTTTGTCACTTAGTTGATTGATACAGTATTTACATTAGTCGGACTATTGTCCTCATCTTTGTCGCCATATTTGTCACAACGTTTCGCCCGTTGTACGCTCCGGCCTTCTTCAGGTGGTTGGAATTTCGAACTGAACCCTATAATAATATAATATGAAATATAGACAGACTCTAGTTGATTGATGTTGCCTTCAGCATCCCAACTACAGTTTTGTAGGCAGATATGTCTATCCACTCTTCAAGGAGTACAGTTACATATTCTGGGAATTCTTGATAATATGAAATTATTATGACCAATAACCAATAAAATTTTGAGTAAATTCATAAAAAATTCTAAAGTTTTAAAGGAAAACTATTTCACCTATAAATTTAACAATCATGAAAATTGCATTTTCTTTTTTATTTTGTATTTGTTTTCATATTTTACCACAATTTTTATATTTGTTTACTTATTGAAAAAGTAAATTTTTTTCTCTCTCTTAAAAACGTCATTTTCTCTCTTAGATGTGTTTATAAAAATGTAAAATAAAGACGTCAAAATACGTCATTTTAAAAGTAAAAAAACAAACACATTGGGTAACTTTTTACAAAGTTTTCTATGTAGATTCAATGTCCGTTTGGGTTAGTTTAAGAATTTATTATGGCTGGAGTATTGAGCAGCTCAAAAACCTCCTATTCAATCAATGAGGATTTTCAGTACATGGGTGATTATGGCTCTCCACAACTATCTTTTGTAACTCTTACTAATGTTTATCTTTTATTTTCATCTCTCCCCTCCCTTTACCTGATCTGTCTTCCATATTTACATACTCATTATGTAGGTTACACACTATTTCTCTCGGTCCCTCTTGCCTGTAATATATCCTGTGAGTGTCATATTTTCTAAGCTTTCTGTGTCCTAGAAATTTTGACTCTTTTTGATTTTATGCATAATTATCTTTTTTCCTTGCATCCTGGGTATGATGATAAAGTACATCCGCAACCTGGGTTTGATTTACGGCATATCAACCTCAATGGGTTATTTAATGCCGACAATTTTTATTGCTGGTAATATTTTTTTCCTTCAAAAAATCTATTTCTGGTAATATTTTTTCTTCAAAATGTATCGCTGGTAAATTTTTTTTTTTTTTTTTTTCAAAAAATGTTTTGCTGGTAATAATTTTTTCTTTGAAAAATTTATTGCTGGTCATAATTTTTTACAAAGTATTTATGGTATTAAAATCTATTTTTACAATTTCATAGTGTTTTGACCCCAGTCTTGGGGTTAACTAATTTGCCCATAGTTGGGACCATAACAAGTGCTATCACCCCAGGTCAGGGTGGACCAGGGAACATCAGCAATTAAGAGGTGGTTCCATGCTCCTCAAAAACTGATCAGAGGCCTTGCTGTCGGATGTAGGTTATCGTCTTATCCAGGACAGTCTGCGACCTGGATAAGATTGTAAACTACATCCGACAGCAAGGCCTCTGATCAGGAGGTTTTGAGGAGCATGGAACCACCTCTTAATTGCTGGTGTTCCCAGGTCCACCCTGACCTGGGGTGATAGCACCAGTTAGGCTCCCAGCTATGGGCAAATAGTTAACCCCCAAACTGGGGTTAAAACATGTAAAAATAGGTTTTAATACCAGCAATACGTTTTTGTAAAAAATTATTACCAGCAATAAAATTCTTGTCAGCATTAAATAACCCATTGAGGTTGATATGCCGTAAAACAAACCAAACTGAATCTTCCTTAAAACTTCCTCATTACTCATATGTTCTGTCCGTCGTATCCTCAGCATTCCTCTGTAGAATCACATCTCTGATGCTGCAAGTTTCCTCTTCATCTGTGAGGAAATTGTCCAGTACTCGCTACCTTATAGAAGGCTTGAGATTATGTAGCAGCTGAGCATTCTTTTTGGTTCTAATGAAATTTGGAGTTTATTATCACATTTTCCATCCTTTGTTAAAGGATGTCCAGATATTTAAATTTTCATACTTGCTTCGTTTTGACATCTCCAATTTGTAGTTTGCATGTTGGAATGTTTCTTTTCATGACAACCATCCATTCTGTACTCTTACAATTAATGGTAGTCCTTTCTTCCAGTTTTCCTTTACTAACTTGCTCTTTAGTGATTGCTATTCTCCACAGCTTCCTTTTTCTTTAATATCTAAAAACTATGCAGTGCTATAATTGTTTATAGGAAAGATAATGGAGTGATTTCTTGTTGGTTTTGAATTCAGACTTGTCGTCTTCCTCGGCTGGTTGCCAATTAAAGCTATAAAACCTGGTCTGACTAATTTAATTTCTAATTGGGGTAGATGAGATTAAAATCTACAATTCATAGTAATTAAGAATATTTACTGTTTATATTCCTAAAATAGTTATTCTTTAATTTTTCAGGCTTCCTCAGTTGAAAATATCTCCTGGGGATATAGATGGGAGACTGATTCTTATTTCCAGTTCTTTTTCTTACTCTACTAAAAAGATTTGTTGAAATAAATTAACTGGGCATGATTACTTATATAGTTCTGTCAGTAACACTTGCCTTAATTCTTGACAATCTCTTTTTGCAATTCACTTCTATAGTAAAATTATTTGCAATGTTTTTCTGTAGTCTAAACAATTATTAATGCATTTACCTTATAGATATATTAAACTTACTCTGTCAGTAATGTTTACCTTAATTCCTGACCCTGACAATCATTTTTTGCCTATTCAATATACAACATAGATTGAATGACAAAATTGGTCCAAATAAATTTTAGGTAAAAAAAATGAACAAGATTTATCACATCATGAGTCCTGTTGCCCAATTAGGGTTGTAATGGTACCACACATACTGCACGTACAGCAGCATTGGTGTGTCTTAGACTAGGTAGCTTAATAGAGCCCATTCCTCTTGAGATTGGTTTTGAATTCAGAGTTTTTCTTCTCCTAGACTGGTTGCTGTCTAAAGACAAGAGATCCCAGTCTACCCTGCTATTTAACTCATAGCTGAAGGAAGGTGTGTTCATGCCTTTCCTAGAGGCATTTGCATGAAGTAAATGAAACAGAATCAAGTTGGAGTTTATTACTGAATAATTAAAATTTCTTTTCTCTATTCCAATAATTTAGTTTATTAATGCAGAAAGTAATTGAAGTTTAAGTCATGTTTTTTTCTTCAAGCCAGTGGGCATCCAACACCCGGGTTCAGATGTGCTCAGCATTATACTACAGCTGTGATTGTATTTATTGTTTTTTTCCTCCTCCTCTCCCCTCCGACCAAAATTTGCTGTCAGGAATATAATCACTCGGGTGAAATATCAACCCAACTTTTTTGACCTAGAAACCACACAACAAATTTGCTGGCAGGAAAGTACATTTGTAGGTAATTAGGTTTCAGTTAGTTTTTTGTTTGTTTGTTTTTCTTCAACAATCACCTTGCACAGGGATTTTGATTGTTCTTATCAAGGTGTTGCTATTTAGTCTCTACTAGTTGGGTTGTTTTTTTTTTTTTTGTTTGTTTACTACAATTTTATGTTCAGCAATGATCTTCCATGAGAGAATAGAAAACAAAAAGGTGGAGGTAAATTAAATAGTCTGGTTTCTCTTTTAGAAGCATTGAAGCGTTGACTTTCTATTCAGTTAGTCACTTATATTCTTCACTCAAGTACATTATCTTGTTTTTTAACCTAGTATTCAACATTGAAACAGCTTTTATGAAATGGTGTTATTTATGGCAGCCTGTTACTTATCTGACAGAGCTAAATGTTTAGCAGTCATTGAAACAGGTTGCAGATTATTCTGTTGAACCTAATGTATTAAAAAAGAAATCTTGTTACAACCTAGAAATATGGCGTAAAGTCTAAGTCAGATAATTTGACTTGGTATTTAAATTTGATTCATCAACTCTGTTACAATAGCAAATAATTTGACTTCTGTTTGGGTACAATGTGTCAAAACATATTTTACATGAATTTACAAAAATATCAACAGAATATTCTGGAGGTAGTGAATTGGACTTTTTCATTTGTCATATATATACTCATGTAATGCGTAATCTCGCATATCATGCAATCCTCAAATTTTCACTTATAAAATATGATTTTATCATCTATCTTGTGTATCATATGAGTTCCTTTTTTTGAAAGACCAAATTACAATAGACTAACCTCTTTTCCTCTATATCTTTATCTGATATTCTAGTTAACGAAGTTAAAAAACTAGGAGAGAATGATAAATGTATCATTAGTAATGCGATACTCATTGTGTAAACGTATACAGCCATAAACATCTTATAAACATAATCAATGGAAAAGATGCGCATTTGCTATGTTTGTATTTCATAATACGATACTATATGAATATTACATGCATTATTATTGGATACAGTTAAGTAAAACATCAGTTTTATCAAAATCATGTTTATTTTAAATACAGCTGTACTTTTTGACTACATTAAATGGATATATAGTTTGGTCAATGGCATAACCAGGGCCAACAGTACATACACTAATTTCATATTTCATGTATGATGCGACCTCCTTAAAATTAGCTTCAAAAGTCACATGATACACAAGTATGTACAGTATATAATGTTTTTGAATATGTACAGCACATACATCCTTCTTGTACCATAACAATCTAATCACAACCTAAACAATATTCATTTTAAAAAAAATTTCTTGAATATTACTTACTTTTTACCATACTTTGAATTATTACTCTTTGTATCCTCCATATAATTTGACTGACCTTTCAACCATCTAATGAATTTAATAAATTTAAAAGCCTTGATAAACCAATGATAACCTTGCTTTTGTATATAAATGCGTGCAACAAAATAAATCCTACATTGCCTTGATCCCCTCAAAGGATGAAACATCTTGGCTAAGAATGTTTTTCCTCTTGTTCCTTTTTATATATATATATATATATATATATATATATATATATATATAAATTTAAGGTATGCTATATTTACAAGTTAGGAGGCACCATGGTGGCGTAATAGATAGCAGCTTGGATTGAGGAATCAGGTGAGCTGAGTTTGAATCGCATGTGCTAATACCCTTGGGAAAGGTATGAATCCTCTTCTTCTTCCCCCAGATATGGGTAAATAGCAGGACAGACCAGGTTCTATAACCTTGGATGGCAACTGGTCTACCGCAGAAAGAACTGGCAACCTACTGTGGGAAAAAATCTGCCTTGTCAGTCATGTATCAAAGATACACGATCACCTAAGCATGTATCACGCATGGCACATAACTGACCGACTGATATTTACAAGTTAAAGTGCTCGGTATCAGGGATAGAACATGTGTAGATATAAAAGTGGGCATTGAGGTCAACACCCGGCGGCGACAATCTGATTCATGCTTAAATACAATCATCAGGCCATGTACATTGTGTTTCTGACTTATGTATGCATAAACAGAAATAAAAAAAATCATTTAAGTTTCCAAAAATTTGCATTTGATAAACAAATAAAATTAAATTAAAATTCAACAAGAAGATTTACTCACTTTCATTTATAAGGAATTAAATTAGAATCCTCCATAGTTTACCTTTACATTCATAGAAAATCTTGAGAATATTTTTGTGCAATCATAAATTTAAAAATTTGGAAAGCTAACAATATTTTTACTTCTGTTTATAAATACTTGTTGCAAAATAAATTCCTGGCAGAGGATGAAACATATTGGTAAAAAAAAAGATTTTTCCTTTTTGTCTTTGTTCATATATATATATATATATATATATATATATATATATATATATATAAGCAAATATATGGATATAGATCCGACAGTATGAGGAAAAATATAAAAAAACAAAATCCGAATATGCAAGTTTACTGTTTTAATGTTTCAATGTCGACGTCAGACGTTTCGGTCTAGTAGACCTTCAGGAGATAGTTATTAAAACATAATTAAACGATATTCAAGTCAGCATAAAAAGACAATAGACATAAGAATAATCAAAACAAAATGACTGAATTTTAAGATCAGCGTTCCGTTTTGCAATGCGATCACGTCGGCATCACATGGGCGATGTTGTGAAAACGTATTCCTAAAATAGAGTTTATTATAAAAGAAAGAATTTTACTTGAAACTAAAGTTTATAAGTACGTTTGTCCAACATTAATCTTGCCAGAAAAGGGCAAATGTTTTTATTTATACTGATCGCAATTTTGTTGGACACAATATTTTCCTGGCTCTATTTTTAATTTAGATTAGAAACATCATTATAAACTTTTTAAAAATTCTGCTCATCATAGATCAATTTGTTACTAAGCTTTCCATTTTATGCATAGCTCTTGATTATTATTTAAATTCTGTTTAAATCAATTCTTATTTTCAGAAGAAAACTTCTGCGTTATTTGAAGTGGCTGAAGTCTTCCCTGTGATGACCAACAACTATGAGGAAAATATACTTCGAGGTGTTAGAGTGAGTTTCACTTTTCTGTCTTCTTTTTTTTAATCATTATTATTTTGATATGTCTGAAGATGATGTAAATAAACACCGGAATATCAACAAAATATAATCTTTGCTGGATATTGATATTTATTAACAAGGGCACAAAGCCGGGTCATAAGAGTAGAGAAATTGTTTTCTACCATTCTTTCTTATGCTAGCCTTTAAAATCAGTGTTCAAAATGCTAGCCTTTAACCCTTTGGAGACAGAGCCTCATTTGGAGTTTCAGTGCCAAGAAGAGAAGGCCTTTTTCACAAGCCCTTACTTGGGACACAAAAAACTCGGGGTAAAATCACAGAACACAGCAAACTATCATCAAAACTACCATTGAAAGGTCTAGCTGTACAAGAAATGCGAGAAGCAATCTGATTGGTTGGTACAAAGACCAGCCAGCTATTCTCGAGGTTGTATCACCAGGCTGACGGATCTCTCTATATGTCTGTTTCTATCTCCCCCTCTCTACAGGGTGTGGTGAGTAAATTGTCACCATTTTATATTTTCGTGCATGCATGTTGTTTGTTTTTGATTTTTGTCAACTGCACAGTATAGTTGAGTCAGTTGGACACTGTCTGAGAAAAAGAGGACCACGACACAATTCACTCTATCAGAAATTTGAAAACAGCATGCTGTACTGCTTGGAATTTGTGCCAGACACTCCAATACGAATATTTCAGGATATTTGAGTGTCAATATGAGGACAGTACAGAGGATTTGGAAAGAGTTGGATGAGCCTAATGGTGATTACGAAGGTGTTTGGAGTGATCACTAATGATAGCAACATTAATACCAGCATTCATCTTCCCACAGGGCCTCAAACTCAAAACGGAGGCCTACATCAAATGCCTTGAAGAGGTAGTGCTGTGTGTGTATGCATGTAATACACTAACACACACACAAGTGTGTGTGTGTATTACTTAATGAGTTCTTTGCTGAGAAACCACCAAAATTCTGTGAAGATGGTGTCTCTAAGTTGAAGGAAAAATGGAGGAATGTTGTCCAACAAAATGGTTCATATTTAGTTGAATAAATATTTAACGGTATGATTTTGTTTTGCGTTTTAATTTCCATTAAAAATCAGCATGAATAGACAACCCAATATTTATTTATTTTTGGTTACAGGAAGAAGCTTATTCTTATGAAAGCACAAAGGAACTGTTGGATAAAGATGTAGTTCAGCTACATGCCACTAGATGGCAGTCCATGAGAAAGGTAAATGATGCTTTTGATTTATGCTTTAAAAAATTTTAGTTGATGTAACTGTTTGTGTTTATTTCTAGTGGCGGACTGGGTCTTAAAATATTGGTTGCCAAGAGACAAAGGGGTCCCACCTACAACTACAATGCTATTTAATTTTCATAATGAATAAATAAAATTTAAGAAATATATATAGAAAAAAGTGTAGAATTATAATTTCTGTGGGGGGTGGAATGTGCATTTCTTAGTAATTACTGTGTACATGTACTGTACATATTACTGATAGTAAATGTATATACAAAATTTTATAAATCAGTTTTTAATTTTTTTAAATTTTGAATAATTAGTTGATACTTTACAAGAGTTTACTGCCCAATTTACACATTAGCAGGCAGTTCAAAAGCCCAATCGAGTATTTCATGCAGTTCCCTATATTAAGAGCAATTGATTCTGTTCACTAGATAATTGTTCGAATCTGCCAATAATTGCTTTTGCATCCAATTCATCTCACAATTCCTTTTTGATGGATAGCAACATGTATGATTCCGAATTCTCCTCGGACAGCAAATTTCTTAACCTTGTCTTTATGACCTTTAGCTTTGAAAATGTTCTTCTCGCATTGGACTTGAGTAACTGATAGTGTGCAGATGACTTCATAAAGTTCTTATTCATTTTTATTACCAAAACAGTTGTCTGTGTTTCTTTATTGTATTTTTATTTGATATAGGGAGGGGGCCACTTGCCATTAGGCAAGCTGACACCCCAGCCAGTCTGCCACTATTTATTTCTATGTCCCTCAGTAATATCAATGTGTACGAATAGGCAAAACTTATAGCAAGGTAAGGAGACTATTTTGAATTGCCTTTCTCTACTCTTCCCCTTCATCTTCCTTTCTGTACAGGATTTCAAAATCTATTGCATATCAAATAAGGCTTGAGATGTTTGTTTCTTTTCTATCTATTTGTCCACTGTATTCTTCATAAACACACGCACACACACAACATTCTACACATCATTTCAAGATCAACAGATGACAAGTTGATAATCTTTTTGTTAATGTTTGTTTCTTTGCCATTTTCCCAGGATGTCTTGGGCTGCACTTCTGATATGGACTTCATGTTATGGCCACGGAATGATATTGACAAAATTGAATGCTTGCTGTTTTCTCGATGGAAAGGAGACAATGGAACCTTTAAGCCCTTGCAGGTCAGCACCATGCTTATCTTCTGATGGTCTCTTTAACGGACAGATTTGACTTTACATCAATTATGCCAAATAGTATTTAGTTTATGATGGGGCAAATAAAAGTAAAAAAAATATTATAACTTAAAATCAATTTTAAAAAAAAACATACAAATACATAAACTGAAATTTGTATTTCGGTAGCAAATGTTTTTTAAGGCAAATATTAAAAATGACAGACATTTTGTGTTGATTAATTTTAATGATTGACTTTTCCAAATTACAAATAATCCTTCTCGGACGAAGTTCCGTCAGAAATTGTCCAAAGTTCATTTGGGAAGAAAAGTACAAGAAATATGTTCCAAGCTTTCAACTTTCTTAAGCCATCATCAGGGTAGGTAGAGACAGTTGGTGAGTTTTATAGAACTAGTGAGTGTTGTGACCTAGACAAAGAATGTTGTGATGTGGGTGAAGTGGTTTTTCTTTTTTTTTGTTAATGCATATTTGAGGATGTGTCTCTTAAATTGTGACACTGGGAAGTGCAATTACTCTGTCTTGGTAACTTAGAAATACAGCATGGTTTATTACTGTTTAGGTAGGTGTTGGTCTTTTGGTCTTTCCTAGTTTTATTTTCCCTATTTTCTTTTCTTTTTTTTTTATTGGTTGTTAGTTTTTCCTTTTAAGTTTCTTTTGGTCATCTGGCAGGTTTTACCAATACTTTTCTGTATATATATATATATATATTTATATATTTATATATATATATATATATATATATATATATACTACATAGTTTACATTAAATTTCACCTGAAGAATATTTATGAGCATTATTAAATTTTAAAATTTTGAAAATCTAACAATATTTTAACTTCTGTTTATAAATACATTGCAAAATAAGATCCTTACATTTGCCTTGATAAAGCCCATCAGAGGACGAAATTCATCGGTGAAGAATACTTTTCCTTTTGTCTTTATTCAAGTAACAAAATTTGACTCATCTTAATCCTATTAATGGTCTATCTTTGATATTGAGCACTTTTTTGCAAAGTCTGCTTGCCTTAACTGTCTCAATAACCCTTTGACTGTCAGCAGTTTTGACTTCATACTATCTTTGACATCGCTCTATATATATATATATATATATATATATATATATGGGGGGGGGCTGAAATGTTCTTGGCTTAACTTACTCATCCAAATATGACCAAACAAGAAAGCATATTTAATTTTTAAAAACTTTCTCATGTGTGTTGATGTTTATTAAGGTCCAACTTAAAAGGTTTTGAAAGATGATTATTAAAAGAATTTGCTTAGCACTCAATTCTTCGGTCTCAAAAGTTCTAAGAGAGGATTGCAACAAAAATACATACAGTTTATTTATGATGTTCAATTTTTCTAACATTTATCAATTAACTGGAAAGTATAAAACTAAAAGATAATATTCATTGACAAGATTTTCATAATTTATTCTGTTAAAGTAACTGTTGTATAATTGGCAAAAATGCTCAACAGAATTGCCTGAGTTCTCAATAAACAATAAGAAAAAGAAGAGGGAAAAAACAATACTAAGCAAACACTACATATGCAATTCAAAACTATGCAAAGCAATAGTAATAAGACAAAATAGTTCAGTACTATTAGTTTCCATCAAATAACGTTTACATGTAAAATGTTAAATTAAATCTAAATAGTTTAGGTTACATCTTTCTTCTGCCATGTCCTTTTAGTCCATAGACGATACTAATAAGTTGATATTTACTGAGATGCTGTAGATTATCAGTACTTATGTTAGCCTAACTCTATAATAATGTCATTAGCAGAAGTTGTCTTATATGTGATATTAGATGTCATTAATTTTGTATTTAATTATCTTGTTTTTGTTCCCCTGTTTTATTTCAGACTGTATTTGAGTTTGCACACCATGAATATGAGAAGCAGCTGCTGCATGTTGCTGTTCGCAACCAGAAGTCAGCTTTGATCATCAACAATGCTTTGCAGTCAATGTTTCTGTTTGTGGACAAGCATGTTATCCAAGTGAGTGTCTATCATCCCATTTTGAACAGGAGTAGAGGTTTATCTCTTTATTTCCTGTTTAGGATTGGGTTTCTGGTTCCTTCTAAAGTTTATTTCAACTCTATACTTCTAACGTCTCTGCCTAGAACTCCAAACTTTTACTTACTTTTTTTTATTTATTTAATAACCATAGATAGGTTTGCCTGTTGCCCAGTTCATATTCCTCCCGGGTTTTTTGAGCAGGAGTATCAGTTTATCCCTGGTTTCTTGTTTAAGTTTCTGGTTCCTTCTAAAGTCTTTTCATTCTCTTTCACTCCCAGTAGCCCCTTGTCTTTTAGTGGCATTGTTGCCTTGCTTGGGATGAATTGATTTTAAAAAATTGTGGGGGAAGCGAAAGATTAAGTGGTGCCAGTGTGGAATACTTCAATATTATACTTTGATTCTCAACTCAAAGAAGAATTGATATGTAACACCTTTCACTGCCGTCTACACTCAGTCGTGTAACCACACTTAGCGGTCCGGTCCTCAGGGTTTTAAAATGACATTTTAACCACAGGCTAACTCTGCGCTGGTCAATGCTGATATTGGTCCAAGTTGGTTGTTGGTCACTGGCCGCTTTGATCCACATTGTCTCTGCCCACATGTTTTTGATCTGAGAGCAGTGGAAAAATCGAAGGTCGTCGTAGTTTCACAGTGCTGGTCAAGATGTGGTGGGTGCTATATTAAGGAAAAAAATATCTTCATGACAAAAATTAAAATGAGAGATTCATGTAGTTAATCGTCAGTTGGATTATATAGCAACAAAAATGAACCCTTCCTGCATCAATCTTTATAGTGACACTGGACCTTGTCTAAACTTCTGGAAGGCTGAGTTCAAAGCAGTTTTGGTGACAGCTGACATGGATTCTCAGTCCAAGTCAATGATTTCCCCAAAGTCATCTACTTATATGCATTTCAGCCCAAAACTGGCATGGGGGCAAAGGGTTTTTGGGATTTGTTGATTCTTTAATTTTCACATTAATTCTAATAATGGCTTTCTTTCTTTCCTATTTCTACTTTTGTAATCAACTTTCCAAATTTGGATAATTATCCACCTTCTTGGGAATAGTTACAGGATTTTCTCCTCCCCTAACTCCGACTCTCTTTACTTCACATCTCACATGACCACTCCATACAGGTGGTGCTAAATTCTTCTAGCATTCTAGCTCAGAGCATGCGTCACTGTCTTTGGGAAAAATCTAATTTTTAAAGCACATGGGTGGAAGGGTAAGCTTCATTCCAGTCATTAATTTTAATTTTCTGAATCATTTCTATTTTCCTGGAAATATCTTTGTTCAATTAAAACACAAACCAGGCCGCCAATGACAGAATTTGTTTTCATAACTCCAGCTTTAATCATACAGTACATCTGACCCATTAAGAGAAATTCGTTCTCATTTAACTTTCCGAGTGAGAGATAAAATTATTTCCCAATTTGTTTTCGTCAATGAAAATATATTTGTTTACCTAAATTCTCAATAAAGAGACCCTGTTTTCCATCCCTAGGCTGGTCGCTATCTCAGCAAAAACATAGGCACCTGCCTGTTACAATTAATCAATTTTCATAATCTTAACCTTCGCAGCAGGTTTATTCTCTGTTTTCGTTTCTCAATTCGTTTTCAGTAACAAAAATATAATTCTCGTCTGATTTTTCTGTTCACCAGTGACATGAGTTTTCCTAATTTCTCCAGAAAGAGATAAAATTGTTCTCCATATCTGTTTTCATCCACATGCCAGACCCTCAACAGACAAGAAAAATAAACTTTAGGAGAGAAGAAATCCAAACAGTCCCATTTTCAACAAGGAAAATGTCTCCACTCTCTCTCTCTCTTTCAACATATATTCTATTTTGGGTTTAACCCTTTTTCTGCTCAGAATCAATGTTTAACCACCTCACAGCCTCACTGTCACAAATGGAGAAAAAAAAAGATTATTACTATTTTGTGTTTTATATTTAAAAAATAAAAACAAGGCAAGTATAATGGGTGCATTAGGTATCTGAGAACAAATGTTAATTTGAGGTAATCATATTTATTTAGCAGAGAAAACTATTTTTGTTTGTTTTACGGCATATCAACCTCAAACGGTTATTTAATGCTGACAAAATTTTTAATGTTGGTAATATGTTTTTCTTCAAAAATCTATTTCTGGGAATATTTTTCCTTGAAGAAATCTATAGCTGGTCATATTTTTTTCAAAAAATGTATAACTGTTTATATTGCTGGTTTTATTTATTTATTTATTCATTTTTTTTTTAAGTATTGCTGCTAATAATTTTTCCTTCAAAAATTATTGCTGGTAATAATTTTATTATTATTATTATTACAAAGTATTTCTGGTATTAAAACCTATTTTTACACAAGTTCAAGTGTTAACTATTTGCCCATAGCTGGGACCCTAACAGGTGCTACCACCCCGGGTCAGGGTGGACCTGGGAACACCAGCAATTAAGAGGTGGTTCCACACTCCTCAAAACCTCTGATCAGAGGCCTTGCTGCTGGACGTAGTTTATTGTCTTACCCAGGACGCGGATGTAGTTTATTGTCATACGCAGGATGGATATTTGTACAGAATTTAGCACATGTTATTACATACACAAACCATAAGCCTATTCAATATAACCACCATCAATTTAGATTATGGCCTCTATGCAGCTTCAAAAATGATCACATACTTTGATCAAGCATTCTTTATTTGTGTTGGCCATGTTGTCCTCAATAGCAACCATCAGTGAGACTGCGCTATTGTGGGCATGCTTGTTGCTCTTACTCTCAGTGAAGCTCCATAGGGTTTAAATAAGATGATCGAGATGTGACACTATTTAGCTATGGTAATTTCTAATACTTAAGGCGAGAAAGAGCTATATCGAAAGACAGACTGAGCGACGTTAAAAAAAAAGGTTTTATTCTATTTACAAAGAAAAAAAAAGGATACTTTTCGCAAAAGACAGAAAATCCGTAAGAAAAAGCGAGATGTGGGATTCTGTCAAATTGATTAATGTCATGGTAAGGGTATGTCGCGCCCAGGGGAAATTGAATTCAGAAAGAAAAACAAAGCCGGCTGACACATGGCGGTCATAAAAAAATTTGGGCTTGAGACGACCGCGATACAGGCAGAGAGAATCAACATTAGTTATTGTTGAAACTTGACTAATGCATGGAATAATAATGCAACACAAAATGTACTTAGAACAAAATGTATTGAAACAAGAAAGTGTACACAATATTTACATATAGTCTTTTGTATATTCCTGGGAAGACCGTTCCTGGAGAATGTGTTGACTAAGTCGGGCAGAGTCTCTAGTTGAATCTCTTGATTCGCCTCTCCTGTCTTCCTGGTACCAACCATATTTATATAGTCGGTACTCCACTATGCAAATTAGTTATCAACAGTTATCTTTCAGAGATATTTATTTTTGATTCTTGAGTCCAGCGAAGGAAACCATCTGGTGTGTGTAAGAGTTTTGGCATGAGAAAGGAAAACCGTGGAGAAAAGTATTATTATTACTTTTTCAAACTGTTGACGTCAGACACATCGTCGTCAAAAATGGGCATCTGGTGATAAGAGGATTTTAAGGCATGAGAAAAATAAAGAATTTGATTCTCAGTTAAACACGGACCCCAGTTAAAAGTTGACTCCGTAGAGAGGCCAGATGGCAAACTTTGACAGTGATTGATGAGTCGGTAGAGAGTGCTGGCGAAGTGAATTTTGGGTGGCCCCCAAAGAAAGATGTGATAAGAATTATTTGGCAATCTGGGATTTGTTAAAAAATGTTTTGGCCGATGGGAAAAAGAGGATTTTGTAAACAAAATTCTGGATAATAATTTTAAGAGGGCCAGTTTGGTCACACCCACACTGCCGAGAGCTCATTGGCCAAGTGGTAGCATGAGTGGTAGGCGAAGGTGAATGTATGAGAAAGGCGGAGAAGTTGTTAACACCCACTGAGAGGATTGGTATGAGATACCAATGTGAGAGAGGAAGAGTGTAGGAGGATAATTCTCCTCTGACCTCCCCTCACAGACGAGGGAGAACCCCCTGAAATGGGAAGTAATTAATTTTCCTGGCCTAAGAACAAAGAGAATTCTTGTTGGGAATCGAGGAACCCAAGCCATGTCGGGCCCCACACCGGGTTTTGGTCGGTATCCATATAAACGAGTGTCCCCAGGCAGTTGGCGACAGTTGGAGTTCCAGACTCAGATCGACAGAGAGCAGATGGGTTCGGAGAGTAGCACCTCGCAGAAGCTGACTGAGAGATCCACGCCCTTTTGATTTCGCCTTCATACTAAAAGCAAGTTATATTGACGAACGGCTTAAGATACCAAAAAGAAACGCAAAAGCGTCACAAATCCAAAGAAACAGGCTGGGAGAGAAACACACTCCTGCATATAACAGATGGATAAAGATAATTTGTTTTTTCTCAACATACTTGAACTTCTTGAGTTTTGTTCATTCTTTTACTTACGCTTGTGCGATATCACCTTCACCCTGGATTCAGCTTACACTATGGCCCGACACCTGATTGATTTCATCTACCTAAGATAAAAGTCACAATGTGGGTAGGTTGGACTTGAGGTTAAAGTAGTTACTTCGGTAACCAGACGTTGGAGGTGAGCTGGGAACAATGAAGCTGGTATCGAACCGGGAACGACCAGATCGACCGGGACACAGGCTGGTGGCAGCGACAAAGAGTCAACCCCAAAATGCTGGTGGAAGAAACCTTACAGCTTCACGCCGCAACTAGGAATTAACCACGGGCCGACAGTGCAGTGTCACATATTGGTGTTGCGACCAGAGGACGTCACATATTGGCGCTGCAACCACCAGAGGGTGTCACATAGAGACTCAAATGTGAGGAGGTTAACATGGTTTTGAAAGTGCTTGAATTTGTTTTGTGAGCATACATTTCTCCCGGGCACTAATAGACATAAACTGCCCCACAATGAGGATTTGTATCTGATGTCTTTGTGCGCAGTACATCTGATCGTTGACTATGACACAGAGAGCCGATTGCAAATGACCCTAATTGATTTTCAGAGGTTCTTGTAGATGATCCCATGGATGTGCTGACTGAAATTGCCATTCCTGACAATGTCTGACCATCAAGAATGTACTTTTTTTTCTTTTGGCCACTGAAAACACATTTTTGCCAGAAGCCTGGAGTTCGTTTCTTATCTTAAGCAAGAATGACACCATTTAAGATGGATGGATTTTCTGAATCTGGCAACTAAAGCAACAAGAATGGCCTGCTTTTTTCATCTCTTGCATTAGAATCAAAGCTTCCATGGTGGTGCTGAAAAAAGAGACTAGATTTTTAGTTAAAGTTGGTCACTTATAGTTTTCTAAAGATGTGTCTTCAAATATCTGCCACACCTGTAGATCTAACAGTTCTATTCTGTTAGTTGAATTCACCCAATGCAAGGCAGTAAAGCCACTAAAACACAAGGGATTACTGGGCATGAAAGAATTAGAAATGGAAACATTATTAAGGAGCGATAACAACAATAGTATTCAGGAATACAGTAGATAACGATTGACATTGCATTTAAATTTGTGAAGACCAAGGTTGGCTGGAAAGTATGGAGTTGAAAGAGTGTTCCACAAGCAAGAAGTGTGAGAAAAGAAACTGTTAGCATAGACCTTAGTTACATCTAGCCAATTCAACTGTAAATTGATGAGACCTTGTTGCCAATCTAGTATTGCACTTAAATTCATGAAGCCCAGGTACCATAGCAAAGAGCTCATCCGAACAATTACCATGAAAGTATTTACAGAAAAGGCACAGCAAAGCTACACTAGGAAAGTGACTGAAAGCTGAGATGCCAGATAAGGACCAATAAATATTGCTGATTCTTCTTTGGATTTTATCAAGGAGTTCTAGATAAATAGCAGGAGCACTGGATCATATGTGGCAGCAATAGTCAAATGGTAGGCTTATAGATATGTAAGATAGATTCTGGAGAGGAAAATTATCTAGCATGACACAGTGAACCAACCTTCTTAGTAGCAGACCGAGCAGTGTCAGCAAAGAATGTTATTTCGAGAAGGTGCAACAAGTTACTCTCCTGGAGATTAGCATCAGTCATGTCGATGGAAAGCAGAAAGGATTCTCTCGGGTGATTAATAGAGAGCAGTTTTGTTTTGGAGGCATTAAAATTAACAAGCCATTCTTTACTCCAGTTAACGGATTAGATCATGTTTTAGACCAGCTGCAAATTTGATCTTATCAAGATTTACTATCAAGACAGAAGTAATATCACCTCAATCCTTGATTAATGATTATACCTCCCTCCCCTTGTTTTCAATGCATTTCTATAGTATAAGTGATGCATTTATTGTATCTTGATATCTCTGCATCAGGGATTGACTCTGGCCCTCACCTTTTAAATGCAGTGAGATATGTGCTGCTTGGATGCATAATAAATATGGAAATAAGTTTAGATTTATTATCTGCCAGTATGTCTATTATACACTGATGTGCCAAAAGTTATGACTAGTAATATGTAAAGATAATGGTAGATGGTGCCAAAAGCTCTGAATGATCATGATCAGAAGTGTTCATCTTGAAATATCTGCAGTAACAGACAAGCAACACTGGCTTAAATCACATCCCCATTCAATGAAGGAGTTAGCAGTTCCATTATCCAGTCAGTTCAGTATTCTTTACCTCCCAAGAGATGTGGGAGCAGAAGACCCATCTACCAGTAGCCTTGTTAATATCATACCTTACCTGTTGTCACTAATTGAACCTTGAAAGACTTGGCATCATGTGGCTTGGTTCAGTTAGTGACTCATTGAATCATGCCATATGTTACCAGTCTTTGTAGTTGTTTGTGGCTGATGGTAGGTTTTAGGTGTGGCATAGACCCAGGAGGTCATGGTCTCCATTTAGCAAAGCACAGTTCGATCTGTTGGTTGTTCCATAATGCTGGCATAAGTTGGATCTGTTGGTTTGCCTGAATACATTGGCCTATGACCCCTATGTTGCACCTTTTCATGACAATTTGCATGCCATTCATGGATTCTGTGTACTCCCACAATGAGTCGGAGGGTTGATTCCAGCAGGGTAATGTACTGTTTCATCAGTTGCCCAGAATTTGAGGATCAGTCTGGAGACTTCTGACGAATGGTGTGGTCACCACAGTCATCTAACATAATCCCAATTGAGCATTTATAGGACATGGGGGCATGTGAAAATGTTAATTTTGATTTCCATTAGAATGGAATACAGGTGACAAAATCCATTTCATCTCCATTAGAATGTGTGTCCCCGGCACTTTTGATGGGAAAGTTTCAAATAAGTTCAAGATGACCCCAAGCAGTACCCATCCTTTGAGAGAGGACTCAGTGTCATTATCTGGCTCTTGAGGCATCTCCAAAAGGTGATATTGAGCAATTTTTCCACAGTATTGCCATTAAACACATTTTAAATCCCAATCTTGTATCACATTTGCTAGTGACGTGGGTGTGCTGAAAAATCAACCATTAGAATGTCTTCCCTCCCAGGAATCATGTGATGTTGTTGCTATTAAGCTGATTGGTTGTGTTAATCTTCTACCTGAAAGGGCTGCATAAATTTTTAAAATTTTGTAAAATCTTGAATGCTTGTAAAATTGATCAATAGCAATGTAGAATTATTGTTATTTGTTTTTTTCTTGCAGACCAACAGTACTAAACTGATAATATTTAAGTTATGCAGTCTCTGTCTCTACCTACCACAGGTAAGTATTTTTTGTTTTTTTACAAAGACATATGTTTAGACTTTGTTTCTAAAAACATTCATCAGTGTTTGTAGTTTTTCACAGAAATGAAAGTGTAGGATTCGTTTAACGGTTTTGTTCTCCAATGCTGTTCATACTTGTCTATCATTTAGACTTCATTTTGTAGGCGATTATATGCCCTACCCTGTTCAGATGATCAGTTCTTGAAAGTTCCTCAAGCTTTCAGGGGTCAACTGGCCTTACCCTCCTACTTCCTGCAACAAATGCAAAGAAACAATAAATGAAACAAATGATTACTACAGACACACCTCTTCTATCCATGACACATACCAACACCACTTTTTTCTTATTTCACCCCGAGCAAGGCAATAAAGCCATTAAGACAAAAGTGGTTACTGAGGGTGAAAGAATATGAGGGGAAAAAACTATTCAAGAGAGAGAACAATAAAGGAACAGGAATTAAGAAGACAGAAGATAACGATTGACATTGCATTTACATTTTTGAAGATCAAAGTTGACTGGGAAGTAAGAAGGCAGAAGAGCGTTCCATAAGCGAGAAGTGCAAGAGAAAAAAATTGTTAGCATAGAACTTATGGTTCCATCTAGACATTTCAACTGTAAAAATGATGAGTTCAAACATCCAGAACCATACCATGACCTTTCAACTTGGGACCAGTAAACTAAACCCTTTTGAATGCCCTAGCTTCACCATTATCTAAACCCTTTCAGCAATAATTGTGAAAGCCATGAAAGAAGACTGCAAGATAAAATGCTTAACCAGTTCAGAATTGATTAGAGCCTCTAGTATTTTGCTAAAAAGAGGTCAGTCAGTTATGTGCCATGTGTGATACACGCTTAGGCGATCATGTATCTTTTGATACATGGCTGATGAAGCTGATTTTTTCCCGCAGTAGGCTGCCATTTCTTTCTGTGCTTTATAGAAACTGGTCTGTCCTGCTATTTACCCATAGCTGGGGGGAGAAGAGGATTCATACCTTTCCCAAGGGTATTAGCACATAAGTGAATGTAATGGATTTGACTGGAATTCGAACTTGGCTATCCAATCAGATTTCTTTTCTTTTTTTTTCTTTTTTTACAAAGTAAAAAGTTTAGACTTTGTTTATAAAGCATTCACCTGAATTCTTAAAGACTGGAACTACAGAAGAAGATTTCCAACAAGCAGGAAAGCAAGAAGCAGCAAGGCGTTTATTGTAGAGTTTAGAGAGAATAGGAACCTGTTCAGAAGCACATTGCTTTAGGACTATTGCAGGGGTATCATGCTTTGTGGGAATCAAGTTCAGAGATGATAACAGAAGGCATGGATGGAGTTACATGCACATTACTCAATAGGGACTCGGTTCTAAGTTGAAAGTGAAGCAAATGTACTCCTGATGAATCGAGTGGAATTTAAAGAAAATTTATAAATAAAACATTAGGCCTTATCTGCGGAAGATGTTAGTGGACGGATAGAAGACTCTTATTTAACACACAATTAAAGAGCCACCAGTCGTCACAAAAACCAAACTTGTTAGAGGCTGTATGGCGATGCTTCATTCTATCAGCAAACAAATACTAAACCTCTTTGAGGACACATTTACAATTATTACAAGCAGACACAAAAATGTGTCTGTTGTGATTGGAACTATCATACTGGTAAAACCGGAAAAAGTGATTCCAGTGGGCTATAGCAGCTGAACAGGCCAATGTGAACCCAGGAGGAGATTGTGGTTTCACCTGATATTTTGATAAGGTACAAAAGCATCAATGCCAGCTTTAACCCAAGAAGAAACCCCTGTGGCACAATTCTCAATAGGAAGGTTAAGAATATCTATCCAAGAAGCGTCTTGAAGAAAGTCACAAAATGAATCCCAGTCAGTTCACTGGTAACAGAAAGAAGTCTTGTGAATAAGAGATTCCTCTCTAATAGACAACTCTAAAGAAATATCAACAGTTACTACAGCGTGATCCGATTTGCCAAGAAGACAGTTTTGATGCTTGAAAAGAGCTAGGAGAAATAGAGAAGCAAGCGAGCCAGAGTGGCTTGCATCTGGTGCATACGAAAATAAGGGTCTTACCTTAACGTGCAGCACGTGACATCGGCAAGTTTGCCCCGTGAAAATGGCATTACTCTCCCGTCTCGTAATTCTAGCAGTATGTGCAGTGATAAGGGTTTTTGTACAGTTTGGCATGCTTCCACCAATAGCAAGTCGTGTGCTGATTGGTCGAACTGGACGAGGCTATTTGCCTGGGTAACCAAGAATAAAAGCAAAGAACGCTGATTGGTTGGGCGACCGCGGTGTTGGCCTGATAAAGGAGGGCTGAAGCAGTGAAAATGAGGACTGACGGCAGATATATACGTGGTGAGGTGTTCAGAAAGCAAGGACGGCGAATTGAACCAGCAGTATCTTGATTTGTACAAGTGATGTCGTAGCAATACAGACTTGTTTAAACTACAGGAACAAATCAAGTAAAGAAGAATGTTGATCAAATTTATTAGGGATACGAGTAGTGAAATTCACTATTTGATTGAGAAGACTGAGCAATGGAAATATTGAAATCGGCAACATGAGTAACATTACAATGATTAAACCACTTGATGTGATGAGCGTTAAAATAATCAAACACAAAAATGTTTACAGATGAATGTCAAGAAAGATCTATTTCAGTATTGTCCCAAATTTTGTCTAATATACTGCAGTCCTGAGAAGGAGGAGAGTGATAAAGGAATAAAGAGATAGCTAACAGAGTGCAATAAAGAAAGCTGAAAGCACATGACGGAGTCATCTGGGGACTAAAGAGACAATTCCCTTGCAATTAGAAGATCCCCCCCCCCATGTAAACACTCCCCCAAGGCCATGCCATATGTATCCTAGAATCTTTTTGACAAATATAGCCTGGAATAGAGACTTCATTGGTAACAATAGAAAAATTTAAATTAGTTTTGCAAAGTGCAAAGATATGTAGAGATTAGTTCAAGAGAAAAGATTCTACACCACAAACTGAAACAAATGCCACGAATATTGGAGTAAGAAAGGTTGAGTGGGGTAGGTAATATTTTCTTTACTGGTTTACTCGTAGTTCTTCATTGTGTCTGTCATGAGAAGGTTGTTTTAAGAAGAAAAAGGCCAAAATAATATTCACTATCTATTGTCAATGACAATACAAATTGCCCAGAAGGTGGCTAAGACTAAAGCATAATGTGGCCTCAGTGTTGCTCACTGGGAATACATTCAAGGGTGCATACTCATGTGTGGAATGGCACTACAAATACCCCAATATTATGCAACTGTTGATCAGAGCAGCCTCTCTAAGTACTTTCAAAGAGTTTGGACTCTTTACTATCAATCGGAATACAGCAAGCAAAAAACTGCTAGCCCAGTACTCTCACAATGAAAAGTCGCAGCTGTTGATCAGTCAGATCACCAAAAAGTTAAGACCATTAAATCATTAAGACCATAGAAGAAAGGAACAGGTAAACCATATCCAAAACAATGGATAAACCTCTATTCCTGTTCAATAAACATGGAAGATGTCCTGGTTAGACAATAGGCAAACCTATCTACTCAAATGCCTTACAAACACACCGCTTCTATCCATGTATAGCATACACACATCTCTTCCATCTGCATCAAACACACGCACGCACACACACACACACATCTAATGCACACACCTCTTCTATACACATCTTATGTACCGCTACTACATGTCTTCCACATGCATCTTGCTTATGCCCTTGTACACATTGTTTTACATACATAACCCTTCTGTACACATCTTTCATACACGCCTTGAATCTATCAAAAAGAAAATGATTAAAAATCTCTCTAAAGCGAACATTGAAACTTTTATTTATTATATTAATTTTCAACATTTTCAGGACTGATATTCATTTTTGACTTCCAGTCTTCTTAGCCTGTCATTCTCCAACAGCTTTGATTTTAAAAAAAAAAAAAAAAAAGAAAAAAAAAGTTGGTCATCTTTCATCAAGATTCCAACTTGCGTCATATTTTTTCTCCAGAACATTGACTTGACCGATTCAGCTATGAAGACAATCAATTAGAGGGTCTCAGGTGTAAACGGGCATCTTTTCTTAAATACTTACACACCGACATTTTTGTTTACCTTTGTTAACAGTATTAGTTGTAATTGTTATTTTCATATTAGATGAAACCTTGTCAGTTATTATTCCAGTATTTTAACCTTTCCTATTCCAGATATAGGATGTGTGCAATTAACACTACAAGAAACATTTCTTTTACACATACCTGTGGGGAAAAGAAATGAGAGAAGACAATGAAGAAAAGATTGGAATGCCCTGCTTTTGTTTCTGGTTTAGTCAAAAAGTTAATGCTATTGCTTCTAACAACAGAGGTCATGATAAGGTCAACCTTATAAAGTTTATATGAACATTTTAGAAAGGAAATTCTGGTAACTTGAATTTTAATACTTAGAAATACCTAGATGGAAAAGTTGAAAAATATTTCAATTACAAAATAAGTCTTTTTATTTAGAGCTAAGATTGAAAAAAAAAAACTAATAGTTTTACAAAACCTTAAATTGGAGCATATGATATGGTTTGGGCTGATTAACACCAAGAGCTTCACTAACAGAAGCCAATATGACATTTGATTGAATAAGCGGGATCTTCTCTTGTTTCCCCAGAGAATTATGTTGGAAGTATGTTTTTGCTAAAGGAGCTTTTTCACCATGAAACTGGAGAAAGGAAAAAATAATTGGGCAAGTGATTATGAACTCCGATTTTGTTTTACTTTGGATCAAAAAACCAGGCTCACTTCTGGGAAAATCAAAAATACTTTTAAAAAATCACGAGGATAAGTTATTTTATTTTCCTTTTTACATTGGTTCCACAGTATCTGGAGGTATCTATGTTTTATCTTGGGGACAGAGATGTCTTTGTTCTAAATAAAGCTTGCCAAAAATATGGCCCCCTTGATTACCTAGTGCCACCTGTGAGGGGTTTTCAAAATAGTAAATTTTTTGCATTCAACAGAATAAATTTGGCAACTTATTGCATATGAAAAAATTTCGTTTTGTGGAAGCCTGTCTTTATTCAACCAATATTTTGCTGTCTTTGTATCTAATGAATCCTTTAACTCTCAAGAGAAAAAGAAAGATATAGTTTTCTTGGCATTCTCCTCTCTCTTTCTATATATATATATATATATATATATATATATATATATATATATATCTGTTTCACTCTTCCTCTCTCTTTCTCTCTATATCTGTTTCTAGCTCTCTCTCCCCCTGTATATATCTATATCCTCTTTCTTTTTTCACACACACACACACACTCTCTCTCTCTCTCTCTATATATATATATATATATATATATATATATATATAATCTCCCCCTCTCTATATATCTGTTTAAATCTTCCTCTCTCGTGTGTGTGTGTTTCTAGCTCTCTCTCTCTGTCTATATATATATATATATATTTCTCTTATTTATTTTTATATATATATATATATATATATATATTTCTCTTATTTATTTATATATATATATATATATATATATATATATATATATATATGTATATATAAATAAAAAGGAAAGAACAGTAAGATATAAAATCCGGTGTTCTTATAGATATTTTTATTTTTACACAATAGTGCTCTATGTAAATTTAAATTTACAGAGCATTAATATTATAAATTAATAGATTTAAAATATGGTTTTACCGCTACACAGTGATGACCATGTTTCAGAAATGGAAGCTAAAGCCCCTGAATTTAATTTTGTTATTAAACCAAAGACATTAGTTCCATTTCCTCATCAAGCGAATTTTGGAGTAACTTACTTTTTAAAATTTACGGTTGTTAACGGCACAGGAAAGATTCATAGTTTGAGGGTTTCCAAGGTTACCGATAAATCCATTCATCTAGACAAGGGGTGGTAGAGGGTTCAATTTTTAATTTTCGTTGTCTCAGTTAATAGTTACATTTGAAATCGGGGTTATGTTTAGGGATGGGTAGGGATGTATCTTTTAACAAATTCTGACATCCGCTAAATTCATGTCATCTGGGTTTATTTCTAACGGCAAAAATTCTTATGGTATTATTTCTATTTGTATATTTAAAGATTTTGAGGGACTGTTTAGGTTAGAATATGTTTTATCCACCTTTCTAAAAAGTTATTTTTAATATTTAATATACTATACTCCTAGTTAAAAACCAAGTAAATGTATTAGGATTACTTACAGTATTTAAAATTATTTATTCTTATCGAGTATAAGTAAATATTATTTTATTTTATTTTATTTTATGTAAACTTTATGACAATGACGGCAAAGGTGGTTAAATTATTTCACTAATTCAATAAACTTTTATTTATAAATTTAGTATTATAAATGTATATATGTATGTATAAAGGACATTTAATGTTCAATATTATATTCTAACTTATTAATTTCATATGACTTTCGGTGTTCACTTGGATTCTTTTCAGTGTTTGAATTGCTTTGAGAGAGGTGTTATGGTTAGAGTACGTTTTATTTAATTACAATTTTAAAAGATATTTAGGTTAGAATCTGTTTTATTTAATTTCAATTTTAAAACATTTTTAAAAATTCTACTTTCAAATTTAACTTTTTAATTTTAATCGGCTATATTTCTTTATAAACCAAGTAAATGTAATATAATTATCTACATTATTTAAAATTATTTATACCCATCAAATATGAGTATGCATAATAATCAGGTAATTTTTTTTTTTTTTTTTTTATAGATTATTTAAAGATTATTTAAAGAAAACTTTTGGCAATGACGACATAAAATAGCTATTTCATTTCTCTGATTCAGTAAATTTTTATTTTTTATAAACTTAGTAATATATAGTTTCTCATGTATGCATAAAGGACATGGGTCATTTAATGACCTACATATTCTAGCCCTTCTTATTAACTTCCATTTCACTGTAGGTGTTTTATTGGATTCTTTTAGGTGCCAAAAGTACTTCGAAAGAGATGTTTGACTTTTATACTTATTTATCCTAAACGAGGATTGATGTTGGTTGAACCTCTTTTTGAACTCATGGCTAGTGCAACCTATATAAATTTTTATGTTTTCAGGGTTTTCAACAGAAGATATATTACATTGGTATACTACTGATTCTATGCAACATTTATTTTGTAAAGGACAGTTTTGAGGGTTTCTACAATTACATAATTTTTGTTCACCCTCATTAGTTGTTGTTTGTATTTTTCCCTTGTCTACAATTTTTTGGTTCTGGTATAAGTGTTTATTTAAGATATTAGTATTATGTTTCTTAATTATCTTTTCTAGGTTATCAGTACAGCTATAACTTAATTTTAGTGTATTTCTATTAAAAATAGTACTAAGTTTACTTCCACCGGGAAAATGCTTGAGTATTAATTCAAGGAATTTTTGTCCCAATTTGTTTTTTACCATTTGGTTGTATGGGGGTGTATACCAAATTATTTTCCTGCTTCTGTTTTTCCTATGTTTACCGTTTTCATTTTTAATATAAGTTAGTTTTAGGTTTTTGTAGCCACTATCTTTTAGAGCTTTATTATAGAAATTAATATGTTCGTCGAAAATCTTATCATTTTAAAAGTTTATTGAATTAGTGAAATAATTTAACCACCTTTGCCGTCATTGTCATAAAGTTTACATAAAATAAAATAAAATAAAATAATATTTACTTATACTCGATAAGAATAAATAATTTTAAATACTGTAAGTAATCCTAATACATTTACTTGGTTTTTAACTAGGAGTATAGTATATTAAATATTAAAAATAACTTTTTAGAAAGGTGGATAAAACATATTCTAACCTAAACAGTCCCTCAAAATCTTTAAATATACAAATAGAAATAATACCATAAGAATTTTTGCCGTTAGAAATAAACCCAGATGACATGAATTTAGCGGATGTCAGAATTTGTTAAAAGATACATCCCTACCCATCCCTAAACATAACCCCGATTTCAAATGTAACTATTAACTAAGACAACGAAAATTAAAAATTGAACCCTCTACCACCCCTTGTCTAGATGAATGGATTTATCGGTAACCTTGGAAACCCTCAAACTATGAATCTTTCCTGTGCCGTTAACAACCGTAAATTTTAAAAAGTAAGTTACTCCAAAATTCGCTTGATGAGGAAATGGAACTAATGTCTTTGGTTTAATAACAAAATTAAATTCAGGGGCTTTAGCTTCCATTTCTGAAACATGGTCATCACTGTGTAGCGGTAAAACCATATTTTAAATCTATTAATTTATAATATATATATATATATATATATATATATATATATAATCTGTTTCTGTTTCCCTCCTCTCTCTCTCTGTATATCTGTTTCTATCTCTCTCTCTGTATATCTGTTTCTATCTATCTATCTCTCTGTATATCTATCTATCTCTCTCTCTGTATATCTGTTTCTATCTATCTCTCTCTCTCTCTCTGTATATCTGTTTCTATCTATCTCTCTCTCTGTATATCTGTTTCTATCTCTCTCTCTCTCTGTATATCTGTTTCTATCTATCTCTCTGTATATCTGTTTCTATCTATCTCTCTCTCTCTGTATATCTGTTTCTATCTATCTCTCTCTCTCTGTATATCTGTTTCTATCTATCTAATTTATTTTCAGTGATCAGTGTGGTTTTCACATTTTTTAATTTTGCACACCTGCTTCAAATGATCCATTAACAAATTTTGATGATCCCAAAAAAAAAATAAATAAATAAATAAATATTTCATCTATGCAGGAAAGTTTTGCTTTGGGAGATGTCAAACAAGAAATCTTTTTAGCTGGGATGTTCTGATTGACCTGGGATAGGATATTAGGTTGGCAATCCAGGCCCAATTAAGCCTTATTCAGAGAGAGAGAGAGAGAGAGAGAGAGAGAACAAAAACAAACACAAACGTACGTATGAAGAAGGTTGGCTAGATGAGCAGTGGTCAATTGGTTATTATAACAGTTCAAAGCAGAAATAGAAAACTGTACAGAATGTAATGAGCAGCAGATGTTTAATGGTTATTGATTGGAATCCTGTTTGTCTTTTGTAGGACCAGTTGATGCATTGGGGCCCAGGAGCTGTTGATGAAGTTCTGGCTGATCGTCAAACTTAATACCCTGCCCTTCACTGGTGGGCAGGCCACAACCTCCCCTTACCACAATGATTACAACTCCTGTTCCCACTCAGTTGTTGTCTTGACAACCCAATGACGAGGCAGTGGCTGTTGTTACAGCTGCATCCCTATGACCAATGTGACTGTTACAAATGAGAAACAAACAGAACATATATATATATATATATATATATATATATATATATATATATATATGTTTGTATATGAAAAAGTATACATATATCTATATTATATATAAATATTTCACATAAATAAGACGAAGAAAGGCAACAAAAAGGGAAAAATCAAAACAATGAACACAAACTAACAGACTTTAAAACAAAAAGAAAAAACATTTACTTACTACAAAACAAAAAAATAGAGGCTGCTGGACAATTTTTTTTTTCTTTTTTTTTCTTTCTTTTTTCTTTTTTCTTTTTTTCTTTTTTTTTTTTTTTTTAGCAAAGATATTTTTTCCTTTGACCTTTTGACCTTTTACATCTCCTGCCTTTGCCATAAGTCATTTTCATTAGGTTTTTCTCTTTTTTTTTTTTTTTTTGTTATGCTTATATAAAAGGTTTCTCTTTGAATTTTCCCTTTTTTCTTTTCCCTTTTTTCTTTTCCCTTTTTCTTTTTATTGTTTCTCCTTTCCTTTTCTTTTTCTCTTTTTTGCTTTGCTTGGCCTTATTTCCTTCTCCCCCCCCCTTTTTTTTTCTTTTCCTTTTACAACCAGGGCTTGGAATTTTTCCCTTCTCCTTTGCATAACATCCAATTCCAAGAAGGAAAAAAAACCTTGACCCTCCCAAAATGACATCAACAAAATCTCACCTTTAATTAACTTTCTTGGCTTTCTTCCTCTTCCTTCTCTATCCTAAAACACAATACGACTATGCTAAGAAGCTGTAATGTCTGGAAACCCATTTGATGTCCCATCCCTTTCTCTCCCCACCCCTTTTGTCCCCTCCCTTTCTCTCCCCACCCTCCTGCCAGCTCATCTCTGTCAGTATGTTTGTGTACAAAACAAAAATTTCACAAAGGTATATCAATCAACATAGTTGGGATTTAAAGAACAGAAAAGAAAAAAGACGTGTTCAGAATATTTTGATTCGGTCAGATTTGAGAATTTTTTTTATTTTCCTTTTTTTTTTCTTTCTTTTTTTTCTTCTTTAGATATTATTACAAATTTTGGTAATGTCAGTTTCTCTTAATTTCAAAATGAGAAGGTGTATATTTAGGGCTTAAGATAAAAACTTGTTTCTGAATCTATTTATATATATAGGCCTGATTTTCAAGACTTGGCCATCAGTAACTCTTCTGTTTGCAATCTTCATGAATCTTTGAGACATAGAGTTTTCAGACTTTATGGCAAGGCATAAAAAGTTCCTTATGTCAAGAATACAAAGATAATTTCTTCTCATTGTCTTCATTTATTTACACATACACATGAATGAGCAGATGCTGAAATGTTCTTGGCCTGACCAAGAGGGGATTTAAAAAAAAAAAGAAAAGACTTCTGATTGCTCATACAGAAATCATCAGATGTTGGGAATTTGGTCAGGCTGAGAACTTTTCAGCACCACCTCAACTACATACACACACACACAAAATAGTTTATCTATGCCATTAAAAAAAAAATGACATATTTTGTTAAGTGTTAAAAACTTACTATTATTAGACTTTCTAATGTAAGTCTGTTTATATCTCTCATTTGCCAGTTCAAGGGAGATAATTTCTGTATAGCAAAAAATTGCAGGAACAAAATCACTTGGCATATTATATAGTAAGTATTATTTTTGCATAACTCAATTTTTTCTTCTTTAAGTGAAAATACATTTAAGTTTGACCAAATAATTCTGTTAATTCAAATAATACATTTTTTTCTTAGTTTGAGTTCAAAGAATACTTTTCATGTTTTTGGGTGCCATTTCCCTTTACATGTTTTTGTTTTACTTTCCATTGTATTTTTTCCTCTTTGTTTTCAAGATCTCTTCATCTGACAGTCATTATTTTGTGGATATGTTATGCTCTTATAAGACACAATAAAAATGGAACCAAAAAAAAACACTTAATTCTTTTTCCTCATTTTACTTTTATCTTTCCAGCATTAAAAAAAAAATGCTTTCAAATTTTGTTTGGTCAGCTATCACATTTTCTTGTGCCATAATCTAATAAATTTTGAGGGGAAAACTAAAGGCATAAAAAGGGGTCATATTAACACAAACGTTTTCAGAAATTTTTACTTGGCTTAAAACAAAAATACCTCATTTGATTTGAAACAGGAAGATTGCAAATACTCTCACTTGGTACAATAGATAATAAAACACAAAATAGGCAGGTGTTGATAACAATTGCTTACGAAAGATATTTAATGTCAGCAATATTTGTTCTTTGGGAATCAGCACAAATGTCTTTTATCTCAGTTTTGCTCGCAGTTTAAAGTTTGTTTATATTTTTATTGTCTTTTTATGAAGTTTTTTCTCTTAATAGCCGACAATATTTTTTTCTTCATAGTTTATTAATTTATAAAAATATAATAAAGTCATATCAAACAGAAAAATAGGATAGATTAATTAAAATGTATTACTGCTTATTTTTAGTTAGCCTCTTTCCCCAAAAAGTTGAAAATAAGTTTTGAAACAGAAGTTAGAAGAAACATGTAATGGCTAAACATCTGAATCATTTCTATTAATATTTGGAAAAAAGGAAATATTTTAGTGAAATATGTGTATGACATTGAAATTTTAATGGATAATATGGTACAACATTTAAAAAGAAAATTTGCATAGGGATCACTGTACTATGGTGTCATTATATTTAAGGATGTAATTTATTCTCAGTTTTTAGCTTCAGAAACACAGTGTCATGTACAAGAAAATATACTAATCTGTTGACGTTTCAGAAGTATTTTCATTCACCATGGTTTATGGATATATCACATTGAAACACCAGTTCCTGTATGACCACTGAAGTTCAGCAACATTAAGCCTGGTCAGTACTATGATTGGTAACCAGTTAGGAATACCAGTAGCTGTAAGCTTGGATGTGCAGGTGATGTAATGAATACTGGCTCGGAATTGCTAATCGGTGAGCTGAGTTCCAATTCTTGTTGGGTTCACTTACACACAAATACTCTTGGGGAAAAATATGAACCCACATCTTCTCCCCCCAGTCATGAGTTAATTAGTAAAAAATTTTATCAATAGACCATTATTATCTCCTCCCACCACCACCAAATTCTTACAATCTAAAAATATATTCTAACTTTAAATAGCCTGCAAAGGGTTGATAAACCATAGAAAATGAATGAATCCATCAATTTGCTACATGGGATTGGTTTTATATGTATCCTTTATCTATGTACTGGCTTCATGGTCGATTGCCACATGACATCTTGGAATTTGACAAGCTAATAGCTTTCCTGTTGCTTTGTGGACTTTTTTAACATCAAATTGGGTATCTGATTCAGTGTCCTACTGTATATTTTAATTACCATCTGATTAACGAGTTCTGGTCAGGAGGAGAGATAAGCAGTAGAAAGTTGAATGCTCGTCTTGAAAGAAATTATTTTTGTCTTTCACATCTCTAGTGGGTGGCTGGTTTGTGCTAAAGAAAGCAAATTAATCTTTTGAAGGAACTTGCATTTCACAAGCTGGATGTTTTGAAATGTATCTACTATGTTATTCACATATGGGTGAAGGCAAACAACTGGTCCCTCATAATCAGCTGCTTCAGGTAAATGGAGCTTGACAGTCGATCTGGGGGAAAGAAAACTGATTTTAAACCTCTGCTGCCTTAGTCATATCCAAACACAGAAAAGTCTATAGAAGTAAATCCAGATGGAAAACAAGGAGTGGATCCCGAAGGCAGTTGGCTGTCAACTTTCCAGCAACTCTTGCAGCCCTCTATTCCTTTGGATCTTGTCAGTATGACTGAGAGGGAGGTGGAGCACATAGTCTGGGCAGTGCACTGCCTACATATACCATTGCCCAGGTCTGCACCCTGAAGAGGTCACTCTAATCTCACCATAACAGATTGAATTTTAACAAAACAGGCTGCTACTTTTTATTTTGCAAGATAAACAGATGGCTACTTAAGTTGTTCCCGACAAGAAATCCTGAGGTCTAAATTGAATTTAATGTCCATCAGAGTTGATGTATGGTGACCCCAGTATGTACAAGATTTACTTTAAGAGATGACAGAAAATTTTATACTACATGTCACTTCAGAATGTCAAAAAAACTAAGATCCCCAATGGTTGACCTACAAGACGAACTCAAAGATATCAAATGCAGTATCAGGTCTCAAATGATGTTGGCAGGTACAGATGTGGCAAGGACGATATCACCCCTAAAATAATGTTAATAAAGGAGGATTGCTGTAAAAACAGAAAACACCAAGTTAAAGAGGGGCATTTTCAAATAACCAAGATCTTAATATGCTGTAAAAACTTTGAAATGTAAAGTTAATTTAGAACACGAAATACAATCTTTTTATAAGTGTACAAAGGATATCAAATTACTAATAGAAAATTACTGGAATAACAATAATTTGGAACTTTTAAAAAAGAAATGGATTTTGACACTAAGAATCGAAGTTAAAATAAAGGATGTTTTGATCTAGAATTTATTTTTGAAACAAGACTAGTTTACAAAGAACGGCAGAATAATTAATAGTGAGGTGATAAACAATAACGTGAACCTTGGAAACCAATCGATGAAAAAGTAAATTGTTTATTCTCGGAGGAGTGAAGTTGTACTTTGGTAGTATGTCAGTACATACGCACTAGAAAAACATACGTCACCAGTCTAGGACATGGAGGCTGGTTCTCTTAATAAAGAGGTGAGCCAACTAGAGGGGGCAGAGTTTTGGGTTTGTCTGTCTTCAATTGCAGTCAAACTGAGGGGAGAGATTGAAAAGGAAGCGTCCGCTGTGTGATGCTGAAGCTGAAAAAGCGAAATACCGCCGCTAACATCTAAGTACCATTACTACTATTACTACGGCAGAACAAGAACATTGAAGGTTGTAGTAGTTGCGCTAAGAACAGACCAGAAAGGGTTCAAACAAAGGCGTCATCTCTCCTTTACCAAAATTATTCAAAGATATTTGTGTTTGGTTATTGTTCACAAACAAGAAACAGTCAACCTTGTGCAACAAGAATTTTTTTTTTCTGTGTGTTTGCTTTTACATATATTAAAAAAAAATAATTGTCCTTTCAAAATCAAATCACTGTCGCTTGATTTGATGAGGTAATTCAGTTTTCTTTGCTATACTCCCCCCGATCTCATTATCATCACAAATCTGAGAGCTTGGAGTGGCCCTTTTACGCTGGTGCTTCATCGTAATGGCACTATCTCCTTTACATGTGTTGGAGAGTCGTCCTCCCTCCCTCCCTCCCTCCCTCTATCTTCTCTTTCTTATTCCTAGTGAAACTAAACAGCGTCTCTGATATATCTTTTCCATCTTTCCTTGTGATCAAAATGTAACAATCCACTATTTATGAAATATTGTCAAGGTGTAACGTACATGATAACTAAGGATTGAAACAGAATTATATGATTTTCGAGCAGTTTGTGACACCAAGCTGTCGGCCCGTGGTCAACTCTCAGTCGCGGCACAAAGATGTAATGTTTCTTCTACCAGCGTTTTGGGGTTGACTCTTTGTCGCTGCCACCAGTCTGTGTCCCACTCGATCGGTGGTCGGCATAATTCCCTGGTCAGGATACCAGTATGGGACACTGGCCTGTCCAGGGTCAAATTCTGGTCGTCGATGTTAATGGCTTCACCAGCTGTACCGGTTTAATACCAACTCTGTCGTTCCCAGCTCACTTGCAACGTCTGGTTACTGGAGTAACTGCTTCGATCTCAAGTCGAACCTACCCATGTTATTACTTTGATCTTAGGTAGACGAGATCAATCAGGTTTCGGGCTGTAGTGTAAGCTGAGTCCAGACTGAAGGTGGTATCACACAAAGAAAAAGAAATAAAAGAAAAACTCAAGAGGTTCAAGTATGTTAAGAAATAAAAAATTAACTTTATCCTTCTGTTATATACAGGAGTTTGTTTTTCTCCCAGCCCGTTTTCTACGAAATAGTGACACTTCTATGTTTCAAGCAAGTTGGTATCTCGAGTCAACTAATTTCGTTCTTAGTTGTTGGCTTCGTGCGTCAGCATGATAGGCGAAGTCGGAGGTCGTGAAATCTCTTGGTCAGCTTCTGTGAGGCAACACTTTGGTTAAGCTCTGACTCTAACTCCCAAACCAGCTCAACTGTAACTCTGAATGCGAATGGGATCTCGACTCTCCGGCAACTGCCTGGAACTATTTGCCAAACGACCCATTGATGTTCGTTTATATGGGTACCGACCAAAACCCGGTATGGGGTCAGACGCAACCTGGGGTTCTTGGTAAATCTCGATTTCTGACAAGAAATCTCTTTGTTGTCAGGCCAGGAAAATTGATTACTTCCCATTTTTGGAAAATAAAATCACTTTCCATTAGGGGGGGGGGTCTCCATCGTCCGTGAGGGATAGTCGGAGGAGAGTCATCCTCCTAGACTCTTTTTCTCTCACATTGATATCTCATACCAATCCCTTCAGTAGGCGTTAATAACTTCTCCATCTTTCTCATGCATTCACCTCTGCCTATCACCATCGCTACCACTCGATCAATGGCATCCCAGCCGTGTAGGTGTGGCTAATCTGGCTTCCTTAAAATTATAATCTAGAATTTTTGTTTACAAAATTCTCCTTTTTCCCATTGGCCAAAATTTTTATGAATTCCATATTGCCAAACTTATCTTTTGGCCACCCAGACTTCACTTTGCCAGCACTCTTTACCGAGTCCATCAATCACTGTCAAAGTTTGCCATCTGGTCCCTTCGTGAAGTTAGCTTTATAATGGAATCCTTGGCTTGTTGAGAAATTAAATTCTTTTATCTCGCCAAATCTCAATTCTCCACTCTATTTTCTGTCTCATGCCAAAATTTTACAAACACCATATCGCTATTCGCTATCTCAGCGTCTGAAACGACATGTTGATAAGGTAAATAATAACAATCCTCTCACCTATGTTGAGACAATGCCAAAATTTTATAACCGCCACATTGCTTCTCTCTCATGGTGGCCAAGCAAAAATAATAAATGATATCTTGGAAAGATAATTAACATTGATTCTCCCTGTCCTGTATCTGTGATCGTCTTAAGCCGAAATTTTTATGACCGGCATATGGTTTGGCTGATATCTTCATATTTGCCTTTCTTTCTATCTCCCTCGGCGAGACAAATCAACTCAACAAGACCTCACACAAGGCTTTTTCCACGGGTTTATTGTCTTTTGTGAAAAGTATCTTTTTTTGTAAACAGAATAAAATCTTTTTTACATCAATTGGTCTATCTTTCGGGATAGCTCTTTTTCATTTTAAGAATGTCTATTTTCTGTTTTAATTTCTATGGTTAATTAGTTAGCCAATTACCATAGCTAAATAGTGTCACAAGGACAATCAATAACACAGCCAAGAATTTTAAGATTCAAAATAAAAACAAATTGAAATTTTACTCTTTGAACTTGTGTAGGTGTGTGGCATCTGTCAGTCATGAGAGACCATGGACCTACGCCCCAAAAGTTATGCCTCAGCTGTTGATTTATGGCTGTTCAGACCCAAACAGGAGTGAGTCACAATTGCAATGAATGCATGTGAAGATCCTCTTCTATAATGTTACCGTTGCTTTATTCCTTTCATCAAAAGCCTCCATCTCTTCTCTCCTTACTGTAAATCACGTCTCTAGTATGAGCAATTATTGGCAACATTTTCCCACCTTTCGATGTTCATCGTCCTCATTCATTTTTTGCAGACATTCTAGAAACGAAGATAAGGTCACCCTAGTGCCAGTGGCTAGTTCTCTATACAGAAGGACTTTTGGAATCCTCCCATCAGAAGACTGTTGCTTGTTGTGTTTTGCTGTCACGGTGAACTGACAATAGTGTGTCTTCTCCAGGGCACAGGCCTAAGGTTTTATGAGAGATCTGCGGTTGTTCATGCAGTATGTCTCTCCTCTCCCCATCACCGATGTCCAAGGGAAGAGAAGAGTCCAGTACAGCTTGACACCAGCAGCATCACAGGAGTTGCTAGAACAAAGCTGAACATAACATCAGACTGTCTTAGGTTTTCCTTCTCTTAGGTGGATGACCCTCCTGGACTAACGAGTTCCATCTACCCGTCTTTGAACTTGTATAATGTAGTAAAACAATCACCTTACTATCACTAAACTGGAATTACTGCAGATCATGTTACCAGCTAGAGCAGTTTTTCCTTTCTCTGACTCTTATTTTTAGAATGAAAATTTAAGTCCCAGCAAAAAAGCACAAGCAGCCCTACAGCAAAGGAGGTCCAGAGGGAAAGGTTTCAAGGGAGATAACCGCAGATTCAAAGTCAGAACATTATCATTGATAACTCTCTCCTCCAATTTGCAGAGCCTAGTAGCTATATTCTTAACACTTGATATAAAGTAAAACATATCACAATGATAAAATCGGTCAATAATTATTTATAACTATTTATACCTGGACTCATGCATGCAATTACAAGCAAGCCATCATATTTATTATTGGCATATGAATTTTTGAAACTATTTCTAAATCTTTGATTGCCTTTCAATCATTCTGCCTCACCTGCTATCATCTTCTGCTGCACCACACCATTTGGCAACCACTGAGTTAGAGTCTGTCAAATAGTTTGAAATAGGTTATTAAGTGCAGTGCTTCTTTTCACTATTAAAACTAAAATGGATTTAGTAACTGGAACACTCCAACTTTTTTTTTCAAAAACTGGTTGTCTATGGCATTTACATAAATGCAATTCTCCCAGGCATGTAAAACCTGGAAAAATATTTCTAAAATACTTTATATAAGAATAATTTTATATTTACAACATTCTAAAAACTAATGCCATGCAATATTTATTCATTTACCAATTTATAAAGCCGATGTTTTGCCAACCATTCTAAAACAATATAATAAATAAATAGTGTAAATAAACAATCTGATAAATAATGTTTAATATTTGTTTTTTTGTAAATTCTCAAGAACAAAAAAATGTATAAATTCACTTCATATGTTTTGGTTTTATTAAAATTCTAATCATCACTAAAAAAAAAAAAAAAAAAAAAAAAAAAAAAAAAAAAAAAAAAAAAAAAAAAAAAAAAAAAAAAAAATGGTGAGTGAAGATAATTAAAATAGTGGTGTCAAGGGGAAAAAAAAAAAAAAAAAAAAAAAAAAAAAACCATTTTGATACACTTTTTTTTTTTTTTTTTTTGTGGGCATGAATCTTAAAGATTGTCCATTAGCCTACCTGATATCTCAACCTCTAAGACCTTCCCTTATTTACAATTAACACCATGTGGGATTTTGTGATGTTCAGGTAAAAATAAGTTACCACTTTGTGGGAATCAACACTTTTGAAGTGAGTATGTGTACGTTGTATAGTAAATATTTACGGGCTCCAGGAACATTTGTCCTGCAAACAATATTGGCAGACTCATGTGAGTCCCGGTAAAAAAAAAAAAAAAAATTAAAAATGCTGAAGGGCAGGGTGGGAATATGAAGATTGAGTAACCAAGGCACCCATAAGGATTGACCACGGACTCACCTGGTAACTGAGGACTGGATTGCGACGTTGTTACTCTTTTCTATAGACATTCTGAAGAGCAATAACGGGGGACTTGACTCCTCAACTAAAATTCTCCCCTTTTAACATTAAAATATTATAGAGTGATGCTTTGTGTACAAGTACTGATAGTCTACAGCAGTCGTTCTTAACCGGAGGGTGTTTGCAAGGATCATTAGGGTTGTATCCTCAGCAAGGCAAGATATCATTTTAGGGTTGAAGTGGCTAAATGACAGTTTCTTCTCACACTTCTTCCTTGTGGAACTCTCTTCTGGTTTCTTGTTTTCAGTAACAGGAAAAGACATGCGGAAATTGCTCGTAAAACAGTACTGAAGTTGGAAACGGTAGTATGAAATTAGTTTGGATAAAGACTGGAACTACAGCTCAAATACTCGAGACATATATTTAAATATTGTTGAATTGTTTGTGCTTACATATAATTATGCATGGTGGGAGGGGGGAGCGATGTAAATATTTATACATAGATATATTTATCACCTTGTTAACAGAAGGTGTTCCAATAACTTGGACCAATTAAGTTTAAGCATCTAATGAATTTTTTTTTCTTTTAGATTTAACAACTTAAGTCTTTGACAATTTCAGCCATGAAAAGATTATCAATCAAACAATGTGTTAAAGTTTCAAAAGTGTAACTGGAAAAATTGTTCGTAAATTGAAACAAACTGGGTCGGTGGCAAATGTGAAAATACCATTGCAAGCTCGTTTACGCCATTCAGCTGAAAACATTGGTGTAGTGCGCAGGAATTGAACCTCTCCACAACATTACATCGTTTCCAATTGCACTCTCGGTGGATCGATTATATTGACAAAAAAAAAAAAAAAAACAAACAAAAAAACAAAACACAAAGTACGAGAAATGCATTTCTGTTTGAACGGCCATTTTCGTAATAGGATTCAATAACTTTAACATGTTTGACTGTTAATCTTTCCAGGGTTGAAATTGTCAAAGACATAAGTTTTTAAATCTGAAAGAAAAAGAAAAAAGAAAAAAAAAAAAATCATTAAATGCTTAAACTTAATTCACATTTAAAAATCGCTCCAAGTTATTGGAACACCCTTTATTTTCAGAAAGGAATTTGAATTATATGAAAGTATGTGTTAATTGTTGCTGGGTGAGTTTATAAACTAAAGACAGTTGATGCAAACTGAAGTTTTGAGATTTAATGTTTTTTTTATTACAATTTAATTAGGTTATTGGTATATTGTGAAACGTAAAACTTTATAAAAAAATTGATAGTTTTCAATTTTAAAATTACATTGAAGCAAATTAAAATAATGAGGTTAGAGTTGTGTGCTAAAATGCTTTAAAAAAACAAAACAAAACAAACATGATCAATATTGTTTTTCATCGATTCTGGAAGTGGGTGCGAGAATTGATTGGTGGTTTGAAAGGGGGTGTGAACAAGGAAAAATGTTAAGAATCACTGGTCTACATTAAACATTAGCCTACCGGGTAGCATCTATAGAAGACCTGGTGGATATATTATAGTCTTTATTGTACTACATCATCCACCCCCTTTATCTCCCTCTTCCCCTTCAGTCAAAAATAGTGGATGCTGCTTAGAAAAGTAAACTTCAAAAAGAACCATCTGCCCCCCCCCCCCCCCCCGCAAAAACCAGAACCACCTGAGATCAAGATAAAACCACATTCTGTTTCAAAAATATGTACTCTGTATACTTATGTAGAAGCAGACTTCATGTACAGTGTAATTACCGTCTTATTTTTTTTTTTTGCATGAACGTTAAGCCCTGCCTGTTATGCACAATTTTTAACCTCGTCAGAAAAAAAAAAACAAAAACAAACAAATTACTTGGGCTGTCAACAAACACTCGTAGCCACTTTTGTAATGCCAACGAATATGTAGTGTAACTCTGATATAAGAGAAACCCGGATATAAGAGATTCTCTCTGGTCCTAAATTAGAGCCTGTGTTAATAAAACAAAATAGACCAAATCCGGATATAAGAGACTTCTTCTCCGGTCCCGGCAACTCTCTTATATCCGGGTTACACTGTAGTAGAGACTTTGTAATTGCAGGTACAACTATAGTAATGCCGTTGAACAATACTTGTGGCAGACGCCTTTCGAATAATTTCACACTAATAGTACTTGCTCAAATAGTAATCACCGTATAGTGATCCAAATAGAGAAATAGTATTGTGAATAGTACAGAGAATAGCAGACCGTAGAGTAATAGAGGATAGACTAGAAATGGTGATCCATGTAGTTAATAGAGAATAGACTAGAACTGGAGATCAATTAGATACATGTTACCTCCCATACATGCGTTTTCTCTATGGTCACATGGTCTACTTAATTCAATAATGAGATCGCCTGTGTTTGCTCACTGGCGATCTATGTTCAAACTGAAGTGTTGGCAAGGACATTTTATTCCTATATAACATTGTGTATAGTGCGACTATTTTCCTGCATTAAAAGGGGGGGGGGGCGTAAATTAACTTTGTATCCCCCACCCCCCCACCAGATTCAGAAGTCACTGTTTAAGTTTTAATACAAGATATTAAATGCTGATTTACAAGTCAATCAAGCAGCACAATGTGTTCAAGCATAGGTGGTTTAAGAAAAGAAAAATAGTCAAAAATTCTTCAGGTTTATTTATTCATTTATTAATCACCAAAAATTTGTTTTTTTTCTTTCTTCCTGATTAGTCTTCCTTTTTATTTTTTAAAGCCATTCTTGCCATTTCCAAGACGCCATCATATGTTTTGTTGCCACCAATGAATCCTGTTGCATGAACAAAAATACAACCTTTGATTCCAGATTTTTCAGACAACTCCTCATCTCGAAGCCCACACCATTCTTCAGGTAGCGAAAGTCTGGAGGGGGGAAAAAAAAAAAAAAAAAAAAAAATAAACCATAACATTTTCACCTGGACGAAAGTAGACATTCAAAAACAGAATATGTAAACAGACCCCAGGATCCTCTGTCAGTTTTTCACCAACCAAACAAATCACCCCAGGTTTTATTTTCTTGTTTGCATTGTGCAATTCTTTTGAACATCAAAGGCAACAAATGGAACAAGATTTCTCAGCAGCAGACATAGCAAATTGATTCAATATAATAATCTTTCCACTTCATGGCAGCAAGAAACCTTAGCTCAAGAAGGTGCAATGAGTCACGCTCCTGGAGGTTAGCATCAGCCATGCTGATAGAAAAGCAAAAAGGATTCTCACAGACGGCAAAGAGTGCAGTTTTGTTTTGAAGGTGTTAAAATTAACTGAGGTAAGGAATGTCTTCCTAACAACAGAATGTGGGTCATTATTGATATTAGCACAACCATTGACAGCTTCTGAATAGTTTCACTGAGCCAATTATCTTCCTAAGTCTTGGATCAACCTGTACTCTGGTTTTTAGGTGCTTCCCAACAGAGCCACATGCCCGATTATATTGAACCTCAATATAATCAAGACCACTCTTCTGGCAAATTGATCATTGTGAGATTCAAACCGGGATCTTGCATCGTTGTCAATGCTACTGCTCTAATCATACCTCCATATAGTGATTTTCCAAGCGTAGCTTAGATGTGGCACAAGGCCGAAAGTCTGGGGCACCCAGTGAGGATCGAACTCACTACTGTCGTAATTGTTCTAGCAAGACAAGCTTACTAACCATTACGCCACCCCGAGGTGCCCAATCATACCCTTATATATATTGTCTAAAATTTGCGATATTTATAGAGTACTCAATATCAGATCAGTCAGTTTATGTGCCATGCACAATACACGCTTAGGCAATCATGTATCTTTCAATACATGACTGACAAGGCAGATTTTCTTTCCTGCAGTAGGTTGCCATCCAAGGCTATAGAACCTGGTCTGTCCCGCTATTTACCCATAGCTGCTGGTTGTGCAAAGAAGAGGATTCATACCTTTCCCAAGTGAATGTAATGGATTCAACTGGAATTCAAACTTGGCTCTCTGATTCCTCAATCCGAGCCGCTATCCATTACTCTACTGTGCCTCCCCAATATCAGATAGGGCATTTATAAATAGAGACAGTATGGACATGGGAATCAACACTGCATGGTGACTGTGTTTCATGTTTCAATGTGATCTTTAGACAAAGATTTGATGTGAAAATCAGTCACCATGCAGTGGTGATTCCATTATCCAACTAGTAACACACATACATTTTATTTATATATATATTACAGCAAAAAAAAAAGAAAAATTACCTCAACATAGAGATAGGCTGATGATAGCTGTGTACAGAATGGCTTGAAATAGACCATCTCTATATTGAGGTAATTTTTGGGTATTTGCTGTAAAAATACATATGCTCTGCTAAAATAAAATATCGAGCTCTCTGTGGATCAGTTTTAATAATTTATATTACTAGGATTATATACCAATGATCAATTACCATTACCAGTACCCCCCCCACCACCACCACACACACACAGAGAGAGGGTGAGGCAAAAATGATGCGCCATATGTATAATCTATTAAAAGCATAATTACACAAACATTTGATTTACTAGTTATGACATTTTGGCATATTTCATTGAGGAACCGGCGTCACCAGAATATATATTTTTTAATGCTGCCATTATTTTTAGGCTTTTATATTTGTATTATCAACAAGTATTTTGTGGATGGAGTTTGGTAGGTCTCCATGTGTATTTAAATGAGACCTCATTGAACTGTGGTCAGAGAGATGTAGAATGAGTCTTCTTGTTAGGCATGCTGTAGTATATCAGATAGATTACAATAAAAACATTTTATATTGCTACACAAAAACTCATGTTTTGTAACTATAATGGTTCCTCTTTCGGTGATGGTATAATCACATAAAAATGATTTATTTGAGAAATTTGAAAACATCCAATGTCAGAATTAAAAAATATAGTTGTAGATATGTCTGGATTAAACAATTAAAAGTTAGATCTAAGCTAAAAAAGAAAAATGGTACAGTGTTCCTGTTGCTCGGATGCAGATTTTTTTTTTTTTTTTTAAACTTTACATATCGGCCCCTTAAATAAATTTCCGTAGTGTAAAAATTTTTAAAAAATAATTTTTTATTCAAGGTAATTATATCTACTTCACCAATTCTGAACTCTATATTTGGCTACAATATATTCGCCGCTGACTTGTCTAGAGTGTCAATTTATCAAGACATGAATTAATAATCCACCTCCCGCCACCCTCTGACCTTATTTTTCAATTTTACCTTAGATCTGACTTTTAATTGGTTAATCCAGACATTCCCACAAATATTTTTTTTAATTCTGACATTAGACTCCCCACTTTTAACTTTCAAGAACGGTAACACTTTATTTTCAAATTTCCTGAATAAATCCTTTTTATCATGTTATCTACCATCGCCTTAAGAGGAACCATTATAGTTCCGAAACATGAAAGTTATGTAGCAATGTAAACTTTGTATTGAGCACTTTTTAAAAAAATAAATGCTAAAGGATCCTTACTCCATCTGTTCTCTTTTTTATGAGAAAAAAATATATATATATATATATATATATATATATATATATATATATATATAAATGCATGTTTCATTAAATAATATAGACAAGTTTTGTCTATTTATTTTAAGTAAGTTCCTTTCGTATTGTCTGATAAGCTTAATCACATTATCGTTGAAAGACAAAAGGAAAACACCATATTGACACAGGTTTGAATCCAATCAAAGCTTTCGACTGACATAAGCCATTATCAAAGATGACAATTTTAATAAATCAAACAACACATATACGAAGCCACAATAATGGCCCGCACTTGCTGTTTGAATAAGCTCAAAGTAACGACAAACTCTTATTTACGAGCCAAGGAAGCGAAAAACACGTCGTAGCTCATGACATCACACATGACCACGTGAGAGTGAAAATGAGAAGTATTAATTATGGGAAGTCATTAGTATAAACCAATGGCTTCTGCCATAGATTATAGGAATTTAAGAATGTTTGTGGAGATTTCATTATTGTGGTTTCGTATATGTGTTTGATTGATTGTTTAATGGCACATCAACTTCTTATGGGTCATTTAATTTTCTTGAGAGCTTTGAAGTAATAAAAAGATGATATATGTTATTCTGCTTTCACAATTGAATACATGGTAGATGGTACTTAGCTTTTATGCATATACATGTTTGTGTGGATATTATTACTGGAGGCAGTGACAGGTGTGTTTTATGTTGTAGTTTTGTTGAAGTTTATTTTGGAATATAGTTGGATTTCTTTAAGAAATTGTAGGATATATTGATTAATGTCATGAAAGAGTTCCTTGATGTTGGCTGGTTGATTTTGTTTAGTGGCATATCAACCTATCGGTTATTTAATGTTGAAATCTAAATGTTTAAACAATTTTATGACTTCAACTAAGCATATTTTGAGAGTAATTGTGTGCCTTCAATTACAGATAAAATGTATTCTTGGTCATTTTGTTATAAAAATGTATTGTTGGTGACTTTTTTTATGAAACTATACTGCAGGTATTTTTATACTTTTATAGTGTTTTTTTTTTTGTTTGGGGGTTCACTATTTGCTAGCAACATAAGCCAAGGTGGACCTGAAAACAACAGCAATTCAGAGGTGATCGCAGGCTACTCAAAACCTCCAATCTCCTGGTCAGAGGACTTGCTGCTGGATGTAGTTTATCATCATACCCAGGACAACCAACCACTTTGAATATCCAGAGAACTAGTTGAGTGAGGAGACAACCAATCAGGAGAGCTCCCCTTTCCTTTCTTTCCTCTTTTCGGCACATGTTAGTCAGCAGTGATATACTAAATGCACAAGCTGGTGTACTGTGTGACCTCTGCATCCAATTGATTCTTTGCAGGGGAAAAAAAGCATTACCCAAGTCCAGAGGAAGTTTACCTACCTTGGACAGATGTATGTGTGTGTGTGCGTGTCTCTCTCTGAGTCTTACCTGTTTGAGAATCCTTCTGCATGTACAGGGACACACTGAACCCTCCAATTGCTGGCCTGATCAGTATAAAGAACGTACTTAATACTGGGGGTGATTTCTTTTTCTTCCTCCAGCAGAAGCAAGTGGTCCTTCCATGGACAACTTCCGGGGTTTAAAAGTAAAATCTCCTTACCCTCATCAACCTGAAATAAAATAAATAAGGAAGAAAATAGGTAAGTAAATTAAATCTAACAACAACATGGTAGGTTTTCGTTTTTAATAATAAAAAAAAAAAAAAAAAAAAAAGTGAAAAAAGTTGTAGTCGTCGAGCAGTAAAAAAAAAAAAAGAGAAAAAAGAATAAGAGTAAAAAAAAGAGTAAAAAGACAAAAAGAAAAAAGACAGCAATAGAGCAAAAAAAAAAAAAAAAAAAAAAAAAAAAAACAGAAAAAGGAGAGCAAAAAACAAAACAAGGAGAGCAAAAAACAGAAAAAGTGAAGAAAAAGAAGAAAAAGTGAAAAAAAAAAGGAGAAATGAAGAAGGGTATAAAAGGGAGAAGAGTATAAAAAAAGGGAGAAGAAAAGAGTATAAAATTCCAATGCACTTACCTATATATATATATATATATATATATATATATATATATATATATATATATATATATAATAATAATATATATATATATATATATATATATATATTAGGGATGCACCGATAAGCAAATTGGCCGATTAACAGGTTTTCTAATGCCGATTTATCAGCAAATTTTGTTGTCATAAATGGTACTAATATTGATTTAATTTTATTGTAAATGAAGATAAGTTAACTCCCTTTTTTGCTTGCCGGTGAAAATTCACCAAAGGGACATGCACCGTCTACACCGTATTTTCAAATAACAGGCATGCCGCTGAATTTGAAGCAAATAGAGGTAAGCATATGGAAAATTTCCCTCCTTTCACTTCCTATCGAATTAACATTATTAATTTGTACTTTAGATCACCGTCAAAGAAAATTATTACTCTTTCAGTTTTCACGTTGAGGAATTGCACGGTAAATTGCGGCCACGTGTGAACCAAAAATAAAGCATTCTTCATCAGTCATACTCTTGTTTCTTATTTTTGGACCCGTGCTACCATTACATATATATTTCTATTTTTCTGGTTTAGATAATGCATATTTTATTGAGATAAATTACTAATTAGATAGACACAAGTAATTTAAATACGTAAAAAATTAATTAAATATTGACAATGACAACAACCATCAACCATTATGGCAACCAGTTTCTGCTGGAAGTATTTTGATGTCAATCCCAAGATTCAGAATACATCTGCCTGCAAGTTATGTCAAGCGATCATATCAAGGGGTGGCAAATCAGCAAAAAACTTTTACGACGACTAATATGTTAAACCATCTTAGAAAAGTTCATCCAGAAGAAGCAAAAGTTGCAGACAAGAAAAGGAAACACAATGAATGTTCTGGGACAGACATTCCAGGAACAAGTGGCAGCAAGTACGAGCCGCCAGTGAAACACCAAACTACTATAGAATCAATATTGGGATATTAATGACCACAGATCACAAGAGATCCATTATCTGATAGGAGAAATGATTGCTTTTGATATTCAACCATATTCTGTAACATCTGACATTGGATTTAAAAGGCTTATTGCAAAACTCCGTCCAAATTACAGTATTCCATCAAAAAAGTACTTCACTGAAAAAATAATTTCAGATATATTTACAAAAGTAAAAACAAAAATTCAATCGTCTCTTGATGAAATTCGCAGCATTTCTTTGACTACAGACATTTGGAGAGCTACTACAAATAATGCTCCCTTTCTGAGTTTGACAGCTCATTGGCTTTCAAATGTCTTTGAACAGTGCAGAGCTGTGCTTAGAGTTGTTCCATTCCTTGGTACACACACAAGTGCAAGACTAAGTGAAGAATTGCACAATGTTCTGGATGAGTATAAAATCTTCAATAAAGTTTTCTTTATTGTCTTGCAGGATTCAGGAGCAAATATGGTTGCTGGTGTCAGGGAATATGGTTTCGAGTCACTATCATGCTTCATACAGACATTGCAACTCTCAATAGATGACTTATTATTTTCCCAAAAGGCTGTGAAGAATCATTACAACTAACAGAAATAGAGTCTCTCGCTTTAATCACTCCCCATT
>OZ038509.1:55749350-55756850 GCA_964036315.1 Acanthosepion esculentum | reverse complement strand
GCTTTACTTCGAAGTAGAGCGTGATCTGACAGATAACATGTTGTGTGGAATGAACACGTTAACTTAAAATCTTTTATGTCCCGTCTTTTGGTGATGACGTAGTCGATCAGATACCAGTCTTTCGAACGAGGATGTATCCACGTGGTCTTACGACATTTGGGTTGCTGGTAGAAGGTATTAGTGATACTAAGGTCAAATTCCTTGCAGATAGTGAGAAGGCATAATCCATTAGAATTCACATGACCAATACCATGGTGACCTAAAACGCCCTTCCAAGATTGATAATCATTGCCAACACGAGCATTGAAGTCACCTGTAAGGATTAATTTATCCTTATGTTGGACTTTGGAGATGACATCCTGAAGAAGATTGTAAAAAAAAATCATCTTTTTCTTCATCTGAACTACCTAAGGTTGGCATGTAGAAGCTAACCATTGTCACACGGGTGTTGCACTCCAGATTGAGGGTTAATTCCATTATGCGATCAGATACACCTTTAGGTAAGGAAGGCAATTAGCTAGCAAGGTCTGACTTGATGGCAAAGCCAACACCAGATTGGTGTGGCTCTTTCTCAGTCTTACCAGCCCATAAAAATACGTATCCGCCTTTTTCTTCCCTAAGCTGAGAATTACCAGCCAGACGCGTTTCACTAATGGCTACTATGTTGATGTTATATTTCTTTAACTAGAGAGAAACGAGCTGTTTTACGCTCTGGTGCAGAATCATTGTCCTGAAGAGTGCGAACATTCCAAGATCCAAAATGGAAATTCTTATATTCATTCTGATATTCCTTGCTGTTTCGACTGCTTTATTGGATAACTAGACAGCTGCAGCGGCTGCCAAGTCACTGTGTGAGTAAGCAATGTTTAGGGCTCCTTTTATCGCCCCATCCCCATAATAGGGAAAGCAGTGCAATCCTAAATAGGGCTGCTTTGTCACCGATAGAGGACATGGACATCACAATTGCTCATAGGTTTGTGAAAGAATGGCCATCACCCATCGGTCTGCCACTGTGTAGAGCTCCAGCTAGAGCCTTCCAGTAATATCCTTTACCTGACGCTGTCGCCTTCACTCTCTCGCCAGTAGAACTTGTAAGTGAACTGTGTGGATAAGAACGAATCAAGGTAAACTGCCAGAAAACCCACACAAGTGATTTGATTAAAGTGGTGAAGGCTTGTGCAGAACCATCCACATTGTGCAAATAAATGCCACAGACGAAGCAGACAATATGCCTCAGGATTTTCGTGTAAGAGTTTCCTCATCTCCTAGACCAATCGCGTTCTATAACACTGAAGAGCTTGGTCAGACCTGGTAGACACTATTTTCCCATAGCAGGGACCCTAACAGGTGCTACCACGCCCCTCAAATCCTCCAATCTCCCGATGAAAAGACTTGCTGCCAGATGTAGTTTACCGTCATAACCAGGACATATATATATTTGTGTGTGTGTATATATATATATATATATATATATATATATATATATATAGTGAACATTGAAGTCAAGACTTCGAGGTGATAGGCTGTTTGATGCCAGACGATTGCATCCTGCATGAGACAGCCTGTCGCCTCCTATTGCCGACATCAATGTTCACTTTTATATTCCTATTTACAGATGCTGTATCTCTGATATTGAGCACTTCATCCCACAAATATATCACACCTTAAAACTATATATATATATATATATATATATATATATATATATTTATTTCGTTTTTGCAATTAATACACTGCCCCCCCCCCCCCCAAAAAAACAAACAAACAGATCTCATGCATGAAGGAAAGAAAAAATATAAAAAAGTTAATCACGCCTCCATCTTCAATGAAACCTGTATAAAAGAGAGACTGCTGCTCAAATATCCATGCACACATATCTTGTTTCTTACAACTCAATTTTATGCATGTGGCAATCATCAGGCATGAACTTGAAAACTGAACAGAGGATAAGGTGCATACTTATTATTCGAATAACTCGGTTACTTTACATTGAGCACTGTGCACTATTTTATATAAGTTAAGAAAGCATTATGTTCATACAGCCAACATCACAGAATAATAGTATATATCAGGAGGACAGGGTGACTGGGTCGATACTCCAGTCCAATGACAAGTTGAAAAGCATCCGATTTGTATATATAAAAGGGTAGAATCTCATATCATATCTTGATGTGCAAATGACTCATATGAATGGGTTTGTGGCCTAATCAGGTTGAAAATACCAGTTCCTGTATAATCACTGCAGTTAAGCAACGTCCAGCCTGGTCAGTCAGTACCTAGATGGGTGATCGCTTGGGAATACCAGGTATTCTGAGCTTAGATGTGCAAGTGATGGAACGGATAATGGCTTGGAATTGTTAATTAAAGAGCTGAGTTACAGTTCTAGTTGGGTTCATTATATTCACTTACATGTAAAGCAAATGCCATTGAGAAAGGTATGAAGCCACCTATTCTCTCCCCAGCTATGGGTTAATTAGTAGTAAGAATTGTATCAGTAAATTATTATTATCTAAAAAAGAAAAAAATTCAATAAATAAATTCTTACAATCTAAAAATATTTTCTGGTTTTAAATAACCTGTAATGGATAGATAAGCCATAGAAAATGAACCAATCAATCAATGATTTGTATGAACAGCAAAACAAATTTTGTTACCTTTTCCCGGTCTTCCAGAGCCTTTAGGACAATTTCTCTGGCAGGAAGCCACACTTTTTTGTAGAATAAAATTCGATCAACAAACTCATTTCCAACGAGTTTCATGGCTTCCCTGAACAATTCCTGGAAAAGAAAGAAAAAAAATCAATTAATTTTTGAAAGATTTAGGAATTTTGGTGAGGAAAAGACATTTAAACAGATACAAAAATAATCTGTAAGGGGTACAATATTTTATTAAAGCTTTAAAAACATTTTAAAAGTATATATGATGCGTTCAACATTTGATAATTTTGCGGCAATACACGCTTAATGGTTCTAGGCAGTTTTGATCAACATTTCGTTTCATGTAGGACTACCATATACGCGAGTAAAATAATATTTATTAAGAATTTATTACAGGAAATATCAAGTTTTATGGAAACATTGTTGACAATTATATATTTAGTTACATAAATAAATAAATAAATAAAAAGAATACAAATTTTGATGTTATATTCAATTTGTTGGTATTTTTCATTTTCTTCTTTGTTATTGGCAGGATTTTAGAATAATTTGGTTGCAATACTAAGTTTCCTAAGTTGAACAAAATGGAGCTATTTTGTTTACACTTTGTTAATTCTTTTCCATTGTTGTTTTTAGATCGCTTTCTTCCAGTCATTATGATAGGCAATAACAAAATTCTGAAATTTAGAATGATCTTATTCCATTTCAAAAATAAAGCCTGTAAAAAAGGAATATTTTAAATTAATATACAACCAAAAATAAAATGCTTTTAGCAAAAAGAAAAAAAAAAAAAAACAAACAAAAAAACTTAATGATGTCACTATATTTATGTAACAATGTAATGATATTCCGCAGACAAATCTATGGTTTATGTCACCTCATCTCATTGCATGGTTACAAACTATAAACCTAAATTGAGCTTGAAACTTTGTATAATCGGCTCTAATTTTTTGTAAAATACTTGGCTATAATGAATAATTTGCAATGAAAAAAAGCAATTTTTTATTGAATATGATTCTTCCTCTGCCAAACACGTCATAAAATATACAAAGATATAAAAGAAAAGGGCAGGAAGAGCAAGGATAAAAAAAAGAAGAAATGTGACACTACAACACTGGCAAATGGTGGTGGGGAAAAGTGTTAAAACTAAAATATAACTTGGAACAAGATGAAAAGGCTTAAAGAAAGAATGATAGATTGACAGAAAGAATCAAGATTTAATTTTTAAAAGTATTTTTCTTTTTTAAGCAGAAACAGTATGAAGGTAATTTTCTTGGAAAGATATTACCACAGGGGCCATCTGGTAAAGCTGGGTTGATGATTGATGGAGCTGCCTTAAAAGTGGAAGTTAAGAAAACAACTCCTGAGGTATCAGCCATGAAAGGAAGCTGATTGAAGAGATGATATTTGGTGATTTTAAAAGACAAGGCAAAATTAAAAAACTGATTTATTTTGCCTATCAAAACGTGGAAATTGTAAACAAGTTGAGAAAATAGAATTTCTTCATAAAGAACCCAACCCTGGATTCTTAAAGTGCAATGACCCTAACAAAATGGGGAGATAAGCTGACCGGAGGAAACAGCTGGTCAATTTCTGATTGTATAAACATGACTAGGCTGGGAAATATTTGCAGACGAGAAATTAAAATGATAATTCTAATTAATGGCCAGAAACTAAGCCACGCCACACGATTTGAGAACCAGATTTGCCAAAAGGACAACCATGGTGACAGTCGTAGGTGAAATGCCAAGAAGGATGGGGGAACAGTCTACACCCACTAGAAGGTGTTGGTATGAGGCACAAATAAGAGAAGGAAGGAGTTATCGGGATAGATTGATACCTGTGACTGCTGCCCAGAGGAAAAGGGACCTCACCAAATTTGGACATAATTAATTTTCCAGAGCCAGACGAAACGGCAAAGAAAGAACAAAAAAAAGAATAACAACAACAAAGAAAAATAATCTTGATGGTAGATTAAAATTTTTTATTGTGGTTTTAAAAATGGATATTTTACAAGTAGATATAAAATGGTGGACTGGAAAATATAACAATAACAACTAAAGAGCTAACCGGTTATCGCTCCTTGATTTTAAGAGTCAATTAATGACAAATACAGGGTGCTATTGAACTTCGGCAAGTGGCAATGGTGTCTTCATTTAGCTAATGTTTTAACATTTTTTTCCAGATACCATCATAGCTTGGACTGGTGCATACCATGTGTTTGCTGTTGAAATGATTTTTTAAAATTGATGAATCTGTATTTGCTACACAAAGAGTTTTTCATGCTCATTTCATGTTACATTGGAATGGTACTGCTCCAGATAGAACATTGACGCTACTCCAGATAGAACATTGACGCTGCTATGGGTTGAAGATTCCAGGGCCACAAGTTTAGCCCTTAAAAGAGAGCCACCTGAAAGACCTCAAAGCACTTGAAATTCTAAAACTTTAGAAATTGTCTCCAAATTGAGGCCACCATTTGAAGGATGTAGTTTTAAAACCAAATGAATAAAAACTGTAGCCCTTTGATTAAACAACAGTGAAATAATTTTTTTTTAATAGCAGTTACCTTGATCTTTTTGTCAACCTTTAAAATGGCGGTATTTCTGTATTTGTTGAAAAACATACTTTTCCTCTTCTAAGTTTGATAAGTGTCCATGGTTTGCAGACCCAATGAAACCAACATATTTTTTACTAAATACTCTCAAGTTGAATACATTGCATGAAATTAGTATCTAACTTAACGTCTGCAAGAGATCTGCTGTTAGAAGTTAAGAAATCAAATCGATAAGATGACAAAGTTTTGGAAATGAAGCGCTTCAATGTTCTTTTATGGCTTGGCCTTACATTTATCACACTGTTGCTTCAAAGTAATATTTCTTTTTTTTGGCTCTTTCTAACTTAAGAATTTAGATCTTTGCTCCAGTTGTATTTTTTCTGATACCATCAGTTACCATCATAGCTTGGACTGGTGCACAATGTGCATTTGCTATTGAAACTTTTTTTTTTTTTTTTTAACATTGGTGAATCTGTAATTGAAACATCTTTTTGTGCTCATTTTAAATTACATTAGAATGATGTTCTGGATAGAAAATCTATACTGCTATGAGTTGAGGATTACAGGGCCATAGCTTCAGTGTTTAAAAGAAAGCCACCTTGAAGTGGTCGAACTTCAGGATGATGGAAAACTTTAGAAATTGTCTCCAACAGTGTATAGAAAATAGAGACCATTATTTTGGAGTATGTCATTTTTAAAACTAAATGAATAAAAACTGTAGCCCTCTGATTAAATGACAGTGAAATAAATATTTAAACAACTTCAGGATGATGGAAAACTTTAGAAATTGTCTCCAACAGTGTATAGCAAATAGAGACCATCATTTGGAGAATGTTATTTTTAAAACCAAATATAAAATGTAGTCCTTCATTTAAATAACAGTGAAATAATTTTTTAATAGCAGTTACCTTGTTTCTTTTTAAACCTATAAATTGTGGGAGGTATTTTTGCCACATGGGTTGAAAATTTCAGGGCCACAGATTTAGCTCTTAAAAGAGCCACCTAGAAGACCTCAAAGTGCTTGAAATTCTAAAACTTTAGAAATCCTCTACAACAGTGTATGGCAAATAGAGGCCATCATTTGGAGGATGTCATTTTTAAAACCAAATGCAAAAACTGTAGCCCTTTGATCAAATGACAGTGAAATAAATATTTATACAACATCAGGATGATGGAAAACTTTAGAAATTGTCTCCAACAGTATATGGCAAATAGAGACCATCATTTGGTGGGTGTCATTTTTCAAAACCAAATGAATAAAAACTGTAGACCTTTGAAAGCAACAGTATACTAATGAGAGGATTCTGAAAGTCCTTCTGTACATGGAACTAGCCATCAGCAAGAGGATGAACTCATCTTTGCTTCAAGGACATCTGCAAAAGAGACACAAGGTTGATGGAGATGGATACACTGGGCCATGTGTCCTTGGATAAAAGCATTGGTTGAAGTATTCCAAAAAATGACTTGATCCAAAAGAGTTGTGAGTTCAATACCTGGCCACAGTAGAGGTGAACAAAAACTGTGAGTTGAGTTACTAAAGGGAATTAACTGAAACAGATGTCCAGAAAAGGCATGGCACGTGGAACTAGAACAATCTACACTTGTGGACTAAAAGGGTTTGATTCGAAATTCCAATGTATATCACCTGAAGAAGGTTGGAGTGTACTATAGCTGAAACATCATGAATATGGCAATAAAGATGAGGACAACAGTCCCAACAATCTAAATAGTGTAAATATTATGGTTTCATTTATTTTTGAGCTGCTTAAGTGCTTAAGCCACACTAATGTCTGCAGAAGAGTGGATTAGAACTTAATCGAATTTGAGTAGTTACTTCGTTCCTTATTGTTTTCTGTAATTCTTTTTTTTTTTTTTTAAATCAGATCTTTCAAAGTGAAAAGGCTAAGGTGATAAAGCAAACGAGAGATAAAGATAACAGAGTGAATGAAACGCGAGAAAACCTTACTGAGGAGAAAAGACAGGAAAAAGAGAGATAGAGATATATATATATATATATAGAGAGAGAGATATATATATATATATATATATATATATATATATATATATATATATATATAGAGAGAGAGAGAGAGATATATATATAGAGAGAGAGAGATATATATATATATATATATATAGAGAGAGAGAGAGACATATATATATAGAGAGAGAGAGAGACATAGATAGAGAGAGAGAGAGATAGACAGAGAGAGAGAGAGAGAGATAGACATAGAGAGAGAGAGAGAGAGATAGACATAGAGAGAGAGAGAGAGAGATAGACATATA
>OZ038509.1:55591850-55744350 GCA_964036315.1 Acanthosepion esculentum | reverse complement strand
GAGATAGAGAGATAGAGAGATATAGAGATAGAGATAGAGATAGAGAGACAGACAGAGAGACAGACAGACAGAGAGACAGAGAGATAGAGAGACAGAGAGACAGAGAGATAGAGAGACAGAGAGACAGAGAGAAAGAGAGAAAGAGAGACAGAGAGATAGAGAGATAGAGAGATAGAGAGAAAGAGAGAAAGAGAGAAAGAGAGACAGAGAGACAGAGAGATAGAGAGAAAGAGAAAGAGATATCAATTGACATTGCATTCGAATTTTTCAAGATCAAAGTTGATGTGAAAACAGGTAGACAGAAGAGAGTTCCCCAAGTGAGAAATGTTATAGAAGAAACTAATAACACATCTTACAGTTATATTTAGCAATTTCAACAGTAAAATGGTGAGACCTAGCTGCCAATCCAGTACTGCGCTTAAATCCATGAAGTTGAGGCACCAAAGAGGAAAGCTAATCAGAAAAATTGCCAAGAAAATATTTATTTAAAAAGTACAGGGAAGGTACATTACAGAAATGGGAAAGAAATTAGAGCTGAGATGCCAGATCAGGACCAATAACATTGCAGATTCTTTGCATTTTATCAAGAATCTCTAAATACACACAGAAGTACCAGACCAGATGTTCTTTATAGGATTTGAAATCAATTATCAATCAACCCTCGAAAAGTTTACAGCCACATGACATTGAAACACTTTCCCATATGAATAACAAAGTTTAGCAATCTCGAGCATGGTTAGTACCTAGATTGGTGACCATTTGGGAATTCCAGGTGCTGTAAGCTTGGATGTACAGGTGGTATAGAGGATAATGGCTTAAAATTGTTAATCTGGGAGCCAGTTCCAATTCCAGTTGGGTTCATTATATTCACTTATGCACAAATACCCTTTGGAAAAGTATGAATACACACCTTATTTACCCCCGCTATGGGTTAATTAGGAAGACTTGTATCACTAGACCATTATAAAAAAAAAAAAATTGTTACAATCTAAAAATATTTTCTGTTTTTAAATAGCCTGCAAATGATTGATAAGCGATAAAAAAAAAAAAAATCAATGAAACGATGCAAAATACAAGACTCATTGTTCAATCTGCTGTAAATTTTATTTCATGGGTTTGGGAACCTTACCTATCGGTTAATCCTCATATGCACACACACACACACACATTTATATTATACCCTTTCTGATATTAACAATATAAACAGATTAAAAAAAAAAAAAAAAAAAAAAAAAAAATTAGTATATGCTTCCAGTAGGCTTAGTTGAGACATTCAACTATTTGGAAATCTTGGAAGTTTTAGAAGTGAAGATGAACTTTATCAGATGTATTTTTATTGGAACATTCACTTGGAAAGATTTTCTTACCTCTTCATCAAAGTCCTCCTGGTTCCAATGGGGATTTAAACGAGCCACTCTTTTGGAAATACTGGTGGAAATATGGTACCTGAAAATAACAAAAGACAAAATCTGGATGAATTAGGAAATGAGACGCCTGAAGATATGAGAAGCTGAGCTTCAGAGGAAGGACATGATAAATGCATACACTTCTTTTGGTTTTATTCAAATTAAGTAGGTTATATATATATATATATATATATATATATATATATATATATAAGTAATATATATATATGTAAAGAAATATGCGGTGTGATTTTCAATTCCAGCGTCTTATATGCACGTATTTATCGTTGCTTGGAAATCATCCATGTAAACAAAAATGACTCATCAATTTCTTGTTCGTGTAGTGCTTAATATATTGTGTAATTGTCATCTTCGATAATGGCTTATGTAAGCCGAAAGCTTAGATTGGATTAAAAAAATATGTATCAATATTGTGATTTTCTTTCTTCGTTTAATGATAATGTTATTAAGCTTATTAGACGATATGAAAAGAATTTACATAAAATAAATAGACACTTGTCTATATTATTTAATGAAAAATGTATGAATATATAACAAAAATTTTGTATCACAGAATTTAAATATAATGAACATTTTAAATAGGTACCCCAAACCAAAATTTCATTTTCATTATATCTAAAAACTTTTAATGCAGGCAATATAGATTTTTGCAAAACAAATAATGGTACCAAATTTATTTTGGCTGCTCCATTATTCACAGTTTTGACCATTCAAAGTTTGACGGAAATTAGAAAATTTGCTGTCTTATGTGCTATTTGTCTAGAAGCCAATTTTAACCATGTATCACTGAAAAGGCAGGCTTCGAACAAGTGAAAAATCCTTACAAAAATGCAATGTCATCTTGAAGTAAATGAAAATTAATACTAATCGGAGGAATAATTATTAGATCAAACCAGCCTAAACATTAGGCAAAATCCAATTACCCTTCCCCTCTGAAAAAAAGTGCAAAAATGACATGGAAGGGCAACTTTGACTGTACATGTCTCATTTCAACAGCCAACCTATTGAATCTTCTGATTCATAGCACATTAGAGATCAAGCTAAACTTTTCTTTTAATAATAAATCAATAAAAAAAAACAATTTGATAATAGGCAAAAAAAAAAAGGGGGTAAAAGAATCTAAAGTATATGTCACTGAATTTACTGTAAAAAAAAAAAAAAAAAAAAAAAGAAGGGGGGGGGGGAAACGGGTGCTAGATCTTAGCAGGTAACAATGGTTGGGGGTACCTTAATTCTGTCCCCTAGTCGAGACTTCATTGTCTGCTGTAGTTTTAGGTTATACCCAAGACCATATATATGAAAAGAATTTACATAAAATAAATAGACAACACTTGTCTATATTATTTAATGAAACGTGTGAGTGTGTGTGCGTGTGTGTATGTATATATATATATATATTTCAAGATATTTTTGAAGGTACAAAATTTTATCACAGCAATAAACGTATGAAGCTCGATATTACCAGACATATTAAAAACGGGCGAAGCAACCGGTTTCGCTCCCGCTCATCAGGCTTACAACGGGAGATTTAATTTAAATTAAAAACACAGAAAATGTACAATAAAAGGAAATGTGGAGGAGAAGGGGAAAAAAAAAAAATATTAAAAAAAAGGAGCTAGAGGCAAATGACAGCGAGCCCCAACAAACACTCACGTTGTTTGCACAAGGAAGGCTTGCGGGACCCGATGTAAAGTGCCTCCAGCACCTTAAGGTGAAATAACGAGCGTGACCGGGACAACACGGTGAACACTAAAATTAGCTGCACACAATCTGCTCTTTAATAAGTGCTCACACACACACATATATATATATATATATATATATATATATATATATATGTGTGTGTGTGTGTGTGTGTGCGCCATTTTTAATTTATTTTATTTAAATGTTATTTTTGATGGAAACTCATATTCAAGTAGAAGCTTTTTTTTTTTTTTTTTTTTTTAGGGGCGAAAATTGTCACCATAGAATCCTCTCTCTGTAGCTGTAGGCACATTCTGTCGCCTTGAGATGGTTGCTATAAATAAACACTTGTCATTTTAAGCTGGAAATCACCTACTACTGCTTTGGTATGAGGTTAAGCTTGTTTTCCAACGCTTATTTGAATTCTTCTAAAATCTACACAAGATGTAACATCAATTAAACCCACATTAATTTTCTAAAGATTATTTGTAAACAAAAATGGCCATATCAACATCCAACGAAGCCTTTATTCGGGAGTTTTTCTTTGATTCAAACTCATGATTTTGAATGCTTTACTCAAGTGGATATTGATGGTGAAGTGGTTAAAGATGATAACCACGCTAGTGACATGGAAGAAAGTGATGATGGCCACTAGGTGCTGAGCGTTTACTATCATCCATGGCTGACTAATTTTATGAGAAGCTACTGGCGACCATTGAGGTACCCAAGAGCCTTTCTGAAGGTGAATTATCTTGTCTATTTAGAATGACGAAATAACTTTATTCGTCGAGACAAAGAAATATGCTAGTCAGGTGAAAGGAAGACCAAACAAATGCTGGTGTCTTGTATGTAAACAGGAGGAAGGATGTTACTTTTTTGACAAAATGAAAGCCTTCTTAGCCACGTTGCTTCTTATTTCACCCCAGAACTCCACAAGGAGTAATAAAACTTAAAGTCTGTTAAATTGTTAATGCATTTGTCCTTTTATTTTGTGTTTCAATTTTTTTGTTTTCAAAATGTATGCAAAATGTAATGCATTACATTAAAATATTAGTCATCCATTCTTTTATTAGTATACAGAAAATAAAATCAATATACACAATGCAAAAATGTTATAACAATTTTAAAAACAGTAGGTATTTCATATTTTTGTGCCCCTAAAAAAAAAAAAAAAAAAAAAAAAAAAATGCATTGGCAGGGGGGAACAATTCTAGAAAGAATTTAGTGTGCTAAATGTTGATAAAACAGTATTTTTTTTATCAACCTACATCTACCCACCTGAATATTTGAGAAATCTGGTCAGAAAAATAGGTGATGCAGCTATGAATCCTGCCAGAAGATATATGGGCAACCATCATTGGATCTGATGTGCCCTAACTGCTCAGCCATGTAGGATTACGGTCAAACAAAGAAAGGAATAGTGCCTTTTGAACACACACACACTTCTTTTATATACACATTTATGTACAGTATTTAAATTATTCGAACTATTATCCTCATCTTTGTCACCATATTTATTACATTTCAGCCCTTCAGTATCTGTCTATATTTCTAAGACAAGGTATTATGTACACGATTTACATTACTTGGACTATTATCCTCATCTTTGTCACCTTATTTATTACAACATTTCTGCCGTTGTACACTATGGCCTTCTTCAGGTGGTTGGAATGTCGAACCGAACCCTTTATTTCGCTCACTGGGGTAGACTGTTCTCGTTCCACATGCCATGTTTAATGGATGTCAGTTAACTCCTGCTAATTCCCCTCTCAAAGTTCTCCACTGCCTTAACCGGGTATTGAACTCACACTCTTTGGGTCCTGTCACTGGATCTAACCAACGCCTTTATCCTTGAGGACACATGGCAGTGGATAAAGGCATTAGTTAGATCCAGTGACAGGACCCAAAGAGTGCGAGTTCAATACCCGGTTAAGGCAGTGGAGAACTTTGAGAGGGGAATTAACAGGCGATAACTGACATCCATTAAACATGGCACATGGAACTAGAACAGTCTACCCCAGTGAGCGAAATAAAGGGTTCAGTTCGACATTCCAACCACCTGAAGAAGGCCGAAGTGTATAAATATGGCGACAAAGATGAGGACAATAGTTCGAATAATGTAAATAATGTACATAATACCTCATCTCAGAAATATAGACAGACATTTATGTACCTAAAATTTTATGGACACACAGACATATAAAAATAGGATTTTATATATCTTTTCTTTAATTCGGGCAAATTATCTTTTTTTTTTTTACTTACTTTGGTTTTTCTTCTGTTTGGTTAATCCCATTGTCAATGCCGTCAATTTCTTCAACAAAATTCTCATAAATTTTGTCATAGATAATGTCTACAATGGCCATGTCTTTGGGATTTAATTCCAGAATTTGCTCAATGATTCTGCGGCCAAAGTGATAGTAAATGAGACCAGCACTGCTCAGTTTGGTCACCCACTTGAAATTTGGATTCAGGCTGTTCATACTCTCATTAAAAGTTCTGAAGAAAAGGAAAAATAATAGCATGAGATTATTATCATTTTTAACTAATGGTCACCGAATATAAGGCCCAAGAGCCACTTAAGGTAGAAGGTTAGTATACAAGGTCGTTGAATGAGCGTAAAAGGATTGTTTTATTGATTTGTTTTTTTTTTATGAGTTATCAACCCTTTGCAGGTTATTTAAAGCCAAAACACATTTAGGATTGTAAGAATAATCCTTTCCTTTTTTTGTGAATGAATATTGCATTAACAATATTTAATAATTTTTTTTTTCCTGAATACGACTACTTAACCCACGGTTGCAGGTTGGAGATGAATTCATACCATTTCCCAAGAGTATAAGTGAATGTACTGAACAAGCCCAACAGGAATTGGAACACGACTCGACAATTTCTTATTCCGAGCTGCTATCTATTACACCACCTGCACACCTACAAGAGGAGGAGGAGTAAGAAGTGCAGTTTATGAGGATATGTAGGAAAGATAACGGTTAACCCTTGAGTTGAAGTTAGGATTGTTGTTGTTAGGAGGACATGGAGGTTAATTATGGAGAGAGTGATTTCCGTGAACATGGTCACGGGAATGAGAACAATCTTGACTTGGGGGTTGAATAAAAGGTTCAGTTTGAAATTCTTGGAAGGTTACCAATTATGATGACACCCAAAGAAGACCAAAGAGTACAGCAACCAAAAAGGGGGATACGAGTTTAAGTAAATTAGTCTATAGTAATGATAATTCCTCATTTAATTAATAACTAAAATGCTGGTATTAGTAACAATCAAGACAAGGACACCATTTTGAATAAATTAGTCTACAATAATGATAATTCTTCACTCTAGAGAAGTATTTTAGCCTTACATGGCTGATGCTAACCTACGGAAAGCAACTCATTGTGCCATCCTGGGCTCACATTTTCTACTGATATGAAGTGGAACGATTATATTGAATCAATTGCTAGGTAAGTTGGTTCACTGTTGTTCTAGACAATTTTTCTAAGTTCAGTTTCTTTTCTCGTTTATAGAACTCTCTTCCAGCTTCTTGCCTTTCATTAAAGTTTGATCTTCAAAAATTTAAATGCAATGTCAATCGTTATCTTCTGTCTTCTTAATTCCAGTTCTTTTATTGTCCTCTCTCATTAATAGTAGTTTTTCTCATATTCTCTAACACTCAGTAGCCCCTTGCATCCTAGTGGCTTTATTGCCTTTGATTTTCCATCTTAGTTCCTGTTCTTTTGTTGTTCTTGCTCCTTAATGTTTTTTCTTTTTCTCATATTCTCTAACACTCATAGTAACCTCCTGTGTCTTAGTAGCTTTATTGCCTTCCTTAGGGTGAAATGATTAAACAAAAAATAAACTGTGTGTTATGTTTTGTACTCATAATAAACTGAAATGCTCAACTGCCTCCTGCAAATCTTCATTCATATTCCTTCTGTTCAGCAATATGACCCCCCCCCCCCAACCGAGGAAAGCAGTGACCAGGTGATGCAGTTTAAAGATTGAATGGATTAAAATATTCATTTCTTAAAAAAAAAAAAAAAAAAAAAAAAAAAAAAAAAAAGTTTCAGTTAAAAAACAATGTGGAGGTTCAGATCCCAAAAATCTGAAGTCCGAGCTCTTAATTCCAAGGATCATAAATCAGTCTCGCATGTACAATGTCAGAAAAAGCCAGGGAGTCTAAATCAAAAAGCTTACTGCTGGACTCACCACTTTATATTTTGGTCAGTAGGCTCATGAAATTATCACAGGTTTCAAATTACGTTTTTCTGATTGGTGGAAAATAATCTGGATAAGTTATCTTCTCAATCCTTTTTTCTAGAACATTCCTTTTTTGTTATCCTGGGCCATAAATATAATAAAGTAAATAGCATCAGATCTCCAAAATCTGAAGTCCGAGGTCCTAAATCAGTCTCACACGTCCAACGTCAGAAAATGTTAGGAGCGTAAATCAAAAGTTTGTAAATTCTAAGTTCTATGTTAATTGTTTCTTCGACCAGACTTCTCATTTAATCATGTTAGAGAATCTTTTGTCTTCTATCAGTATGACTGATGCTAACCTCCTGGAGTGGAACTCAGTGCCTTCTTCAGCTAACATTTTGCACTGACAAAGTGGAAAGATTATATTGAATCAATTGCTAGGTCTGCTGCTAGGTTGGTTCACTGTGTCACGCTAGACACTTTTTCTTGAAAGAATCCATCTTGCACATTCATAAATCTACCATTCAACTGTGCATTGAATATTGCTACCATATCTGGTCTGGTGTTCCAGCTACATATCTCAAGATTCTTGACAAATTCCAAAGAAGGGTCTGCAATGTTATCAGTTCTGACCTGGCATCTTGACTTCAGTCACTTTCCCACAACTTTGACATGGCTTCCATCTGTCTTTTCTTTAAATTATTTTATGGCAATTGTTCTAATGCGTGTTGGCCTGGGAAAGATGTTCATGGTCGTTTCATCTCCAGGGAAGATAATGGCCTCAGTTTTTTTGGATGCAAAAGGCATTGGGTTTATTGACTATTTTCAAAATGGTCACACCATCTGTAGAGCGAGTAGCCATGGTTAAATATAAATAAATGGCAGAACTGCCCAACAAACAGAATTGACAAAGTTTGCAAAAAAAAAAAAAAAAAAAAATTATATATATATATATATATATATATATATATATATATATATATATATATATATATATATGCCAGGTAAATTAACATCAATACAACAAAAACTTTATAAACTAAGAATTGAGGTTGACATACAAGAGCAAATTCGGATAAATGTAGTATTCTGACTTTAAGGCAAGACAGACCGGGACCGAGTCATATGAAAGCAAGAACTGGCCTATTTTATTGGATAAGAAGAAATCCCAGTATGCATTTGTCTATAAATTGGGGAAGGGAAAGTGTTTTGCCATCATTCCCAACAGGATTGGAACCAACAACATCAATGGGAAGTACAATGACAACTTGCTGGATCAGTTACGAAAGGCTATTAAAACCAAACACTCAGGAAACCTGAAGAAGGGGATCCTGTTTCATCAAGACAATGCCACAGCACACAAGTTCTCGGTTTCAGCTGTATGTGGCTGTGGCTTTGAGCTGGTTGATCACCTCTCATCATCATCATCTGTCCCCCAACATGAAAAAATACTTGTCTAGGAACCCGTATCACAGTGATGATAGAGTCATATCAGCTGTTGATGACTTTTTTTTTTAATCAACAGGATAAACTGTTTTCTTTGAACAGTCAGATGTCAGTTTATCTGGAAAGAACCACTGCAATTGTTAATAAGATAAGAGTTGAAATTAATGCATGCAAGATTTTACGACTCTAGCAACATTCCTTCATAGTTAGCCTATGAACTTTTCAGTCCACCTTTATATTTAAGTAGTGTCATTTTCTAATATATCTTTTTTCCATCTTTTCCCCACCACTGGAACAATGAAAGGTCAGTTCTCAGGGCCATCTAACTCGGCCTGTCTTGTCTAGAAGAAGCTATGTTCACTTATTTGAATTTGTTTGTGTGTCAACCCCAATTCTTAGTTTGCAAACTTTTTGTCATGTAATAATGATTTCTGACATTTTTAGAAGACGTGGAGATGAATGTCTTCCTTTTAAGTTCACTTTGCTATTGGAGTGTCTTAGAAATTTTGTTTCCAGTCCATCTTGTGTGAACTTAGGGGTTAGTGTTTCAGGATTCATGTCTCCAGTTTGCCTTTGAATTGGGAAACAAAAATTTTATAAAGGATTTCAGATAGTCATAAAAGTAGTCCTAGGAAGATTTGACTACCCATGTGGCTTTGGGGTGGTCCCAAATCTTCCAGAAAGACAAGTGAATAGAGGAGGTGGGACCCCAGGATTATTCATACAAGCAGAGAAAGGCATGAAGTTGGGAGGAAAGTGTGTCCAGCCATGAGAGAAGTAGGTAGGTGACTACAGGAGTTGGAGCTGCCTAGCAGTCATTGACTGAAGGAATCAGGAGTCGTTAAGGCCAGCGTAGTTAGTAAGATAGCAGTCCACGCCTCAAAGCTGAAGAAAGGATCCCACTTTTAAGTGAGAAATATTTTTGTTACTTCCCAACCAGAGAGCCTTGAAAAACAATTGTCTTCATTTTTTTTTTGAAAGCGGTCACAGACAAGAGGACAAACCTGTGCACACAGCTAGTTGGGTGTACAATGTAACCCGGATATAAGAGAGTTGTCGGGACCGGAGAAGAAGTCTCTCATATCCGGGTTTGGTCTATTAAATTAAGAATTAAGTCAATTTTGATATATTTCTTGACCCAATTTTTATGCTTTAATAAGAGGAGGTTGCCTAGATTTCTTTTTTGCAGATCCCAATTGACATAGCATTCTACACCTTTTGTTCTTCTTGACTTGCTTAATTCCAACTTTTTCAAAGATCTGAATGCTGGTTAAAATGGGTTTGTCACTACAGTGTAACCAGGGAAATCTCTTATATCCGGGTTACACTGTATAAACAAATACATTCAACCTCATATGTCATCGCAGGTGCAGTGAGCAATGAATGATCACAATTTCGCCACAAAAGGTGTCACACCACTCGTAACGGAATGGTTCATTGTTTATCTGAGGTAATGGCGGAGAGTAGTGCACATGTTAATGGAGGAACAAGCAGAATTATGACAAACATTTCTTACCTTTGATGATGATCAAATTTCAATTTTTTCTCATCGTACACACCCCCAACATCCACCACGATATCACACTCGCCTAGTTTGCTGTTGTCTCGTGTTCTGTAACAGAAAGATTTCAAAATGTCAGTCATAAATAATTTTACGCTTGCAAAATTAAAATTCCTGTGAAGGAATTACGAGCACAAAGAAAAGGTGTCTTCAACTTGTGGTAATTTGGAGGTTATCAATTGTTGATGAATTCTTTCTCTTACAACAACGTCCATTCACACCACATATCATTATATTTGGTTTGGATATGTATTGGGCTTAAGTCAGGGGTGGGCAAACTACGGCCCGTGGGCCACATGCGGCCCGCCAAACGATTTTGTGCGGCCTGCTTTAAAATGTTATTTATTAAAACTATATTTTTCCTTTAAAAGGCCTTTATTTCGCCAATTTTAAATATCAATTATTTTGGTTTATATATACTATGCGGCCCAGTAAAACTATGAATTTTTAGAATGTAGCCCTTGTACTAAAAGTGCCGGCCGCTTTCCACGGCATGCAGCAATTAACAACATCATCAAAAGAGGTTTGGATGCAGCTGGGTTCCCTTCCCAAATCGCACCCGTAGGCCTTGACCGTGGTGATGGAAAGCGGCCGGATGGCATTGCCATCTTCCCTTTTAAAATGGGTAAGTCGTTGATTTGGGATGCGACCTGTGCAGATACATTTTCGGCCGGTAATTTGATCAGGTCCGCGGTTGAGCCGGGATCCATCGCCTGAGATGCAGAGATAAAAAAAATAGCTAAATATTCTTCTCTTGCCGATAGATTTTTTTTACTCCTGTGGCAGTGGAGACTTCAGGGGTTATTGGCCCTCGTTCGATGGTGTTTCTTCGGAGGATTGGCGCGATTGCGTCTCAATTAAGGAACGAGCCTCGCGAAACGGAGTGGCTCTTGCAGCGTGTCTCACTGGCGACAGTTCAAGGTAATGCTTTCTCCATCATAGTGGCTGGTAGAGGATAGAAAAAATTGTTTATAGTTACGTTGTTCTGAAATTGTCATCATTGGTCGACTGAATTTGCTTTGTTTCAATGACTTTTGTTTTGTTATTAGTTATTTTGTTCAATAAATATGTTTGCTTAAAAAAAAAAAAAGATTTAACCTTTAGCACTCTGCATTATAAACATTACTTCGACTTCCACTGCATTCTTTGATTTGATTTCATTTGTTTTACGGCATATCAACACCTCAATGGGTCATTTAATGCCGACAACTTTTTTTCCGATAATATATTTGCTTTGTTAGAAATCCGTTTCTGTCAATATTTCTTTCCTCAAAAATATATAGCTGGTAATAGTATTTTTCCAAGAATGTATAGCTGGTAATATATATTTTTCTTTTTCCAATAATATATTGTTGGTAATATTTATTTTCCAAAAATGTATTGCTGGCAACATTTAGTTTTCAAAAATGTATTGATGGTAATACACCCCCCCACAAAGAATTTCTGGTATTAAAACCAATTTTTACACTTTCATAGTGTTTTGACCCCAGTTGCAATTCCATTGAATAAGGTTTTGTTAAAAAAACATACAGCTGGTAATATTATTTTTCAAAAATGTACAGCTGGTAATATTTTTCAAAAATGTACAGCTGGTAATATTATTTTTCAAAAATGTACAGCTGGTAATATTATTTTTCAAAAATGTACAGCTGGTAATATTATTTTTCAAAAATGTACAGCTGGTAATATTTTTCAAAAATGTACAGCTGGTAATATTATTTTTCAAAAATGTACAGCTGGTAATATTATTTTTCAAAAATGTACAGCTGGTAATATTATTTTTCAAAAATGTACAGCTGGTAATATTATTTTTCAAAAATGTACAGCTGGTAATATTATTTTTCAAAAATGTACAGCTGGTAATATTATTTTTCAAAAATGTACAGCTGGTAATATTTTTCAAAAATGTACAGCTGGTAATATTATTTTTCAAAAATGTACAGCTGGTAATATTATTTTTCAAAAATGTACAGCTGGTAATATTATTTTTCAAAAATGTACAGCTGGTAATATTATTTTTCAAAAATGTACAGCTGGTAATATTATTTTTCAAAAATGTACAGCTGGTAATATTATTTTTCAAAAATGTACAGCTGGTAATATTATTTTTCAAAAATGTACAGCTGGTAATATTATTTTTCAAAAATGTACAGCTGGTAATATTTTTCAAAAACATAGCTGCTAATACCGTTTTTCAAAAACGCACTGCTGGGAACATTATTCCTTTGAAAACGTATAGCCGACAACCTTATTTTTTCAAAAACAGCCTCTCTGTTGGATGTAAGCTAAACTGAAGTTCACTATTTGCCCATAGCTGGGATCCTAACAAGTGCTACCACCCCAGGTCAGGGTTGACCTGGGAACACCAGCAATTAAGAAGTGGTTCCATGCTCCTCAAAACCTAATCAGAGGCCTTGCTGCTGGATGCAGTTTAACATCATACCCAGGACGAACTGCATTCTTTGTCAAAGATATAGCAACACAACTATGAAGTTCAAGCAGATTCAAATCCAGAGATTTGAGTCATCTCGAGTGGCAGGCTAAAGTTTTTGCAGAGTGATAATGGTTAAGAAAGAGACAAAGCTGTCTACCTGAATTGCAAACTGGAATTGAATTTAAAAACAAACCAAAAAAACTTACTGTTGCAGCATACCTACGGACGATAATGGCTATGTCCCCATTCACATAAATACAGTAGTAAATACTGTATGTTGGTCTGCAGTTGGAGATTCATCTCCAGCTGTGCCGTTCAAACTCTTCCTCCAGACAGAGAGGATCCCCAGATGAGGCTATGTCAAAGAGCAGAGTCTCATGGAAACAACTACCCAACCCCATTTTATACAAGGTCTATGGGGAATTTTTGGATGTTCCTATGGGCTCGGATACCCCACATTAAGTTCAGCCTTGTGTCACATCTGACAGCATGGGGCAGTTGGCAGATGTCCTGCAGTTGGAGATTCATTGTGGAATTCACTTTACTCACTTCTAGCAGAAGACTACTTTTCTAATGTGCCACTGATGAATCTTATATTTGTGGTTCTTGTCCTAAATGTTAGTGTCTATTTCCAACCTTTGATTATTCTATTCAGTAACCTTCCCTAGGTTACAACACTTACAAAAGATAAATCCACTTACCTCAAAATTGTAGAGTCTTTGTATTCTGGAAGCAACTGAATTAGGAAACATGCCAGGGCTTCATCACAGTGAAATGTTCCATTATGGGTTCCTATCTTTTTCGGCATTTTGCTTCTCTTCACTTCTGGTTCATCTGTGGAACTGCCAAAGATTTTGAAATTAAAATAAGTTAATATTTAGTCAGGTTAAATCATTCCTAGCAGAGCTCCAGATAAATATTTTAAAGCATTAGCGTTTATTTTGTTTTACGGCATATCAACCTCAATGGGTTATTTAATGCCAACCACATTTTTTATTGCTGGTAATATATTTCCTTCAATATTGTATTGCTTGTAATAATTTTTTTCAAAAACATATAGCTGGGACCCTAGCAGGTGCTACTACCCCGGGTCAGAGTGGACCTGGGAACACCAGCAATTAAGAGGTGGTTCCACGCTCCTCAAAACCTCCTGATCAGAGGCCTTGCTGCTGGATGTAGTTTATCATCTTACCCAGGACGCAGATGTAGTTTAACGTCTTACTCAGGACGATAAACCATTAGTGAAAACCAAATTTAACCAGCCTGAAATCAAAATGTTTTGTTTAACTGTGTGATGACAAAGGAGAAGGTCAAGTATTACCGCAAAAGAGAATTTGTGATAATCGGTCAAATAGAAGAAAATCAGAATCAACATTGAGTAGACTTTAGTAGGCCTTAAAATATGGTAATTGCTTGTGCTTCCCCACCAGTCTTGACAAGATCATGACCTTACCCCAATAAAATAATACTACTTTGGATGATAGAACCATGCCTCTCCCTACTATTTTTGGAATGTTGGGGCGAGAAGAGAAAAAGAAGTTGTGGATTTTTGGCCTTTTTAATTTAACACTCCTGGCATTTTCTGATGTTGGGTATGCAAGAGCCTTTGGATTATGACCCTGGGCTTCAGATTTTTGGGATATATATAGATATATAGATATATATATATATAGATATATAGATATATAGATAGATATATAGATAGAGAGATAGAGAGATAGAGAGATAGAGAGATAGAGAGATAGAGAGATAGAGAGATAGAGAGATAGAGAGATAGAGAGATAGAGAGATAGAGAGATAGAGAGATAGAGAGATAGAGAGATAGAGAGATAGAGAGATAGAGAGATAGAGAGATAGAGAGATAGAGAGATAGAGAGATAGAGAGATAGAGAGATAGAGAGATAGAGAGATAGAGAGATAGAGAGATAGAGAGATAGAGAGATAGAGAGATAGAGAAAACTGAGAAGAATGCTTATCCTACAGATAATTTTCCACCAGTGATAATTCGAAAACAATTTTCTGAGCCTGCTGACCAAAATATAAAGTGGTGAGCCCTACATCCATCTTTTGATTTATACCCCCCTGGCTTTGGGGGGGGGAGAGAGAGAGAGAGATCTGAACTGCCCTATTGCTTTTTTAAACTTTTTTTAAGGCAATCTTCAGACTGCATCACCTGGTTATTTTTCCCCCCTGGAGGGGGGTATTTTGCTGAACAGAAGGACCATAAATGGAGATTTACAGGAGGCAGGTGAACATTTACATTTAGTTTATGATGAGCACAAAAGTTTTTTGCTTAATAATTTTCTCTGAAGCAAGGCAATAAAGCCACTAAGACATTACAGAGTGTTAGAGAATATGAGGACAGGAAAAAAGAATTAAGGAGCGAGAACAATAAAACAGAAATGAAGATATGGCATTTAAAAATTTTGAAGATCAGACTACTAAAAAACCAGAAACTGGAAGAGAGTTCCATTAGCGAGAATAGAAACTTAAATGCATTAAGTCTAGGTATCAGAGAGGAAAGCTCATTAGAATAATTACGATAAAAAGAATTTATAGAAAAGGCACAGGGAAACTACATTAGGGAAGTGGGAAAGTGACTGAAGCTGAACTGAGATGTCAGGACCAAAGACATTGCGGATTCTTTGCTGGTTCATTCAAGTTACAAAAAAAAAAAAAAAAAAAAAATTCTTGTTCTGTTTATTAAATTAAAGTAAGTTCTTACAATTAAATCATGGCTAGAAAGACCCATGGAAATTTCAGTTTTTCTATTTTAATTTTTGGATGAATGTTAATTCTTCAGTTAATGATTGAATAAGTTCATGGTGAGTTCTAGAACAATATAATATGCATAGAAAATTCCCCTATCATATTGTTAAATATTTGAACTTAACACCTTTAACAAAATCTTGCAATAACATTTTAAATATGAAAATTAGTACTTATTTTAAGAAGTGGATACAAATGGAAATCAATTTGAAATTGACAACTTTTCTATCTCACTGAAACAGCCATTAAACCTTCCCTGGCTTCCTTCTCACTGAAACAGCCATTAAACCTTCCCTGGCTTCCTTCTCACTGAAACAGCCATTAAACCTTCCCTGGCTTCCTTCTCACTGAAACAGCCATTAAACCTTCCCTGGCTTCCTTCTCACTGAAACAGCCATTAAACCTTCCCTGGCTTCCTTCTCACTGAAACAGCCATTAAACCTTCCCTGGCTTCCTTCTCACTGAAACAGCCATTAAACCTTCCCTGGCTTCCTTCTCACTGAAACAGCCATTAAACCTTCCCTGGCTTCCTTCTCACTGAAACAGCCATTAAACCTTCCCTGGCTTCCTTCTCACTGAAACAGCCATTAAACCTTCCCTGGCTTCCTTCTCACTGAAACAGCCATTAAACCTTCCCTGGCTTCCTTCTCACTGAAACAGCCATTAAACCTTCCCTGGCTTCCTTCTCACTGAAACAGCCATTAAACCTTCCCTTGCTTCCTTCTCACTGAAACCAAATAATGTATGTCTTGTTTTTCAAGGCAATCAAAACAGAATAGTCTGTTATTTATGTGGTATTAGCAGGAAATGTTAAACACTTCAATCTTCCTTTTTTTCTCTCAATGAAACCAAGTAGTGTCCAATAAGTGTTTTATCTTCCCACTCGATCAAAACATAATAGTCCATTATTTACGAGGTATTGGCAGATGTTAAATACTTCTGTGCTTAATTCTAGCCAAATTCCTGTGTTATGAACATTTCTTTTAATAATAATTTAAAAGACAATGTTTTTTTTAAATTTTTAACTGGATTTTTGCCAATTGCCTTACTTGGTTTCCATCGTTCGATACTCGGCGTCTGGAAAATGGCGCTTTATCAGTCGCCATAATTCTCTGCCTTTTGGTTAAGATCAAATGTCACTTTAACAGTGTAATGGTTAGCAAGCTCGTTTCGTTGGAGATCAATTACAACTGAATACGGATTTCGATCTTCACTGGGTTCCCCATACTTTTGTCCTTGTGCCACATCTAAGCTACACTTAGTAAATGTCTATTCAAATAAAAAATTTCATGTTTGGTCTTTCATTGAATAAATGAGATATTTTGGTTACTCTGGTGTGACTGCTAGGAGTAAATGTATTGTTATGGCGAAAAGAAAATTCTATGGACGAATAGGTCAAGTAGCGAGACTAGCTAGGTTATGTTAAGATTAGACAAGGCAATTACCCCCGCAACCTAACTCAGCCCTTGTGACACATTTTATACCTTTTGTGCAAATAAATATAAAGATCAAAGTGCAGTATCTGTTATCAGCTTAAACCAATTCATATTCTCTTTCTCACCACTTCTATCTACCCTGCTTTCATTTTCTCACCGAGAACCCCCCCCTGCACACAATCAAAACTGAATAGTCCATTATTTATAAGGTATTGGCAAGGCATAGCAGTCGTGTGAACTAACAAAGAAAGGGACAAGCACAATTGTAATTATCATTGCTACATTTAGAACGTTTCGGCCATTGTATGCTCCAGCCTTCTTCAGGTGATACATGTTGGAATTTTGAACTGAACCCTTTAGTCAGTGGGGGTGGGGTGGGAGTAGATTGTTCTAGTTCCACGTGCCATGCCTTTTCTGGATATCTCATTTTCAGTTAATTCCCTTTAGTAACTCAACTCTACAAGTTTTTGTTCCCTCTGCTGTGGCCAGGGATTGAACTCACAACTCTGGGTCAAGTCACATTTTGGATTACTCAACCAACTCTTACCTACTGGGTCACCACCTAAAGAAGGCCAGTGTACAATGGCCAAAACGGAGTAATACAACAGTCTGAGAGATTTAAATAGTGTAAATATTAACCAGACCCCATTTGCTATTTTCAAACCCCAAGGAGCTGTAATTTCTATGTGTGTGTGCATGTGTGTTAGAAAAAGGGCTCTATATATATATATATATAGATATATATATATAAAATGCATGTTTCATTAAATAATATAGACAGGTTTTGTCTATTTATTTTAAGTAAGTTCCTTTTGTATTGTCTGATAAGCTTAATAACATTATCGTTGAAAGACGAAAGGAAAACACCATATTTTTACATGTTTAAATCCAATCTAAGCTTTCGGCTTACGTAAGCCATTATCAAGATTGGATTTAAACATGTATCAATATGATGCTTTCCTTTCGTCTTTCAACGATAATGTGATTAAGCTTATCAGACAATACAAAAGGAACTTACTTAAAATAAATAGACAAAATCTGTCCATATTATTTAATGAAACATGCATTAATGAAAAATTGCTGCTGAAAGATACACCTTAACTCAACATAAATTTCAAAAATTATGTTAGGGGTCCCGGCTCTCGCTTTTGAAACACGAGAACTCTTATGTAGCGAAGGAATCATATTTTTAAAACAAAAAATATTAGGGAGGATGCAAAAGCTGGTATACAATAATGAAAAACAAAACTTATGCACAAAACGTACATTTTCAGTCCTACATGGTGCATCAAACGCCCCAATGATCTGCGTTCAATACCCAATTCAGATGATGCCCTGTTTTTCGATTTTTGTGGGTTCTGGATGAATGCCTGAGCAACTTGCATTGCATTCTCTGGTGTTGTCACAGTGACTGGTCGACCACTCTTTGGTGCATTGTGTATAGACCCCGTCTGATCGAATTTGTCGCGTATCCGGTAAATTGTGAGCCTCGTTGGTGGAGGGGTTGCAAAGGTTTCCCGCCATTGTTTTCGCACACGTTCACTATTCTCCGTCTTCCAGTACTGTTTCAAAATCCATTTGCGCTCCTCGTCCGTTAAATTACCAGCCATCATTACATTACCTGCAAAACATTTATTATTATTATGTAGTGGAAATGAAAAGCGGACTGAACTTCCCACCACCATCTCTCATAGAGACAATGTCTCATGTACAGTCTTTGTAAAAAAGAAAGAAAATGGCTGCCCAGCCAGAACAGAGCTGGGATGAACCCAGGATGTCTGGGTATGAAAAAAAAAAAAAAAGAAGATATCTACCTGCTCCCCCACAAAATAGTTGGGATGGCGAGCAGAGCAGTGTTAGTTATGCAAATGATTTGTTCCACTAGCCAACCGCTAATGTTTTCTGCTCGATAAAAGCAGACATTATCTGAGAAGTAGTGGTGGGCAGTGTTCTGTGCTGAGCTCTGCAATACGAAGGATTTCTGTCCGACTTGAAATAGGAGCGTTATTCAGTGTCACCTAAAATTCTGTTCGTCCTTCTGTTTCCAGTGTTTCGTCTATGTTTGTCCCTTATGCGTGGTGTTCCCGTGTGGAAGTCCTGTTCCTGCTTGTTTCGCTTTCATTTCCGGTGCTAATAATTTTCTGTCACTCCCAAGTTTATCGCAGACACCCAACCAACAAAAATAAAAAAGCTATTTCGGCACCAAGAGAATAGCAAACAGACAGTGATTCCAGAATTCAGTGGAGTAGCCACCAATCACCCAATAGTTGAAGGCTTGACAATGTGGAGCTCTTGTTAGCTGTGTGATGTTCAGAAAGTAGGGCGTGTCATCCTCTACAGTTGGGAGATGGAGCCCTTGTAGTATATAGGCAGCTCAACAAGGAACAACAGTCTGGTGTTGAACAAGTCAAGTGAGCTCTGGCAACTGCCTTCTCGATGGATTCTTTTGTGGCCTTTGAAAGCTTCATGGCATGGTGACTGCTACCTGGTGAAAGGCTGAACTTCGAAAGTTTTCCCTGCCCCCGGATGGCATGTGCCTTTGAGGCTGGACCCCAGTATGTCTGGGTATGAAGAAATAAGATATCTATCAGTTCCCTCCCCCCACACACACAAAATAATCAGGAGGGTGAGCAGAGCAGTGTTATGCAAATGATTAGTTTTGCTAGCCAATGTTTTGGGCTCAATAAAAGCAGGCACACTTTCTGAGAAGTAGCGGCGGGCAGTTTGCTGTGCCGAGCACAGTAGGCATCATCAAGAATGAATGACATGGCCCGAGTCAACATCTAACTATAGTTTGGGCCATTATGTCAAGGGAGAAAAGAGTGCAGCTCACAGTGACTTCCTACTTCCATTGATATGTCTGCCAGTCATATTATAGGTACTCTAGAACAACCCTAGGCATGGACAGTTGGACAAGAACAATCTATTCTCAAAGAACCAATGTACATAATGTAAAAAAAAAAAAAATCTTTAAACATTTTTTGTAAATTAGCACTAATTAACCCTTAAAGCCATGACATTTATCAGAATCAAAAATGGATTTTCTATTATTTTAGAAAAACTAATGCTCTCCCCAAAAGTAACCAGGTGTACCAAGTTAACTGAGCAATTTATAATTTATTTTTATATTAGGGGGACAAAAAAAAAAAAAAAAAAAAAAAATCCATATTCTTCCCAAATCCCTTCAAATGAAAACTGTACAGCTAATCTTTGGAAATTCTAAACCAAAAATGGCAATCATTAAAAAAAGGTAATTTTCTTAATTCTATGGTGAATGACAAGTCAAGCTTTTAAAGACCTCCTTTATGACTAATTTTTCCTTATCAAAAAGTTGAGAAACACTGGGTCTTATTTACAATATAGTGTCAAATGTTCCCTGACTGTCAAGAGTTATCTGTACTTTATTTTTATTTGCATGCCAAGTTTGAACCTGTGTCCATTAATAACTGTAGTTATGAATTGGAAAATAAAGGACAAGACTGGTAGTTGGGGTTGACTCTGAAAGACATTCCAATAAATGATTATAGCCACAAGACAGTGGAGCTTTTCAATTATTGTTTTCCTTTAATGTGTTGGTTTACCAGCCTCACCTGAGCAAAACATGCATTCAATACTGTGGGTGTACTTTTTATGGGGAGGAGGGGGTCATCCAATCTTTTAGTTATATATATATATATATATATATATATAAATTTCAGTAAAATATTTGTGCAATATCAAACATGGACATATGTAAACTTCATTCTACATCTTGTCAAAGACAATAAAACAGAAAAAATAATTTTTGAGTAGAACTGGTGCTTGCATAATTTAATAAAACATTTTCTCACATTCAGCAGACAAAAAAAAAAAAAAAAAGAAAAAAGTTTTATACATAAATAATAAATTCTTGATTATTGCACTGCTCGTCTTCCGTATTTTAGGTTTCATTTTTACCTTTTACCGCGCATTTTCTTTCGGGTGGTGGGAGAAAGACTTATTTCCCTTTGATACAAGCTAGTGTGCGTCGTAAATAAAATGAAGCATTATTTTCTTTGTTTTTAAGGTAATCGTTACTGTAACAAAATGTAGTTAATTCTTAAATTTACTAATAAACTTCGAAACATATCTAGGACAAATATTGAATTTTAAATTTGTTCATATTCTTTTTCGTATATGGTGGCAAGATGAGTGACGAAAAAATAAATGCTTTTTAAAAAATGCCTAAATATTAATTTATATAGGGAAATTAATTTCTTTTCATACAGTAGCTCTTCTTAGACCATTATCTTTCAAATAGTTTCAAAGGAATTTTTATTTTAATAAAAATAAACTATAAGTAAATTAAATGATTTTCTTTTTTTTCTTTTAGAAAGTCCCAAGTGGTACCTAATTTTTGTTATCTTAATAAAATATTTAAATAAATATTATTTAAATGGATTTTTGTTTTTTCTTTTAGTAAGTCCCAGGTTGTACCTAATTTTTCGGTAACCAAAAGCAAAGTCGTAAAAACGAAAAACGAGTTCTTTTTTTCTTCTTACCAATAAGTTTTGTTTTTTAATCGTTTCGTAATCATAACGAATGGTTAATGAACAAATTCATAAAATCTACAAACAAAATTAAAAAATAAAGTAAAAAAATCAATGGAAGAAATTAATTCAAAAAAAAAAAAGTAAGAAACTAAAAAACGACGGTATTTTTATTTCTACTATTTTTTGTACAATACACCACCAATCTCCCTTCAGAGGTGAAATTTGTTTTTCTTTCCTACGGTCTTTAGACGTGCTTTGAACAAATCTGATCTTCCAAACAATCCGAAATGACTAGTGTTTTTACTAAAAAGTACTTTTTAAGTTATTCCACCACAAACCAAAAACTCTAGTCATCAGCATGTGTGGTGGTGTGTATGTGTCCGCGGGGGCGGGGGAGAGAAGCGGGAGTTCCCCGTTGGGCGCTGGCGTAAACTTGCAAATCATGCCCTAGTGACAAATTAAAAAAAAAAAAAATTCCTGGTATAAAATCGCCTGATTATTCCAAAAAATAGCATTAAAAGTTGGCGGAAATCTACAGCAGGAGATATTGACAGTTTTATTTTAGTTGGGTCCCGGTTACTTTTCTGCGTGAAAGTTTTTACTTTTTTACACTGACCTTTGCAGATAATAATGTCCTAGTGACAAATTTATTGTGTACAATTAATTAAAAACGCAAAATAAATATTAAGCTGGAAAATCTACCCCCCCCCCCAAAAAAAACAACTTTTTTTTATTGCATTTTTGTGATTTTCGGTGGAGTTGTACAATAGTGCCACTCTAGAAATAATCTTTTTATTAAATTCTTTTTTATGTTAGTGCTACTGGCACTTGGGTAATCTTAATCATCACTCAGCATCAAATATTTAAAAAAAAAATTAAAGGTTATAAAAAAAAAACAAAAAAAAATTGCTCCAAATTGGTGTCAAATTGATCCCCCCCGACACGCACTACGGAAACCAAAACAAAATATGCTCAATCAATCCATAACTTTAAACCACATCTTGATTTTCTTTTCTCATAATTATGAAGGATTCCAGTTTACGAATTAATTTTTTTTTTTTTTTAACATTTTTAACTAAGAAATTACGTCGTATGAGAATGAGCATATGTTGTTTTGGCTTGCGTAGGGTAATCGATTTACAGTAAGAGTTTTTTTTTTTTTTTTTTTTACTTAAAAAACTGCATCGGATCTTAACTTTTATTTAAAAAAAAAGAAAAAAAAAAAAGAAAAAAGTTATTCGTGATCTGGAGTGCTTAATAATTATTTCTGATCGCAGTGATAACTCAGTCGGGTCTTCTAACGTGCGAAGCGTATTTTTTTGTTTCGTCATTTATTGATTTAACGAAACCCTATGAACAATTTTCGCATAGAAAACAATGTAAAACATATCTTTAATTAGCCTCATATCTAAATATAAGCAACGTACTAGGGACATTTTTTTTTTGTAGATCCACATGCTAAAACACCGGACCAAAATCTGTGGAAAGGACTTAAAAAGAAGCGGAAAAAAAAAGATTATTCATCTACCTTGAAGGAAGAAATGTATTGTAGGCGAAGAAAAATGTTTCCAGAACAAAAGGATTTTTTTTCTTTAAAAAATAATATTACCATGTAAATTTAAATCTATCCGGGAAATTAAATATCAATTTTTACTTACAGTGCGAACTTTAAATAAATTATGTTGTTTTATTTCGAATGCAGGACTTTAAATTCGGGAGGCTCAGAATATGACGCTGGTTAAAGAAATTTATAGGAAATGTAAGGGAGATAATTCAATGGTTACGATGCGGAAAAAAAAGCGGTAAAATTGACAATACACGATTGTTTTACTTTGCCTCATATTCTGAGCATTTTTTCACATATCCGTTTTTGTTTTTTATTTTCATAAAAATGTCAAAAGCAGTAGATTATTGACATGATTTGTCTCCCATGGGAATTATGGTCACTGTTTAGTTTACAGGTCCATTCATAAAAAATAAAAATGTTCTTGAATTTAACCTATTTTTTTTCAAAAGCACATGCACAGATATTTGCGGTCCGTCATTGTCTTAAATAAAAAATTAAAAAAAAACAAAAAAAAACGGATATATAATTTTATTTCATAAATAGAGATTAAAGAACTAAAATTTAAATTTTATTTATTTATTTTTTTAGTAGTCTTTTTCAAGACTTTTTGTAGCCCCACCTAAAAAAAAAAAAAGTATTTTCGTCTGCAAAATAACTAAATTCAATAATTAAGCATACAGGTATCGATAATAAATCAATATTCTTCGGTTCTTTCGTGGCCCAAGGAAGATCGATAGAAAATAGAATGCTCAAACAAAAATTATTTCTTTAAAAAAAAAAAATGTCTTTTTTTTTATAAGTGGACCAAGTAATGCCAAATTAAGTAAGGAAATAAAGTTTTACTTTTTATATTTCTTATTCCGCAAAATAAGAGAAAATGTCGATCTATTAATTAAAAAAAAGTAAGTTTAAATTATTTAATTAATTTACTTATTTTACTGGTCTCTGGTTTTACGTTTTACAAATTAGTCAAGTCACTCAAGTGTAATCTCATTTTTTTAAATTACCTGTTTAAAAAAAAAAGAAAAATGTGTGTTCCGAATTTGCCATGTCAAAATTGAAAAGGTTTCGTGCGCTCAAAGGAACAAAAAATCTTTCTTCTTACCTGTGAGTATTCGTCGTGGACATGACACTTCTTGTAAAATGCGAAGAAAACGACCTTAAACCGTCTCGTCTAAAAAGATTAAGCAACAATTTTGGGTTGTCCTGATGTGTGTGGGAATTGAAGAAATTTAACCAGCTGCTACTAACGCGGACGTGTCCCGATAAAGAGGAGGGTATGGGCGCCGGCTCCGCGTGTCTCCTTGCAAACCACGTGTATTCTGAAGAAGTCCTTTGGAATGATAAATAAACCGATCGCCGACAACTAATGAGTGTCGTTGCTGGAAACAGGCGCCTTAATATCGTCTGCATTTAGTCATAGCTTTTTTTAGTTTGAAAACTAAAACTGAAAATTTTCCCTTCCTTTTACAAGGAAAAAAAATCATTCACTTTTAGTTTCGGGTTTTATTTGGGGTGGGTGGTGACGAAGTAAAGATAATATCGCACGGGGATTTAAAAAGTGCGGAATGGCGAATAAAACGAAATAGAACATTGTTGAATTTAAAGAAAAAACTCTTTATAAAAATAAAAAAAAAAGAGGAAAACAACTTTGAAATTTTATTTTCCGCATAAAAAAAAAAATCAATTTGATTAAAAAAATTAAATAAAAAAGAAATGACGTTAATTTCGAAATAAATATTTTAAAAAGTCAGGTATTTAAAAAACGGTTCTTTTTAAAATTCGTTTCATCTGTCGCTACCTTTTAATTTGCGTATTATTGGTGATCTTTTATAATGTTAGATGTTGTATTATTTAAAATGTTTTTTTAATTAATTGTTTTTTTTCTTGTCTCTTTTTCAGACTGTTAAATGAATTTTTGGGATAGTACATTTCTCACATCTGTATTTGTGAAAAACTTGGAAAATTAATTTAAAAAGTGGCGGCAGATAACCTACGACAAACAAAAAGTACCAAAGGACTGCTTATCAATTAATTCATAGTCGGTACGTCCACTGACTCCTTAATAAAAAAAATTACAAATAATAATAAAATGTCTTCTTTGAAGTTTAATTTGGGTTTTATTTCAGATATTTAATTGAGATTTGCCTGAAGCAATTGGTGCAGTACAGTACGTCACTACTGCTGCAAAAAAACAAAATTGAGAGGAAAAACAAATCATTGTAAAAAGAAAAAAACAGGATATTGAGTTCTTTTAACTTTATGTAAATTTGTACTGAGTAGGCACAAAAATTGTTACAATTCTTGCAATCACGCGGAAGTTATGTTACAGAATGCGACTCGAGAAATAATCGCTCTCGGTTGGGCTCATGAGAGAAAAAGTCTGATGTCACGAAGTCCGAAACTTTCTATGACCCCAGAATAGACATCACTGACGTAACATTCTGGTGCGCAATATAGGGGTATTAAAACGAACAGACGTCTTTTGTTTGGTGTGTGTCAAATTGTGATATGTGACACAGTACATAATTTTTTTATTTGCTTGTATTATGTAATTTTTTTTTTAACTTACTTTAATGAATAAATAAATGTATCAGTCCCGAATTCTTTTGAGGATTAAACTGGGTAACAGGTAAATATTCGGAGACTTGATTTTCTTGGTTTTAGTCAAATTTTCACGTCTGTTGTATTGGGAATGAAAATTCCTACAGCTGTCTAGTGGCTAATGTACGAAAAATAGTTTAAAAAAAAAAAAAAAAGATTAAATTAATAATGAATATATGTTTTTTGTGGGTTCGACCAAAAGAGGCCGGGGAGACTAGAGATCAAGAAAACAAGGCGCGCCTTAAAAAATGACGAGAAATACTCAGTGAGACTGAGATGTAAAAGTAAAACCAAAACCATTTCATTAAAATAAAATAAAAGCAAATTCTACTAAATATTAGGGATACATACATTTGGGGGTTTGTGTAACCCGGAAAAGAGTAATAAATTCCCGAACAAGTAAGTTATTTTATTTTTCTAAAATAAGGCTCAATGGTCTTTGTGAGGAAAAGATCACGTTTACAATCAAAATCATTACAAGAGACCCTCATGAACACTCTTCCAGTGAACTTTGAACCAAATGACTATTTCTCATTGAACACTAAAATAACTGATAAAGAGAGACAACTCTTGGTTAATTCAACCTTTTCTTATTTAAATGCATACTTTCATTCACATCGTTGTTTGATATTGTATATCTTGTTAAATACATATTTTATGTGTAACAATGTCTTTGGCTTATCCTTTTTGCGTGAGCCTTGTTTCCTAATCTAAAGTTAAATTAATGTGGTGAAGTCCGCCACAATCCCGTAGTTGGATTTGGTTTTCTGAATAACTTCGGACTCCTTGTCGACCGTAATGAGAAGAAAATAATAGACCCTACCACTTTGTGCACGAAGACACTTGAAACACGTAACTCAGAAATCAACTTAACGTTTAACGACCATGTACCAGACCTTAGTCGATCCATTGTTAACGAATATCCTAACGTGATCTTGCAAAATACACGTACTGATAGTGAATACAACGGAGTGTATCACAGAACTGACACTGGCAGTCACCCGCCTATATATGCTAATGTCAGGATACTGGCAGAGGAAAAAAACAGAAGCAGTACGCAAGGAATTTTAAAAGTTACAAGCCGACAGTATTGTTGCGGGACGTCAAGCAGGTGCTGTCCACCCCGGAAACAGAAAATGTTTATGTAGGATAATACGATCGAAGCAAGGATAACAAAGGCGATGGTTTTAAAATCCAAGACAAATTTTATTCAACAATTTAGCAAAAGTATGTACAGGTATTGTTTTGACAAAGACATATGAAGTCGGGTGCCAATCGAAAGATCGTCTTGTTTCAGGGTAGCAGACCAGAGGCAGGCAAGGCAGTGCTGTAGCAACCTGTTCGTCCTTAGGGTGACGGTCACAAGGGATGCAGCTTGGTAGTATCTAGAAGGACTATCGCATAGGTATGTAGCTAAGCAGTCCTTAGAAGGACTATCGCATAAGCATGTGGTCTGGTAGTCCTTAAAAGGACTATTGCATAAGAATGTAGCTTGCCAGCCCTCAAAAGGACTATCGCATAAGAATTGGTCTGGGCTGCTGCTGCTGAGTTTGGGTTGGTCCAGTGCTACTACTGAGTTCGGCAACCAGGACTGGGAACGGCTGGCTTCACTGGTGGCTGCTGCTGCTGCTGAGCTTTGGCTTGGTCAGCTGCTGCTGCTGGGCTCGGTTTGGTCGACTGCTTCTGCTGGGCTCGGCTTGATTGATTCCTGCTGCTGGGCTCAGCTTGGCTGACTGCTTGTGGTCAGCGGCGAGGGTCGGTCAGGTGAAGGTGAGTGGGGAGCGTGTCGCTCTACCCCGGAGCCAAGATATTTGGTGGAAAAAAAATCGGCAGTGTTTATGTCGGCCGCGGTCAGCATCGTTTCCTAGTTAACAATGTCTTTTTGTTATTGACTAAAAATTACCTTCTACTTTTGAATGTACACATGGGTTTCATTTGGGCCCCATGTGTATATAAATTAGTTTCTGGTCATTATTTTTAGTTGTGTATGTTATGTTTCGTTTTGTTTTTGTTTTGTTGTGTTTTGATGTCTGAAAACGCTGAGTCACCGGAACTTAATGGCATTCGTTCCGTTTTCCGTGGTGACGCTTTCAGACGTTTGAGTAACCGGCAGTAACTTCCGGCCGGGTGCGATAGTATAATTTCACCATCTAAAAGCGAATGGTCAAGTCCTTTGCATGTGGTTAAAAAAAAATGACTGTGTATATCGCTTTTGTGGTGATTATCGTGCCCTGAAGAGCATCAGCAAGAACGACAAATACCCAGTTCCCAATATCAACTCATTTGCGGCCAAATTAGCAAACAAAACCTGATTTTAGAAAAATCTATCTTGTGTCTGCTTACCACCAAATCAGAATGCACCCTGGTGGTATAGACAAGACTGCCATAGTATTGCTCCTTGGACTACAAGAATAAAATTTTATGTCCTCGGTCTTAAGAATGCAACTGCTACATTTCAATGGTTTAATGCACAAGACATTCAGAGACGTTGTGTAGTTGTAGAATCGTCCATATTTTTCCACTCACCCCCGTTAAAAAATAGACTATTCCATAAGAGCTAGTTTCAACCAATCAACACCACACATTGCGAAACTCGGCTTATTATTGGTCGAGACGACCCCAGAATGGCTTTGCCGCCAAAAGTCACTGGAGCCTGTTCCAACTTCTCAGAGTAAATAAAAGAACAAATTTCAGTCCAATTCACCAGTCAGTAATTCGCCTTCAGAGAGATTTCCACAGAGATCCACGGGTGTCTACATTTTGACTAAAGGACTTTTCGCGCGTCAACACCTGACTCAACTTTCAACCTCTTTCTGTCTCTCTCTGAATTCATTGCACATTTCTAAAAAAAAGTGTTATCTACACTACTAAACAGAAACTGCAATTCAAGCATTAAGATAAAAAAAAATACAGTCCAGGGTGAATAACTCTGTCAAAACTAGAACAAACAAAAATCAACAAAAATCTCGTATTACATTACTTTAAAACTTAGCCCTCGATAAATTTTCCTTAAATTTACAATGTGAACATTTTTCTAAACAAAAGAACATTCCTGAACTGTAAATTCATTAAGATACTTAATTCACATTTCGTCAAACATTCAAATAACCAAAACTGAAACACAACCTTTTCCAAATTGTATTATAATTTATTGTATATAAATGTTCAGTGTTTTTTCTAATTGAATTCACGACTTTGTTTCTTTGTTCAATATTGCCTTGAGATTTATTCAACTTGTATGTCTATGCTTAATATTGTTGTGATTAATATGAAGAACATGCTTTTCACGCTTATCAACTCAAACCAAAAAACCTTCTGATTTCACACTCATTTCATAGCAATCCCAACATATTTGTCTATATAGACGATATTCTGATCTTCAGTGACGATCAATCATCACACAAGAAAGACATTCAAACTATTATTGAAGTTTTGCATAAATAATAATTTAAAAATTTCACTAACAAAATCAACTTTCGATATTGCATCTGTTGCGGACCCGATAGCGTTGCAGAACTGGCTTACGAAAAGATGGCCTTGTGCCAGACACTGCACACTACTGCCGAATCCACAAACAAAGTAAAAATAAATAGACAGGAGGAATGACGAAGATAAGCCTGGTCAAGAGAACAAATATAAAATTTTATTTGTGTTTAACAAGTAAATTGTCTTCAGTGGAGACCTTCAGTAAATTACTGGAAATTTGAAATCAATGGAAAGGCCGTGACAAGTAGTCACAAAAGGTAGGTAAGGTTCCGCGCCAAAAATTTTAATTCAAAATGGCTAAGGCGGGAAAAAGTTTCTCAGGAAGAAAGTTCAGAAAGTCAGTTTATAATGAATAATAAACATACACAGCAGAGAAAAATACTCACTGCGAGATTTTGTAATTGTGAGTGTAATGTAATTTTTTTTTAAGGTAACTGGTTCGTAATAGTTAGAGATATTATGAGACGTTCTCGTTCTGGTGTTGTTGACGGTTTCGAAAGTTCCCTGTTCATGGACGTAGGCAGGCTCGAATAAAATGTTCGCATCAGGACGAAAAATTCGTCATCGTAAAAGGTAATGAAATGACAGTGTCATAGGTGCTAAGGTACAGCGACGAGCCATGAGGGACAAAGCAATATTTGCTGTTAAGATATCCCTGTTCAATATATGGTCGACAGACGAGGGATAAATGAGCCAGCTGCCCGGTCCAGCGACCCGGCAGCGACTGAATTCGAAAAGCCAGTTTGTCCATGACGTCAGAGAAAAATGCGGGAAAACATCACAGCCGCCTTCCTCACTTTCGGCTACAGCCAAACGTTTACTGCTATTACTAGCCGAAAGTGAAAGTAAGGGAGTGAACACTCGCGCTCGCGTCAAATGTAAGTGGAAATAGCGTGCTATTCCACACATCTATAGATGTCCTATGAGACAATATTAGACGGTATCAAGCTGTTGAAACTTGACTAATGCATTCGAATAATAATGCAACACAAAATGTACTTAGAATAAAATGTATTGAAACAAGAAAGTGTACACAATATTTACATATAGTCTTTTGTATATTTCTGGGAAGACCGTTCCTGGAGAATGTGTTGACTAAGTCGCAGTCGGGCAGAGTCTCTAGTTGAATCTCTTGATTCGCCTTCCTGTCTTCCCGGTACCAACCATATTTATATAGTCAGTACTCCACTATGCAAATTAGGTGGATCCTACCACAACACAAGCCAACAAATAAAAATGTCGAGGACCTAAAATCCTTCCCACCACCTAACGATAACGAAAGTTTACGCAGATTCTTAGGCATGATTAATTTCCATAGAAAATTAATACACAATTTCGCTGAAATTGTACCACCCCTTACTAAACGAATGCGAAAAACGTAAACGGTGCCTTTACACTTAACAAATGTGAATTAGAAATATATCATAGCATCATTAAAATTCTATGCGACTACCCCCATATTAGTACACCCTCAACCTGACTCCACCACTTATCAATTGGTGACCGAAAACAGTAAAAACGCAGTCGATGCTGCATTACACCAAGTCGTTGATGGAAATCCTATTCCAATAGGTTTCTTTTTTTAAAATAAACTATCGCAAACACAAGTCAAATACTCCATATTTGATAGAGATCTTCTCGCTACATACCTTGCAATTTTACATTTTCGGCACATGATAGAAGGTCAGCAATTGTTGCTACTAACGGACTATAAACCTTTATGTGGTGCCTTTCATCGCCTCACCCCAGCAAAATCAGAAAAAAACAGCACAGACAACTAGCTTCACTGAGTACATAGCCGATATAAAGCATATTAAAGGACAAGGAAATATAGTAGCTGATTGTTTGTCACGACCCACCTTAGCAATTGAGGGCAATTTTTGTGACCTACCAGCAATAGCAGACGCCCAAGCTGTAGATTCAGACATGCACAATTTTCCTAACCTAAAAAATATAATATTAATAATAATATATTTGAACTGTGTGATACATCCACTTCCTTTCCCAGACCATATATACCTAGTGCATTGCGTAAAGCAATATTTGATAGTTTACATTCTATAGCACATGCAGGAACAAGAACAAGAACAAAAGCAACTAGCAAGATGATTAAAGACGGTTCCTTTGACCGAATATAGCCAAAACAGTGAAACAATTTAGCGCTGAATGCGAGGCTTGCCAAGCAGCTAAGGTTAACAGGCATACCAAAACACCAATACATCCTATTAACATACCCTCAATTAAGTTTCATATCGACATTGTTGGACCACTCTCTTCGGTGAAGAATAACAATAATGCTTACAACAGCCCATATCGTTACTTGCTGACATGCATCGACCGTACGACTAAATGGGTTGAAGCTGAATCATTCACAGAAATAACAGCGAGGACTGTCGCCCGAGCCTTTGTTAACGTGTGGATCGCACGTTGGGGCGTGCTACTTCACGTTATCACAACTTGGCCCCGCGTCAAGTAACTTGGCCCCGTGTCTAGTTATTTGGTCGAACTCTCTGCCTTCGGGCAGAGAGGAACTCGGACGAGGCTCAGCCGAAGGGCAGAGTCTCGTTCGGGGAGGTAGACTGTCCCTGAACCCGTTTTTACGGGTTCCAATAGGAAATATTTTTGGCCGAGCCTACGGGCTAGGAAAACCCACATTAAACCCGGCCTTGTACCACATGTAACCCTTGGTGGGGGGGGGGCTAAATATTACTTCACGTTATCACAGACCGAGATAGACAATTTGAAAGTGAACTATTCACAGAAATAGTAAAAATAACTGGTTTTTGCAGGTTGCGTACGGCCGAATACCATCCTCAAATCAACGGACTATTTGAACGAGCCCATCGGACGATTAAAACCGCAATTATACCGAGAAAAGCGTCATGACTAGCAGTATTAACAGGCATCCGTAGTTCACCCGCAAAAAAGACATTATTCACTCTTTTTCGTAGTAACAGAAACATACATTATGATTCCGCAATTGTTGATAGACGATTGTCGGGATACTATTGACAATCAAGAATTTGCAAAAGAACTACATAAAACAATATGCAAAATTTATCCAGGCAACGAGCCACACAAGCATAACAACTATTAAAAAACATAAATGCCAGAGAAATTGAGAAACTTCAGGATTACAGCAGACAGAGTACGTAGACTCCTAGAAGCGTCTTTCGAAGTTCTGCAACGTACTCCAAAGTATTACCAAATTAAGTTGAATAAGAACACACACACCATGATATCTGTTGACAGGGTGAAACCATATATAGAAACGAAACACGCTAAACAATCAGATAATACATCTACTAAAGAAAAACTAACCCAATCAACAGAAACACCAGAAAACAAAACTGACCCTTCTCACCCAAAAGTAACAAAAACCGCTTCCAGCAGTTCGGTATCATGGAAAAAGAGCAATGAATATACATTAACTCTGTTACTAAAAACGGGCCTTGTCTCGCGATCACGAGAAAAAAAAATTCCCATGATTCCCTAGTAAAAAAAGGAAAACGTCCTACTTACAATCTGGTATCTTTTTCAACAATCTCTCACTATGAGAGCATGTGAAAACGGACCTCTCCGAGAATGAAGACTAAAGATAAGTTTTAATCGAATATTGCTTCCTCATATTGAATATGACCTTTTAATAATAGACTTATCGCAACAAAATAATTCATTCATTCAACTAGATAACACAAATATCAAAACATTTAACAGTCACATTTCGAGAACTTTTATCTACCAAAACAAACAAACCTTCCGATAATAAATCCTTCTATATTTATATGTAAATGTCTTACTTTGTTGTTATAATGTATATCTGTATATTTTACTAATCACAAAAATAGGAATCATACAAGGTCCATCATAACATACTCATGTTGGAGTTAGCTCCTCCTTAATTCCTTAATTCTTCACTAGGGGTCTCTATCCCAATACTATAAATACTGGGCGACTTCTCGCCTCGTTCTCTTGTTCATTTCTTCCCCTTGATCACGCTTTCTCGGTCTTTAGGCTAAGATCACGGTGTAGTATCTGTTCGCGGATTACTCGCTGGACGATCGCCTTTAGGCTGGGATTGCACACAGGCCGGTCGCAGGGATTCGTCCCTGCGCTGGTAGTATCGCGGCTACGTCTAGCTCTGACCAGCTTTGGCCGGCTTGGACAAGCTAAGACCAGCTAATGACCAGTGGCCTGGGTGGAAGCGCCCGGGCCTATCCCCACTTCCCCCTTTTCCCACATTAAACCGGCCTTGTGCCACATCTGGACCGCGTGGGAGGTCTGGTAAACAATATCTTGTTCATTTCTTCATTTCAGCGACTACAATGTAAGCTCTCTTAGAAGATTCGCGTCTTCCCATTTGTGGAAGACACCGTGAACATTAAACACACATACACGTACGTACGAACATTCCCCAAAGAACAAACACCAATGTTCACACACACACACACACACACACACACACACACACACACACACACACACACACACACATTTTAATGTATATGTCCATTGTTAAATTGTGTTGTTTAATACATTTGTTGATATCGGTTTTGCTTGTCTTCTTTATCTTCAGTTGGACTTAATTCAAGTCAGACCATTTTCTTGTAGTTGGACCTTTTAATATTCTACCAGGAGTTATACACGTGTTTCTAATACAACACGTAAATACGCCCCGGTCCTCTACACTCATGCAGTACAAGAACTCATTCATCGCCATTCAATTCAATACATAACGTAATACAACATATTCACATGGATCTTACTAAAACACTCATGACATGAGAAGATATACAATTGTTTTTATTTGATAAAAATCTATAAAATTATGACATGAAATGGATGAGGAAAGGGGATGTACCCAATAACGAAAATAAAATACAACAAATTGGAGTGGGAAATATTGATGTACATCATAACAAAAGAGAATGCCGGGAGTATATCGGGTTATCTCCTCTTCGTTTCGTAACCCTTTCAACAGGGGTCTCTCTCCCACGTGTATAAATACTCGTTCATCCTTCTGTCTTTCTCTCTTTTCTCCGCTTACGCGCACGTGCGAGAACTACCTCGATTTCGGCCGCGGGCCGGCAACCTCGCACCACGTGCGAGGTACTGAAAAACTTTCTCTTAACATATCCAATATGTGAACTCTAATACACAACCAGCGTGTTCCCATATTCTGGGAACACGCTAAAACAAAATTCACAACCGTACGGACATTTCAACTCAACACACACAAACAACTTTCCATACAGACACTAACGTTTTACTTTTATTCATGTTTTAAATGATGTATTTGTAATTCTTGTATCAATCTGTTTGTCATTAATATATATTTGTTTTGTACATATATATCTGTCTTGTTCGTTTTATTTTGCTTTCTTTGGACTCCATCATTGTCCAACATTACTATGTAGCGGGACTGGCCAGCAGGAAGTCTTAGTCCAGAGATTTTATCCTCACATTAACCCGCCGGTCCCCCACAAGTAGGCCGGAAACAACAATTACTCATATTAAACTAGTCTTGGTTAACCAGGGGATAGGTCTAACAGGAAAGTGCCCCGTTGTGTCAAATGGCGACTAAAAAACAAAATCAAGACTGGCCCCGTTCACACAAACTATGCTGACCGCTTTTACCCATCTTTCGTTGAAATCTGCCGATAACAAACGCTATCACTTTTGATCTTCATCTTGAGCTGATGCCGAAGAATCCAACCAGATCCTGATGAAAATAACGTTCGTATCGTAAGATTCCTTCCATCCGCGTCGTCCACATCACCATCCTTTCCACGGCTAGCAGTGTCAGAAACACCACCCGTCAGAGCCCAGAATACGGGGCCGACACATTATCGTACGAGATATATGCGAGATCAAAGGACACAAGATGTTCGGGATCGATATGAGATGTCAAATCGCCGACATGATCCCAGAACCGGCGCACCTGAGTACAATGGTAGAAGGCGTGCACAACCAAATCAAGGTGACAATGATGACAGTCAGGCATATCTGCCCAGCCCATTCTGAAGCCCACGTCATTGAGAGATAGCAGTATTATGGTGTTATATACACTTTTATCTATTTTTGTTTTTATTAATTATGAGCTAATAAATGACGTAAGATCTTATTTAACGATTAGCCATTTTTGAAATCTTTTACAATTTTTAAAGTTTTCACTTATCGGATACAGTAAAAAAAATGTATATTTTGCTTGTGGTGATTCATAATTAAAATACTGGTTTTAATATACAGTGTAACCCGGATATAAGAGAGTTGTCGAGACCGGATAAGAAGTATCTTATATCCGGGTTTCTCTTATATCCGGGTTCGGACTATTATATATACATTAACACAGGCTCTAATTTTGGACCAGAGAAAATCTATCTTATAACCGGGTTTCTCTTATATCCGGGTTTCGCTTATATCCGGGTCTCTTATATCCGGGTTACACTGTTTTATCTATTCAATGTATGTACAGTGTAACCTGGATATAAGAGAAACCCGGATATAAGAGAGATTTTCTCTGGTCCCAAATTAGAGCCATACTTACCTAAACAAAATAGACTAAACCCTGATATAAGACAGACCCGGATATAAGAGACTTCGTCTCCGGTCCCGACAACTCTCTTATATCCGGGTTACACTGTAATACATAAATATTTATTTGGAGTTATTCTTGAAATGGTAAAGTTTTGAAGTCAGGTTGTAAGCAAAACCCTGTGGAAATTAGGAATTTCCATATATTTTTTCAGACGATATTTAAAATTAAATGCTCAAAAATTGGTAAAAGCTATGAATCTAAGTTTTGGTGACATTACTTATCGTATCATTCCTAAGTTTTCCAACTGAGTGCAATGTTTATTTTCTAAACAAAGCGAAAAATCACCCTGCCTTAGTACACTTGCCACTTTAGGGTAGACATAAAAACAGAGGCAGGCGACGGAGCACAGAATCGCAGAGACACACGAAGAGTCGCACTTGGCAGCTTAAGGATAGCGGTACCGTCCATTATCGCCGAATTTTCTAGCAGCAGCGAAGTTGGCAGTAACCCCGCTTTTCACTCATTAGATATCTCTCAGCGCCTCAAGGGGGGGAATAGAACTTACTGAAGTCGAACCGCACGAGTGTGATGCTTTTTTAAAAAATTGAGTTCGCCTGTTGCAAGGTAGTAAAGCCACTAAGGCACAAGGGGGTTACTGTATATAAAAAGGGTTAGAAACAGACATTGCTTAGGAGCGAGAACAAAAGAAGCGTAATCAGGAGGACAGTAGATAGCATTTTAAACCATTGGCGATTTTCACTAAGGAAGATCATGCGTTTAAAAATCTTTTACTTCAGAAGCAGGAAATATCGATGATATTTACAAACATTTTTGTCTACTTAAATTAGAAACAAATCACGTGCAGCAATATGTTTTAATCACGCTATCATCAGTGAAAATATTATACTAAGACTTCAGTTTTTTTTTTAATTATACAAAGAATCTTTCTCCAAAAAGTCTAGACACCATAGCAAAGAGCTCACCAGAACAATTACCATGAACTTATTTAAGGAAAAGACACAGGGAGGCAATTTTATGGCTGTGGGAAAGTGACTGAAACCGAGAAGTCATATCCGGATACTTGCAGCTTTTTTTTAATGTTCCCATCTATATAATAAATGCGAATGTCACGATGTCAGTGTGTCACACCTTTTCAATTTTACTCTTAGAGGCCATAGCTCAACATATGATACTATTTTGGAATCAGTCCGATTCTGTGAGCAAATTAAAAACATTCCGGGACGGATCTGAACCTGAAATTCTGAGATTTTGGATTCCCAAGTTTTCATTAATGCGATTGTTTTTTGGCGATGTTTTTTACGTGATTTTTTGCGACAAAATTTTTTGTACGATAGCAATTTTTATAACTTCGAAATGAATTTGGGAATAACTGAAATTAATTGCGAATTCCAGCGAAAGACACCCATGAAATAAAATAATTGTTTGTATGGAAAGTAAGGACCTGCGTACATCAAATTGTCTTTAAATTTAGTGACGGCAGAATAATTAGTAAATTGTATAAAAAGTAAGGACCTGCGTACATCAAATTAAGTGGCAGCAGATGAATTATCGTCGAACTTTTAAAAGGTTAGCTTAAATATTAATGCAATACTTAAATGCAGCGATCAATTTTGAGTTCTTCTGTAGTTTATTGTTGTCTATCGCATCAACTCCTCCCCTACCAATTGTGATGAAGGCTCAATCAAGAACCCTCCGCGGGAGCTAGCTTAAATGCCGCCCGATATAGTAGAGTTTAAGCTAGTTATTAGTAAATTGTTGATAGCTTTATCAACAAAAGTTGTTCTTTCTGCTGGAGTATTCTCGTCTTCCGGGAAATTGGCCAGAATTATGAAAGTCGCTTGGATCGAAACGTTACCTGTTTCACAAACAAAGCCACGGTCAGTTGAGGTGAATGTTTCATCCTAGCAGGTACACAATGTAAAAGAAGGAACAAGAGAGTCTGTGTGGTAACTCACATCACATCAGTAGAATTAGCCTCGTGTTCACAAGAATAAAAAACATACACAAAAATAACACTAAAAGCATGCTAAATTGTAAATTTAAGTCATACAATTTATTTATTTTTGTGTACAGATGTGTGTGCATTTTTGCTTACAAGTGTTTTAAGGTTGCATGCGATGAAAGGAAGAAGTCACTTCTTATTATGATAAGCAATGTCCCGAGGAGAGGAGTTGAACGTCTTGACTTTCCAACGGTCGTTAGTGAAGAGAGTGAACTCAGCGTCTTTTGGCGCGAAGTCCGCTTTCCGACCGGAAATGTTTCTGTTGCATTCCGAGAGAACGTTTTATTTTCGTTTTTTTTTTGTTTATTTAATTTATTTTAAACAACATTTTAATGTTGTTTTATTTTATTTATGATATTCATTATTATTATTATTATTACTATTATTTTAGATTTATTAATAATAATGTCCCTACAAGTTACAACTGATTCTAGCCAAAAGGAAGCGGATCACAGTTGTTCTAACAACAAAACCTTCCATAGATGATAATAAAGTTTGCGGGTGATGTTTTGGCTTCTCCGTCGTATCCAGCCTTCTTGTAGATCTTTGATCATTATGCACTATGCAAAATCAGGCAGATGAAAGAAAGTGAATGTCATTTGTTGTTTGACTGCCATTTGGGTAAACATAATCACTTCAGAGAAAGTGGGCCAATAAATAATATGTCTTCTGTGGTCTAATTTTATCAAATTGTGTCTACGCATCATTAATTATCTTCTGGCAATTTAATCTTTTTTGTGTTTTGATAGGACGCATTTATCAATTGCCACTCACCTGTTACGACAGAGAGAAAGAGAGAGAGAGTGAGAAAAAGAGAAAAATAATGACTTGCGACAAAATCAGTGTTAATTGATTAAAACGGAAATAATCGAGATAGACCTTGAAATGGATTTGTTTCCATTCATATCTACGTTGTGCTAATATTTCTTTTATTAATTAAAGAAAGATGTATTAAAAATAGTTGCGGAAAAAGAGGAAGACAACCTGACGGAGCCCATCTCTCTTCAGGCTGTTTTTGAATTCAGAATTTTACTTCTCCTGAATGGTTGCGATTTCAAGCCCAGAGAACACAATATGCCCTGCTATATAACATATAGCTGTAATAAGATGGATTCATGCCTTTTCCAAGCGCATTAGCGTGTAGTGGACGAAACAGAATCGAGCAAGAATTGATACTCGGCACGCGGATTTAATTTTCGGTGGCAATAATCTTTAAACTATTCGCGTCTCCAGTTAAAATAGTGGCGACCATATGAACCCTTCCATGCAAAATTACGTGAGTCCACAAAAAAAAAAAAAAATAGGAAATTGGGTGTTAATTATTCTCATATTTTATAACGGTTTATTATGAGTAATTTTACGAGTGTACATAAATATTCCATAGAATATAGTTGTTAAACACAAGTTTATTTTTATTAAATTAATTTTACTTTTACTTCAATATAAAGCATACACATTTATTGCGGAGCTGATAAGGATGTCGACGCCACAAGCTTATTTGTGTTCGAAGAAAGGTCTGAACTGCCAAGATAATGAGGAGACAAGGGCGAAGGTTTATATTTTTAACCAAACGTCAGTTTTATTTCGTAAAAACGACATGCGTTTTTTTTTTTTAATATAAAGCGAAAATAGAAAAAAGATTTGCTGGATAAAATGTCAGGTTCGGGTAGAGTGGACTGGTAATCTTTAGTGAAACGGATGATAGGTAAATTGATCGTTGGTTGGTTGGGCTTCCAGGTCGAGGTAATAGAAATGCGGTTGGACGTGTTGACGGGAAGCTGAGGTGTAGTCGATCTGGTCGTGTCGACGACGGGAAGCTGAGGTGTGGTTGATCAGGTCGTGTCAACTACGGGATGCTGAGGTGTGGTCGATCTGGTCGTGTCGACTGTCGGACTGGTCGTGTCGACAACGGGAAGCTGAAGTGTGGTCGATCTGGTCGTGTCGACTGTCGGACTGGACGTGTCGACAACGGGAAGCTGAAGTGTCGTCGATCTGGTCGTCTCGACTGTCGGACTGGTCGTGTCGACAACGGGAAGCTGAAGTATGGTCGATCTGGTCGTGTCGACCGTCGGACTGGACCTGTCGACGACGGGAAGCTTGTCAAAGGCCAGACAGGAACGTATCGGTGATGAGAAGCGGGTTAGTGGCTGTACAGGAATGCAATAGCGAAACGGGTGCTGAAATTTGGGGTAATCGTCGGAGATGTTCCGATCCACAGATGGAAAATCTCCTTCCTAAACAAGGCCGAGAATGTTGAGATGATACAACTTCCAAGTCGGATCAACCGTGGTACACGGGATCATGTCGAAGAGTACCCCTCAGCGGGACACCGGGGAGATCAAAAAGCAGCGCAGATACTAACCGTAGATCTGTCCCCGGGCCGATAAAACGCTAAATAATTAAAAAAAAAATGATGTCGAATGCTGGTTAGCACTCCCTTATCAGATATACTTAAATGGTATGTTTCTGACTCAAAATATATCAGTATAGTTGTTTAATTGCTAATTATTAACTGCTGATTCAATCCCGGGAGTAAAAGGGTTGCGATGGTCAAGGTTGTCCTATTTGTTTTGTTTCGAAGTGGCCAGCGGCTGCTGCAATACATTCACTATTATTGAAATTATTACAGAGTCGCTAACTGGGTGCCCTGTGATTGGATGAAAAACAACCAATCAGAGGCTACCTTTTTAGATTTTCACAAAACCCATGAGAGCGGTTTTTACAAACTCTCATCCTCTTTTGCTTGTTGGGACACTCAGAGACAACACGTTCCCCGTCTGCTCTCTCCGTCATCTAAATACCATGACACGTGTGAGGATTTGGCTCTTTTTCTTCAACCCAGCCAAAACGACACAGGAAATGTAAAACTGTTAAAAGGACGCATCTTTCAGATAAGTTCCGCACACCCGACTGTTTGCAAGAAGCTTTCCTCTTTTTTTCCTACAAATACAAGTATTTTCAAACATCTTCATCTGCGTTTGTGTTCCTTTCTTCTTGCCGGCGTCACAATATTTTTGTTACCAAATATAATTGGGAAAATCCCAATACTATTTCTATAATACAATCCCTAAACTTATCTATTAGTAAAAAAATAAAATAAGCTTTGTTTTCATCGAATGCTCGTGGGGGTGCACCAAAATAAAAATTAAAAGTAAAAGTCGTCCATGGGTAAAAAAAAAAAAAGTTGAGAACTACTGATTTAAACGTTACTAAATAAATATTTCGTCGCTCCCCCTACCCTTTCTCTGTCTCTCTGTATTTGTGACCCACCTCTTTTTATATTTTTTATTTATTTATTTTTTATTAATGTTCACTCAATACAAGGCCCAAGTGCCACTCAAGGTAGAGGGTTACTGCGTGAAGTTGTATTAGCGTAAGAAAGGGAAATATAACAGTTAAAATAGACAGCTAGTTCTAGACTTAGCGAGGACAAGATTTAATTAGCAAAAAAAAAAAAAAAAATCAGAGTTTAGGCAGAGACGTCAGAAGTATAGAGTTGCAGTAGACTTTAGAAGGAACTGGAAACCTAATGCCAAATAAGAAACAAGGGATGAACCTCTACTCTTGTTCAAAAGACCGGGGAGGAGTGTGAATCAGGCGATAGGAAATCTATCTACTCCTATTGGGAGAGTAAAAAAATAAGTAATTAGTGAAAAACAATTCAGAGTTCAGGCGGAGATTTTAGATGGAACCGGAAACCCAGTCCTAAATTGGAAACAAAGGATAAACCTCTACTCTTGTTCAAAAGACCAGGGAGGAGTGTGAACCGGATGATAGGCAAACCTATGTTCTCCTATTGGGAGAGAATAAAATTTCAGAGATCAGGCGTAGACGTCAGAAGTCCAGAGATGAAGGAACCAGACACCTAATCTTAAACAGGAAACAAGAGATAAACCTCTACTTATCGGAGTGGAGTATGAATCGTATGATAGGCGATCCTATCTACTCCTATTGGGGTGGGGTGGGAGAGGAAAATAATTAATGCCAAACAATTCAGGCTTCAGGCAGAGATGTTAGGAGTATAGAATTGAAGTAGGTTTTAGAGGAACGAACCGGAAATGCAACCCTAAACAGGAAACAAAGCATAGACCTCTAAACTGTGTATTTATTTATTTTCAGCGAGCGCATATCTTTTTTTTTAAAAAGATTTCTCGAATAATCAGGCCGGTAGACGAAAGAAAAAAATATATAAATGGAGCGTCTACTCAAATAGGAGTATCCACTAAAAATAACGTTTAAAGTGATAAAAATCTGTTGGCTTAATAAATTAAAAATAACATTATTACTCTCTCTCTCTCTCTCTCTCTCTCTCTCTCTCTCTCTCTATATATATATATATATATATATATATATATATATATATATATATATATAAGTGAACATTGAAGTCAACACTCAGAGGCGACAGGATGTTTCATGCTGGACGCAACCGATTGCGTCCAGCATGAAACAGCCTGTCGCCTCTGAGTGTTGACTTTTCTATTTATATTTACATACATTCTATCTCTGATATTGAGCAGTTTATCCCATAAATATAGCACACATTAATACTATATATATATATATATATATATATATATATATATATATATTTTATATATTATTATTATATATATATACATATATATATGTACACACACACACACACACACACACATACATATATATATATATATAATGGCAAATTTCACCATTAATCATTTTAACATTGCTATTTAATTCTTTGTATATATATATATATATATATATATTTAGTTTACGGAAAAATAGGTAATCCGTATGGGTAGACGCCTATTCCAATGGAAGTCAATGACACTTTATTACAACTTCTTTTTCTTTCTTTTTCTCTCCTTTTCTTTTTTTCTTTTTATGGTTTTGGTATATCCCCCTCCCATATCAAGATATAACTTCCGTTAACAGATTTAAAGTGTCACTGTCTAGATTTCAGCGAAAATTTAAATTTGAAACAATAGAAATGTTACATCTAACTCAATGCTGTCTCTCTACCCCCTACACTGCTCCCACTTCGTTAATTTCCTCATTATTGCCTGTCGTAAATGAATAAATTTATTTTCATTTTTTCATTTCAACATTTGGAAATAAATCTGATGATCCACTGTCCTTTGAAAGGACTGTGGTGAAATAATTTATTATATGGAACCTTAAAGTAATCTGTTTTTATTTAATATATATATATATATATATATATATATATATATATATATATATATATATATATATATATATAACATTCTAAAATGCCTATAATTTATAGCAGAAGCCATTGGTTTAACGGCTTCCCATACTTAATACTTCTCGTTTTTCACTCTCGCGTGGTCATGTGTGACGTCACGAGCTGCGATGCGATTTTCGCTTCTTTGTCTCGTAAATACGAATTTGTCGTTACTTTGATCTTATTCAAGCAGCAAGTGCGGGCTATTATTGTAGTTTCGTCTGTGTGTTGTTTGATTTATTGAAATTGTCATCTTTGATAATGGCTTATGTAAACCGAACGTTTAGATTGGATTTAAACATGTGTCAATATGGTGTTTTCCTTTTGTCTTTCAACGATAATGTGATTAAGCTTATCAGACAATATGAAAGGAACTTACTTAAAATAAATAGACAAAACCTGCCTATATTATTTAATGAAACATGCATTAATATATATATATATATATATATATATATATATATATATATATAATTTTTACATACGGACAAAAACAACTTACTCACTACAAAGATGCATTCTTGTTTTGATGCGGCTGTTCTCGACTAGTGAGAACCTAAAATGGTTAACCAAATTAAATGGTTAATGGATAACCATTTTTGGTTCTCACCAGTCGAGATGCAGCCGCATCGAAACAAGAATGCAACTTTGTAGTGAGAATGTTGTTTTTGTCCGTATGTAAAAACTATAATAAATAATTATTGCTCTACTCTTGGTATTGAGCCCTCTTTTGAATTAATTCTATGAACGTTATAATTTATATTATTTTCCTTCTTATTACATTCGGATATATATATATATATATATATATATATATATATATATATATATATATATATATATATATGGCTTAAGTACATTAGTAAGTTTTGACAAAATTCATTGGCATTTCGACTTCAGTTACTTTGTTGCAGACGGGTGAATGTATTTTTAGTTATCAGAAGGATTTACGATGTCGATGTTCTTAAACATTCGTCCACAACAAATTAAGAGATAAAAGGAATATTGAAAACAAATCATGCAAGAAAATTCAGAGTGAAGACAAACATAATTAAAAGTGTAACAATAACATTGATTTATATACAATTGACATATACAATTGGGTTGACTATTTTGGGATAAATGAGGATGGTTGAATTAGATTGTGTAGAGTATTTTTGTGAAGTTTCAGCGTGTGTGAAGCTGTTATTTAGATTTGTTCGTAAAATTAAACTAAGTATTTGGCTATGTACAAAAATGTCCTTTGTGCGAGTTCAATCAATCGTGTGCGTGCGTAAGTTTGTTTGAGTTATTGTCCAAAATTGGTAGGAGTTGTGTACTTTTAGTTGTTTGGATGTTTGATTGTTTACGAATACTTATTTAGTAATGAGTAAATATCACTTTTTAAGTATTGTAAGTAATTGCTAGAAATTGTCCTGAGTAAGCGTAGTTGTTGTTTGCTGAGTCAGAGAAGTTTGCGCGGTAAAAGTGTAGTTGGTCAAGGTTTTGACTTGCGTGGATTAGTTTGGGTTTCTCTCCAGGGGTGAAAGTCTGACTGCTTGAGTCGATTCAGATTCTTCTATTTATAGAGTTTTGGTCAAGAAAATATGCTCCAGAGCGTTGGGCGCGAAAAGACATTTTCACGTGAACTTGTTACAGTTCTAAGGGTCTGAGCCAATAAGAAGTCTCGCTTGCTGAAACTAGAGTGTTGATTGGTTGATAGATTATTTTTGGTGTAAAGTGGATTATACCGGAGGGGTGAGAGGTTAGTATGGATTATTCCATCAACTTTCCCACCAATGTGACGTGGCTTCCCTCTCTTTTCTACATATATTTTCATGGCCACTATTCTAATGAGCTTTCGTCCTTGCATGGATTTAAGCGTGTTACTAGATTGGTAACTAAGTTTCACCGTTTTATTGTTGAACTAGCAAGATGCAAACATCTCTTCTATTCTAACAGATTTTTTCTCGCACGAGAAATCTTGCTTCTCCGCCACTGTCCCAATGTCAATCACCGTCTTCTGTCTTCCGGAATCCCGTTCCTTTATTGTCCCTCTCACATTCTCGTTGATGGAATAGTCCATACCTACCTTTCACCCCCTACGGGATAATGCTCCTTACACCAATAATCACCTATTAATCAATCAGCATCTTAGTTTCAGCAAACTAGACTTTTCATTTTTCAATTTTCAACGTTTTTGAGCCGATTTTTAGACCCAAAACTCAATAAATAGAAGCGTCCGAATCGATTCGAACCAGTCAGAAATTCACCCTGGAGAGATGCCAAACTAATCCACGTCAGTCAAAACTTTGACCAACTACACTTTTCCCGCGCAAACTTCTCTGACTTAACAAACAGCATTTCGCTCTCCCAGGAACAATTGCTTACAATACTAAAGAAAGTGAAAGCACACACTTCTAAATAAGTATTCGTAAACATTCAATCAAACACCAAAACAACTAAAGGTACACAACTCTTACGAACTTTGGACATTAAATTAAACAAACATACACATACACACTATTGACTGAACTCACACAAAAGACATTTTTGTACACGACCAAACACTTTGTTTAATTTCACACACAAACCTTAGTAACAGTTTCACACAGACTGATACTTGGCATAAATACACTACATAATTCAATTCAACCATTCACACTTGTCCAACAATATCTGACTTAATTGTGTATGTTAATTTTATATAAATCAATGTTATTGTTAAACTTTTAATGATGTTGTTTTCACTTTGATTTCTCTTGAATGAGTTGCCTTCAATATTCCTGTTTCTTAATTTGTTGTGGATGAATGTCTAAGAACACCAACATCACTAACCCTTCTGATAACCTAACCTTCTGATATTCTTAAAATACATTCGCCAGTCTGCAACATCGTCATTAAAGTTTCTTTCAATCCCTGTAGCCCCTTGTGTCCTGGTGGCATTATCGCATTGATTGGGACGAAATGATTAAAAAAAAAAAAAGAAAGAAAAAAGAAAGAAAAAGAAAGAAAAAGAAAGAAAACAAGAAAGAAAAAATTCCATTGACTTATAATGTAAACAGGAAAAATATTTTTTCGAAACAATTTTTCAACATAATCTCCTCGAAAGAACAAATGCGTCACGTGTGTGAGGCGCCTAAAACTGTCGACGCCCGGGGTAAGCTGGTAACGAAATACCAGGCGATCTTTTTTCCAGCCATGTGTACTGAGCGTGTGAACAACGATGAGGTTTTGAAGAAGATATCAACAAGGAGGAAGCTTATACTTAACATCAGGAAGAGGCAGCTAAAATTACTAGGACACATAATGAGAAAAGAGAACTTGGAGAATCTGATACTCACAGGTCGATCGAATAGAGGGAAAGAGAGACAAGTGAAAGTAACGTATGACATACCTAGCAGGCTTAAGGAAGTGGATGACAGAACATGGCCTGGGGGAAGTAGCAAAGGGATAAAACTTATTGAGAGCCACAAGGGATAGGGGGAAGTGGAGAGCTATGATCGCCTACGTCCTGAAGGGACACGGCACAAAAAAAGAAGAAAGAAGTAGCTTGCAGCGGGCACACACGTTATGTTGTTTGGCCACTGAAGGTCGGTGCTACCAAGTTCATGTTATCTGAAGGAAATGAAACTTCCTTTTGCCACTCTGGTAAACTTTTACTTCGTTGGAGTCGGGCCGCCCAAGTTTAGCAGCGCGCGCGACCTCCAACTTTGACTGAGAAAAAATTTAGTAACGCTCTACTAGCTAAACAAACAAAGCTGATGCATCAATTATGTCTAAATTTTTAAACAATTCTAAAAAGAAATTCGTACAAACATTCACAAGAATACCGCGTGCATATGCATCTTTTACAGTGGTACTATTCGTCGTTTATTTCCCTAGAAACATTATTTGCCTTCACAGAATAAACTTACGTTTTTTTTGCTAAACCCTGTTCAGTTCTTTCTCCGTTTATTTTCGCGACAAGCCAAGATCATCTTGTTCATTTCGCCTTTTCTTTTTCTCCATCATTGCCTTATCTCTCACTATTTAAATCATCATTTGCCGACTACCTAGCCGAGGCTAATACTAACTGGTGACTTTTCTATCAATAGCTCTAGTCGCTTTCTCTCTCTACTTTTAAAGTAGCGACATGCTTCCTCATAATGTTAGTGCCTACTGTAGGGAAGTCAATAGTTAATATTTATTTGGAAAACATTTGGATTAACCGTGGGTCCCGTAAATGTTTTCGGTGAAAATTTTCATCATTTACAAAATTAATCCATGGATAAATAACTTAATAATTATAATTCTACAGGGCTGTTCGATAAAAGTGACTCACCTGATTATTTTTTACTTAAAAACTTTTTTCGCCTATTGTTTTTGGGGTCAAACTAATTTTTAATCTTACTAATATAAAGACCCCTTCCCGACCACCTAGTAAAAAAGTTTGCTCACCCTAAGGTATTATATTGATAATTATAATTTTGGATATAAATGAGATTTAGGGAAAAACTCTGTGCAAAAAAAGTGAATCACTTATTTCCTGCAACTAGTAATCAATAGAAACATAACCGAACAGCTTTAAATAAAGAATAATAGAAGTATAATTTATTTATAATAGGTAATATAGTTCGAAATATTTAATAATCTATGGGTCCTCCTTTATTTTAAATAACCTTTTCAATCCTTTTTGGCATTGACTTGATTAGGTTCTGGCAAAACACATGTCCAAGCATTGAATTCCATTCGGATATGAAATTCACAATCAAATCCTCTTTGTTGCTCAACTGCTTTCTCGAGACCCTGTACTCTATAATGCTCCATAAGTGTTCTATGGGGTTGAGGTCAGGAGATTGGGGCGGCCATGTCATAACACTCACCTGCTTCTCATCAAAGTATTCCTTCATCAATTTTGATTTGTGACAGGGAGCATTATCCTGCATAAAAATGAGCTTGATGGGGGTCGATTTGCACCCTTTCAGCAGAAGGGAGCAGACAAGACTCTAAAATTCTCTTGTACTGCTCGCTCCTGAGGGTCTTTTCAATAGGTTTTAAGAAACCAGTTCCATGAAAAGAAAAGCACCCCCAGAACATTATACTGAACGGATGCTTGACAGTACTTACTGCTAAATTCAAAGAGCTTTCAAAGCTTCTTCTTCGGATTTTAGGTCACTTATCCTTTGAATTTAGCTCAACTTTTGTTTCATCGGAGAAGAGAACATTTAGTAAAAAAATCAGGTGAGTCACTTTTATCGAACAGCATTGTATATGTATGCTTCAAACAAAAGAACTGAGATATAAAAAATGAAATTGAAAGTTGATTGATAAAAGGTTTTGTGTTAAATGAGGGTTCCTTTCAGATATCTGAATTCAAATAAAGGTTTGAGAGAGGAGTTCGTTGAACTTGGTTGTAGTTTTAGACAGCGGAAAGGGGATTGACAATTGAAGACCGTTCCTCTGAAGTTGCTTGTAGCTAGAAACGAAGTACTGTTGAAAGCGAGTGCGTCTACTCAGTTTTTCATTGATGACCTGTGTCTATTTATATTGCTTTTAAGAATCTCAAAGCTTAGGACCTTTCAACACAACAATAAAACGGTTTGATTGGTTTATTATTTTCCGCTCTGTCATGTGGTATGTTCTATACAACGTCCGCAAAAAAGGATACAATAAAAGTGATTTTGTAATTCCCCAATCGAAGGCATGAGCGTTGTTTCTTGTGTGGGTATATATGAGTGTAGCCCGCATTATTATCAACCAGCCTCCGGTCACAACACACTTCGTCCAAGGTTTTAAACCGAACATAATAAAATGGCAATTTCAGATTAAAATTTTATTGTAAATAAATTGCAGTTTAAAAATGTTACCAAAATGAATGGAAATTTATTCCCTGTTCGCGGTTATTAATTGTAACCACCAACGCCATTTGAGGTACTATTCAAAACTTTCAGGGAATCCAGGTGAGTGCAGTTATTTCGGAAGATGAGTGAAATGTCCGGAGAGATGCGGAGAAGGACGAGGAACTTGAGCAGTAGATTTTTAGATTGATCAAGCTGTTCAAGTTTCCTGAACTTGTCCAGTCCCCGCTACTCTAATTTCACGCAGGGTTGTAATATCTGGTATTAAGCCTTCGTTATCGTTTTAAAGAGAACAGATACTACACTTTGATCCCAGTCCGAAGGCGAGATTTATCTGAACGCCCACTCAAACGGAATGCAGCGTAAGGCCAAGTGAAGGGCGGAATGGGGTTATGGAGTGACACGCGTACATGGAACCAGAGATATAAAAAAACAAAAAACAAAACCAAAACCAAAAAAAAACAGTTCATCTTTCTTGACATCTGTTTCAGAGGTACTTCAGGTGCCAGGTAATAATTTTAGCCCTCACCCGAAGGAGATTGGACCTAATTAATTTCGTGCCTCAAAACCAAACGGCTGAGTAAAGAAGGTTCGTGAATGACACTTTTTAATCCACGCCAGAGTGCATGGAATCCATATTCCATAGCAGACGTGCTTTTTCATTTGAATATAACATAATTTAACTGTGTCTGTAGTGTAACCACGCATACACGCACAAAGAGATAAAATAATTTTACCGTATTTATCATTAAATTACGAACATTAAATTGAATAATTTTTTTAATACGGTAATTTAATAAGAATTTTACTAGCGATTTTTGTATGACTTTTCAAATTTCGTTTTTTTCCGTTTCGCTTATTACATGCAACCGACCCAATGCATGTCGGGAAACAAAATGGCCAACTAGTGTTGACAGTCGATGGTCAGGTGAGGATGTTATTTTGACTTTTCTTATTTTAATATCAAATTAGTCTTGATTTCGTCTAATTAGAGGTGATTTAACAATATTATTATCGGAACCTTTGATGTCTGAGAGTGAACGTTTAACTGATATCCATTTAAAACTTGTCTTTAGGGCCAAGAGATTATGGATAATCGTCAATTTGTCGTGTTTTAAGGTAGAAATAAAAAAAAATATCGAGGCGTTTTTTTTGTAAAAAAAACTTTTTTGAGAAAAAATAGTCATGTATAAATAATTTTTTTTGTTGTTTTTCTTGCGTGTGAATTATTCTGTATTTTTCTGATTCAGTAAACAGTCCATGAACCTTATTTGTTACAGACACACCTTGTTGAAAACTTTTGACAGCATTCTATCATTTTATTTTGTATTTTTTCGAAGTATTGTTAGATATTGGATAACAATAACAACGAAACTTTAACAATAAAATGTTAATAATGAATTTTATTTGGAAAAGAAAAACTCTACTGCAGAAGATTTTATTTCCTTGTTTAATAAAACACTCAACAGATCGAGAAGAAATGGTCACATGGTATCTTAACACCTTCAAGCCCATGAGTAAAAAAAAGTATATACACAAAGTTCAAGAATCGTATTTATTACCTAAAATTTAAAAATTAACCCAAACGTTTCTTGTTGGGAACAGTAGTTAAAAAATAAAAATAAACACTTATTTTATGATAATAAAGTTACAAAGTATTATAAATTTTATATAGCTTCCTCTTGTTTTGTTTTTTTTAAAAATTTTATAGAATTAAAAAAAAATGTTCTTTACTTTATTTATTACTTGAGTAACTCTCACCTCATTAAGCAAACTTTTAAATAAATTAGGACAATGACCATTTTTCAAGGAGAATAAAAAGAAAGAAAGAAAAAAAAACGAATTTAATAAGAAGTATTATTCACAAATTAAATATTTTGTTTATATTTATAAAGAAATTATTGTCACTTGAACTTGAAGAAAACATGTTTGATCACGTGACCATTTTTCGAAAAATTGTAAACAAGGAAATTACTCAAAAATGCAAACCTTAATTTTTACAATCGTTTTCCTCATCAGTTTAAAAACGTGTGTATGTTTGTAAGTCTAAGTCATGAAACGTCAAAAAAATCCTCTTACGCAGGGCATTTAATACTTTATATAATGAATTAGGTAGGTACAATTTATTTTATAGTTGAAAACGGCTGAGCTGATTGAAAAAAAATGAATTAAAATTTAAAAATCAGTTTAAATTGACAATATGATTTTTTTTGTTAGTTATGAAGTATTTATTTCTATAAAATAAATACTTTCATGGTAATTGTTCTGATAAACTTTCCTTGATGGTACCTAGACTTTATGAATTTCAACACAGTACTAGATTGGCAGATAGGTCTCATTTTCCAGTTGAAATGTCTATGTAACCGTAAATTATATGCTAAAAAATACTAACAGTTTCTTCTTTGGAATGTCAATATCGTAATCTGCTGTCTTAATTCTTGTTCTTTTATTGTTCTCTCTTTCCTTAGTAGTCTTATTTTCTCATATTCTCTACTACACTCCGTATCACTTTGCATTTTAGTGGCTTTATTACCTTGCTTGGCGTGAAATGATTTAAAAAAAGAAAAGAAAAAGGTAACCAAAATCAAGTACGTTTTTCTAATGTGATGAAAAAAAAAAAAAAAATTTCCGTTTTCCACGTTTCTCAAAATTAAATGTTCGTCTTTCTTTTGTGACCTGTGTTGATTGTTGTGTTTCAAAGGCCAAAAATATAAAATAATTAAAAAAAAAAATTATCTTTGCTCTTTTTTTTTTTTTTTTTTAATGATTATTGAATCCTAACAATGATGATATTTTAAAGAATTTATTTTAATTCTAAAAACGTCATTAACTTATAAAATTTATAACTTTCTTTTTGCTTTTTTTTTTTTTTTTTTTAAAGCTTTTGTATGCCTCACACCAAACTAAGCCAAGCTTTATAAATTAAAAAAAATATTTTAACCATATGAATTTTATTTCCTATTGTAAATCCTGACAATTCAATCGAATATGATATATTGACTCTGACTCATATTGTGAAATAACTATTATCATTCTTTATTTATTCATTTATATTTTTTAATCATTCCACTCTAAGCAAGGTAATAAAGCTACTAAGACACAAGGGGTTAGAGAATAGGAAAAAAACACTATTAGGCAGAAAGAACAGGAAGACAGAAGACAATGGTCGACATTGCATTTAAATTCTGAAGTTGACTGGGAAGCAAGAAGTCAAGAGTGTTCCACAAATGAAAAATATGTAGAAGAAACAGTTAGCATAGAACTTAAGGCTACATCTAGCCATTTCAAATGTAAAATAATGAGACCTATCTGCCAATCTAGTACTGTCTAAATTCATGAAGTCTAGGTACCATAAACAAAAGGAGAATTACTATGAAAATATTCATACAAAAGGTAGAGAAAAGTTACATTACACCAATGGGAAAGTGACTGAAGCCGAAATATCAGGTCAGGACTAATAATATTGCATTTTCTTCTTTGTATTTTATCAAGTATCTCTAAATGTATAGCAGAAGCACCAGACCATATGTGGCAGCAATATTCACTGCAGGGACGAGTGGTTGACTTATAAATATTTAAGATATATTCTGGAGAGAGAAATAGAAAAGTACGAGGAAAGAAACTGTTAGCATAGAGCTTATGGTTACATATAGCCATTTCAACTAAAATAATGAGACCTATCTGCCAATCTAGTACTGTGTTGAATTTCATAAAGTCTAGGTACCATAAAGGAAAGTTCATCAGAACAATTACCATGAAAGTATTTATAGAAAAGGCACAGAGAAACTATGGTTGGAAAGTGGCTGAAGCTGACCAATAACACTGCAGATTCTTCTTTGGATTTTATAAATCTCTAAAATGCAAAGTGCAAGAGCACCAAACCTGCTGTGGTATCAATATTCAAAGCAAGGACAAAAGATAGACTTATAAATATGTAAGATAGTTTCTGGTGAGAAAAGTTGTGTAACATGACACAGTGAACCAACTTTCCTCATGCAGACCTAGCAATTGATTCCACTTCATGTCAGTGGAAAACATTAGTCCTAGAAGGCACAATGAGTCACTCTTCTGGAGGTTAGCATCAGCCATGCTGATGGAAGGTAAAAAGATATTATTATTTATTTTTGTTTCCTACGACTCTAAGGTATAGAAGGCAAAAATAAATAATAATAATAATCAACTTAAATTGTAAAATATTTGACTGTACTATGTTTTGCATACTGTTTGTCTACTAATGTATGCCTGTAATTTACGATGGCCATGTGACCAAAAAGTATTTTCTGCACTTGTATCAGAGACAAAGAAGCAGATAAAATATTGTGTTAATGTAACTGAATTTTGTGTTGTAGGGTTTGGGGACCAACTTGATATCATTTTTGAAAAGGTGTCGAGTTAAACCTGTTTGTCATTTTATAATCTTCAGTTCAACAAGACTCCAATGACTTTCCAAAAAAAAAAAAATGTGGAGAAAAAGCAACTATCCTGAACTGATCATGTAAACACAAATGATTAAACACATGCAAGTTTTGATTAACTTCAAACAGTCATAACTTAACAAGGACAAAGTCGGACCAATTCTGAAATTCAGTTTGATATAGCACAATTGGCAAGCATGGACTTTTGTGCTCAGCAAAAGAAAAAAAATGAGTGTCAAAAGAACAGCTTTTTTTCCATGACATCTCACTTTTATTATAACTATTTCTTGGGAGTGTTTAACGTTAAAAAATCAATGATTAGAATTGTAATAAAACCGAAACATATAATGAAAATGAAATTATACTTTTTTTTCTGTTCTTGAGAATTTACAGCAAAAAACTATTTATTTATTAGATTGTTTGTTTACAAGAATAATTTTATATTTACAACAATCTAAAAATGACTACAATTTTATTAAGACTAATGCAATCTTTATCATTTACAAGTTTATAAAGAAATATGAAAACAATTTCTTAATTATAAATTTATAAATATTTACTAAATTATTAACATATGCGAACCAACTATAAGTAAATCCTTATTTACCATTTTATAACATTCAAATGAATTGGCAATTAGCTGATGTTTTGCCAGCCATTCAAATAAACTATATAATAGTATTTATTATTTTTGTTGTCAATTTGTAAGAAAAAAGAAAATATATAAATTCTCTTTCATATGTTTAGTTTTTGTTAGAATTTTAATAATTGCTATTAAAAACAATACATATTACCAAAGGCTGAAGGTAGTTAAAAATAGTCTCATGGAGGGGGAAAAAAACATCTTTTTGACACTTTGTTTTTCTTTCTCTTCTCTTTTTTTTTTTGTGGTCACAAATGTCCATGTTTGCCACATAATCATTGGTGATGTCTGAGTATCAAATGCAAGGGTTCTCTAATTTGGCTCCTTTTGAAAGCCAAGCACTAGAAAATTTTGATACTTATAACTTTTGGGGCTACTTTTAAATTAAGCTGATCTAATTTTTGCTTTTAATGAGAAGAAAAGCAATTAACAATTTAATCATGTTGCATTTTCAAATGTAGCCCAAATGGCTTGTATGTAGATCATTAATATTTGATCAACAAATGTTGGTATTAAGTGAGGGATTATTTTTCTTTTACAATCAAGCTATAAATAAATTCCCTACTTCTTGCCCTCATACATTCCATATACATTTCTACTCAAGAAAACAGAGTTGGCAGTGTTTGTTAGTTTTGAAAACCCAATACTAGTAAACTTTGAATTTCACTATTTGTGACATTTTAAGCTACTTTTCAAATAAATTAGACTAACTTAGGCTTAATAATATTGAGAATAAAGTCAATTTGGAATGTAGTAGCAAATGGAGCCACATTTTATACTGAGACTAGTTAGGCCAACTCTGTAGAACATTCAAATGGGGGTTCATTTTTTCATTTATAACCAAGTAATAACCAGATTCCTAACTTCTTGTCACATATATTTTTCTACTTGACATATCTACAGGTAGAATTTTCAGACTGTCTTGTTTTTGAACATTAAGTCCTATTAAATTTTGAATTTCACTATTTTTGTTTTTTGGGGCTACCTTCTAAAATAAACTGAGCCAACTTTGTTTATTAGTGGAAAAAAAAATCAATTCAAAATTCAGTAGCATTTTTTAAAATTTACCTCTGCTAAAATGTCCTATTTCTCTCTGGAAACTATGGAACCCACTTTGCATTCAGGTAAAATGCTTAGGAAACCTTCAACTTTTTGTTTTTTATGATTCTGATGACCTATAGAAAATTAACAGGTCTCTCTCTCACTAATCAATCTGTTCTTTTCCATCTCTGAATAGCTGTTAATTTCTGTTTCAAGGTGAGCTAACCACTGGATTTAATTGGTCATAATAGATACTATTGCTTGTCTCTTCTGGGGGAGAACTGATATCATTTGATCAATAAATGTTGTTGGGGATTTTATGCCCATACAAAACAATAAGAAAATTTATAGTTGCTCATTTCTAATAGCATCTATTTTCTTTGGGGCTTGCAATGAACATTGTAATTTAACATAAGAATTTAAGATGAAGTTTCAGTTGAGGATTATCTGCTGCGTTAACCGTAACATATTGTGTATGGTGACTAATGGGTGTGTAATGCTTGGTGTTATTTTTAATGGAAATTAAAATACAAAACAAAATCATACCGTTAAATATTTATTCAACTAAATATGAACCATTTTGTTGGACAACCTTCCTCCATTTTTCCTTCAACTTAGAGACACCATCTTCACAGAATTTTGGTGGTTTCTCAGCAAAGAACTCATTAGAGTGATTTTATTTATGTCATTCAAAGAATTAAAATTTTTACCATTGAGATTATTTTGCAAGGACATGAATAAATGAAAATCCAAAGGAGCAACGTCTGGTGAATATGGCGTGTGGGGTAACACATCCCAGCTCAGTTGCAACAATTTTTGCTGTGTTACCAAAGAAACGTGAGGTCTGGCACTATTATGATGGAAAACACCTTTCCTGTTTGCCAATTCTGGATGTTTTTCTTGAATTGTTGCCTTTTAATTTGTCCAGTTGTGAGCAGTACTTTTCAGAATCAGTTGATTGGTTACTTGGCAGAAGCTTGTAGTACAGGATTCCTTTTCAATCCCACCAGATGCACGGCATGACTTTCTTAGTGGTTTGAAAATTTAAACCTATATTTTCTTTGATAGCATATAGTATGCACTTTATTTTATAGAAGAAAAAATGGTTAAAAAAAAAAGTCTTATTTTAACTATTTGTTCACCCAATACAACGTTCAAGAACCACTCGAAGGTAGTCTTCCTGAATGAAGTTGTAATGTGTTCATGGAGGGAGTAAGAGGTGCATATTATGAGGATATGTAGGATAGATAATGGTTGGCCCTAGATTTCAAGAGGTTATGATTGTAGTTGTCAGCAAAGCATTCTCTCAAGAATCTGTTCCACAAAGCATCGACTCTTGGCGGGGGGGGGGGGTACTGTCTAATGGAACTTCTGGAATATGAAGTTGTATGAATGTATGAGGAGGAGGTAGTAAGAAATACAGATCATGAGGATATGTAGGATAGATAATTATTGACCCTACATTTGAAGAGGTTAAAATTGTAGTGATCGGGTTAATAACCATGTCATGTTGAAACACCAGTTCCCATACAATCATCGAAGGTAAGCAACATCGAGCCCGATCGGTTCCTAGATGGATGACCATTTAGCAATACCGGGTGCTGTAAACTTAGATGTGTTGGTGGGTTAATAGATAATGGGTTGGAATTGTTAATCGGAGAGCCAAGAACCAATTTACTTACATGCAAATACCTATGGGAAAGGTATAAATCCATCTCTTCTCCCTCCAACTATAGATTAATTAGTAAAACTTGTATCACTAAAACTATTATTATTTCCAAATAAAAAAATTCTTGCAATATAAAAATATTTTCTGACTTTAAATAGCCTGCAAAGGGTTGATAAGCCCTAGAAAATGAATTAATAAAAAACAATGTACTGATTGGGGAAACATCCTTTTGGATGTCTATTCTATAATGTAACAGATTTCGGAAAGAAGCTTAGGGGAACTTCCTCTTTACAAATGGAATATGAAGGGAATAAGGATAGGTTGACTCTGTATGTGGCATAGTGGGTCCTAGCTGTGAAGGACTGGACTAGTGGAATTAAAGAATGGACCTTATCTAAACATCTGCCTTGAAAATAGTGATAGAGTAGTGAGAAACTAGCAAATGTTTTGTCAGTGTGGAAAGGAATTGTAGAGTGGAAATAACTCCTCTCTCACAAGCCTGAGATGCTTTTGCACTTCGTTAAAGTTGGAAAGTGAGAATTGGGGAGTTGAAGGGAAACCAATAATTAGCTTTATAATTTCAATATTTAAATTTATTCTATAATATTCCTTACTGAAATAGTGCGTGTGTGTGTATGGGGGGGTATGCATTTTATTTATGAGTGTTTTTAGCCATAATTTATGTGCTATCTCCGTCCTGGGTATGACAATAAACTACATCCAACAGCAAGGCCTCTGATCAGGAGGTTTTGATGAGCGTGGAACCACCTCTTATTGCAGGTGTTCTCAGGTCCACCCTGACCCGGGGTGGTAGCACCTGTTAGGGTCCCAGCTATGGGCAAATAGTTAATTTGGAAACTGAGGTAAAAAGCATTATAAAAGTGTAAAAATAAGTTTTACTACCAGAAATACTTTGTAAAAAAATTATTACCAGAAATAAATTGTTGAAGAAAAAAAAAAAAACTATTACCAGCAATATATTTTTGAAAAAAAATATTACCAGCAATACGTTTTTGAAAAAAAATATTACCAGCAATACGTTTTTGAAAAAAAATATTACCAGCAATAAGTTTTTGAAAAAAAAAATATTACCAGCAATACGTTTTTGAAAAAAAAAATATTACCAGCAATACGTTTTTGAAAAAAAATATTACCAGCAATACGTTTTTGAAAAAAAAAATATTACCAGCAATACGTTTTTGAAAAAAAAAATATTACCAGCAATACGTTTTTGAAAAAAAAAATATTACCAGCAATACGTTTTTGAAAAAAAAAATATTACCAGCAATACGTTTTTGAAAATAATATTACTAGCTATACATTTTTGAGGAAAAAAATATTACCAGCAATACGTTTTTGACAAAAAAAAAATTACCAAAAAATATTAATATTATTGTTGGCATTAAATAATCCATTGAGATTGATATGCTGTAAACAAAACGAACCAAACAAAAAAAAATGATGTGACTGGTATTTATTTTTTTATAGTTTTAAGAAAATTTAATTTTATCTGATAACATGTATTTATTTGCCTCATCATAATTTATAAGGCAAATAAGAAAAAAAGAAATTCCAGCTTTATTTACCAGGCATTGTTCTTAATTGGGAAGGAATTGTTAGAAGGGAAGGCATTAAAAGAATTTCATGTCTTACGGCTAGACAGCGTGGCCAAACCACTGCTACATGCTGTCTTTTGACATTTAATGTTCACCTCCTGGAAATAGGTTACCTGAGATCCTTGTCTCATCAATGATTTATATAAAAGGTAAATAAGAACAAAAAAGTTTCAGCTTAAATTTACCAATCATTGTTCTTCAGTGGGAAGAATGGTTAGAAGGAGAAACATTAAAGGAATTTCTTTCTTTCTAAAGTCTAGGTACCATAGCAAAGAGCTTATTCAAACAATTACCATGAAAGTATTTATAGAAAAGGCCCAGGGAGGCAACTTTATGGCAGTGGGAAAGCAAATGAAGCCAGATGCCAGATCAGGACCGATAATATTTTATGGGAATGTTTCTGTCTTTTGGTTAACAAAGACCTGCAGACATTAACAATATGGAGGTGATATTTTGTTAATATTTTGCTAAAAATATTAACAACGGGTTAAAAGATGTTTTTCTTTTTTTTAACTGTATAACTTCTTTTCTTTCTTTATGTGCCTCAGGACATAGGCGATCATAGCTCTCCACAACTTCCTGTCCCTTGTAGCTCTTAATAAATTTTGTCTTTCTGTTATTTCTCCTAAACCCTGTTCTGCCATCCATTTGCACAAGCACGTTATGTAGGTTATGCGTTGTTTTCTTCTTTCCTACTTGACTTCAGTTTGTCCTGTGAGTATCAATTTTTCCAGGCCCTCTTTCCTCATTATGTGTTCTAGAAATTTTAGCTGTTTCTTTCTGATGTTATGTATGAGTATATTTTTGTTTTCATTTTCTCTAAAACTTTGTTGTTGCTCACATGTTCAGTCCATAGTATCCTCAGCATCCTTCTGTAGAACAACATTTCTGTTGCTTCAAGTCTCTTCTTCATCTTTGAGGAGATTGTCCAGCACTCACTGCCATACAGGACAGATATCATGTAACAGTTTAGTACTCTTTTCCTTGTTTCTAGCAAAATTTCTCTGTTTCTTAATACTCTGCTTAGCTTTTGGAAGGCATCTTTGGCTATCCCAATATGCCTTTGGATTTCAGTATCACACTTTCCACCTTATGTCCCCCCCCCCCCGATATTTAAATTTCACATTTGTTTGATTTTCGTAAGGATTAAAAATCAAATTGCTATATTTGATGGTATAGATTAGGGCAGAGGTCAGCAACCTATGGCACGCAGCCGCAAATGACATCACGAACTCTGAACCAATAACGACTGCAACACAAAGAAGATATTTAGCTGTTTCAATTTTAATATATACTAAAGTATATATATACTATATATTACTATATAAAATATATATTGTAGAACAGGTATATTGACCTTGACTTGTATAAAAATACATATGCTGTTGACACACTGAATGAGTTTAAAACCCTAAGCCGGCACATAGTAAAAGGTTGCCGACCCCTGGATTAGGGCATGACAAAACTGTGGCTTAAGAACCACACGCTGCTGTTTGACCTTTAATGTGCATCTCTTGGAAATAGGTTTATTTGTTTATCATCATGATTTATATAAAATATAGTTGCTTTAAAAAAAACAATGTATTGCTAGGGAATATAATGGAAATAGGTAACTGGATTGATCTCTACTGACCAAGATGTTTTTCTTTTCGTTTACATATCAAAATTAATTTGTATATATAAATTTCCAAAACAGTGTCCACTTTATTTTAGTACAAGTGACCTTAATTCTATAATTTCCACAGATGATGTTCTATTTTGTCTCTCAGTTTAAAATAGCAATAACATGTCAACACAGGTTAAACAAAATTATTGCCACTGTCCATTGGCAGCCATATTGGAAGTGTCTCAAATGACTGAGAAGGGGAATGTTCTTGGGATTTAAAATATAAATACAAACATTTTCAAATCCAATTTTCAGTGCCTTTGAAGAAGAAATAAAATTTTTGTACTCCCCTAAAGATGATGGTGATCACTTTTCTTTTTTTTTTTTTGTTTTTATTTATTATTTTTGAAGTGATGAAGATTTTTATAAATTGCTTGCCTTACTGGAGTTGTGATAATGATTTTTCAATGTCCAGAATTCAGTGTTGACTCTGTTTTTGTTTACTTTGGTCAGCTGTACTGAGCAGACGTGCTGAGAATGCCGGAGATAAAGAAAAATAAGAAAAAAGAGCTTCATGTGGCCAGCAACCTTGGAGACCTGAACAAACAGACTGAGATTTCACGTTCATACCCAAACCCTTCACAGTAAGTGTTTCATGTCTTTAACCTTTTCGTAGACTGCTTCAAATCACTAAGCCTTGTTGATTACTCTTTAATTCCAATCTTAGGTTACTTGTGAAGTAAAACTAATTTTCTGATGTTGTTCATGACACAAATGGGTGGGTGGTGTAATTGAAAAATTTGAGAGATGAGTTTGAATTTCATTTGGGTTCATTGCATTCACTTATGCACCTTTGGTGAAGGTAGGAATCCATCTCCTCCCCTAACTATGGGTTAAATAGTAGGAAAAAATATTAACACAATACTCATTTGCAAAAAAAACAAAAAAATATTTTTGCAATCCAAGACATGCTTCAACTTTAAATAATCCACAAAGGTATGATAAGCCATAAAAAAACAAATCAGTTAATGTCCATAACAGAAATATTACTTCAGTTGTTGGTGCACATTTTAAATATTGCAGAGAGTAGCCTAACGTCATGCATTTTTAGCCTTGTGCTGTATATAATGTGAAGTTTAGTAAATATCAGTAAATGGAACCTATGCCAATATGTTTTGTTATTATTAGATTTTACAAGCATTCTTTCCTCATATGTATCCGAAAAGTTTCAACTGCTTCTTTCTGATTCTAAGTATAAATGCCATTTTTTTTATTCCTCGTTGCTTGCATGCTCTGTCCATGGTATTCTCAGCATCCTTCTGTAGAATTACATTTCTGCTACATCCAATTTTCTCTTCATCTCTGGGGAAAAAGTATCATTATAATTTGAATTGCTTTCTTTGGAGTTTGAGCTTTATAAAAACATTCAATCTGAAGAGATGAATATAAAAATATTCATGAAATAAATTATAACCAGTATGGATTTTTAAGGTGTTTTCTTAATTTATCATTATATATATATACATACATATATATATATATATATATATATATATATATATATGTATATATATATATATGTATATAATATGGATAAAACAACAGAAAAAAAAAAATTGGGTGTTTTTTTGCGAAAGTATTTATTTATCTGCCTTGTCATGTATTGAAAGATACATGATCACCTAAGCGTGTATCACGCATGGCACATAACTGACAACTTAAATTGAGCTCTTATTGGATTAATGACCTCCTTGGAATATTCCCTACTAATTACAAATTGGTATTATATATATATATATATATATATACGCATATAAGACAACCTTTAGATAAAACAAGCTCAAAAAATATAGCAAATTTTAATGAATTTATCCTCTACCTGTAGTATAAGATGATTGCTTATTGATTATATAAAGATGATGCTATTGGAAATGTTACTTACTGTATCCTTAGAAATTCAAAATAAATGAAATAACAAAACCGATTCTATATCATGTTTTACCTATACGCGTCCACTAAAAGGGAAACCGTTTTTAATGTTTGTTTTATCATGTGATCTCTTGCGAATACTGATTCTTCTTCTTTTCCTATATCTAAACAGTTAGAAACAGCCAGGTGTAAAACTGGCAATTTACTTATACTTTATTGACAATCACAAAATATATATATATATATATATATATATATATATATATATTTAGCTCTTGAAAATACATTTCAATTGAGCATTGTTGAGTGATAAGCTAATTCTATAAACAACAGCCACCTGCACTAATGCAAAGCTCTTCAGTAAAATGAATGGAGCACTTTGGCTGATGGGCATTTGTTTACATTTGTAAAAACAATACGCTAGATTTAATTGTGTAACTCTACCGAGTGAAGATAGCTCTGGCTGACACCAAATTAGTTGTGTTTCAATCCTGGCTTGAGGCATTCGTAAGTCTAGTCGCACTGAGGAGCTGTGATACAGCGAAACAGTACTGTCTGTGAATGATATCTATATATATATATATATATATATATATATATATATATATATATATATATATATATATATAGATATATATTATCCTAAATGCTATAACTCGATGTTTATATTTTCTTAGCTGAGCTTGTATAGATACAAGTTGATTTCATTGATATGGAATTATTCTTCGAATAGGCAACTTATAAAGTTATGCCAGCAATATATATGGTAGAAATGGTTTTATTACTTTATTATCAGTTTATTTGATAATGTAAATCTTTTATTTACATTATTCAGACTATTGTCCTCATCTTTGTCGTCATATTTATTACAACGTTTCGGCCGTTGTACGCTCTGGCCTTCTTCAGGTGTTTGGAATGTCGAACTGAACCCTTTATTTCACTCACTGGGGTAGACTGTTCTAGTTCCACATGCCATGTTTAATGGATGTCAGTTATCAGTTATCTCCTGTTAGTTTTCCCTCTGAAAGTTCTCCACTGCCTTAACTGTGTATTGAACTCACACTCTTTGGGTCCTGTCACTGGATCTAACCAACACCTTTAAACATTTTTATATAGATTGGGCAACAGTTAAAATTTTCCTATGTTAAAAGAGATTCTCGCAAAAGTCTATTCAACTTAGAGATCCATCTGTTTTAAATATACATCTTGTCATGCCACAATTTTCTTTTTGGAATATTTTACATGCAAGACACATCCATATCTGTTTTTGTTCAGGAGGTTTAAAAAGGTGACATTGAATTGTGACTACCTTAGCAAACAGGAGACACAAGTTTTTGGATTGTCTGACCTAAGTTAATACTACAACTCTATTGGTAGAAGAAAATGGATTCCAGAAAACTATTAGTGTCCTGGGTATGATGATAAACTGCATCCAGCAGCAAGGCCTCTGATCAGGAGGTTTTGAGGAGCATGGAACCGCCTCTTAGTTGCTGTTGTTTCTGGGTCCATACTGACCCGGGGTGGTAGCACCCGTTAGGGTCCCAGCTATGGGTAAATATCTCCCTCCCCTCCCTCGATATGGAGTCGGAATACTAGGAAAGTGTAAGAATGGGTTTTTTGTAATAATAATAATACCATCAACACAGATTGCAGTATATAAAGTGCACATTCACAAAACCTGATTTCAAAAAATTAAAATTTCCCCTAAATGGGGCCACCTGTTTGCCATGGATGGTGACCCATAATGCCAGGGTACGGAGTCTTGGTGACTGAGTGTCTCCTGTTCTGGTATAAAATGATCAGGTGTTTCCACAACATGTCACTTTGGTCCCTACCTGGGATAGACGGGTGGATGGAATAGCCCAATCCATTCCAAACGGCTAGTCACATTGTGGCAAGGGCTAGTTGGGATGATAGATAATTTGTCTGACAGGGCCACGAAACCTAACATCATACTATACCTGGGGAGATATGGTGAGGGAGTTCAGGTGCTCATATCCACTCTCATCACAACTATACTGTCTGTGTAGCCTTGGTGGGTTAGGGCGAATGGGATTAGTCCCCCCTGATAGCGTCCCTTAAGAAGGAATTTTGAGGTGGGTGGGGAGCACAGACAGTGAATACAAAAATTAAAATTATATGGCTATCTCTTATAAGTGAACCAAGAGACAATATGAGACTTCTGAAAGTGAAAATGAAATAGAAAAAAAATCAATTTCCAACTTTCATTGTTGTAGAATCAGTAGAAGGTGATATATCAAAAGTGTCTCCTTTCGTGTTGCAAAGGGTTATTTCGGACATAATCAAGCCACAATCTGTTAAAAAAATAAAGAAAAATAATACTCTATTAATTCAAGTGATATCCAAAAAAGACGCAGAGAAATTGCTAAAAATCAAGCAAATTGACAACAATAAAGTCAAGGCCTACCCCCATCAATTTCTTAATTCGTCAAAAGGAGTAATAAAATGCCCAGAACTGTCACTTTGTTCATCAGAAGAAATTGAAAATGATGACACCCTAAAAAAGCAAGGAGTAACAGATGTTAAAAGAATGCAAGTAAAAAGAAATGACACAGTAATAAACACCAACACAGATATTTTGACATTCGACAAACCAACTCTACCAAAAGAAATAAAGATAGGTTACACAATAGCCAAGGTAGAGCCATACATTCCTCATCCCCGTAGATGTCATAAATGTCAAAAATTTGGTCATCTTCGAAATGTTTGTACGAGAACATCAGTCTGTCGGAGGTGTGGGGAACCGAAAACTGAGCATGATGAATCACCTTGTGAAAGGCCGCCTTTATGTTCAAACTGTAAAGAAAAACATTCAGCAGACTCCGAAGAGTGTAACATTTGGGAAAAGGAAAAGGAAATAATTAGAAGAAAATACATGCAAAATATCTCCTTCCAAGAAGCCAGGAAACAGGTTGAATCTAATCCACTTCAAGCATCATATGCAAATATCACTAAAATATCAAATTAACAAAAAGTCATCCAAGAAAACAATGCATTAAGAAGCCAAGATCTTATAACTCCTATTAACGGATTAAAAAGTTTAATAGAACTACTAAAATGTAGTATATCACTCATAAATCAAACACACATAGACAAAAAAATCCTGTCCCGTTAACCTCAACCAAAAAAGTCTCTATATGTACAAAGCAATTAAATCCGGAAATTCCAAACCAAAGTACAAAAATCCAAGATATAGAAACCTCTAAACATTTTCAAGAGAATCAAAAGGTACATAAAAAAAAAAAAACTCTTCTTTTAGTGAAGAATTAAGAGAAATGGACATAGAGGAACAAAACAAGAATGGTTTACATTTTTTTAAAATTTTGTATTAATATCGTCCTTTTTAAATCAATATTATTAAGTGTAAATTATATTTACTAATTATAGCTGGAAAAGTTTAATACAAAATCATGAAACACCAAGATTTTTAAAAGAATTTTGAATTTTTTTTAGTGTATAAATGTGATTATTTTTGTAAGTACGGTCAACCATACGCGACATCATCAGAAAACAGGTGATAACTATATTAAATTTAAAGCTGAACTTTCTAAAATTCAATGAAACATTAGATTACAGATAATATTTTCATAAACTCTAAAGATTATGGAGTACTTAAAAATTATTTAAAAAAGGCACTTCATCATTTTCTTCAATTATGTCTTACAGATTAAGTCTCCATAGAACAACATTAGCTGTTATCATGCTGTCAAACATGTCAACACAGCTACCATCAGGTTAAAAAATGTATTTCTGTGATATTTTAAATGTAAAGGAAATATTTGTTTCAAATCAGATTAATTATACTTTAAATCAGCTAATATTCCTCAAATAAAATTTCAGAAAAGTATATTTTATTTTTGCAAGATTTTTAATAAAGAGAATTACATTGCAATGAAAGATAACTAAAAAGGAATTCTAATCAGCTTGTTTAGCACCAAAAAAAAATCCTTCCAGTCAATTTAAAAGTATTTTGCTTATTGGAAATATTAAATTTAATGTATTAGCTTGAAATTAAAACTAAAATAAACTAAAAACTTCAATGAAGATTTGTTGTTTATTAAAACTCATTTTAAGCCTTGTGTATCTTTTTTTTTTTCTTTTTTTTTTGCAGAGGTACTTAGTATCCATCATATCATACTGGTTTGTTTTTTCATCTAATTAATGCCATGTAATGAATTTGTTCATTATGGGTTTTTTTTAGTTAAGTGATAAAACAGTAAAAAAATAACACTAATAATTGCAACATTGCTGCAACTATTTATATTGCGTTGAGTCAGGGCAATGTGCAGAGTGTGCCACAGTAAACATGTTAAATAGTGTGGATGGAAGCAGGGTTGTCTGCAGGTTGCTTAGATGCAATGACAAACAAGTATGTTTACTTTAGATCAGTCATGGGCAAACTGCAAGTTGCATGTGGCCCATTTGGCTTTCTGAATGGCATGCTGAATTTCATGAGGAAAATAATGTTGAATAAAATTGTGTTTGTTTTGTTTTGTCCTCACTTGTTCACTCACATGTTCTCACACATAATCATGCACATAAACAATGATTAATAAAAATGCTTATTGAATTTTGCAACTTTTCATTGACGGTAATACTTTCATCGTATTTAACCATATTTTCATCTGTCCTGGGTATGACGATAAACTACATCTGCATCCAGGGTAAGACGATAAACCATGTCCAACAGCAAGGCCTCTGATCAGGAGGTTTTGAGGAGCGTGGAACCACCTCTTAATTGCTGATGTTCCCAGGTCCACCCTGACCTGGAGTGGTAGCACCTGTTAGGGTCCCAGCTATGGGCAAATAGTTAACCCTAAAACTGAGGTAAAAAGCATTATAAAAGTGTAAAAATAGATTTTAATACCAGAAATATTTTGTAAAAAATTATTACCAGCAATAAATTTTTGAAGCAAGGAAACTATTACCAGCAATATATTTTTGAAAAAAAATATTACCAACAATATGTTCTTGAAAATAATATTACCAGCTATACATTTTTGAGAAAAAAAAATATTACCAGAAATAAATTTTTGACAAAACAAAATATTACCAGGGGAAAAAAAGTTGTTGGCATTAAATAACTCAATGAGGTTGATATGCTAAACCATATTTTCATTAAGGAAGATTACCTTGAATCTTATTAGTATTGCGGCTTGTCTTATGATGACCCATATATTACACAGCCCACTGGTCAGAAAAGGTTACCCATGCCTGCTTTAGATTCTTAGTTGTTTTTATTTGTTAATTTTCCAAAGATTTCTCGCTTTTTCTTCCTGAAAACATTTTGAACAGTAGTTCTCAACCTTTTTTGCCCAATGTGCCCTTCAATACCAGGGGCTGTGGAGCTTGGATGTGGAGCTGGTGTAATGGAGAATGGCTCAGAATGGGTAATCAGAGTGCCAAGTTTGAATTCGAGTTGAGTTCATTATATTCACTTACGTGTAAATACCCTTGGGAAAGGTGTGAATCCACCTCCTTTTCTTCTATGAGTTAATTAGTAAAACTTGTATCACTAAAAGCATTATTATTTCCCTCAAAAAGTAAAATTATGTACAAAATATTTAGATTTCAGCATTAACTCACTCATAGAGATCGGAATGTCCCCCCCACCTTACAGGATTGTCCAACTCAAAAACTGCATTGCAAATAATATGCATATATTATTGAAAATTTTCATTCTTTTCCATATAAATACATTTACCTGGATTATTTTTATAGACAAGTTTTATTTTTATTTTTTTTATTTTTTTATTTTTTTTACTCTAATGATGGGTTCCAAATTCTATAAATAGAAAAACAAGAAAAAGTAAAAGATTTTCCCCTCAAACCCGTGGAAGCCTGAAATTCCTTTCTGGTTGAAAATCTCTCCCACACCCTCGCTTTAGAAAATGTATCCTTGATTATATATTTGTGTGTCTCTTAAACATTTTTAAAAAAATTTTTTACTGTGTTTCTTTCTAGGGCTCTGAAGGCAGCTTCAAAATTATTGAAGGAAGCAGAATTAAATGAAAGTCTTGGAGATGAGGAAATTGCTTATGTCTTGTATATGCGTTACTTCAATCTCATTTCTAGAATCAAGAAAACCTCAGAATACAAAAAGGATGAAGTAAGTAAAAAAAAAAAAGAAAAAAATTTTGTATTATTTTTATATTTGATTTTTTATACTTTTTATGACTTATAATTTTTTATGACTTTTTAGTATATAATGGTTTTTTTAATGAATTTTTAATTTATAATGAATTTTATAGTGAATAGTAGGTACCTTCAAATAGTCACTAAAAAGATGAGTATACATGATGATAAAATGCTGCAAACTTAATAAAAACAAAGCTTTATTGACAAAATATTTAAGAGGAAGGACCAAAGGACTTTTTTATTATTAAATTATAATTTTTGGTTCTTTTTAGGATGTTCAAAATTTTGGTTAATATTTTTGTTTTTCTTGTGACCATGAATGAGTATAGGAAAATTAAGTGTTGTTTTGCTATGAAAAACACACTGATTTGGAAATTCTTACAAAAATCAAATGTTGGATTTTAATGAAACTTTCATGATTTATTCACAAATTAATTATTTTTGAAAATTTTGAAATATATATATTTTAAAATTAGCCATTTTTAGAAATTTAAAAAAAAAAAAAACTCCTTTCACTCAATTTAAAATCATTTTGAAATACAGCAAAGTATTTTGATTATTGGAAATACTAAATTTAAGCTCTATTAGCTTGAAATTAAATCTAAAATAAAATCTTCAAGCTAGATTTTTCATTTTTAAAAATTAATTTTAAACTTTAGGTATCATGTTTCTTTGGAGGTACCTAATGAATGGCATATAATGAATAAAGTGTTTTTGTTTTTTTATCATTTTTTTTTTTTCATGTTTTTTTTCTTTTTCTTAAATTTTGTCTTGTGACTTTATTCTGACATTATTACAGAGCTTTAGCTATTATTACTGTGCATTGTCTCTTTTTATTTCCCTCTATCTAGTTGCCGTATCTCTTAAGTATGTGAACGATCATAGCTCTCTTCAGCTTCCTTTCTTTTCTTGCTCCTTTATCTCGGCTGTGAAACTCCCATCCGGTTTCCTGCTTCCGTGACACCGAGGTTTATAAAAAATTTAAATGCAATGCCACTCACCATCTTCTGTCTTCCTGAAACTATTGTTTTCTTTTCATTCCACTAAAGTCTTCTCTTTCACTCACAGTATCCCCTTGTGTCTTAGTGGCTTTATTGTCTTGCTACTCTTTATCATTCTAATACTTCTTCCCCTATCCATTGTGATAACAACAATGGGGAGGATAATAGAGTAAATAACTGTGATTGATGTATCACTTTCAAGTCATTTACTTAGATAATTTATGTTACTTGGTATTTAATAATGCAAGAGCTTTGTCATAGTTTTTTTTATAATCCCTCTGAACATTATCTATAAAATTCTGTGATTCTGTCTGTTCATCACATCCACTAAAATAGCCATACATTGGTTGATCAAAACCAAATTTTTGGGAAAAGTGTAAACAAGTAAGTGGGTACAAAATACAGTTGGCTTTACTAGGATGGATAGCTTAGTACAATAAATTTTCATTCTGTTTTGAAAATTTAAGTTTTATTATTTAGCATACAAAATACTCCCACTATATATATATATATATATATATATATATATATATATATATATATATATATAAAAACAAACAATGATTAAAATAACAAATACTTATTTAATAAAAATACAATATTGTTTTTTTTTTTACATATTTTTAAGTTTTTTGTCATATAGGAATAAAGTGTTGCTGCTGACACTTGGGTTTGAACACGGATCGCCAGAGAGCAAGCACAATCGACCTCATCTTGAAATAATTAGATCATGTGATGGGTAAAAGAAAAATATAGATATGTGAATTAGCGGTGTCTGACCGTGTATTGTTCGAAGGCTTTACTATTTGTGATTTACAAAATTTTTATATATACAAGAATCCAGTTTGCACTGCATTTGTGAGAACTATAAACAAATCCCAAGAAAACTTCAAAAGGTTGGAATTTGGCTCCAGAAAGAAATATTTATGCATGACCAGTTGTATGTTGCATGCTCAAGAGTAAGAAATCCTAAAAATTTATTCTTTGATATTAAAAAGTAAAAAAAGAAATTTTCTTAAAAAATATTGTTTACCATTAAGTCCTATAAAATAAAATTAAATTAAAGAAATTATTAAATGAAAAAGTAGGGTCTTTGTCAAAGTATTTTTCCAAACAAGTTGACTTATTCAAATTTCATTGTTTGGTTTACAAAATTGAACAAAATGTAGAGTGTGTAAACCATGACAAAAATGTTCGCAATATCTTCAACAATACTAAATACTGTAAGGATGTCAACACGCGTCATGGTGTGACAAAAAACTTCTAGCGAGTATATTAAGAGCTTGCAAGAATATAATTTTAAATTTATTTTTAGATGTACTTTTGCTTTTGATTGGTCACTGAAGGAAAGTTTATATGGATCTGTTTTATAAATGCTATCTCATCATATCACATGTTATACAACACAGTTAATATCCAATGAAATATTAATGTGATGAACCTGGAGTAAAAGATTTTAAGTGTACCAGATATTCTTACGGAGCCATGATATATCCTTGGCCATTATTATTCTGCATTGTCTCTTTTTATTTCTCTATATCTAGTTTCCATCTCTAGACTTTATGAATTTAAGCGCAGTACTAGATTGGCAGTTAGGTCTCATCATTTTGGAGTTGAAATTGCTAGATGGAACCTTAACTTTTATGTTAACAGTTTCTTCTTTTGCAATTTTCACGTGTGGAACTCTCTTCCAGCTTCTTACTTTCCACTCAACTCTGATCTTCAAAAATTTAAATGCAATGTCAATTGTTATCTTCTGTCTTCTTGATTCCTGTTAATTTTTTTTTTCTTTTTTGCTTATATTCTTTCACATTCAGTAACCCCTTGCATATTACTGGGTGTATTGCCTTGCTTGGAGTGAAAAATTAAATAAAAAAATTAACAAAGTTGTATTAAAACTAATCTCCCATTATGTATAATTAAATATGCAGATTTAATAGCAATAATTATTTATTAAGTTAAAATTTTAATTAACTTCTCAATGATTTTAAATAAAGAAATTTATTTAATTTGTTATCTTATATATTCATATTTTACAGTTTTTATGTATGAAGTGATGATTGCATCTTTCTTTCTTTTCTCTCTCTCTTTTTTTTTTCAGTCATATTTTGAAGTGATGATTGCATCTTTCTCTCTCTCTTTTTTTCAGTCATATTTTGAAGTGATGATTGCATCTTTCTTTCTCTCTCTCTCTCTATTTTTTTGCAGTAATATTTTGAAGTGATGATTGCATCTTTCTCTCTTTCAGTAATATTTTGAAGTGATGATTGCATCTTTCTCTCTTTCAGTAATATTTTGAAGTGATGATTGCATCTTTCTCTCTTTCAGTAATATTTTGAAGTGATGATTGCATCTTTCTCACTTTCAGTAATATTTTGAAGTGATGATTGCATCTTTCTCTCTTTCAGTAATATTTTGAAGTGATGATTGCATCTTTCTCTCTTTCAGTAATATTTTGAAGTGATGATTGCATCTTTCTCTCTTTCAGTAATATTTTGAAGTGATGATTGCATCTTTCTCTCTTTCAGTAATATTTTGAAGTGATGATTGCATCTTTCTCTCTTTCAGTAATATTTTGAAGTGATGATTGCATCTTTCTCTCTTTCAGTAATATTTTGAAGTGATGATTTCATCTTTCTCTCTTTCAGTAATATTTTGAAGTGATGATTGCATCTTTCTCTCTTTCAGTAATATTTTGAAGTGATGATTGCATCTTTCTCTCTCTCTTTTTTTTTTTTTTTGCAGTCATATTTTGAAGTGATGATTGCATCTTTCTCTCTCTCTTTTTTTTTTTTTGCAGTCATATTTTGAAGTGATGATTGCATCTTTCTCTCTTTTTTTTTTTTTTGCAGTCATATTTTGAAGTGATGATTGCATCTTTCTCTCTCTATTTTGTTTTTTTTTTTTTTTTTGCAGTCATATTTCAATGACTTGATTGGATCAAAGAATTCCAACAAGGCTATCAGGCAGGCAGAATGCCTCCAGAAAAGTTTAAGGGATCGGTAAGAACTTTTTCTTTCTTTATTTCTCTTTTTCTCTTTCATTTTTTAAGTTAATGGAGGTAATATCACATGTCTGATAAATAATATTGTGTTGTGTAAATAATATCGCCTTGTGGTCACCAGTATAACAGGAGTGAGCTATAGAAGAAAGAATTACTCCAATTTGTACCCACCCCCGTTATGGGGATTATTATATCCATGATATAATAACACGATATTTCACAGATGGAATGGCTGAAAGGAAAAAGAATGACAAACATACTTTGTTCTCAGAGAGACTTTTATATCACTAAAATATACACAAAACTATATATACATATATACACATGTTCCATATATCTACACAGCAGAGCAGAGTGTAAGGAGAAACAAAAAGGAAGGGTCTTACATATAATGTGGAGATACTCCTGACCTGGAGAAGCCATATTTAGGATTCCAGATTTGAATGGGCTGGATTCATCTATGTCCCAGGTGAGGACATTCTACAAGCAGGAAACCATGTGTCTTGGGTTTTCCTAAATTGTGGACTGTGAGCTGGAATTTCTTTCTGTATCTGGGAAAGATATATTCTCAAAGGAAGATGGTAAACTTCTGGGGGAGGAAGATTTACCCTCAACCTGGGCCCCTTGGCCCAGTCTAAAAGAAAGCAACCTCACATGTTGGCTGCTGTAAAACAAACTGAATTTGACTACTGCTTTAGTTACTGTATGGATTGACATCACTAATCTCCACCAAAGGGTGAAAATTTTCTTTTTATCCCTACAAAATTTTTACTTTGACCATTTACTGTTCTGTATCCTAAAAGTTATTTAAAATTTATTCCAAATTTTCAGTGTTTGCATTGGTACACGGCTACCTATTTGTAAATCCTTTACCTTTCTTCTGCGTCCTGGGTATGACGATAAACTACATCCGCGTCCTGGGTATGACGATAAACTACATCCGTGCCCTGGGTATGACGATAAACTACATCCGCGTAAAAATAATATTGCCAGCTATACGTTTTTGGAAAAGTAGTATTACTGGCTATACATTTTTGAGAAAAAATATTAACAGAAATAGATTTTTGACAAAGCAAAAATATTACCAGGAAAAAAAAAAGTTGTTGGCATTAAATGACCCATTGAGGTTGACATGCCATAAAATAGAACAAACCAAACCTTTCTTCAAGCTAAGTCATTTGCATGCTTCTTAGTTATCAGAGATAAGACTGCTTAAATGGGGTGACTTCATATTCAGCCAATGGCACACCCACTACTGACTTTAACAGTTCCAGTTTCAAGGATGGTCACTCTGCAATCAGCCGTCTTTCCTTTCTGGAACTGATGGTACTAGGTAGGGTTTTATCTGCATGAGTAATATTTAGCACTGAATTAGGTGCAGTCACAAAAGAGGGAAATTCATATTTGTTTTTTTGTTTTTTTTATCATTGTATCACTATACTTATTGATGTACCTGTATAAACATTTTTTTTTTTAAGCATTTCACCCCAATCAAGGTAGGAGTGCCACTGGTTCATAAGGAGTTACATAGAGTGAAGGTGTGAGAAAAACTGTGTATAGGGAGAATGAGGAAAGGATAAACGGTGAACAGGTTTCAAGACATCAGAAGATGGGGATTGACATTGCATTTAAATTTTTGAAGACTATCAGGGAAGCAAGTAAATGGAAGGGAATTCCACAGGCAGGAAGTGCGAGAAAAGAAGCTGTTGGAATAGAAGTGGTGGTTACATTTAACTATTTCAATGGTAAAAGGGTGGGATCTAGATGCCAGTCCATTAGCACACTTAAATTTATATAGTCAGGAAAAAAAGCTCAACAGAACAGTAACCATGGAAATATTTGTAGAAAAGTACAATTGATATACTTATATTTACTTATATACATTTATACTTACTTCTCCAAGATTATTTTCTCTTTACTGATGTCATATACCAGGTGGTGTTTTGTCTGTAATGTTTTGCTTTACTACATTTCCGTGGTGATGTCTTTATTGCATGTAGTTCAAAGGTGATTATGAAGGCAAGAGATGAACATCCTGGGTATGATGATAAACTACATCTGGCAGCAAGGCCTCTGATTGGGAGGTTTTGAGGAGCGTGGAACCACCTTTTAATTGCTGTTGTTCCTAGGTTTACCCTGACCCTAGATAGTAGCACCTGTTAGGGTCCAAACTATGGGCAAAATGGTGGTCCCCCAATCTAGGGTCAAACACTATGAAAATATAAAAATACATTTTCATAGTAAAAATACCAGCAATACATTTTCATAGTAAAAAAAAATATTACCAGCAATACATTTTTGTAAAATATATATATATATATATATATATATATATATATAATTACCAACAATAGATATTTTGTTAAAAAAAAAAAAATTACCAGCAATACATTTTTCTAAAAGAAATTCCTTAACACTCCCAAGAAAATTAAATTTCGGTATTATATGACCCATAAGGAGTTGATGTGCCACTAAACAAACAAGCAAGAGATGAAAAAAACTGAGTCTGTGTAAGAGTAGAATATAGTAATATTTTGAAAAAAATATTTAATATCCCATAATTTTTGATGGCACAGGTAAACTAGTATATATTATCATTATATATTTTTAGTTATGATTTCCTCAAAGCCCAAGCTTACTCAGAGAAGCTGGACTCTATGAGTAAGTCTTCATCCAGTTCCAGTTCAAAAAGTGATGTATCACCAGGCAAGGATGAAAAACTGGAAGCCAGTTTACCTGCAAATGATGTTGCGGATTCAAATATGCAGCCATCTGCTGATAAACCAAATGGTACATCAAAAGGTAAGAAAATACGATGAAGAAGACTTTTTTTTTCTTTTTAAAGGAATATCTGTAGGTTGTTGAAATGTAGATATTAAATATATTTTCCATTTAACACAACAAACTTCAATCTGATCTTTGATGCCTGAAAATCAGGCTCCACTTAAATTTGTATGTATTTTATTCTCTTTTTATATCAAAAAAAATTTTTTTTTTTTACTATTCTTCACCCAATTACAAGGCCCAAGAGCCATTCAAGGTAAATTACTAAATGGAGTTGATGTGTGACACTTGGGAGTCCCAATTAGAAGATGCGATTTTTATCTCAATTTCAAGTGTTTCTGTTTTATGGCTAGTAAATCGACCATGGGTATTCTAAGACAGAAGGGAAAGAGGACAGTTAAGTAAAAGAAAACATTTGGTGTCAAGTGACAACAAAGTCGGACATTGATGATTTCCGGTTACTGGTCTATATTAACAGCCACAGGGGAAGTCAGTTCTGATCCGCACTTGGCTTGGGACGGTTTGTCCTTTGGGTAGTTTCAATGCTGCCCATTTGTACTGCCAGCCACAGATCATGATGTGTAGATAAACAGAGATTTGGTAGGAAGAAAGAGCTGAGTTGTTAGACTGACATAGCAGAAGTTGTCCATAATGTCACCTACCTAACAACCCAGACTGAGCATGTGAATAAAAAAACCCTAAAAATATGAGAAACAGGGTTTGAATTCTCATTTCTCACCAGGATTTTTGTTTTCATCATCAGTTACTTTGTGGGTATTCTATCTAAAGAAGCTACTACTTTTCCAAAATCAAGGACTATCCCTGAATAATCCAACACATGGAAAAGTATTTAATAATCAATATTCTCACTTTTTTTACAAGCAAGCCATTTATGATTACTCTACTTGGCCTCTGTAATAAAGAAGCCCTAGCAAAAATCTGTCTAAAAAATTCTGTGACTTCCTTTAGTCTGTTCATCACACCCTCTAAAATAGCCATGCATTGAAATCTGGGGGAGAAGTGTTAACAGGTAAGGGGGTACAAAGTACAGTTGGTTTTACTAGAGTGCATAGCTCATTACCAGAAATGTTCATTCTTTTTTTTTTAAATTAAAAGTTTTATTTATACTCCCACTATTTTAAAAACAATTTAATGATTTAAATAACAAACACTTATTTAATAAAAATTCAATATTGTTTTTTTGCATTTTAAGTTTCTATTTGCAAGAATTCAGTTTCCAGTTTTCCCTGTGTTTGCAAGAACTATAAACAAATCACAAGGCCAAATGCTTCAAAAACTTGGAATTTAGCTCTAGAAAGAAATATTCATGCATGGTCAGTTGTATGTTGCATTCTCAAGAGTAAGAAGTCCTAAGAATATATTCTTTGCTGTTAAAAAGGAAAAAAAAAAAAAGAAATATTGTTTACCATGAAGTCCTATAAAATGAAATTAAAGAAATTATTAAACTGTGAAGTAGGGTTTTTGTCAAAGTATTTTTCCAAACAAATCAGCTTATTCAGATTTCATTGGTTTTTGAAATTGAATGAAACGTAGAGTTTGTAAATTTCTACAAAAATGTTAGCGATAACTTTAACAATACTGAATACTGTGAGGATTTCAACACATGTTAGCGTTGCAAAAGAATTATAGTAAATCAAAACCCTGACAATAGAGCACTATTCAAATACTCAAATATACCATCTTGGATGACCACTGAATCTGACATAGATCTCACATTGAGAGAATTTAAAAAAACTATCAACACATGAAAGTGATTACTAAAATAAATTTGGTGAACTAAGAGACAAATACCATACAAGTTTCAAATAAAACTGTAGCTGCTGCCACAGATGGTTGTCGCAAAAAGCAAATGAGACTTAAGAAGGCCTGTGATCTTATAAGTAGCTATAGAGCAGCCATTTGTAATATTTATAGACTCTATATCCTCCCTGGTTGCCCTAAAAGAATAAAAAAACAAGTAACCACCCTTACATTGAGGACATGCTGGAGATTTATAACAATCTGGTGAAATTATAAAAATCTGTTGTTTTAGCATGGATACCAGACCATGTTGGTATAAAAGGCAATAGGAAAGTAGATGAACAAGCAAAAAAAAACAAAAGCAAACTGTAACATGGAAATGACTGTATAAAAGCAAATGGTAAACAATATGGGATACAAACCTTACAAATACTAACCAAGTGTCGGACAGGAAAACGCTAAACTACTAAAAGGGTGAAGAGAAGACATTGTGCTAACGAGAGTTTGTATTGGGCATACAAGACTAACTCATGTAAATGGTGTTTCATTAAGAGGGATCAAAGTCAGCAGTAAATAAATCAGTGTTATTGGTGAAAATTTATTTATTTCTCTATTGGATCGTGTTATTTAAGTAAAGGCAATTATGTGTGAAAAATAATATTGCCCAAATGTCCGCCAAGGCTTTGGTCGCCTACCTCCACTTGATGGTCAAAATTTTTGATGACATCTCTGCATAGTTGCTCCACGATCTCACCAATATACCTTATTATCTCATCTTTCAGTTGTTGATTTGTTGTTGGCTTGTTGGCATAGACCTTACTTTTGAGATGACCCCAAAGGAAGAAAGCTAAAGGCGTCAAGTCGCACGATCGTAGTGGTCAATTGACTTCACTGTTTTGAGAGATAATATGACCTGGGGACTTCTCATGGCATTTCTGTTTGAATGTCCATTTTTGTAATAGGCTTCAATAACTTTTAACACATCGTTTGATTGTTAATCTTTCCATCGTTGAAATTGCCAAAGACTTAAGTTGTTAAATCTGAAAGAAAAATAAAAAAAAATCATTAGACGCTTAAACTTAATTCACATTTAAAATCAGTCCGAATTATTGGAACACTCTTTACATCTGCTAAGAGCTGAGGATGTACTTTATGCACCCATTGCAATCATAGATGATGGTTAAGCACATTCTGATTGAATGTAAAAGCCATCAGCTCAAACGTAGTAATTGCTTATGATCACAAGACCCGTAAACCATTAGGGACATCACGTATCAGTGGTGTTTCCTGGGCAAGATAGCCTGATGGGCCCCAATCCCCTCTAGGCTGATTTTGAATTTAGAGTTTTTCCTTCTCCTAGACTGGTTACCACTCAAGGCTATAGGACCGAATCTGTCCCGCTATTTATCCATTGCTGGGGTTGGGAGAGAAGTGTTGAATTCATACCTTTCTCAAGGGTATTAAATTGTAAGTGGATGTATGAACCCGGCTAGAAATAGAACTAGGCTCTGCACTTTCTCCATCTGAGCCGCTATCCATTACTCCACCCTGCCTCTAGTAAATACTACAATGTCACAAATATAAAATACATTGTTTAAAGATGTTGCCCCCCCCAGTCAGATAATAAGGTTTCTAAAAAAAATTCCTTTAAAAATTGTTTATATATGGGTATATTGTAACCCACTTACTGAAAATAGACTGTTTTTTTTTTTTTTTTTTCTTTCTGTTCACAAGCCTGTAGCTCCCCTAGCTTGGTTGTGTAATACTAACCTTACAGTCAATTGGCTTTCTTTTCCCTCCTCAGTTGGAGCTGGTGTGTAGTCTCGGTAGGACTATTTTGGGTTTTCCAAAAATCTTATGATATTGGGATTGATGGCGAAGTCTAATGTGAATCCCTTATGTACGTTGTGTATTATGGGCAGAAATGCATTACCTCGTCAAAGATTTTACGCAATTCCTTGAAGGTTACACAATTGCCTACTGAAGATTATGCAGCACTTTCCATAGCCATGGTAAACTTTTGTCTCTTTTGTTTGGGTGCTCATCTGAATTCAGGCTGGAATAAGAGCTCCTTCAATGAAATGCACAACCCCATTGACAATTCTTACAACAGGTTTATTAAATATCGAGAAAACTGGTTGAATAAAATGTCTATTTATACTGCAAATCAAAATACTCTACTGCAGGAATAGTGATTTGGAGATTCTAGTTGCACCTCATTAACCATTACCACACCACAGTCAACAATAGTCGCCATAGAATTCTCTCCTTTACTACTATTGGTGACTTCTTTCGCCCGAGACGGTTGCTATAAATAAACATTTGTCGACTGTTATTTCCGGTATTTTAAGCTGGAAATCACATGCTACTGCTTTGGAACGAGGCTAAACTTCTGTTTTCCAACGCCATTTTGAATTCTTCTAGACTCTACACGAGGTGTAACATCGATTAAATCCATGTTAATTTTTTCACGATTTTTGGTTTAAAAAATATCCACATCAATATCCAACAAACCCTTTATTCAGGAATTTTTCCTTGAATAGGGCTCCATTGATGATTTTTGAAGGCTTTACTCAAGAGGATATTGACGGTGAAGTGGTCGGAGATGATAACCATGCTGGTGACATAGAGGGAAGTGACGATGACCACTAGTAGCTACTATCATCCATATCGGAGTAATTTTATGGAAGCTACTAGTGACCATTGACATATCTGATAACCTTTCTGAAGATGAATTATTTTGTCTATTTATAAACAATGAAATAATAACCTTATTTGTCAACGAGACAAATAAATATGAGTCAGGTGAAAGAAAGAGAAAAAAAATACTAGTGTCTTCTTGTATGTAAACACATCACTTTTTTGACAAAATAAAAGCCATTTTAGCAATTTTGCTTCTTATTGCACCCCCAGATCTCTACAGGGAGTAATAAAAGTTAAAGTATGTTGAATTATTTTTGTATTTTTTAATGTATTTGTTTTTTTATTTCGCATTTTTTTGTCGCATTTCAATTTTTTTTGTTTTCAACATCAAAACATGCATGCAAAACATAATGCATTATATAATGCATTACATCAAAATATTATTCATTCATTCTTTTATTAGTTTACAAAAATTAAAATCTATATGCATAATACAAAGAAAGTTATAATTTTAAAACAGTAGGTGTTCATGTTTTTGCACTCACAAAAAAAAAATGCAGTGGCAGGGGAGACAACTCTAGAAAGAAATTAGTGTGGTAAAGGTTAAAGTGATGCCCAGTCAGTTATATGTGGGAGATTTCTATTTATAAATGCTCAGATATTGGCCCACTCGTCGACGTTTCTCAGTTTTTCTGTTACAGGAGATTTATAAATCGTAATTGCTCAGGTAGTGACCCTCTTGTCAACGTTTCTCAAATCTTCTGTCATAGGCATGTGTTGTGTTTTTGTACCAGCCCAGAAATTGTGGGTGTGTTCTTTAGCGACAACTTTAGCAATTCCAGGCCCACTGCTGAAATGTGGGACATCTTCCCACGTCTGACATCCACTCCATGTTCGGGGAAGAATTGACTATCAGTGAACGCCCGCTTGACATATATAGAGGATTCTTTCCTGATAATTTGATGTCTTCCTTGACTTACACAAAGATGGCAGACAATGGTAATTCCCAATACCTGAATTCCATTCTCTTCTCCCCCTCCACTGTAAATGAAGGTCTAGCTTGTCTCACTCGTGCGAAAAATCAAAAATAATGTCAGTAAAAAAATTTCAATGAATGTCACATGAAGGGAAATAAATTAACCCGTCCCCAATATTAGATGCTAATCTTTATTTTTGTAAGGATATTTATTCTGGGTGGCCGACAAAACCTTCCTACATAAACCAGATGTTTTCCTGGTTCTCTGTCCAGAATAACGGTGTTTTATTCTCCCAGAACCAACATCTCTGATGATACATTGATATTCTCTTTCTTATTGGCAGGAAATGGGGAAGGATTGGGAGTCTTGGTTTTGCTCAATCTTACTGAATTCTTACTGAATTAGTTAAATTTGGGTTTGATTCTCCTTGGAACTGTTCGGGATTTCATTTTATTATTTTAAAACCTAATTTTTAATACATTTCTTCTTTTAATTTTTTTTTTCTCAACTATTCAACCCACTTTATAGAGAATTTCAACAATTATCATCCAGTTAGTGGTCCCTCCAAATCACCAACCTGCAATTTCATGCATTCAAAAGTTCAAACTAGGCCAGTGCTTTGTTTCAATATGAGAAAGATTGGTTTAAACAGATTCAAATTGACAGATAAAAAAAATCTATATAAAATGAATTATAACTACCAAGCTAAGCCCCTCCAACTATTGTGCATTTCCGGATAAAAACGATTTGCAGCACATTTTCATGGTAAAAATGATTTGCTGTACATTTTCAGAATAAAAATGATTTGCTGTGCATTTTCATGGTAAAAACGATTTGCAGCTCATTTTCATGGTAAAAACGATTTGCTGTGCATTTTCATGGTAAAAACGTTTTGCAGTGCATTTTCATGGTAAAAATCTTTCAGATTATTGTTTTCCCTCATTTTTAAAATTTGTTAAAATTTATAATGTATCCTTTTAAAAGTTATTATTTGTAATGGCTTATAGCTTCACTTATTATTTTTACAGTGGCACCAGCAGAACCCTACAACAGTGGCTACATCAGTGCTCTTGAATTGTATGCTTTGTTTCATGATTCACAGACCAACCTTGTTGTCATGGACACACGCTCAGCAGAAGATTATGCTGATTCAAGATTGGTTTTTCCTGTTGTGATCAATGTGCCCTCTGAGATTATCCCTCCAGGGTTTGTCTATTTCTAATTGTTTTTGTTTTTCATATAAAAAAAAATACATTATTTACATTATTTGGACTATTGTCCTCATCTTTGTCACCATATTTATTACTACGTTTCGGCCGTTGTACGCGCCAGCCTTCTTCAGGTAGTTGGAATGTCGAACTGAACCCTTTATTTCGCTCACTGGGGTAGACTGTTCTAGTTCCACGTGCCATGTATAATGGATGTCAGTTATCAGTTATCTCCTGTTAATTCTCCTCTGAAACGCCTTTATCCATGTAAGTAAACTGGGATTGTAAAGGAAATATTTGTCGCAGATTATTTCCACGTCACAGAGAATAAATCACTAAGTTCCAACTCGAACATTGGTGGCAGAAAGAAATGCCGAAAACTCGATTCGCAGGTACTATCTCGCAAATCAAAATGCACGCCACCAGTCAGAAAAATAACTCATTCTCCACCAAACGCGGTCGCCAAAATTGCCAAATTTCCCAGATTCGAGAACACCAACTTCTTTTAGCGGACGAACATTTTTTCCATTTGTCAACAGCTCGCAGAGGATGTTCAGTATTTTGCATATCAAAATACTTTTATTGCAAATCCTGCGACGGACTTGTTTTTTTTTAATTCAAATATTCCGTCTTCAGCATGTCATGCGGAATACGTGCCCTTTTGTTTGGTAAGTAATTTTCTTTTTCGCCACATTTTCCATTGTAGAATACACACGACGTGCTGTCGCTTGGTTTGACGAGGTAAGTTGCTGTTTTCTTCGCTATAATCCACTGTGCCATGTGTGTGGCACAGTGGATAAAGGCGTTAGTTAGATCCAGTGACAGGACCCAAAGAGTGTGAGTTCAATACCCGGTTAAGGCAGTGAGAACTTTCAGAGGGGAATTAACAGGGGATAACTGATAACTGACCTCCATTAAACATGGCACAAAGAATTAGAACAGTCTACCCCAGTGAGCGAAATAAATGTTTCAGTTTGACATTCCAACTACCTGAAGAAGGCTGGAGTGAACAACGGCCGAAACGTAGTAATAAATATGGTGACAAAGATGAGGACAATAGTCCGAATAATGTACATAATACCTCATCTCAGAAATATAGACAGATACTAAAAAAAAAATTATTCATCTCTCTGTTTAATTTGCAAAAGTAAAAAAAAACCAAAGAAACGGACAACTGGATTTACTAGCCTGACATCGGGGCTATCTTTCATTCTTAATATTGTTTATGAACTAATTCACAAGATACCCAACATTTGAAGATCTCCTTCATGTACCGTGTCCCCTCAGGATGTAGGTGATCATGGCTCTCCACAACTACCTGTTCCTTGTAGCTTTTAATAAGTTTTGTCTTTCTGTTATCTCTCCTAAACCTTGTTCTGCCATCCATTTACTCAAGCTCAACAAATACATTGTGTGTTGTTTTTCTCTCTCTCTTGCCTTCACTATGTCCTGTGTGTATCAGATTTTCCAAGTCCTCTTTCGTCGTTATTTAACAAACAAAAATTAGCAGTACAAAATTTCATTACAGTGATAAAGACAGATATAATTAAAAAAAAAGTTAAGAAAAGGAGAAACAATGACTAGTTAGTATGGAAATATGAGCCAAGCAAAAAAGTGGGGAAACCCAGAAAAGCACAAAGAAAAGAATGCAATGAGCCAAACCCGGTTATCACTCCTCACTCACCTGAGCTCAATTGGCGTAGATAAAATAAAAAAAACAAAAATCAATTTAATGCCAAAAATAAGAGTTTCCAACAAGAGCATAAATTAATTAAATCAAACTTAGTATAAAAATAAAAAAAATTGATAAAAAAAAAGCAGCCAGTTGCTGAAGCTGCCTGATGAGTGGGCTGAACGATTGCAAAAGGGGTTTGTCTATGAAACTTTGGAGTTGAGGTGCTGAATATAACATCAATCAGCAAAGTGCTTTATTTTTGTATTACTCCCACACACATACACACACACACACACACACACACACATATATTTATACATGTTTCATTAAAAGTGACAGATAAGGTACTACGATTAAGCTTTTCATTTAATTTTTCTTGTGTTCGAACAAGTGTTTTCTTTTCTGGATGCAGTGTGTGTAGAAACTGCACATATGTTCTGTAATTCTGAGCACTTTCAGCTATACTTTTAGCCATCATCAAGGATGATTTTATTTTTGCTTTTTAATTGGCTATACAGGTTGTGTGTATATTTTTAGTGTTATAGAAATGTTTTATTTTCCGAACGCAGCACATTGTGGCCATGTTTGTAGTTAATATTATTGAGTGTTGGCATTTTCTTTTTTATTATTAAGGCTTCCATTATATTTAATCTTTTTTTTTTTTTTTTAACATGTCAATGTCGTATGCTTGTATTTTCTACTAGTATATTTCAGATGGAGTCTGGTAAGTTTGTGTGTTTAAATGGGTTCTAATGGAGCTGTGGTTGGATAGGTGTAATGTAAGGTGTCTGGATAGGCATGTAGTAGTGTGACCGATGTAATTATTTATGAATTTGGTTTGATCAGGAACACAGTTCCCAAGGGGCATTTGAACTCATAAATAATGTTACTTTTGAGGAAATTTTTTGTAGTAGATAATTTGATTTTTTTGTTTGGGTCAGTTGGGGTAGTGTATTTCTTTATGATATTTCTAAGTGATCATGTTTTTTTACATGAGACATGTAATAATTGGAGAGTCATGGGCCGAGCTGATTTCACATACCAATACCATTAGTTTGGGTGAAAATGTTGCCATTATGATCATAGAATGGGACTTTGGTTGTGGATACATGTAGCAAATTTTTGAGTATACATGGTTTCATGGATGATGGTGGGATATTATTGCATGTCCCATGTAGAAAACATGATATTTAAACAGGTCTGTAAACCTAAAATATATGTCCGCTACGTAGATGATATTTTTATTTTAGTGAATAACACAAAAGAAATAGATACTCTCAAAAGAATGGACAGGGAAGACGGACGCTGAACTGTGCACCTCACCCTACACCTCATCTCTACTTTGTTCTCTTATAACAGTAGGGTACAACCCAAGGATAAAATCTGGTCTACTGCTAGAAATTGTTTCGTTTTTCTCTTGTGGGTAATGATCTGGCTAAAGGGTAATTTTTAAGCCACAAGTGTTTAACTGGAAGAAACTGAACTCTGTCAACAAACTTGGTGTCTGGTCTGAGCTGCAACGAACTTCCTTGTTGCTGACATGTTCTGTCCATGGTATTCTAATCATCCTTTTATAGAACCTCATCTCTGTTGCCTTAACTTCAACTGTAGGACAATTGTCCAGCATTCACTGCCATATAGGATGATATAACATTGCAGTTCAGTATGCTTTTCATTATTTCTCACAAAATTTTGTTATACACCGCTTCAAATTAGATCTTTCTGATTCTACATGTCGACCAGATGTGAATGTTATAAAAGCAAAACCAAAAAATTAAAAAAAAGTTGTCTGCTTCATAGGGGCTTTGGGCATCACATCTGGCCACCAAAAAAATTCTCATAAAAAAATATAGAATATAACATAAAAGAAGGCAATCACGAATGCTGCTGCCAAAGCAAAAACATGAAAAAAATGATGAGCTTAGCAGCTATCACATTTTGCTTTTAAGGAAGCTGCTCAAATGACTGAGACAGAATTGCAGTGAATGGGCCAGTTGTCAATGCCTGGCAAGCTCCCAGCATCACCATTCATAACCTTGGTCAACTGACCCAACAAATGCATCAACTCCAGATTCTACCAAATCTACCCTTCCTTCAAGTCACTTCCTTTGCCCACAAAGAGACATTCTGGTCACATCCTCTGTATTGGCAATACAAACAATTTTATATTAAAATTCTTGTCTTCTTTTCCTTTCACTTCACTGGTGGAACTTGTTGTCTAGTTTGTTCTTTTGTGCTCCCATGTGCATGTTTATAACAATTTTCCTGTCTCTTAATACATTGTTTAGCATTTGGGAAGCATAATGGTCTTAATTCTATCTAACAACAAAAATTGGACAAACCTTTTGGCCAACCCAGTATTTGTATATTGATCAAGATAATTTTTCCAGCTTATTTATTTAGATATGAACAAATTCTTTTTATTTATTTTTATTTAACCATGTTTGATAATATTAATTTGTTGAAATGTTGCAGTACTACTGTGCCATACATTGAAAAGGAATTGCCGAATGAATCAAGGAAACTCTGGAAAGAACGGGCAGAAAAGGATTACATTATTCTCATGGATTGGAATTCTACCCTTGACAAATTGCAACCAGGAACTGTACTGAAGACTCTTAAAGATGCTCTGTTTAAGGTAACCAAGAATTTTAAAGTTTCTCAAGAAATCACAAGAATTCAATTTTTAATTTCACAATAGGATGGTGTGGTATTAATTCAGATCAGGTGATTTTTATAGCAGGAATGGTTGTGTATACTATATATATATATATATATATATATATATATATATATATATATATATATATATAATCAGGGAAACCACTTAAGCTGAAGTTCAGGCATGGAGCCAACTGACAGGACAAAGTCAGGATTACCTGTTAAAGAAGGGACACAGAATTATATATATATATATATATATATATATATATATATATATATATATATATTGATTTTCCAAGCATAGCTTAGATGTGGCACAAGGTTGGAAGTATGGGGCACCCTGTGAGGATTGAACTCACTACTCAGTCGTAATTGTTCTAGCGAGACAAGCTTGTTAACCATTACACCGCCTCAAGGTGCCCGTATCTTACTCAAAAACTTTTCCCACTTTGTCATACCTGAAATATAAAATGTTTATTTATCATTTTATATATATATATATTACATGAATCATTCATACAAAAAGCAGATAGTGAACTTCATTATCTGCTTTTTGTATGAATGATTCATGTAATGTAAATTGAACTGCACCACATACTTGAGATATATATATATATATATATATGTTGCCCCAAAATAATAGTTAATAATACATTACCTTGATGTGAGAACTTATATGGATGAAAATATGCAAAACAGATAGATTGGAAGAAGAGGGAGAGTTGGATACCAACCTAGATCACCAGATTTGACACCCTTGGATTTCTTTTTGTGGGGGATTTTAAAAGACAAAGTTTACAGCAGGAAACCTGAAACAATTGCTGAAATGAGAGTAGCAATTGAAGAAGAATGTGCTCAAATACCAGAGCAAATGATACTGGACGTTTTTAAGTCTATTTCTTCAAGATATGAAAAGTGTATTGAACAGAACGGCAACCAGTTTGAGCACTTGATGTGAACTCATCATTATATGAACATTCTGCCATTACCCCAAGTAGCTTTTATCTTATTAAAGTTAATTTTCTATGTTTTTTTTGTATATTGTACTCTCAAATTCTTTAAATGTGTATTCTTTCTCTTGTATTAATCTTATTTACAAGTCAAAATACATAAATTGAATAAGTTATAACGATTCATGTTGGAAAGTAAAGGATCGTTTTGACATTTACTGTACATATTTTTTGTTTCAATAGTTATTTTGATTTTATGCTGAAAAAGTTTTATATTAACATTATATTGATTCATTGGTAGGTAGCCTCTTCATAAAACTTTCTTTCCTGAAAGTTTCCTAAAATTCTGTTGACAGGTGAGAAAGCTATACTTACTTTGGTGAACAGCTGATATTTTTACTAAAAATCTTTATGGTATATAGTACATTATAAGAGAAATGCATTATGGGATGCTTTGAGTTAAAATTGGTTTGGCCATCAAGAACACAAGTGCCAATTTGGCATCTGCGGGTGAAAGAAATATATACATTTTGCTTGGGAGATATTTTTTTTCTCATTTTAGTTGTTCTCATTTGTTTCTCTTTAGTTTGATAGTTCTGTGATTCTGCAAAAGGAGCCGCTCATCTTACAAGGAGGATATTCGCAATGGATGTTATACTACCCACAGACCACCACTTGTCCACTGGACCTGAAGAAATCGCTAGCAGACACAAGCAGTACAAGCCCATCTTGTAAGTAGCACATGAAACTATAGAAAACTTTCTGCAATATTGAAAATAGATGATACAGTGTGCAGCATAAATACAGCAGGTCAACGGGTTAAGTTGGACCTGATGTACGGCATTTAGTGATTACAGTGCCAGCTCTCATAATATAATATGTTGTTTGCTATATGAGGAAGACAGCAGTGTTCCTTCACTGGCTGTACGCCATATTGGATTTTGCTATGTTTTCTCATTTGTGTTGCCCTTTTTTTTTCTTTTTTGCCCTTCATTATGGCTCCCAAGCATAAGGCAAACTTGTGGGTGCTTCTGAAGTTGTGTTCCGACCTATGCCGAAAATCAGGTTATGTCGCACTGTAGGAACTGATCTCTTTGACATAAGTCGAGGACGCCCTGTACCGCCCACATAACAGTTATTTAAACGAAGGACTACATTTTATATTTACTTGGTTTTAAAAATGACACCTACCAAATGGTGGCCTTTATTTGCCATACACAATTGGAGAAAATTTCTAAAGTTTTCCATCATCCTGATGTTGTATAAATATTTATTTCACTGTCATTTAATCAGAGGACTACAGTTTTTATTCATTTAGTTTTATAAATGACATACTCCAAAATAATGGTCTCTATTTTCTATACACTGTTGGAGACAATTTCTAAAGTTTTCCATCATCCTGAAGTTGTTTAAATATTTATTTCACTGTCGTTTAATCAGAGGGCTACAGTTTTTATTCATTTAGTTTTATAAATGACATACTCCAAAATAATGGTCTCTATTTTCTATACACTGTTGGAGACAATTTCTAAAGTTTTCCATCATCCTGAAGTTCGACCACTTCAAGGTGGCTTTCTTTTAAACACTGAAGCTTTGGCCCTGTAATCATCAACTCATAGCAGTATAGATTTCCTATCTGGAGCAGCAGCATTCCGACATAACATGCAATGAGCACGAAAAGCTCTGTGTTGCAATTACAGATTCACCAATCTTAAAAAAAATGTTTCAACAGCAAACACACGTTCCAAGCCAAAATGGTAACTGACGGTATCTGAAAAAAAATGTTGAGACATTTGTTAGATGAAGACACTGTTGGCAGTTGCCTAAGTTTAATAGGACTGGCACCACACAGTTTAAAGTATTTCTTACCAGTGAGGGATAATATGTATACTTTATATATATATATATAAAGTGAACATAGAAGTGAACACTTAGAGGTGACAGTCTGTTTCATGCTAGATGCAATTGGTGGCCTGACGATTGCATCTAGCATGAAACAGACTGTCGCCTCTAAGTGTTCACTTTTATATTTACACACGCTCTATCTCTGATATTGAGCACTTTATCCCATAAATATAGCACATCTTAAGACTATATTTCTTCATATATATATATATATATATATATTTCTGAGATGAGGTATTATGTACATTATTTACAGTATTCGGACTATTGTCCTCATCTTTGTCGCCATATTTATTACAATGTTTCGGCTGTTCTATGCTCCGGCCTTCCCATGCAGCTGCGGAAAGAAATATAAAGGAGAGATAGGCCGCCCCCCTCAAGGTAAGGCTTCAAGAACACCAGAAAGCTGTAACACGAGGGGAAGTGGAAAAATCAGCCATGGCTGACCACATATGGAGAGAGAAGGGAGATCACCGCCCTCTGTGGGATCAGGTTGAGATCATAGACAAGGAACACCATTGGAAAATTTGTAAACTTAAGGAATCAGCACATATGCTAGGCCACAAAAATCTCCTGAGTCGACCAAGCATAGAAATGAATACAATATGGGAACCAGTAATAAGGAGTGCCAGAGAAAAGCGATAATAACAACAAAGTTGCAATATGAGCTCTGGTAAAAACATACAATGATAACAGCAAAAATTGCAATATGAGTACTGGTAAAAATGGTTGCTGAAGACATTAGGTTTATAATACCCAGAAATTCATACACAGATGTCCTCAAGGACACATGGCACAGTGGATAAAGGCATTGGTTAGATCCAGTGACAGGACCCAAAGAGTTAAGGCAGTGAAGAAATTTCAAAGGGCAAAAATATTTCTATCATAAGATTTCTTAAATTACAGGACAGTAGGTGAAAATAAATAAATGTACTGTTTAATATATAAATGAAATGTCTACTCAAATACAAGTATCGACAAATAATAACATTTAAAGTGACAAATATATATAAAATAAAAGGCAAAAAGAAAACCTTTTTGTCTCCTGAGGAAATATTTTCAAGGTAAATATGGAGATTTTATTTTGCAACATGTATTTATAAACAGAAGTAAAGTGGAGGAAAAATATTAACACTATTTACATTATTTGGACTATTGTCCTGATCTTTGTCGCCATATTTATTACAACATTTTGGCCGTTGTACGCTCCGGCCTTCTTCAGGTGGTTGCCATGTCGAACTGAACCCTTTATTTTGCTCATTGGGGTAGACTGTTCTAGTTCTACGTGCCATATTTAATGGATGTCAGTTATCAGTTATCTCCTGTTAATTCCCCTCTCCAAGTTCTCCACTGCCCTAACCCGGTATTGAACTCACACCCTTTGGGTCCTGTCACTGAATCTAACCAACGCCTTTATCCACTGTGCCATGTGTCCTTGAGGACAATAGTCCGAATAATGTAAATAGTGTACATAATACCCCATCTCAGAAATATAGACAGATACTGAAAGGCCAAAACATAATAAATATGGCGAAAAAGATGAGGTCAATAGTCCGAATAATGTAAATAGTGTACATAATACCTCATCTCAGAAATATAGACAGATACTGGAAAATATTACGTTTTCAAATTTTTATATGAGAGAAACCTCTAAAATATTCTTAAAGCTAGCTGTGTAAGGAAAGATAATCTATGGAGTTCACTAAGTGATGTAATATATTACCTAATAAATGAAAGTGAGTAAATGTTGCTGAATATTTATTTATTTAATGTTATCATTATTTTGTTTTATTATCCCCCCGCCTCCAAAAAAGATTTTTCTTTTATTTTATAGTTTTTACAGATATATTAATGTCTGAATATTTTTTTGTGCTGGATATGACAATAAACTCCATCTGGCAGAAAGGCCTCTGATTGGGAGTGTTGATAAGCATGGAACCACCTCTTATTTGCTGTTGTTCTCGGGTCCACCCTGACCAGGGGTGTAGAACCTGTTATGGTCTCTCAACCATGGGCAAATAGTGAACACCAAAACTGGTGTCAAAACATAAAAGTATAAAAATATATTTTTGTAGTAAGAATACCAGCAATATATTTAATAGTAAAAAAAAGAATAAAAACCAGCAACACATTATTGGAAAAGGAAGAGAAAATTACCAAAGCTGCCAAGAAAATTAAATTTCGGCATTAAATGACCAATGAGGAATTGATATGCCATAAAATTTGGATATTAAACTTGAATATTATATATATATATATATATATATATATATATATATATATATATATGAAGTCTGTTTGAGACTGGGTTTATTCTTTGATATGAGATGCATTGTCCACATTAAGTTCTTGCCACAGAGACAGATGATCAATTGGCAAATCTACAAAGAGATCCTGTGTCGTTTGCTTTGCTTAGTGTACAAGAAGAGATGAGAGTTATGGCACGATAAATCGTGGCTGCTTCACCACTACAATGCACCTGCTCACAACGCCCTGAGCATCTGGCAGTTGCTGGCTGAAAAGAACATCGCCGTCCTGGAACACCCTTCCTATTCACCTGATTTTGCTCTCTGTGACTTTCTTCTTTTCACCAAACTGAAGGAAATCATCAAAGGGATCGGTTTTAAAGGTGTTGTAGTCATCAAGAGGGTTGTGACAGTGGAGGCGAGGGGTATCCAAGACAAATCTTTCTAACAGTGCATAGAGGCTTGACAGAGAAGGATGAAAGACTCGAGGGGAATGACTTTGAAGGGGAAATCATGTAGTTGTTTGGAATTGAAATAATTGTTTGTGGCACCAGTCCTGTTACTTTTCAGACAGACCTCAAATATATACACTACAGCTGAAAAGTTTAAATCCACCCCCAGAATTAGCATAGGATGAATTTGACAAAAGAGTGGAAAAAAAAAAATGAGAAAGAGCTCTTAGAGTCATAAAAAAAAAGAATGGAATCAATTATCAAACTTTGAGGAACTATTGCAACGAATACCAAACATTTGTGCTGCAGTAATGAAGGCTAAAGGAGGATATTTTGACGAGAGCAAAATTTAAGCATAAAATGCTTGTTTTCTTTTTGTCATAAGAAAATTTCTCATAAAAAATCATATCTCACTTTTTTGAACCATGTATAATAATTTTCTCTTATTTAAATTATAAAACAACTACTTTCAGGCTCAGTTTAAAAACCTAATATGGATTGCCTCAAACTTTTGAACTGTACTGTGTATATATATATTATAAGTTAGAAAAAATTTACACTCAACACTACCCAGGTTTCAACTTTACGGTCTCATCAGGTAGTGTTGAGTGTAAATTTTTCAAATCTTTTTTTATTATTATCTGCTCTGCACGTTCAATTTTATGAATTGTGTATTGAGCACTTTAAAATATCGATTCATTGGTATGACTCTGGTCTGAAGTAACAGTTTTTTGTATGTATATATATATAGTATCAGCAATCCATCCAATTAATAAAGTATGACAATAGTGAGATCTCATTCTGTGGCTTGGTAGTCCTACAGTATCAAGCAATGCTTATTCATTAATTTTTTTTTAAGTTAAGGAAGACATATTTACTTACTTTTTGTTTTCATTTTTTATAAACATTTTGCAGTGGATTTTGACTATCCCGAACTGGATTTGGTACTGCAGTCTGTAGGTTCGAAAACCACAGCCAATTTGGACATTCACAACAACCTGCACCTTGAAACTGATTCTACTAGTAATGGTGAGACAGCCAAGACCAGTGGTCAGTTGCCTCCAGTGGACCGAGCTTTGAAACCAAAATTTTGGATAGCAGGCCCAAAAGACCCTCAAACTTTGGAGACTGCTTCTGGCAATTCCCAGTCCTATACTGGACAAGGGGCCAAACTTAACAACTACTATGTTTCAGGTCAAGTTGTCAGCGACATTACTGCCGGCAAGGTTAAGGATGCTGACATCTCGTCAGCTCTTCAGAAACTGTCCCTGCATGAGACAACAGCTGCTGCTAAGAACAATATAATGCCACAAGATGGTAAACTTCCGAAAGTGCTGAACACGTTGGATAAAGACGAGTTGTTGCGACTGTCCCAAAAGGAACAGAGCTTGATTGAGAAGCAACGTCTCCAAAAAGAGGAGGAACGCCGCTACTTGGAATTACTGAAGGATCGGAAAATACAGGAGGATAGCCTGAAACTCATGAAGCAGCAGCACAAGAAACTTGCAGAGGAAATTGAGAATCTGAAGGAAGCGGCAAAGGCAGAGCAGGAAGAAACGTAAGTATTTTAAAAATTTTTGTACCCGACCCCAAGTCATTTTTTCCATTTTGTTAACAGATTCAGGTTCAGTGGAACATTGGTTATGAGGCATAGAAAATTGGTAGAAGTAACCCCCCCCTAGATATGGATTAAATAAAACATATCTACTAAAAATAATATTTGAAGTAATAATCAGAATGTCAGATTAAAAATAAATCCATTAATTCTGAGTCTGTCTATATTTCTGAGATTGAGGTATTATGTACAGTATTTACATTAGTCGGACTATTGTCCTCATCTTTGTCGCCATATTTGTCACAACGTTTCGGCTGTTGTACGCTCCGGCCTTCTTCAGGTGGTTGGAATTTTGAACCGAACCCTTTATTTCGATCACTGGGGTAGACTGTTCTAGTTCCACGAGCCATGTTTGGTGGATGTTAGTTATCAGTTATCTCCTGCTAATTTTCCCTCTGAAAGTTCTCCACTGCCTTAACCGGGTATTGAACTCACACTCTTTGGGTCTGTCACTGGATCTAACCAACGCCTTTATCCACTGTGCCATGAGAAAATCGGAATGAGGGAATGGGTATTCGTTAGAAGGGTAAATAGAAACTTTCTGCGCTGTGATCTTTTTTCTGGTCTAGTGGGTCTAAAACACACGAGATCAGACAGTGCTTTCTCCTCTGAAATCCAGCTGGAGAACACATTTTTGTCATTAAGTTTTCTTGAGTGTGCACACTGTTTAAAAAATGAGGTGTCTATTTCAAACATGGGTATCCACTAAAAATAACATTTGAAGTTATTTATATCTTCTATCATCTTAAACTAGATTCCCTCAAATGATAAACTACATCCAGCAGCAAGTTCTCGGATTTGGATATTGAAGGTTTTGAGGAGCATGAAACCACCTCTTAATTGCTGTTGTTTCAAAGTCTACCCTGACCCGGGGTGGTAGCACCTGTTAGGGTCCTGGCTATAGACAAAGAGTGAACCCAAGAACAAAACGCTATGAAAGTATAAAAATACATTTTTATATAAAAAAATTACTAGCAATACATATTTATAGTGAAATTAGCAACAGTACAATTCTAAAGCAAAATGACCAACAATACATTTTATCTGTAGTTGAAAGCATACAATTGTGTTCAAAATATGTTTAGCTGACGCCATAAAATTGTGTTCAAAATACCTAGAAGTTCATATGCTGCTAAACAAAATCAACCAAACCAAACCCCTCAAAGCATGTGGATTTGATGGTATCCCTGTAATAGTTCTTAAGAAATATGCTTCTGAACTGGCTCCTGTTCTCTCTAAACTGTACAATACATACCTTGCTGCTGCTTGCTTTCCTGCTTGTTGGCCCAGTGTTTAAGAACTCAGGCAAACCGTTTGATCCTTCTGTCGGCTTATTAACCTTCTCTACCTCTTTTTGATAAAGTTCTAGAGGCTCTAATCAACTCTGAATTGGTGAAGTACTGCACCTCGCAGGGTCTTCTTTCAGACAAGCAATATGGCTTTCATTTCTCTAGGTTAACTGCTGATGTGTTAACGGTTATTGCTGAAAGTCTATCCAGCTTTAGATTTGAATGGTGAAGCTTGAGTTGTTGCTTTGGTATCTCAATGGCATGCTAGTCTTCACAAGTTGAAAGATTATGGTATTTCTGGACAAATTTTTAAACTGATTCAGCCTTATTGTAAAATGATAGTTGTCTTGAACAGCCACTCTTTTAGATCCCTTTGCATTAATGCAGGTGTCACCCAGGGCTCTATCTTTGGACCTATTTTGTTCATAATTTTCATCAACAACATTTTTGATGTCATCAGTTTCTACTCAGTATCTATGCAGATGACACAACCCTTTATTATTGTCTTAATATTAAGTTAAATTGGCAGCTGACTGCAAAAATGACCTACATTCTGTTGTTAACTGGGGCAAGGAATGGCTTGTTAATTTTAAAACTACCAGAACAAACCTGCTCTCTATTAATCGTCTGAGAGAACCCTTTTTGCCCACCATCAGCATGCTTCACGCTAACCTCCAGGAGTGTGACTTGTTACACCTTGGGCCAACATTTTCCACTGACATGAAGTGGAATGATCATCTCGAATCAATTGCGACGTCTGCTTTCTAAGAAAGTTGGTTTACTGTGTCATGCTAGACAATTTTTCTTGCCAGAATTTATCTTACATATCTACAAGTCAACCATATCTCCATGCTTAGAATATTGCTGCCATATATGGTCTGGTGCTCCTGCTACATATTTAGAGATCCTTGGTAAAAGCCAAATAAGAATCTCCAATGTTATTGGTCCTGACCTAGCATCTTGCCATTATTCATTTTCGCACTGCCATAATGTAGCTTTCCTATGTTTTTTTTCTATAAATACTTACATGGTAATTGTTCGTCTTTAGACTTCATGAATTTATGTGCATTACTAGATTGGTAGCAAGAACTCATCATTCTATAGTCCGTAAGTTGTACCCTAACAGTTTCTTCTATCACACTTCTCTTGTGGAACTGTCTTCTAGCTTCTAGCATCTCAGCTTGATCTTCAAAAATTGAAATGCAATGTCAATTGTTATCTTCTGTCTTCTTAATTCCAGTTCTTTTATTATTAATAGTAGTTTTTCTCATATTCTCTAACACTCAGTAACCCTTTGCATCCTAGTGGCTTTATTGCCTTTGATCTTCAAAAATTTAAATGCAATGTCAATCGTTATCTTCTGTCTTCTTATTTCCAGTTCTTTTATTGTCCTCTCTCATTAATAGTAGTTTTTCTCATATTCTCTAACACTCAGTAACCCTTTGCATCCTAGTGGCTTTATTGCCTTTGATCTTCAAAAATTTAAATGCAATGTCAATTGTTATCTTCTGTCTTCTTAAATTCTCTTCTTTTAGTGTCCTCTCTCATTAATAAAGTTTTTCTTCTCATCTTTCACACCCAGCAATCCCGGTGTGTTTGTTGCCTTGCCTTGGAATTAAATGATTTAATATATATAATTTCTGTCTGAATTTCTAAAACAAGGAGTTGTCATTATTTACATTTATACTGTTGTCCTCATCTTTGTTGTTGTCATAATGTTTCCGCTGTTGGGCTCTCTGGGTTTCATCAGGTAATCTACAGGGAATTTTAAACTGAACCCTTTATTTAATCTATGGAGGTAGACTGTTCTTGTTCCACTGCCCATGTCTAGGGTTATTTTGTTCTTATTTTTTAGTACTGCTCAGTTATTGATCTTCATCTGGTTTCCACTAACACTGGTCTTGGGCTAATAGAGAAAGAAAAACAAATGACAGCAAGTCTTCAACAGCAGCAGCAACAGTTGTAACTAAAGAGAAAAAGCTTTGGTGACAGCACTCAAGCAGCAGCACTAATCAGCAGGCAGGTTAGGTTTAAGGCTCCAAGTTATCCATGGAACAATAGCCTAGTGGATTAAAGCATTGGTTTGTAAATTTTGTGACAGTAATTGTGAGTTCAGAATTTCCTGTGGGTTACTTGGATCGATAGACACCTGATGAAAACTGGAGAGCATAATAGCTGAAATGCTGTGACAACAACAGCAAAAATGAGGGCAATAGTCTGCATGTAAATAGTGTAAATTACATTTTGAACAATAAAAAATATTGAGAAATTTAAATTTTCAGACACACTGGGTTGTATATTAATATTTTTTGTTTTCATATTTCAATTAGTTTACTCAACTAGTTTCAGCCAGCATGGCCATCATCAGGAGAAAAAAAAATCCTGCTTGTTAGTAGTAGTGAACTACAGAAATGAATGACTTGAGGGAGAAAATGAACTTTATCTGTGGTTTTCATTTGTCTTTTTATTGTTAATTTTCGTCAGTCCATGTGTTGGTCAAACAGCCTCTTTTTAGTTGTTTTTTTAAGATAGAGGCTGGATAGATTCATGCTACTATGAATTCCCTGGGTCATTTTGACAGTTTTATTGGTTCCTGGGAAGGGGATGTGTCTGTGTTAAATGTATGTTGTTATTTAGTTCTTCGGGAGTGTGTATGATGTGTGTAAGTGTATATATTAGTATGGGTATGTGTATAAGTGTGAGACCTCAACACCTGTGCAAGCATGTTGTCTTGTGTGGGTGAGAAATGTAGATAGGGCTTGATTTATGGGGTTATATGTATTAATTCTATCTATGTTGTTAAATTTGTGATTAAGCTCGTCTGGATGGAGTGTTTTGAGGCACAAAATCCATTTGTCTTCATGGTTTTTTTTTCTAATGTTATCTTTTATGTATTTTTTTATTTTCTCAATTATAGTGAATTTGGCATGGCTTTTAAAATCGTGTTTTTCTAGGCGGAAATGTTGTTCTACAGGGAATAATCTTTCGTGGGGTGCCGACTTAATTCGATTCCAATAATTATTAATTCTATCATGAAAGGACCATTCAGATTTTCCCATATATTTTTTCTGGCAAAGTGTGCATTCTAGGAGGGAAATTAAGTTATGACTTCTACAGTTAGAATTGTGATAGATGTGGTTGGTGTAAATTACATTATATATATATAAACACACACACAGGGAAATTTTTGAAAATTATTTTTGTTTTGCTGATATGTTGTTTATGTGATACATTGATTCTTTCCAACCATTTTGGTTGTCTTTTTCATTTTTGCTATGTTTTACTTATTATAACTTTTCTGTCTTCTCTCGTCTGTTGTAATTGCAATCTTTTTGGCCATGTCAAATGCCAGCCATTCCTCTAATGTAGGCACATGAATACAGGTGTCTGAAGAGGACCAGAGGGTAGAATGTTCTGAGATGGGAAAAAGTTCAGGAAGTCGTCTGAAAATATCAGTGTCTGTTAGTAAGAGTTTGTAGAAGAAATTAAAAGAAATATATATATATATAATATATATATATATATATATATATGCAGAAATATAGTCTTAAAGTGTGCTATATTTATGGGGTAAAGTGCTCAATATCAGAGATAGATCGTGTGTAAATATAAAAGTGGACATGGAAGTCAGCACTTAGAGGCGACAGTCTGTTTCATGCTAGTGCAATCGTACGATTGCACTAGCATGAAACAGACTGTCACCTCTAAGTGCTGACTTCCATGTCCACTTTTATATTTTTATATATATATATATATATATATATAATTATTATAATTATATAAAATGTATATATATATATAATTATTATAATTATATAAAATGTATATATATATATAATTATTATAATTATATAAAATGTATATATATATATTATAATTATATAAAATGTATATATATATATATATATATATATATATATATATATATATAATTATTATATAATATATATATATATATATAATTATTATATAATATATATATATATATATATAATTATTATATAATATATATATATATATATAATTATTATATAATATATATATATATATATATAATTATTATATAATATATATATATATATATATATAATTATTATATAATATATATATATATATATAATTATTATATAATATATATATATATATATATATAATTATTATATAATATATATATATATATATATAATTATTATATAATATATATATATATATATATAATTATTATATAATATATATATATATATATATATAATTATTATATAATATATATATATATATATATAATTATTATATAATATATATATATATATATATAATTATTATATAATATATATATATATAATTATTATATAATATATATATATATATATATATATATAATTATTATATAATATATATATATATATATATATATAATTATTATATAATATATATATATATATATAATTATTATATAATATATATATATATATATAATTATTATATAATATATATATATATATATAATTATTATATAATATATATAATTATTATAATTATATAAAATGTATATATATATATAATTATTATATAATATATATAATTATAATTATATAAAATATATATATATATAATTATTATAATTATATAAAATGTATATATATATAATTATTATAATTATATAAAATGTATATATATATATATAATTATAATTATATAATTATATAAAATGTATATATATATATAATTATAATTATATAAAATGTATATATATATATATATATAATTATTATAATTATATAAAATGTATATATATATATAATTATAATTATATATATGTATATATATATATATAATTATAATTATATATATGTATATATATATATATAATTATTATAATTATATAAAATGTATATATATATATATAATTATTATAATTATATAAAATGTGTGTATATATATATAATCATATAAAATATATATATATATATAATCATATAAAATATATATATATATATATATATATATATACTAATTATATTTGCTCTACTCTGTATTGAGCACTCACTTAAGAATAGTATTTTTTGGTTATTGGAATTTATTCCGTATACACTAATCCTATACTTCGAGATATATATATATATATATATTTCTGTGATGTGGTATGGTATTTATTTACACTATTCGGACTGTTGTCCTTAACTTTAATTCCATATTTACATTTCAGCTGTTGCACACTTTGACTTTCTTCAGGTGATATACTTTGAAATTTTGAACCGAACACTTTATTTAGTCTATGGAGATACCATACTGAGATATCCAAAGGCATGGAACATGTAATTAAAACAATTTACCCCTGTGAACTAAATAAAGGCTTCGGTCTGAAATTCCAGGTGTACAATGGCACCATTTTTGTGAATATGGCAATAAAGATGAGGGCAACAGTCTGAACAATGTAAATAGTGAGATATATATATATATATATATATATATATATATATATATATATATATATATATATCTTCTCAGATGGAGTGTATCTGTAGAAAAAAACGAGGAAAACTATAATTAGATTTTGTCTTATTTTTTCTTTCTTTTTAAGAATATTGTTTGGATTGGTGTATGAGATGGGCATTTGTGTTATACATCTTCAAAGGCTGAAATGATTGATTTAGCCATTTTCTTTGAATTTTTCAACATATTTGTGTTATGTTGGCTTTGGAAAGTAGTAATTTTTTTAAGGAAAGGTGAGGTTGGGGAAGAAACCGGGGCATAGATTGATATTATGATAATATTTGATGGCAACACTCTTGAGGATTTTCCTTCTGAGTAAATTAATTTTTCTTTTGAAAGAAAGAAAGAAAAGTAAGGGAGAAGGAAAAAAAAATATATACATTATTTTCGAGGATGCTAAGTGACATAATCTAATGTTTAACACCTAAACATTTCAGTTAACCTGATGAATATTTATGGGCATCTTTGCGTCCTGGGTATGACGATAAACTACATCCGCGTCCTGGGTATGACGACAAACTACGTCCAACCAAAAGGCCCTCAATCCGATCAATCAGCCGGTCATGTCATGCCCCATCACATCTAACCCATCCCAAAACAACTACAACTTACAATTAACTTTCCCTCCCAAACCCTACACTAAATATACTAACACCTTACCCCTAAAATGTGATGGGAAACAGTGATGTTGCCAGCTATACGTTTTTGAAACAGTGATGTTGCCAGCTATACGTTTTTGAAACAGTGATGTTGCCAGCTATACGTTTTTGAAACAGTGATGTTGCCAGCTATACGTTTTTGAAGCAATGATGTTGCCAGGGATACATTTTTTTGAAACAATGATGTTGCCAGGGATACATTTTTTTTGAAACAATGATGTTGCCAGGGATACATTTTTTTTGAAACAATGATGTTGCCAGGGATACATTTTTTTGAAGCAATGATGTTGCCAGGGATACATTTTTTTTGAAACAATGATGTTGCCAGGGATACATTTTTTTTGAAACAATGATGTTGCCAGCTATACGTTTTTGAACCGTTGCCAGCTATACGTTTTTGAAACCGTTGCCAGCTATACGTTTTTGAAACCGTTGCCAGCTATACGTTTTTGAAACCGTTGCCAACTATACGTTTTTGAAACAATGATGTTGCCAGCTATACGTTTTCGAAACAATGATGTTGCCATCTATACGTTTTTGAAACAATGATGTTGCCAGGGATACATTTATTTGAAACAGTGATGTTGCCAGCGATACGTTTTTGAAACAATGACGCTGCCAACTATACGTTTTTGATATATCTAATAAATACTGGATCTGGAATTAAATAACCCATAGTGGTTGATATGCCATAAAACCCCAAACAAACAAACAAAAAATGGGCATCTTTAAAAATTTTGTGTAACTGACAAATAGATACTTGTTGCAAAATAAAATCATTACATTTGCCTTGATAAAGTCGGTCAGATGATGAAACATATAGGCTAAGACTAAGTATAGTTTTACTCTTGTTTTTTTTTATTCATATTCATATATATATATATATATATATGTATGTATTTTTTTCATATATATGTATTTTCTTTTCAGTGAAAGGTTACGTCTTTTGAGGGAAAAGGAGATGCGAAATGTTTCTCAAATTCCTGTAGAAGACAAAGGAGCTAATGTGTCACCAAAGGTAGATATAATCTCTTGTAAAAGAATTTGATTTTGTGTGTGTGTGTGTGTGTGTATAATTTGTCACTCACAAGGAATTAAATAAGCTAAAGTTATTCAAAATGTAAAAAGCAAAAATTTCTTAAGCTGACTATAGCACTAAACTATTGCAAACCCAAACCAAAAGTAAAAATCTTCAGTCCCAGTGGAACAATAAAATTTTGGTTCTGACCCTCAGTTGCACTATGACTTGGCCTGCACTAAAGAACACCTTGATATAAAATTAAAAGATTTCAATACACTAGCTTTAATCATTTCTCCCGAGAAGGCTTAGATTTTGTTTTCTGAATTATTTTTTATTACTAAAGCTTAATTACTATTTTTTATTACTAAAGCTTCTTATAAACTTAGGATTGAAAAGAAAATTAAAATACTATTATGTAATTATGTCATACAACCCAAACAATCTGTGAATGTCATTCACATATTTATGAATGGTAATCAATATTGCTATATGAGTACATTTTTATTTTAGCAAGTTTTGGCATTTGTCTGTATTGAAAATAGGCATTGAAAATTATAAAGAAAGGGATTGTCAGTGTTCAGGAATGAATGCAAACCTTACTGTTTAGAATAGCTTAATTATACAGGGTGCAATGGATAAACAGACATCTAAATTACACAAAAATGAAAATAATGCTGACATCTCATTTTAACAGATGGATTTACCAAAATTACACAAAAATGAAAATAATGCTGACATCTCATTTTAACAGATGGATTTACCAAAATTACACAAAAATGAAAATAATGCTGACATCTCATTTTAACAGATGGATTTACCAAAATTACACAAAAATATCTTGAAATACTAAAGAGTAAATTTATTCAATAAAATCAACATTGGCTTCAACCATGGCCTCCAGACGACTTTGGAATTTTCTGCAACTTTTCTGAATGGTCTCCTTGTTTAAGTTGGTTAAATGCCCATAATTTTTGCCTTCAGTTCATCTTTAGTGTTAGGAGTTTTGTTGGTCTCTCGCTCAACTGCACCCCACATATAATAATCAAGGGTGTCGCAGTCTAGGGAGTTAGGTGGCCAGTGGTCAGGAATGAAGGCAAACATTACTAATAGAATAAGGCTATTATACCTATATTGGAAATGCATTTTAATGGTTTTACTATAAAAATGCATTGAAAATCAGGAAAAAAGGGATTGTCAGTGGTCAGGAATGAAGGCAAACATTACTAATAGAATAGGGCTATTATACCTATATTGGAAATGCATTTTAATGATTTTAATATAGAAATGCATTGAAAATTAGAGAAAAGGATAGTCATTTGTCAGGAATTAATAAATTTAAAATTTATTTTTGTTTTTTAAGGTCATCTTTTCTGCTAAATTAGATACATTTTTTTTTTCAGCATGAAGCCAATTCAAACTTGGGTGGCAGTGCAGCAGGGGACAAACCAGCTTCCAAGAAACCTGTGGCCGTAGTGAAACCAAAAGAAGACCATACCTCAGAGGAAAGAGTGCGCATTGAAAAGCCAAAAGCTGAGTGGGAACGTCTAGCCAACCTTGACAAATTGAAAGCTGAAGAAGAAGCTGAAGCTGTTCAGCAGGCCCTGTTGAAAGCCAAGGAACAACGCCAGGACCAAGAAGAGTTGGCAGACAAGCAAGCCCTTGAACAAGAGGCGAAAGCTGCACAGGCCAAAAAAGAAGCCGAAGAGAAATTGCGTCGTATTAATGGTAAATAATTGGGCGGACATTTTTCCTTTAGGGGTCAATATTCTGTGTTGGTCAGCTCAAGAAATACAAGTTGGTTATAAAGTATATTGCACTAGTTTTAAATGTTGATAACTAAATAGGTATTAATGTATACAGAGAAAAGAATGGACTTAATCTAAATAATTCACTCTGCATTATTTAGATTAAATAATTCACTGAGTAGGGAGGCCAGGTGGAGTAATGGATAGCATCTCAGATTGAGGAATCGGAGAGCCAAGTTCAAATTCCAGTCAAATCCATTACATTCACTTATGTGCTAATACCCTTAGGAAAGGTATGAGTCCTCTTCTTCTTCCCCCAGCTATGATAGATGGCAACTGGTCTACTGCAGAAAGAAATGGCAATCTATTATGGGGAAAAAAATCAGTTTCGTCAGTCATGTATCAAAAGATACATGATCGCCTAAGCATATGGCACATAACTGAATGATCTATCTATCTCAACCTGTTTACAAATATCTATCTATCTATTTCAACCTCTACATATGTATATATGTTTCTTTTTATCTGTCTCAGCCTGTTTATATCTATCTATCTATCTATATTAGTCCATCTCTTTCTCTATCTATCTTAGTCCATCTATCTCTTTCTCCCTGTCTCATCTTAAATATGGTGAAGTAATGGATAAACAAGTTTGAATTTCAGTCGAATTCATTATATTCACTTACATGCTAATACTCTTGGGATAGGTATGAATCCTCTTCTTTTCCCTCCCAGTTATGGGTAAAGAGCAGGACAGACCGGCTTCTATAGCCTTTAATCGCAACTGGTCTACTGCAGAAAGAAATGGTACCTACCGCGGGAAATAAATCAGCCTTGTCAGTCATGTATCAAAAGATACATGATCGCCTAAGCATGTATCACATATAGCACATAACTGACTGAATTCACTGAGTGTTATTAAAAATGAATTCCACATTCAACTTAAAGCTTTTAATAATTCCTATACTTCATTATCCTATGACCTATAGGTCGCTGCACTTAGAATACCTCAACTGCATCACCTGCAGAGGTGTAAAACCTTTTTAAAAAGGAACAACCTCTGGGAGATACTTTTTAATCATCTGGATGTGGGTATACCATTTGAACTCATGTAAATTAAATTTGTGTCTACCTTTTTGACTTTCAAGCAAACTGGTTTTGTGCTTACCTTAACTAGTGAGGACCAGAGCCATGCCTACCTTTTTTGCCTCAAGTATAAACAGACCTATGCCTACCTTTTTTGCCTCAAGTATAAACAGACCTATGCCTACCTTTTTTGCCTCAAGTATAAACAGACCTATGCCTACCTTTTTTGCCTCAAGTATAAACAGACCTATGCCTACCTTTTTTGCCTCAAGTATAAACTACACCTATGCCTACCTTTTTTGCCTCAAGTATAAACAGACCTATGCCTACCTTTTTTGCCTCAAGTATAAACAGACCTATGCCTACCTTTTTTGCCTCAAGTATAAACAGACCTATGCCTACCTTTTTTGCCTCAAGTATAAACAGACCTATGCCTACCTTTTTTGCCTCAAGTATAAACAGACCTATGCCTACCTTTTTTGCCTCAAGTATAAACAGACCTATGCCTACCTTTTTTGCCTCAAGTATAAACAGACCTATGCCTACCTTTTTTGCCTCAAGTATAAACTACACCTATGCTTACTTTTTTTGTCTTAGAATAAACCAGACGTTTACCTACGTTTTTTGCCTCAAGTATAAACTACACCTATGCTTATCATTTTCCCCAATTGTTTTTATCAAGCTTTCTTACCTACCACTTTTACTCATTCATGCTGCCTTTCCTCTTCCTTTCTTTTCCCAAATCTGTTGTGGTAATGAACAGATAGACAGTTGATGGCTATATAAATATTTGTATATTAAATATATATATATAAAATGTCAACTTGCATATATGATTTGATTATATTGGTGTAAGTTTTGTGCAAGGTCCCTAAATGACCCTCTGCAGGTTTTGAATTCAGAGTTGTCCTTCTCCTAGATCAGTTACCATCTAAGGCTATAGAAACAAGTCTATCATGCTATTTACCCCTAGCTGGGTTAGAAGAAAAGGATTCATATAGGATTGTGTAGCTTATATGGCTGTCATTTCCTAGGAACTGTGGTGCCTGACCCTCATATGTCGTAAAAGGGTCCCCCGTTGATCAATGATGGCAGAGTCCATTATATATACATATATATATATCGATCATTTCATTCCAAAAAAGACGATAATGCCACTAAGATGCGAGGGGTTACTGGAAGTGAAAGAGAACTAGAAGACTTTATTGAGGACAATAAAAGAACACGATTCAAGAAGACAGAAGACAAGGATTGACGTTGCATCTAAATTTTTGAATATTGTACATGGTAAGGAAGCAAGAAACCAGAAGAGAATTCCACAGGGAAGAAGTCTGAGAAAAGAAACTACTAGAATACAATTTAGGGTCTCGTCTAGCTAATTCAACAGTAAAACAATGAGCCCTAGTTGCAAATCTATTAGTGTGCTTAAATTCCCGTGGTCAAGGTACCAAAGAGGAAAGCTCATTCTGAAGACATAAAAAACACTTATAGAAAAGACAGAGGGAAGCCATGTCATGGCACTGAGAAAGTGACTGATGTAGAGTTGCCAGGTTGGCACCAATAACATCACAGACCCTTCTTTGGATTTTGTCGAGACTCTCGAGATAATGTAATAGGAGCTTCAAACCAGATATGGCAGCAATATTAATATTCAATGCATGATGAATGGTAGATTTATAAATGTGCAAGGTAGATTCCGGTTAGAAAAATTGTCTGGCATGACACAATGAACCAACTTTCCTAGCAGTAATTGATTCAATATGATTACTCCACTTCATGTTAGTGGAAATGTGATCCCAGGAATGCACAAAGTATCACTCTCTCGGAGGTTAGCATCAGGCGAAAAAGGTTCTCTCTGGTGATTAAAAAATAGCAGTTTTGTTTTGGAGGGAATTAAAATTAACAAGCCATTCCTTGCCCCAGTTAACCACTGATTGCAGGTCCTTTTCAAAAGCAGCAGCCAGGTTGACTTTGTCAAACCTGTCTGACTTACTCCTGAGACAGAAGTAAATAGTTGTGTCATCGGCAAGAAGTAAAGATTAGAAACAATGTAGTTTCAAGAGCCATGGGAAAACCCTAATTAATGTGAAATGATCTCGAAGCATACCTGTTTGGTACAAACTTCATTACATGATTTGTTAAGAATGAGTGGATTAAGCAGAACTTTCATTTAAAGACAATATAATTCTTGAGCTTTTGGAGAAGGCCAGAATGCAAAACCCTGTCAAAAACCTTCAAGATATCTAAAGCCTTGCTGTTCTAAGCCTAACAGACAAATTCACTAATAACTGTTGACACATCAGTGATAGGCCTAGAGTAATAAAAGCTATAATGTTTATCCAAAAGAAGTGAGGACATTTAATACAGTAATGAACTACGGGAACTTCTAAGAAAAATGTGTGAATTTGCTTTTCAGTAACATAAAATTATATATGTATACTAGCAGCATGGCCCGGTGTTGCCCGTGCTTGATTCAAAAATCGTACGACTCGTACAGCAATCGCTATCACTTGACTTAAAATATTTTTGCCCTTCCTTGCCTTTAAAGGAGTGCCCTTTGCCGTGCTGATGTTGCTACATGCCTTACTTCTTGCCTATCTCACACAGCAATTTTTTTCTAAGCTCTATACTAAACATTAAATCTGTTATGAAAAAAGAACTAAACAAAATGAACAGAAAACGATCACCTTTAAAAAAGGACTCGTAACTGGAAAAACCGAACGAAAAAAAAAGAATGTTAACAACAAATACTTTTTCACACCCAACCCAGTTCTGCGGAATCAGAATCAACGTTGAGTTTAAGCAAGCGAATGAGCCAATTGGAGTAAAGTGCCATGCAGATCTAAATTTTTCCCACTTGTGACGAATGCAGCTATTGATTTTTTTTGCATGCTAGCATGCTAGTTAACATTCGTATCAGTCAGCTGTTGGCTCACACGCTGGCCAATAGAATCTTCCTGCCTATTCGTGGCAGCCAACTATAGGCTCTCACTCTGGCCAGTAGAAAATGGCCGCAAACTACATGAAAACTGCTGTAGAAGCATGAAAAAATTTATTATTTCCACTATCGATGGGAGTTGGGAAATGCAAAGTTGGTCTTGGCCTTACCACTAACTTGGAGCATGTGCATGTAAATTTTGGTGCAAATCCGTCGAAAATTGCGGCCATGCATTCGTTACACACACACACACACACCCATCCATTCTGCCTGCCTTTTACAGATAGAGATATGGCGTGAATGTGGTCCCGTTATACATGGCTGCAGTTTTCTGACATTCCTCTGTAACCCTTACTAACTGGAAATTACTTTAATCCCTCTCCCTCCCATCATTCCTTCCCTCGGAACTAAAGAACAATGCCTCACTCAGATGTAGCATTAAAATTAGGATTTAAATTCTTAAATATTTTTTCTAACCATGAACACTAAACTTTCATTTTAATCCAATGGGGTCTCAATTCATACCCAGGAAATAATTATAAAGCTTGGAATTTTATTTGCCTTTTATATTAACCGTGATGAAAAAAGAAGCTTGGCTAACATATTTCCACAAGCTGCTTATTAAAGGTGAAAGAGCAGCATGTGGCCACTCCTGTTATATAACTACTTTTTCCAATCTTTTTTTCTACCAGATTCAATGAATAAACCAAAATTAATTCCATCGCCCACCTTACCTGCTGGCTGGGAGAAGCGTCTAGATCCGAAGACAAACCGATATTTCTACATCAACCATATAACTGGTACCACAACATGGAACCCTCCACAATTACCAGTGTCTGTGCTTGGGACGCCAGGTAAGTGTATAATATTTGTTGTGAGCTTGTACCACCAAATCTGATTAGATGGACAATTTTTTGTTTATTTTTTTTGCTATTTTTGACCAGTTTCCAATGAAAATTTTTGTTATATCCCAGGTTGTTGGTATGAACAAAAATAAACGAAAATAAAAGTCAGGTATATTTTAACACATAATAAAATAACTTTTATTCATTTACTGCCTGGGATTTGTTTGGATTTAGATCACAAATGACATATGTGAGTCAGCTTGTCATTCATGTTGAATTCAGAAGTTTCCACTCCAACTAGCAGACAAGGGAGGTAATTCAGTTGTATACTGAGTTATTGTCTTTTATAGGGAGAGAAATTTTCTTCGCTCTTGATTTAAATTGTTTGCCATTGCTTGCAACCTTTGTAAAAAAAATAAAAAACAACCATAAAATCTGAAATTGGAGGAAGTATGAATAAGAAATATAGAATAATGGTTTGTAAATTATGGTTTAGATAAATTAGATCTAAAACCTACTTTTGGCCCACCCTGTATACTTAATTTTAAAGAAATCTTTTTGTTTAAAAAAAAAACTTCTGTTTTGTTACAAGATCAACTAAGTCCAAATAAATTTGTAAAAAATCAGGTATTATTTTGACAATTGATATTATAAACATAACCCCTTTCTTAAATGATAAAAAAAATACCTTTTGATTTTGACAAATGATGTAATTTGAGGAAGGTCTAATGAATACAAAAATTATTTCCACAAAACATTTTTCCCTAATTTTTATAAGTTAACCAGTCTACTTAAGTAGTGTCACAGAAACTTTATTAACAACATGTTTGTTGATAATATTTTAATTTCTTTCTTGTCTCAGCCTCCCAGAAATCTGTGTACAAAATGAAGTTAAAAGATGACAGTTCGTCTTCAAGCAGTGGATTGAAACGGTCACATTCTTCACCTAACATCGCCCAACTTGTTGAGAATGAAGGTAAAGAAAAGCTGAAACCTCAGGTTGATCGTTCCACAAAACCCATATCCAGGTAAGAAACCCTTGACCCATACCTGTGAATTATTCTGTTTATTTGATACATTTGGGGTGGGGTCATGTTAGATAAAGTGTATGGAACATTTTAGTTTTTATTTGAATAGGCAATCCATTTCTCTTCTATGTAAAAACGAATTATTATTTATTTTAAAATGCAAGAAAAGTAATATTAAAAATATTGTCTTTGATAAAAAATTTCTTATGACTGATTAAAGTCAAGGCCTTTATTAATTAATTTTAAGACTTAAATATTAAATAACGTCTAAAACCTTTTAAATACTAATTAGAATTTGAGAGATTAGGAATTATTACATGCTTTATTATTCAGACCAACATTGTCATCTTGGTTGTTATACTGACAATGTTTTGACTTGCATCAATTTGATAATTTATATTAGAATTTTTGAGATGAGGAATTATCATTATTACATGTCTTTCTCTTCATACCAGCATACTGGTCTTGATTGTAATCCTCACAGTGTTTTGGCTGTTGTAGCCTCTTGCCTTCTTCATCTGCCTGTTGTACTCAGCAGCCTTCTCAGTATTTTGAACTGAGCCCTTTATTCAATCCATAAAGCTAGATTGTTCTCATTCTGTTTTTCCATACTGAGGGAGATAACTGTTATCTGTTAATTCTCTTTTTTGTCTCTTCGTGCCAGTTGTCTGTCTTCCTACCACTGAAGTGTGTGTGGGGGGGGGGTCACCATGTACAGCAGATACCTGAAAAAACCCAGAGAGTATGCAGGATAGACCTACATATGAGAACAGGGGTTCTCAACCCTGCTTACCCCATGCACCCCTTTCACCATTTGTCAAAATGCCCCCCCCCTCCTTTTCAAGGTGACAGGCCAGATAGGCCAAATTCTATAATTGCTCTCCTCCCTCCACTAAACTTACTCTGATCATAATTCACCCCTGAAAATCAAAAATTCACTCTCCGGGGATGAATTTCACCCCTTGTTGTGAACACCTGTTCTAGATTATTACTTTACTATTGCATTAGCAGACTAGTTCTCTCCAGTTCATTTAAATGAACAGGCCGAGATAGATAATTTTATGTGGTTATATATTCAACATTGTCTATAACCATTCCATCTGCAGGAAGAGTATAAACGCATAAGAGAGCGAATTTAACAGTAGCACGAAAGGGTGTATATTTACATTGTCCACGTATCTTATGGTGCCAGATTGGATTGTGTGCTTGATTAAATGTACAGTACTATAAGATTCCTATCTTTCGTAATGTAATTATAGATATTAGCCACTACAGACAATCAGCATTATTGGACCGATGATTCCCCCTCTTATCTGTTAAACATGGTATGAGTGTACTAGCAGATGACCGTTGTCAACTCAAGCAAAAAGAAATTATTTTTATTATATGTATTATATATATTATGTATTATATGTATTATATATTATATGTATTATGTATTATATGTATAATATATAATATGTATTATGTATTATATCTTATATATATTATATTTATGTCCTCCACATGCTTTTTTAGTCCTAATTATGTTAACATATGTCATAAAAATTTGGTGTTGGGTTCTAGATCACAGGTTCTCAACCTTGCTTGCCCCATGCACTCCTTTCACCATTTGTCAGAATGTCATCCCCCACTCCTTTTCAAGGTGACAAGCCAGATAGGCCAAATTCTATAATTGCTCGCCTCCCCCCACTAAACTTACTGTGGTCACAATTCAACCCTGAAAATCCTAAATTCACTCCCTGTTGAGAACCCCTGTAATAGAAAAAACTATAATAACCTTAAATACTAATTAAATAAAGTTTAAGACAATTAAATACTAAATAAATTTTAAGACCCTCAAACATTAAATAAGTTTAAATGTCTTAAATAATTAGCAAAGGTTTAAAACCTTTTGTAGATAGGCAAGTGTTTAAGACGTTTTGTAAAGGAGCAAACCTACCAATCTCGTACTGCGCTTAAATTTGTGAAGTTTAGGTACCAACGAGGAAAGCTCATCAGAACAATTACTGTAAAAATTTTTATAGAAGAAGCAAATGGAAGCTATGTTACTGTGGGGTGGGAAAGTGACTGAGGCTGAAGTCAGGACTAATAATGTTACCGATTCTTCTTTGGATTTTCTCAGGAATCTCTAGATACAAAACAGAAGCACCAGACCAGATGTACCAGCAATATTGGATGCATCGATGAATGGTAGACTTTTTTATACTGTACTGCCACTAAAAGTGAAAAGAAAAATATGCTTGTATAAGCAACTACTACAATGAAATGCATTGGGTAGAGAAGAAGAAATATCTGTAATTGGACAATGGTGATTTCTCTTTCACTTTTTTCTTTCTTTTTGTCACTTTCCAAAATCCTAGAGCTCACAGCCATATTGTATGGTCACTGAAGTTAAGCTACATTGAGTACCTAGATGGGTGACTGCTTGGGCATACCAGGTGCTGTAAGCTTGGATGTGTGGGTGGTGTGATGGATAATGACTCAAAATTGGAGAGTAAAGTTCCAATTCCAATTGGGTTATTTTCTATTATGAACAAATACCTTTGGGGAAAGGCATGAATCCAACTCTACTTCCCCAGCTATGGGTTAATTAGTAGAACTTGTATCAATAAAAATCATTATTACCCCCCCAAAATTCTTACAATCTAAACTTACATTTTGGCTTCAAAATAACCTGTAAAAGGTTGATAAGCCATAAAAAACAGATAACTGAAGATCCAACCACAGATTCTTTCAGTGATCAACTTTGTCAATTTTACATGCACAGAACTTACAGGAAAATTTTCGTTTGACTAACTTTTTATGGATGTTGGTAAGTTGGTTGATTTGATTTTATCCTTCCCAGGTTGGATGGTGCAAGGCAAGCGCTTCATAGTAAACCGAATCCTAGTCAAGTTAGAGTTCGAAACTTAAATCCTGTTTTTGGAACTGTGGTAAGTTTTGAATCTTTTCTTTGTTGCTTTCTTCAATTTAACTTTATAAGACGATAATCTTGACTTAGTGTTCATACACAAAAATAAAATAAATAATCTATTTTGAATTTTGGTTTTGTATTTGCATAAGAACATTTTTTTTTTTAAATTTTATAGAAAATGAGTAGCTTCAGTAAAAATTCAATTGCAAAGAAAAATCTCTTTTGTTGCATATACATGGATATAAGTATATGTATTAATAAAAAATCAACACCTGTCTAATTATGACCACTTCCATGACTTGTGTGTTGATTTCCTTGCCAGTGATGACATCTCTGGTAACTCATTAGTCCAGATTTTGCAATCAAGCAAGCTTACCTCTTACTTCTTTGATATCATGATGCTGTTACTTGTAATGCCAGCTAGGTATTGCTGACATGCACACTTTGGTGCAAAGATTGCAAGTGAAATCAAACTGGACATCATAATGATAGATTGTGTTGTCACAATGGTTAATCAAGCCATCCTTTGAAAGCCAAGATCCTCATCTGTTCTGCACAGGTGAGAGTCACTTTAGTATCTTTTCATGGGAGGGGAGGCTTTCATTCAACATGTAGCTATTTTGCATTTTGTGTTTGAAAAGCACAAGAACATTTTTTTGAAATTTCATAGGAACCGAGTTTCAATAAAAATTCAATTGCAAAGAAACATCGCTATTAATTAAAAGAAGGGAAAAAACTTGTAATTCCAATGAATGATTTATTTTTGTATGGAAATATTTTGGCTAGCATTTGCCAGTCTTGGTCACTCCTTAATTTGAGTAAAACAAGTACAAAGAAGTTCGAAATGCTTAAGAATTTAAATCAAGGAAAACAAACCGAGTTGATGACGTTTACAATGTGATAGCAAGTCAATGCATAAAAAAAAATTTTTCGAACTTCTTTGTACTGTTTTACTCAAATTAAGGAGTGACCAAGACTGGCAAATGATAGCCAAAATATTTCCATAAAAAAATAAATCATTCGTTGGAATTACAAGTTTTTTCTTTCTTTTAATTATGCAACTACCAACGGAGACAAGCCTCCTAACTTTAACATCTCTATTGTTACATGTACGTAGGTTTATGTACATATGTAGTATGTATATGTACATATGTATATGTAGTAGTAGTGGAAAGTCAACTCCTGGCTATGACCACTTTCATGACTTTACTCTTCATTTCCTTGTCACTGATGACATCTCTGGTGACTCATTAGTCCAGTGCAGTATTTCTCAAATGGTATTCTCCAGAACTTCTTTTCACAAGAAATATTGATAAATAGGCATTTTTGAGTAATTTTTGTTATGTCATCAAAACGACCTTTGTTGCCACTGTTGTGATGTCAACATATACTTATTTGATACTTTGTCAATGCCAACGTAGTAGAGACTTTGTAATCGTAGATGCCAATTATAATACGCTGTTGAGTAATACTTGTATCAGATGTCTTAGAATAATACTCGTATGGTACCTCGTATAGTGAGAAGAGAATATTGGTCCGATTAGATTTAGGAGAAATAGTTAATACATCTTAGACATCATGCGACTTCCTCTATATATGCGTTTCTGCTACGGTCACATGATCTACCTAGTTTAATGAGATCGCATGTGTTTGTTCCCTGGCGATCTATGTTCAAACACGAGTGTCAGTAGTGACACTTTATTCCTATATAACAAATTTTATCTTTGTAATTTTACTATACACATCTGAAATGATGATAAAAAACAATTTTCATAACTAGAACCTATGGCTTGTCACATTTAGTAAAAGATGAATAAATCTATGGTGGTGTGTTAATTTAACATCTGTGTTGTCTTTTGATGACTCTAATAAAGGATATGTAATCTCAGATGTGCAGGTGGTGTCATGGTTAGTGGTTTGGAATTTGAGTTCAAATTTCAGGCAAGTTCATTATATTTACTTTCATGCAAATAGCCTTCAGGAAGATATGAATCTATCTCTATTTCCCTGCTATGGGTTAAATAGCAGAGTAAACTTGGCTTTCTTGCTGTGTTTGACAACCATTCTAAGAGAATGACACAAAATACCTTGAAATACTAAAGAGTAAATTTATTCAATAAAATCCCCATTGACATCAACTACAGCCTCAGATAACTTTGGAATCTCCTGCAATGCTTGTGGACGGTGTCCTTGTTTAAATTGGTGAATGCTGCCATAATCCTTGCCTTCAGTCCATAATAATCAAGGGGGTTGCAGTCTGGGGAGTTAAGTAGCCAGATGTAAAGTTTGATGTTGTTACAGAAATTGTCTGACAGCCATGACTTGGTTCTCCTGCTTGTGTGGCATGGTGCAGAGTCCTGTTGTCAGACGTAGGGTCTTCCAGCAGCCACCCTCTTGAGCAATGGCAGCACAATATCCTCAAGGGACTTGATGTAGGCCTCTGTGTTGAGTCTGAGGCTCTGTGGGAAGATGAATGGTGGCATAACATTGCCATCCCTAGTGATCTCTCCAAACACCTTCATAATCACTATGAGACTCATCCAACTCTTTCCAATTCCTCTGCACTGATTGGTACCCAAGCACTCTGAAATGTTTGTATTGGAGCTTAGGTACCATAGAGGAAAGTCCATCAGAACACTTGCCATAGAAAGCTACATTATGGTGGTGAGAAATTGAGTGAAACTAAGGTACCATGTCAGGACCAATAACATTGCAGATTCTTCTTTAGATTTTATGAAAACTCTCTAAATGTATAGCAAGAGCACCAGACCAGTTGTAGCAGCAAAATATCCGATGCATGGATGAATGGTAGACCTATAAATGTGTAAGATAGTTTCTAGTGAGAAAAATTCTCTCATATGACAACTTTCTTAGCTTATCAATTGATTCAATATAATCTTTACACTTCATATCAGTGGAAAATGTTTGCCTGAGAAGGTGCAATGTGTTGCTCTCCTGGAGGTTAGCATCAGCCATACTGATGGAAGGCAAAAATTTAAATTATTCTGCATGCACAGCACCAATGTGTAACCCTTGTTACAAATACACACAATACTGAAGTGTTAAAAAACTTTTAAAATTTTCTTTTTTTCTAGCATCAAGGCCTGACTGGACTGCGTAATATTGGTAACACGTGTTACATGAACTCTATCATCCAGTGCTTGAGCAACACTTTTGCCTTGGTAAAGTACTTTCTGAATGACTCTTATCTATGCGATGTGAACAGGTGAGTTTTTTTTTGTTTTTTTTTTGTGGATGTGTGTGGGGAGGATAATCTTTACCGGAATTAATTTATTTTATTCAGTTATTTGTCTGGGAAGTTCTTTTGCAAGTTTAAAAGAATTACATTCTGAGATGGTGGGGGGGGATTATTTAGTCGGCATTCAAAGTAGGAACGAGAACATGATCTTTGCAGAAATATTTACAGGATGGATGCAAAATATTTAGAAATATTTTTATTTACATTCAGATTATTATCTCCAGCTTTGTTGTTGTTATCACAATGTTTCAGCCATTCTGCCCTACATCCTTCATCAGGTGTATGTCACTCCAGGTAACCTACAAGGAATTCAGACAGAAATTAGAAATATTTGTGGGAAAAAAAAGCATTGGATTAAGGGCTCTGTTGTGTTTAAATAGCATAGTAGATTTTCATGAAATGTGGGTGATAAAAATTTTATGGCCTTTTTAGGGAAACAGAACTTGTAGAAATATAGCTTATGAAATATAGTATCTTGGAAAATATTAATGATAATATATCCTTTTAGGGAATGTTTTATAAAAGTAGCATTTCATATGGCTATTTATGATATATATATATATATATATATATATATATGATTATTAGGAGGATTTGATAATTATAATTAAGTAATAAAGTCTCCTTGAGTCGGATTTGCTACCTCTTCATCACCGAGGCCTGTTTGAACAGTTGGTATGGTGTTTGCTTGACAACCTATCTGTCAGGGTTTCAATTCTCGGTAGTGGATGCGCACTGCTGATGAGTCACAAATATAGGACCAAACGGCCGTCCAGTGCTTTCTGCATTCTGTTGAGGTTTCAGACTCAATGAATTACTTAATTATATATATATATATGTATATATGAAGAAATATAGTCTTAAAGTGTGCTATATTTATGGGATAAAGTGCTCAATATCAGAGATAGAGCGTGTGTAAATATAAAAGTGAACATAGAAGTCGACACTTACTAAGTGTTGACTTCTATGTTCACTTTTATATATATATATATATATATATGTGTGTGAGTGTGTGTGTGTATATATATATATACACGCTCTATCTCTGATATTGAACACTTTATCCCATAAATATAGCACACCTTAAAACTATATTTCTTCATATAGATATATATATATATATATATATATATATATATATATATATATATATATATATATTTACAATAATGTTCACCTTGTACAAGGCTCAAGAGCCACTCTAGGTGAAGAGTTACAGAGTAAGAAGTACAATTTCTAGGGATATGTGGGAAAGATAACAGTTGACCCTAGATTTGAACAAGTTAAGATTGTGTTGATCGGGGAAGGATCCTCTTGGAAGTTGGTTCCACAAAGCAGCGATCTGTGAGAAGAAGCTGCTCGAGTGGAACTTAAATCTTCTCAGTGGAATATGAAGAGTGGTTCACTGCAATAAGCATGGCATGACAGGTCTTAGCCATGATGGTTGGAACTTATGGAACTAAGGAATGTAGTTCATCTGAACACTTTCCATGGAAATGATGTATGTATGATTTTTAGAAATAGAAATGTATCCATTTCAGAGATTTGTCTGATAGAATTCTCTATTTTCCTATGATGATAATAATATTAATGATAATTGTCCCTTAACCCTTTAGACTTCATATTTCATGTCTCTATATACGAGGTGTGATCAAAAACTATTGGGACTGGTGCTATAAAAAGAAAACTACAACACATTTAATCTCCTTCGATGTACTTCCCTTCTGAAGACACAGAGATTAGATGTCGTTTCCATTGATGAAAAAAAAAAGCAGAAAACTGATCCCCCACTTTATGTCCATTAGAATCTTAATACTAGTTTACTCATGGCATCAATTATTATATTGTGGGGGATGAGTTTATTACTTGGTCACAATATAGAACGGATCCCCCCACTTTATGTCCAATAGAATCTCATCTTAATACTAGTTCACTCCCGGCATCAATTATTGTAATTCATTTTGGAATCAGTTTATTGCTCGGTGACAATAGAAAACTGATCCCCCACTTTATGTTCAATAGAATCTTAATACAAGTTTACACATTAATTATTATATTGTAATTCTTTGGGGGGATCAGTTTATTGCTTGGTGACAATAGAAAACTGATCCCCCACTTTATGTTCAATAGAATCTTAATACAAGTTTACACATTAATTATTATATTGTAATTCTTTGGGGGGGGATCAGTTTATTACTTGTTAACAATAGAAAACTGAACCCCCACTTTATGTCAAAATAGAATCTCATCTTAATACTAGTTTACACATGGCATCAATTATTATATTGTAATTCACTGGGGGATGAGTTTATTACTTGGTAACAGTAGAAAAGCTGATCAGGTGAATACTGGTACATATGGTAATAGGCATAAAAACACCCCAGAAATATGCTACTTGTTGGTAAACGAAGTCCCATGCCATACATGCAGTAAAGCAAATTCCAGTACCCAACAAAAAAGTACACAAAGCAAGCCGCAATATAGCAGGATTTATTTCTATAAAACAAGCATCAAAATATTGTGCAATTCCCTATGTTTCTTAATTTCTTTTTCCTGGGTGAATTTTGATGGGTTGTTTTTATTGATATCATATCCGTTCACTTCCAGCAGTCCTAGTTTCAGAGCTAAGCTCTATGCGTACACCGATTCCTAATAAAACCCCACTTTTTCCGTGGTCTTCGTGCCCCTCTCATTCACAATACTACTCTATTGGATGTAGGGTAATTTTTTTGAAAAAATCCAGGTTGAATAGGCCAGCAAATATGGTAATTACCAGTTGAATAGGGGTTCAATCCCCAATTGAGTATCGAGGAAAGCTATAAAAAAATAAAGGAATTATTGAAAATGTGCCAGAATAAAAAATACTTTGATAGTTTTTGTCTGTCAAAAGTTTTGATATTGGTGCTTAAAATTAACATTAATAAATTTTTTTGCTTACAGAAACAGTGTGTTAGGAGACCGTGGTGAAGTTGTTGATGAGTTTGCTGTCATTCTGAAAGCTCTTTGGAACGGTCAGTACAAGTGCATCACTCCCCGTGACTTTAAGGTATGCCAATTCCATTTCTGCCCATATTTCTGAGATGAGGTTTACACTATTTACATTATTCGGACTGTTGTCCTCATCTTTATTGTCATATTCATAGCATTTCGGCTGTTGTACACTCTGGCCTTCTTCAGGTTCTAGTTCCACGTGCTATGCCTTTTCTGGATATCTCTGTTTCATTTATCTCCCTTTAGTAACTTAACTCTCCAAGTTTTTGTTCATCTCTGCTGTGGCCTGTTATTGAACTCACAACTATTTTGGGTCAAGTCACTTTTTGGATTACTTCAACCAGTGCTTTTATCTATTGGAACGGTTAGTACAAGTGGATTAACTGAAACTGAGATATCCAGGAAAGGCATGACACAAGAACTAAAACAATCTACCCCAGTGGACTAAATAAAGGGTTCAGTTTGAAATTCCAATATATATCACCTGAAGAAAGCTGGAGTGTACAACAGCCGAAACGTTGTGAGTATGACAATTAAGAGGACAACAGTCCGAATAATGTAAGTAGTGTAAATAGCCAATTCCACTTGTTGATAATAATTGTCAGTGTTAGTTCCAATCTTAATTGGCAATAACTGCAAATGTCTTTTCCTTCCGCAAGTTATAGGCAAAACCACAATGCATGCTGGGATTTCTTCCTAGCCAATAAAATAGGCCACTTCTCGGTCTCATCTGACTCGGTCCTTGTCTGTCATGTCTTGAAGCTAGAATGAACATTGCAATTGCTTCTCTCTTGTGTGTTAACACCATTCTTTGTAAACTTTTTGCCTTACTATTACTGTTGCTTTTGCCTTGCATATATTGTTTGCTTGCTCAATATTATTTTTTGTCCTTCTTTTGTTTTCTTATTGTTTATTACGAACTTACTCTACAGTCAGTCAAGGTGATTTACATTAGATTTAGGTATGTTTTATTTGCTTAGCAGCCGTTACTGGCATGGAGAATGTAATCGGTGAACAGTATTAAGAAACAGGAAGATTTTGTTAGAAACAAAGAAAAGAGTACTGAACGCTTACGTAATGTCAGTCGCCCTATATGGCAGTAAACACTGGACAATCTCCTCACAGATGAAGAAGAGACTTGAAGCAACAGAAACAAAGAAAAGAGTACTGGACTGTTATGTAATGTCAGTCCTTCTATATGGCAGTGAATACTGGACAATCTCCTCACAGATGAAGAAGAGACTTGAAGCAACAGAAACAAAGAAAAGAGTACTGGACTGTTATGTAATGTCAGTCGCCCTATATGACAATGAATACTGGACAATCTCCTCACAGATGAAGAAGAGACTTGAAGCAACAGAAACAAAGAAAAGAGTACTGGACTGTTATGTAATGTCAGTCGCCCTATATGACAATGAATACTGGACAATCTCCTCACAGATGAAGAAGAGACTTGAAGCAACAGAAACAAAGAAAAGAGTACTGGACTGTTATGTAATGTCAATGATCCTATATGACAATGAATACTGGACAATCTACTCACAGATGAAGAAGAGACTTGAAGCAACAGAAACAAAGAAAAGAGTACTGGACTGTTATGTAATGTCAATGATCCTATATGGCAGTGAATACTGGACAATCTACTCACAGATGAAGAAGAGACTTGAAGCAACTAAAATACAGAAGGATTCTGAGAATATGATGGATCAAACCTGTAAGCAATGATGAAAGTTTAGAGAAAATGGAAACAAAAAAAGATACTTAACATCAGAAAGGGAGTTGAAATGTCTAGGGCACATAACGAGGAAAGAGGGCTTGAGAAATTGGATACTCACAGGACAGATTGAGGGCAAGAGGTGCAGATGAAAACCATGCATAACCTACCTAGTGAGCTTCAGTGAATGGTTGACAGAGCAAGGTTTATGGAAGATAGCAAAAAGACAAAATTTATTAAGAGAAAGACAAAGGACAAGAAGTTGGGAGAGCCATGAGCGCCAATGTCTTGAAGAGACACGGCACATAGAAGAAGAACCAAATTTGAGTTTTATCCAAGACTGCTTGCATTCACATTGCTTAATATTCTTAAGAAAAGCATAAATCCATGTCTCCCTTAACTATAGGTAAATAGCAGGATATTTGGTGTCCATTAGCTTTGTAAAGCAGTTTAGTTAAGAGAAGGTTAATTGAAAAAAAAAAAGAAGAGAGATTAATCTCCAGCCTGGGATAGACCTAACCGGTCGCAGCTGAGAAATGGGGAGGGTTGTGTATCAGCTCCAGCACCCGAGCCCTATAAAAGCCTCTGTTACTGAAACAATGAAGAAATCTTGAATTAACAAAATCTTGGATGTGCATGAAGTGGTGTGGTTATTGTCATGGAAAATGGAATCTGTGTGCAGAGTTCAAATCCCACCATGTTTGTTGCATTCATTTTTACACATATACTCTTGGAGAAAGGTATGAATCTATCTCTTCTCTCCCCAACTATGGGTTAAATAGCAAGACGGACTGGGCCCCCTTGCCTTGGTTGGCGACCAATCTAGGAGAAGGACAACTCTGAATTCAAAATTGGTTGGGTTTGGGATTGGTAACTGCTCCCTGTAAAGAGCTACTTTCTACAGAAAGTACCGAAGTAACACCTTGTGTGGTGAAGCTGTGGCCTTATTCTCCTTATGAAAATGGCAATAAGGAAGGAGTGAAGAAACTGAATCCAATGTCCTGAAAAAATGGAGATTAGCACCCACCTACTGCTGGGGAATATCTACTCAGTATGGTGCTCTGCTTGGGTGCTGTTTTATAGTCTGGCTCTCTTTTCTACTTTGCTGACCCAGAAACTTGCTTCAAAATTGTTTGCATCTTCATGGATGGTGGTGTGTCAAGTCTGCAAAGTTTTTCCTTTTGGTTTCAATTGCATGAAAATAGCATAAAATTTACTTAAAGTATGTTTCGGATTATTTTTAATATCAGTTCTAGTCATTGAATGTTAACTTTGATTTTTCATGGTCCCTGGAGTTTGTTATAAACTAAATAGTGTTTAATACTAATTCCATACCAGCATGGCTTATGGTCATCTTATGTTGAAACACTGGTTCTCATATGATCGGTGATGTTAAGCAAGACTGAGCCTGTTCAGTACCTAGATGAATGATTGCTTGAGGCAACCAGGTCCGCTTTGATGTGCAAGTGGTGTAACGAATAACGGCTCGGAATTGGAAATCAGAGAAATGAGTTCCAGTTCCAGTCAGGATAGTTATATCGACTTAAGCACAAATACCCTCCTCTCATCTATGGGTTAATTAGTAACACTTGCAGCAAGACTTATCTCTAAACCTTTATTATCTCCCCCAAAAATTCTTACAATCTCAAAATATTTTCTGGCTTTAAATGACCTGCAAAAGGTTGATAAGCTGTAAAAAAAACCCCCAAAAAACAAATCAGTCAATCCAGACCTGCATGGATATACAGTGGCATACAGTACAACCTGTTTTGTGATGTATATTTGTTATTTTGTCGGATAGGAGTGTTGTTTAGCTTAGTCTGTAATGTAGAATATCCAATTGAAACCAAAATGGCTGCCCCCATGAGAAATTGCTGTCAAAATCTTTTATAGTCATTTATTTACAGTAATTGTCAATTTCCTAGTTATCTCAAAATGGGCCAGTACAGCCAAGCAACAATGCTATAACAATGCAGCAGTGACAGTTTTCATAATTACTAGAGTGCCCATAAACCTGCTGAGTTTCTTTTAAAAGCAGTATATTATACCAAATAAGAAGGTAACAATGTTATCAATTTTATTATTAATTACACATTTTAATTTGTATTTAAAGGTGGCAAAAGAAAGTTTATTGATCTTCTGGGCTTCATAGTTAAACATTGCATGAAAATTTTGAGTAAAAGCTTAAAACTACTTTTTCAAAATAATATTTTTTTTATTAATTATTAGTTAATAATAAGTAAAAAATTTTCTGGCTCAAAAAACAAATGAAAAGCACCCTTAATGCAAATTTATTCTGATTTAAGATTTGAAAATAAATTATTTTGCAATATCAATAGATATGTTTTATTTTTTTACATTGAGAGAAATTTTTTCCATAAAATGTATTTTGAATACTAAATGAATAATTAATACTAAAAATGGTAGAAGGCAGTTTATTTTTTCCACTGGACTTCATAATTAACACATTGCGTGAAAATTTTGAGTAATGACTTAAAATAGGTAGTCTTTTTAAAATAAGTATGTTTTTTGTATTATACATACATGTTTCTTCCTCGCATCTAACGGCAGCAAATCAACGTGCATCTGTTTATTTACCATCAAGTCATGTGACACATAGCCACTTCACCTTTCAAGCAGATGTTTATAAATATATGATTCATTATACATATTTAAATTTATTTAATAATGTTGTTATAATGTATTATGAATGTTTATTATGTTTTGCGCATAATAGTTGGAATATAATATGCAAGTGTTTGTTTATAGGTGGAGATTGATATAAGAATGTGTAGCAAAAACAAATACTGAATTTCCTATTAAAAATGCAGTAAAAAACGACCCGAGCTCAAGGAACCCTTTTATTTATTTTTGATGAAATTTGGCATGAGACCAAGCAGGAGTTCAAGGTACTCCTAAATTGGTTGGGGTATTGGGTAATTGGCAGTTTAAGCCCTGCACTCAATTCTAATGAAAATTTCCTGAAAATATTCCATTTAGATGTAGATTTGCATGCTTAATTTGAAAATAACATTAAAATTTTGTGGAAATCTATCGTGTTTATGCTTGGGTTTCATTTCCAAGCTGCCCCTTTTTTATAGATGCTATATACAAATTAAATAGCTTGTATTCCAAAATAAATAAAAAAATTTGAAATCCGAAGCACTTCCGGTCCTGAGAATTTTAGATAAAGGATTCTCAATCTGTAGTCTATATTTATCTGGCCTCTTCATTAAGGCAGGATGTGTGGCATAAGGTAGTTTTTTTGGGTAATTTACTTTTTAAGCCCCGTGCTAAATATCTAATAAAAATTTCTGTAATCGTATTTAGGTGTAAATTTACATGCTCAATTAAAAAATAACAAAGAAGCTTTTATAAAATCTACTGTTTTGGAGTTACCGATAATAAAATTTCAGTCATGTTCATCCGTCTGCCATTACTGGCCTTGTTTAACTACATTCACTGTGAGATATTTTCTGTGCGGAACCTTAATTAATGGCCTTTTTACTGCTCTTAATTGATCTTGTCTAAATTACTCCGCACTTAAGTTGTATAGGAAAAGCAATGACAAGTATTGTTTTTTTTTATAGTAAATCTTTCTTTTTAAATTAAAAAAACAAATTAAATAATAATATAAAACGTTTTTTAAATTAAAAATAAAACAATAATTAATGTGCAAACTTCGTAAAGAGCATGATTATTTACAAAATAAAATTACAAAAAAAAAAAAAAAATGCTAGGAAGGAAATAATTAATGTGCAAACTTTGAAAAAAAAGCATGATTATTTACAAAATAAAAAAAATACTCCTTTCAAGCATTTTTTATTTATTTTGTAATCATGCTCTTTACAAAGTTTGGGGCTTAAAAAGCAAATTACCATTTTTTTTTTTTTTTTTTTTTTCTTTAACATGTGGAGACCATACGCATATGGACGAAAGACAAAAAAAGCCCAGTTTCCATGACCATTGTCATTCTGGTTTCAATATTACATCAACCCCACCTTTCTTAGTGCTGTTGCAGGGTGGGAATCCTCAGGACTGGATGCCTTCTCCCATCTTAAATGAGGAGAAATGTTTACTCTACTTCTGGCCAAAATTGAATTCCTTTGCCAGGTAATTAGTAATAATTAGTAATAATTATAATAATTAGTAATAATTAGTAATAATAATAATAATAATAATTCATGATAATAGATATTTAAAAGATTATAAGAACACATGTAGAAGATCTTCTTGGGAAGAAGCTGTTCACTCAATGCAAGGCCCAAGAGCCACTCAAGGTAGATAGCGGCAGATTCAAAATGTGTTTGTCTGTAAGAGAGTTAGCCTGACTAGAGAATACCAGTTTAGAGGTCAACCCATATTTTCTTTTTCTTTTCTTGCAGAATACTGTTGGGAAATACGCCCCCATGTTTGCCGGTTTTGACCAACATGATTCACAAGAGTTTCTAACGTTTCTATTGGACCAGCTACATGAAGGTTTGAACAAGGTAAAAATAGATCCATATTAATTTTTTTTTTTTTTTTTTTTTTATCAAGTTGCTCTTATCAAGGGAAAACTAACATTTAAAAAAACGGTATTCTATCTGAATGTTGATCAAGCTTTTGGGGTTTTATAAATGGGTAACAGGGTATTTTTTTGTAATCTAATTGTCCACTCAATACAAGGGCCAAGAGCCACTCAAGGTAGATGGTTACTGAATGAGGTTGTTGTATGAATATAAGAGGAGGAGGTTAGTACAAATTATGGCTGACCTTAAGCTTGAAGAGGTTAAGATTGTAGCGATTGGTGCAGCTGCCTCTCAAGTGTCTGTTCCTCAAAGTAATGTTTCTTGGGAAGAAGCTGTCTAAACTTTCTTTTTACTAAGAAAATATGAAGGTAATGGCGATAATTTGTAGTGTGACGTATTTTATCTGTGAAGGTCTGAACTGGTGGAATTAATGAATGTAGCTCATCAGAACATTTACTATGGAAATAGTAAGAAGCTTGCAACATTTTGTCTCTGAGAATGGGGTTGTAGGGTGGAAAATAATTCATCACCCACAAGGCTGCATAGATGCTTCTGAACTCTCTCAAAACTGAAAAAAAAAACTCTTAATGGAGTTGACAGGAGTAAGCACAATGCAGAAGCTAAACAATCTTTTTTTTTTAAGTAATGTTCAATACAAAGCCTAAGAGCCACTCAAGATAGAGGGTTACAGAATGAAGTTGTTGTATGAGTGTAAGAGGAGGAGGTTAGATGCTCAGTTCATTAAAATATGTAGGAAAGATAATGGTTAACAGATTTTAAAAGGTTAAGATTGTAGTGATTAGGGAAGCATCCTCTCAGGAGTCTGTTGCATGAAGTATTATTTCTGTCTGAATGGAACTTTCTTTTTATTAATGGAATACAAAGAGAATGGTGATGATTCCTTTCAGTCGACATGGTATTGTAGGTCTTTTCTGTGGAGGTCTGAACAGTTGAACGTAAGGAATGTAGTTTATCAGAACGTTTGTTATGGTTAGAAAATAGAATCTGTGCCTCACTTTGTGCTTAAAATATGCTTAACTTTATAACTGATTTGAGCATTTTTACAGTTATAAGCTTTTATTATTTGCTTGTAAACAAACGAAAAAAACAGTGCAGTCAAAAATTAATGATGAAAAAAGAATTTCTAATTTATTTCCTTTTCTGCTAAAAAAAAAAAATAGTTTCTATAAATAATGTCTTGTTTTAATCTCTAAGTCCTGGGTATGACGATAAACTACATCTGGCAACAGGGCTTCTGATTGGGAGAATGGAGGTTTTGAGGAGCTTGTGACCACCTCTTAATTACTGTGACTCCCAGGTCCACCCTGACTCTGGGTGGTAGCATCTGTTAGGGTTCCAGCTATGTGCAAATAGTGAACCCCCAAACAAAAACAAAATCCCATGAAAGTATAAAATTGCCAGCAATACATTTTTCTATAAAAAAATACCAACAATACTTATTTATAGTAAAATGACCAACAATACATTTTATCTGTAGTTGAAGGCATACAATTGCATTCAAAATATATTTAGTTGAAACTATAAAATTGTGTTAAAAATATTTAGATTTTGACATTAAATAACCCATAGATGTGTTGATATGCTGCTAAACAAAATCAACCAATCAGACGAACAACATGAAATAATTCTTTCATGATATTAATTCATATAATGTCTTAAATTTCTTAAAGAAATCAAAACTGCATTTCAAAATGTAACTTCAACAAAACGACAATGGAAAACAAAAATATCCTCACCTGTAGTAATTATGTCCACACAAACATCTATTTGTATGAAAGCTGAGTATCACCTACCATGTATTCAGTTGTGGAAGCAGAATAACATATATCATATTTTTATTACTTCAAAACTTTCAAGAAAATTAAATTTCAGAATTTAATGACCCATATGCTATTAAATAAATCAAACCAAATTTTAATCTCTGTTTAATTTTTGGTCTAATCTGATGCTAATAAAAAAATCCAACTAGTCAAAAATTAATAATGAAAAATAAATGCTCAATTTATTCTCTTTTCAGTAAAAAAAAAAAAAAAAATTATGAATTTCTGTAAATATATATTTTTTTTTTTTTTTTTAAATCTCTTCAAATTTTTTTTCTTCTACCTAGGTCACTGAGCGAGTACCTGTGCTTGAACAAGATAATGAGAATATTCCTGAAGAGATTGCTGCTGTGACAGCCTGGGAATCCTATAAGAAGTTAAATAAATCAATCATTGTTGAACTGTTCCAGGTAAAGCAGATATGATGATAATTGCAACTTGAATGACATCTCTTGATCCATCCTGAAATATGAGCCACACAGATTTAGCTTTTTAATCCTGCTAGGGTCTTACATTCACTTGCTCAGATGTAACAACATTGTGGGTAGGGGAAGGGTCTTTTGCAGTAATTGTTACATTTATATTTTGTTGAATTTTCAAGTGTCATTTTAGTCCACCAACTGAGGCACATTCTTTTTTAGACTCACTGTATGTTGAAAAGCTGCATAACTTGTATTGAATGATTTCACTCTCTCTGCATGTTGGTGTCTTTGGTGATTCTTGAGGCCTCCTCTTCTTTGGCAGATATGACTGCATTCATTACGTGTTAGATCAAATTCTGTGTCAAAATTCACAGGAAAAATTAGCATCAAAACCCTTCTGAACCTCTCTCTTTAGTTTTTCATGTTCAACACAATTCTGTTCAGATTCTTTCTTATCTCCCTCTCTCTCTCATTATCTCTCTCTCTCATTATCTCATTATCTCTCTCTCTCATTATCTCTCTCTCTCTCTCTCTCATTATCTCTCTCTCTCTCTCTCATTATCTCTCTCTCTCTCTCTCATTATCTCTCTCTCTCATTATCTCTCTCTCTCTCTCATTATCTCATTATCTCTCTCTCTCATTATCTCATTATCTCTCTCTCTCATTATCTCTCTCTCTCTCTCATTATCTCTCTCTCTCATTATCTCTCTCTCTCTCTCTCTCATTATCTCATTATCTCTCTCTCTCTCATTATCTCATTATCTCTCATTATCTCATTATCTCTCTCTCTCTCATTATCTCTCTCTCTCATTATCTCTCTCTCTCATTATCTCATTATCTCTCTCTCTCATTATCTCATTATCTCTCTCTCTCTCATTATCTCATTATCTCTCTCTCTCTCTCATTATCTCATTATCTCTCTCTCTCATTATCTCATTATCTCTCTCTCTCATTATCTCATTATCTCTCTCTCTCTCATTATCTCATTATCTCTCTCTCTCTCTCATTATCTCATTATCTCTCTCTCTCTCATTATCTCATTATCTCTCTCTCTCTCATTATCTCATTATCTCTCTCTCTCTCATTATCTCATTATCTCTCTCTCTCTCATTATCTCATTATCTCTCTCTCTCTCATTATCTCATTATCTCTCTCTCTCTCATTATCTCATTATCTCTCTCTCTCTCATTATCTCATTATCTCTCTCTCTCATTATCTCTCTCTCTCTCTCATTATCTCATTATCTCTCTCTCTCTCATTATCTCATTATCTCTCTCTCTCTCATTATCTCATTATCTCTCTCTCTCTCATTATCTCATTATCTCTCTCTCTCTCATTATCTCATTATCTCTCTCTCATTATCTCATTATCTCTCTCTCTCTCATTATCTCATTATCTCTCTCTCTCATTATCTCTCTCTCTCTCATTATCTCTCTCTCTCTCATTATCTCTCTCTCTCTCATTATCTCTCTCTCTCTCATTATCTCTCTCTCTCTCATTATCTCTCTCTCTCTCATTATCTCATTATCTCTCTCTCTCTCATTATCTCATTATCTCTCTCTCTCATTATCTCATTATCTCTCTCTCTCTCATTATCTCATTATCTCTCTCTCTCTCATTATCTCTCTCTCCATCTATCTCTCAGTGTGTCTCTCTCTCTCTCCATCTATCTCTCACTGTCTCTTTCTCTCTCCATCTCTCTCACTGTCTCTTTCTCTCTCCATCTCTCTCACTCACTCTATCTCATTAGCTCTCTCTCTCTCACTCTATCTCATTAGCTCTCTCTCTCTGACTCTATCTCATTAGCTCTCTCTCTCTCACTCTATCTCATTAGCTCTCTCTCTCTCACTCTATCTCATTAGCTCTCTCTCTCTCACTCTATCTCATTAGCTCTCTCTCTCTCACTCTATCTCATTAGCTCTCTCTCTCTCACTCTATCTCATTAGCTCTCTCTCTCTCACTCTATCTCATTAGCTCTCTCTCTCTCACTCTATCTCATTAGCTCTCTCTCTCTCACTCTATCTCATTAGCTCTCTCTCTCTCACTCTATCTCATTAGCTCTCTCTCTCTCACTCTATCTCATTAGCTCTCTCTCTCTCACTCTATCTCATTAGCTCTCTCTCTCTCACTCTATCTCATTAGCTCTCTCTCTCTCACTCTATCTCATTAGCTCTCTCTCTCTCACTCTATCTCATTAGCTCTCTCTCTCTCACTCTATCTCATTAGCTCTCTCTCTCTCACTCTATCTCATTAGCTCTCTCTCTCTCACTCTATCTCATTAGCTCTCTCTCTCTCACTCTATCTCATTAGCTCTCTCTCTCTCACTCTATCTCATTAGCTCTCTCTCTCTCACTCTATCTCATTAGCTCTCTCTCTCTCACTCTATCTCATTAGCTCTCTCTCTCTCACTCTATCTCATTAGCTCTCTCTCTCTCACTCTATCTCATTAGCTCTCTCTCTCTCACTCTATCTCATTAGCTCTCTCTCTCTCACTCTATCTCATTAGCTCTCTCTCTCTCACTCTATCTCATTAGCTCTCTCTCTCTCACTCTATCTCATTAGCTCTCTCTCTCTCACTCTATCTCATTAGCTCTCTCTCTCTCACTCTATCTCATTAGCTCTCTCTCTCTCACTCTATCTCATTAGCTCTCTCTCTCTCACTCTATCTCATTAGCTCTCTCTCTCTCACTCTATCTCATTAGCTCTCTCTCTCTCACTCTATCTCATTAGCTCTCTCTCTCTCACTCTATCTCATTAGCTCTCTCTCTCTCACTCTATCTCATTAGCTCTCTCTCTCTCACTCTATCTCATTAGCTCTCTCTCTCTCACTCTATCTCATTAGCTCTCTCTCTCTCACTCTATCTCATTAGCTCTCTCTCTCTCACTCTATCTCATTAGCTCTCTCTCTCTCACTCTATCTCATTAGCTCTCTCTCTCTCACTCTATCTCATTAGCTCTCTCTCTCTCACTCTATCTCATTAGCTCTCTCTCTCTCACTCTATCTCATTAGCTCTCTCTCTCTCACTCTATCTCATTAGCTCTCTCTCTCTCACTCTATCTCATTAGCTCTCTCTCTCTCACTCTATCTCATTAGCTCTCTCTCTCTCACTCTATCTCATTAGCTCTCTCTCTCTCACTCTATCTCATTAGCTCTCTCTCTCTCACTCTATCTCATTAGCTCTCTCTCTCTCACTCTATCTCATTAGCTCTCTCTCTCTCACTCTATCTCATTAGCTCTCTCTCTCTCACTCTATCTCATTAGCTCTCTCTCTCTCACTCTATCTCATTAGCTCTCTCTCTCTCACTCTATCTCATTAGCTCTCTCTCTCTCACTCTATCTCATTAGCTCTCTCTCTCTCACTCTATCTCATTAGCTCTCTCTCTCTCACTCTATCTCATTAGCTCTCTCTCTCTCACTCTATCTCATTAGCTCTCTCTCTCTCACTCTATCTCATTAGCTCTCTCTCTCTCACTCTATCTCATTAGCTCTCTCTCTCTCACTCTATCTCATTAGCTCTCTCTCTCTCACTCTATCTCATTAGCTCTCTCTCTCTCACTCTATCTCATTAGCTCTCTCTCTCTCACTCTATCTCATTAGCTCTCTCTCTCTCACTCTATCTCATTAGCTCTCTCTCTCTCACTCTATCTCATTAGCTCTCTCTCTCTCACTCTATCTCATTAGCTCTCTCACTCTATCTCATTAGCTCTCTCTCTATCTCATTAGCTCTCTCTCTCTCTCTCATTAGCTCTCTCTCTCTCTCATTAGCTCTCTCTCTCTCTCTCATTAGCTCTCTCTCTCTCTCTCATTAGCTCTCTCTCTCTCTCTAGCTCTCTCTCTCTCTCTCTAGCTCTCTCTCTCTCTCTCTCTCTAGCTCTCTCTCTCTCTCTCTCTCTAGCTCTCTCACTCTCTCTCTCTAGCTCTCTCACTCTCTCTCTCTAGCTCTCTCTCTCTCTCTCTCTCTCTAGCTCTCTCTCTCTCTCTCTCTCTCGCTCTCTCTCTCTCTCTCTCTAGCTCTCTCTCTCTCTCTCTCTCTAGCTCTCTCTCTCTCTATAGCTCTCTCTCTCTCTCTCTCTATAGCTCTCTCTCTCTCTCTCTATAGCTCTCTCTCTCTCTCTCTCTATAGCTCTCTCTCTCTCTCTCTCTCTCTCTAGCTCTCTCTCTCTCTCTCTAGCTCTCTCTCTCTCTCTAGCTCTCTCTCTCTCTCTAGCTCTAGCTCTCTCTAGCTCTAGCTCTCTCACTCTATCTCATTAGCTCTCTCACTCTATCTCATTAGCTCTCTCACTCTATCTCATTAGCTCTCTCTCTCTCTCTCTAGCTCTCTCTCTCTCTCTCTAGCTCTCTCTCTCTCTCTCTAGCTCTCTCTCTCTCTCTCTAGCTCTCTCTCTCTCTCTCTCTAGCTCTCTCTAGCTCTCTAGCTCTCTCTAGCTCTCTCTCTCTCTCTCTCTCTCTAGCTCTCTCTCTCTAGCTCTCTCTCTCTCTAGCTCTCTCTCTCTCTCTCTCTCTAGCTCTCTCTCTCTCTCTCTCTAGCTCTCTCTCTCTCTCTAGCTCTCTCTCTCTCTCTAGCTCTCTCTCTCTCTAGCTCTCTATCTCTCTCTCTCTCTAGCTAGCTCTCTCTCTCTAGCTCTCTCTCTCTCTCTAGCTCTCTCTCTCTCTAGCTCTAGCTCTCTCTCTCTCTAGCTCTCTATCTCATTAGCTCTCTCACTCTATCTCATTAGCTCTCTCTCTCTCGCTCGCTGTCGGCTAATAATGCAAGACTCTTTGGTAAATTGAATCAAATTCTCTCAGTCTCTGTGTTCATGTAAAAATAAATACACTTAAATTCACCTTCATCCCTGCTGTGCACCAATGGCTTAGTTGTAGAATCCCCGACTGACGCCACTTCAGTCAGGGTTCGATCCTAGCTAGAGGCAACCGGACGTCTAGCCACACTGATGAGCTGTGATACAGTGAAACAGTCTGTGGATGACTATATATATATATATATATATATATATATATATATAATTATAGTAGCAAGCATAAAGAACCGAATGATGTTAAGAAATTTAAAACAAAAATATCCTCACCTGTAGTAATTATGTCCACACAAACATCTATTTGTATGAAAGCTGAGTATCACCTACCATGTATTCAGTTGTGGAAGCAGAATAACATAAATGTGAATAGCTTTTTATTTTAAAGCTTCAAAGAACATTTTATCAAGGAAAAATAAGGATATAAAGGTAAATTATATATTTCCAAAATATAAAGCTCATTAAACCTTATTTACATTATTCGGACTATCGTCCTCATCTTTGTTGCCATATTTATTACAACATTTTGGCCGTTGTACGCTCCAGCCTTCTTCAAGGACACGTGGCACAGTGGATAAAGGCGTTAGTTAGATCCAGTGACAGGACCCAAAGAGTGTGAGTTCCATACCCGGTTAAGGCAGAATAATTATATAACATAATAATAGGGAAGGAAAATTGATTTCAAACTTCCGCTGTCTTACAGTCTTATCTAAACATAGAAAACACTATGGAACTAAATCCAGATAAAACATCTGGAGTGGAACCCCGAAGGCTGTTGGCAATTTTCTAGAAACTTCTGCAGCCAAACTGGCACCAAATATAATTCATGGCATTCCTTTGGATCTTGTCATTGAGGCCATGTGGTCTGGGCAGCATACAGACTCCATATACTATCACCCAGGCCTGCACCCTGAAGAGTTTACTCGTCTTGCAACCCGATAGAGACCATCGCAGGAAGCCGAGAGAGCAATCTCAGACTTTTATTCCACATTCCAGCTTCGTCTGCCACACCTGCAGAAGAGTGTGCCAGGCAAAGATTGGACTGTCAAACCGCTCCACATGCTGCTCACCTCCAAAGGACTGAATTTTGACCGTCAGGGCACTACCGTTATTTCACAAGATAAATGGATGCCTACATTGATTAAAATAGTAAAACTTTATGCTTGTCGAGTATCAAATAAATGTACCTCTGGTGGAACAATAGGCACTGAAAGGTTAATCCAGTGCAGTTGAACGTATTGTAATAAGTTGTCCTTGTGACTATTTGGCTTACATTGAAACACTACTACTTTTTGTACGATCACTGACATTAAGCAACATCGAGCCTGGTCAGTACCTAGGTGGGTGACCACTTGGGAATACCAGGTGCTAAGCTTGGATGTGTGGATTATGTAATGGATAACAGCTTGGAATTGGAGATGGCTTATGGCCATACTATGTTGAAACAATGGTTCCTGTATAATCACTGAAGTTAAGCAGTGTCGAGCCTAATCAGAACCTAGAGGGTGACCCCTTGTATATACAAGGTGCTGTAAGCTTGGATGTGCAGGTGATGTAATAGATGATGGCTGGGAAATGGCATATGGCCATATCACATTGAAATACTAGTTCCTGTATGATCACCGAAGTTAAGCAACGTCGAGCCTGGTCAGTACCTACATGGGTGACCACTTTGGAATAGCAGGTGCTGTAATGGATAAAACCTCTGAATTGGAAATTGAAGTTCCATTTTCAGTTGGGTTCGTTATATTCTCTTATGTGTAAATACCCTTTGGAAAGCTATGTAGCCACCTCTACTCTCCCAACTATGGGTTAATTAGTATAACTTGTAAATCATTATCGCCCCAAAATTCTTACAATCTAAAAATATTTATGGTCCTGTTTTCATTAAGTTTGAGTCTGTACTACCCAATGCAGGGATTGAAATCACAATTATTATGCCACCAAATTCACAAAGCAACATTGTAATCTTCTAGGCTAGTATAATCTAGTGCGCAGTATTTACATTAGTCGGACTATTGTCCTCATCTTTGTCGCCATATTTGTCACAACGTTTCGGCCGTTGTATGCTCCGGCCTTCTTCAGGTGGTTGGAATTTCGAACCGAACCCTTTATTTCGATCACTGGGGTAGACTGTTCTAGTTCCACGAGCTATGTTTGATGGATGTCAGTTATCAGTTATCTCCTGCTAATTTTCCCTCTGAAAGTTCTCCACTGCCTGAACCGGGTATTGAACTCACACTCTTTTGGGTCTGTCACTGGATCTAACCAACGCCTTTATCCACTGTGCCATGTGTCCTTGAGTGTGAGTTCAATACCCGGTTCAGGCAGTGGAGAACTTTCAGAGGGAAAATTAGCAGGAGATAACTGATAACTGACATCCATCAAACATGGCTCGTGGAACTAGAACAGTCTACCCCAGTGATCGAAATAAAGGGTTCAGTTCAAAATTCCAACCACCTGAAGAAGGCCGGAGCGTACAACGGCCGAAATGTTGTGACAAATATGGCGACAAAGATGAGGACAATAGTCCGACTAATGTAAATACTGTACATAATACCTCATCTCAGAAATATAGACATAATCTAGTGCAGTTAAATGCATTGTTTTAAGCTGCACTTATGAATATTAAATATTTTGGAATAATGTGCAGTTTTTTTTTTTCTTTTTTTTTGCTAATGCCAATGTCTGTCTTGTCCAGGGGCAGTTGAAATCCACCCTGCGGTGCCTTACATGTCAGAAAATATCAGTCACGTTTCAAACGTTTCAGTACCTCTCTCTTCCGATTCCTTCATCGACCAAATGTAAACTTCAGGTAAGTGGGTTAGCAAAATTACTTATTGTCTTCTGCTTTCATTTTTGATTAGTAATTCACTCATCGAGTGTTCACACCTGTAGTAAATATAGTCCCACACAGAATGTACACCTCCCAAAATGAAAAGGACCAGAACCTAGCAGCTGATCTCTCTTCTGATCTAGCTCTAACAGCTCAATAGGATAAAAAACTGGCCCATAACATTCAATTCCTCCAAAACCAAGTTCGTAAAGTTTTTCCTAATCACCAAGAAGATCTGGAATTTTTCCTGATATGATTGTTTACTCAATAAGGGTCTTCGTTTCGAATGACTACTGGGACTCAAGTTCCCCCCCCCCAGACCTCTAGTGGAACACATCGATACAATCCATCACAAAAGATGCTGGAAAATGGTTGGTCCCTTGTATTGTTCCAGAAAGTACCTGACTCCTCTTGCCATGCAAAAGTCAGATTAGACCAAAAACGGAGCATTGATGCCATCTCTGGGCTGGAGCTGCACAATCCTCACTTTCCAGCCTTGATAGAGGTCAAAAGCATCTATGGAGTTGTGTAGGTGATGAATTATTTTCTGCTCTGCAACAACTTTCTCATAGACGAAAAGGTTTGCAGGCCACTTGCTACTTGGTCACTATTTTCATGACAAATGTTCAGACAAGCTACATTCCCACCATGCCACATACATAAACTTAAATCATCCTCATTCACCCCTTTGTATTCCATTGGTAAGAAGGAAGTACCATTCAGACAGCTTCCCAAGAATTGCTTCTTTGTAGACTAGACACCCCAGACTACACTCTTAACCTCTTCACGTCTAGGGTCAACTGTTATCTGCATTCAACAATCTCATGCTTTAACCTTCTACCTTGAGTGGCTCATTGGTGAACAATAGCACTCTTTTTAATATTCTAGCTGTTGTCTGAATGGTTCCTACAATTCCCCTAATTTTCCATTTCTCCAGGCTCTTTTCTAGGATCTTTAAAACTAATCCCAGTGCTCTGATAATGACTGGCAACTTAATGTTCTGCAGTCTTAAGCAAATGTTTTTGGTACATTGTATCAAGTGCATAAAAAATGATCTAACTTAAAATTGTTTTTCTATAATTAATATGCAATATAATTATAAAAATTCGCTGATACATTGTACAAGCTCCTTTATTAGAACAGCCATATTCTTTTTCGTTTGAAGAACATAAATTCAAAATAAATGATTAATATTTGGCTTATGACTCTGAAGCCAATTATTAAATAATTTCATGTGGGTTCAGCCAACTAATGTAAGCCATTGTTCATTTTGATATATGTTGTAGATCTTATAGCCATTATAACATTCTGAAAATTTTAAGTGGAAATTCCTAAACGTTCCCAAGATATCACAGATTGAAATTTTGCTGAATCAGCATTTTCTGTTGATGGACATTTTCATTTTTGAACTCGACAATCTCACATAAATCCTTGTCTTCTGATCCACTGGCCAGAAATTACTAAAATTTGATACCCATATAGATTTTTAGTCAAGGAATCCAAACACCTATTTAGAATTTTACAGGGAGTAACCAAATTAAATATTAACAGTTTTCTAGTGAAAAAATAAAAATTTTTAGGCAACTGACCACACGGGAAAACTTTCGAAAAATCATCTTCAGCCCCTAAAAGTATCCACTCTAGCAGACAGCATATATGGAAATGAGCAGCCAGCTATACACATTTCTCAATGCCAAATGTTGTTCCTATATCTGAAGGTTCTGGCTGTATGAGAGTTGGCAGTTTTTTTTTTCCCCCAAAATTTTAAGTTCCTACATTTACCTGAGGTGGGTCTCTTTTTATTATCATAGTTATCACATTTTGATTTTTTACCTGATACCAATAAATGATAAATGATATCAAATAGACAGTCTCATCAGATTGTGACTTTCAAAATGGATCTTATGCATTCCGTGCAACTAGCTCAGAAATGTCTAAACTGTTGACTGTACAATCACTTTCTCAAATCAATGACTAAAAATGCCTTTGAGCAAGGATTAAACCTTGTATATTTTAGATGGGCCCATTCAGCTTTGAACCTTGTGAACTTGCACAGCTGAAGCACAAAAAAGAACTGTCCCAATTAACAGAGACCATAGATTTTGAAAACTTTCAACAGGAGCAACAACTAAAATGGATAGCACATGTGTGGAGACCTACCTACCTACAGTCTGCTTATCTTCTGTCTCAATGAAGCTGTCCCCATATTACAAGCCGTCCTGGATATGACGATAAACTACATCCACGTCCTGGGTAAGATGATAAACTACGTCCGACAGCAAGGCCTCTGATCAGGAGGTTTTGAGGAACATTAAACCACCTCTTAATTGCTGGTGTTCCCAGGTCCACTCTGACTCGGGGTGGTAGCACCTGTTAGGGTCCCAGCTATGGGTAAATAGTGACCCCCCCCCCAACTGGGGGTCAAAACATTATGAAAGTGTAAAAATAGGTTTTAATACCAGAAATACTTTGTAAAAAATTACCAGCAATAAATTTTTGAAGAAAAATTATTACCAGCAATACATTTTTGAAAAAAAAAAATGTAAAATAAAATATTGCCAGCAATAAAAAATCTTGTCAGCATTAAATAACCCACTGTGGTTGATATGCCGTAAAATAAAACAAACCAAACCATATTACAAGCATTGATGTAGCCCAGTGGTATAGTATATTGGATAAGAGGTTTGATATTCCATCCTAGATACATGTTGAAGGAAATTTGAATTGCTATATCTCACTGCAGTCAGATCATACTAGAATAGAATTTGTACTTTTCTTCATTCTTTAGAGAAGACAGGTGTAGGGTTGACGAAGGATATTCTCTTAAACAGGAGTTTAGAGAACTGTGATTTACCTAATGTGGGTGGTTGCCCCAACATGTGAACATGTAATCAGCTCAACTGTGCCTGGGATGTGCACATGTGGGAAAAACCTTGTGACAGGCAGATATAAAAACACCCACCCTAGAGAGGAGACAGGCCGAGAGACATCTGCACAACATTGGTTTGTATTCGTATTTTATTATTTTCCCAAGACATTTCTGGAAATCCTTTCAGTAAATCTTTTATATTTTGCAGGACTGTTTGGAATTGTTTGTGAAGGAGGAACGGATGACAGGTGACTGCCAGTGGAAATGTCCTCGTTGCAAGAGGCAAAGGGATGCTGTGAAGAAGATGGACATTTGGAAATTACCTCATATTTTATTGATTGGTTTAAGCAGGTAAATAGATTCTTGAGCCATTTTACAGTATGATTCACCTGTGTTGGATATGTTTAAAGAGATCAAGTGACTGGAACCACAGTTAGTGCCAAACATATATATATATCAGGTCATCCCATAAGTTCTGTCCGAATTTTGAATAAAGAAAACAAGTGACCAAATGTTACATTTAATTACAGATTCAGTCAACAATATATTTTCGCTGATTATCTATGACTTCCTTCCATCTATTAACAAGCTTACTAATTCCATTACTGTAAAATTCTTTTGGCTTTGATTCGAAGAACTCACAAATGTCAGTTTTAACCTCTTCCTGTGTTACAAAAGCTGTTTCTTCCAAATTATTCTGTAAGCTACGAAACAAATGGTAGTCTGAAGGAGCAAGGTCGGGAGAATAAGGTGGATGAGGAATTTTCTCCCAACCAAGTTCTTCGATCTTTTGTGACGTGATTCTTGCTGTGTGTGGTCGCGCATTGTCCTGATGAAACATCACCTGTTTTCGATTCATTAGAGCAGGTCTTTTTTCCCTTAAAGCTTGGTTCAAACGCTCTAATTGCTGACAGTATATCTGAGCATTAATTGTTGCATTAGGTGGTAAGAATTCAAAGTGGATTATTCCTTGGCAATCCCACCAGATTGAAAGAAGAACCTTTTGCCCATGAAGTTCCCTTCTCAGCTGTGGCTGGGGTCCTTCCCCTTTACCAAACCACTGTCTACGACGCTTAACATTTCGATAAAAGATCCATTTTTCGTCGCAAGTCACAAGTCTCTCCAAAAAAGGTGAAACAAGTTGGCGAGAATGGAGAGAAGAGCAGATTTCAACTTGGGATTTGAGGTTGTTTTCAGACAATTCATGAGGCACCCATTTTCCAAGTTTAGGAACTTTTCCAAGTTGGTGAAGATGACAATGAACAGTTGTATGGTTTGAACTGAGAACCACTGCCAATTCCTCAACTGATAAAGCAGGATTTTCTTCAAGGGCGGCTTCAAGAAGCTTTTCATCAAACTTAACTGGACGTCCGGTTCGGTGTTCATCTTCAAGGGTGAAATCTCCACTTCTGAATTTTGCAAACCTTCTGCAAGTTCTTTTCTTCACACATTCCTCTCCATAAACTGAGTGAATGTTTCTAGCTGCTTCGGCTGCTGAGTTTCCTTTCTTGAACTCATAAAGCATTATGTGCCTCAAATGATTCTTGGGTACTTCCATGTTAGCAGGGTTTTAATCAAACAAAATTTAATTTTATTGTTCTCTGAAATAAAATTTGATCAGTTTAAATGCATCTAAACATAAAAATAATGTTCAGCTTCATTAGACATTATAAAATACTCTTTAAATTTCGTTCATTTTAACAAAAAGTTAAAATTCGGACAGAACTTATGGGATGACCTAATATATATATATATATATATATAAAGTATTTATTTATATATATATATATATATATATATATATATATAAAGTATTTATATAAAAGACACAGAGAAGCAGTAGATAAGTGGCTGAAGTTGATCCATCAGATCAGGACCAATAATATTGCTGATTCTTCTTTGGATTTTATCAAAGATCTCTACCTATATAAGCATGAGCACTGGGCCATATATGGCAGCAATATTCAAATGGTAGCCATTTATAGATATGTAAGATAGATTCTGGGGAGAAAAATTGATGAAAGGCAGAAAGGGCTCTCTCAAATTGATTTTCTTTGTTCTTTATTAAAGTGCAACATTTTAAAGTTTTTAATTTTGCTGTGCATATCAATGTTTGATAACATTTTTCTTTCTTTCTTGGTTATATAGGTTTTCTCATGAAGGTGTTTGGCGACACAAGTTAAACACATATGTTGACTTCCCAACAGACACTCTTGACATTTCCAGTTATGTCAAAGGGTCGAAACCGAAAATAAATTACCAACTCTATGCAGTATCGGTAAGTGGAGTGTTTCTTTTTGATTGGACACAACAGAGAGGAGCCTGCTCAATTTTTTTTTTTACAATGGTGTTCACCCTGTACAAGGCCCAAGAGCCACACGAGGTAGAGGGTTACAGAGTAAGAGGCACCACCTCCAAACAATATTGGTGATAATGTCACCAAGATGCAAGCAGCCACCAGAAGTGAAAGAGAAGAAAAAGACTTTAGAAGGAACTAGAAACCCAATCCTAAATAGGAATTAAGAGATAAATCTCTACTCTTGTTCAAAAGACTGGGGTTAAGTTTAAACCGGACAGTAGGCAAACCTATCAACCTGTATTGAGGAGAGTAAAAATAAAAAAAGAGGAAATAATTATTAAATAAAATTAAGTTTTAAGTGGAGACATTATAAGTGTAGACTTGAACTAGACTTTAGAAGAAACAGGACATCCAATCCTAAAAAGAAAACAAGGGACAAACCTCTACTCCTGTTCAAAAGACACGGGAAGAGTGTGAACTGGATGATAGGCAAACCTACCTAATGTATTAAAATAGGACCATGGGTTTTCATCTTAAAGTTCCATGTTGACACTACTTAACTATATCTGTCCCCTTTGTAGATAAATAGGGAAAATTTCTTTTGGAGGTGGGGGTTCATTAGACCTTTCTTAATGGCTGAAACATTGTGAATATAGCAAAAAAGATGAAGGCAGCAGTCTGAAGAATATACATCGTGTAAATACCTTCCTCAAGGCATGATTTTTGTTAGAATGGAAAAAATATCAACTTTTTATTTATTTAAATAATGAGACCAGATTAAATTCTACGAATAACACTTTTGAAAGATCACCATATAGTAACCATTAACTTTTTAGGGTGCAGTGGAGGTTTTAAGCATTGCTTTGGTGATACACTTGCATCTAACCAATAGTCTACTCTCTACTGTTATTGTCAAAGAGTATCCGTTTCTCATCAAATGTAATGATTCGATTCAAAAATGGTTCTTTTTCCCAGTTTGTACTCATACAGTAAGATTACTTGACATTGTTTCATTTTAATCATTTTCATTTGGCTTATGCCTGGCTTTATCTTATTTATTTTATTCTACCTTTATTGCTGATCAAGATAATGTATATTTCTTTTTCTAACAAATAAGTGCATACTTAATTATGGGACTGGGATTTTGTCATTGGGTGGGGGATCTTTGTTAGTCACTTAGAGATTTGACTTTTGACAGGAGTACAATTGTTAGGATGTTGGACTCTTTGAGAGTGAGCCTAAGAGCTCTAGAAATTTTACCTTGTACTGTAATTCTTTTGTAATTAGTAGAAGAAAAAAAATAACTTGAGACTTTTTTCTTTTTTTTTCAGAATCATTATGGGAGTATGAAAGGCGGTCATTGTAAGTATTTTTGTTTTTGTCTTGACTTTTATTAACTTGTTGCACTCCACAATTACTAGGAAGAAATTTTTTTTTAATTTAACCTGCTGAGAGGTTCTTTGATATTTTATTTTATTTTGAAGTAAATGTGATTTTCAGACACTTAGCTTGGAAATTCCAGTTCTTATTTACATTATTGACATGAGGACTGTTGTCCTCATCTTTGTTATCTTCTTCTACATCTTGTGTCCCTTCAGGACGTTGGTGACCATGGCTCTCCACAATTTCCTGTCTTCTGTAGCTCTTAATAAATTTTTTTTTTTTTGCTATCTCTCCTAAACTCTGTTCTGCCATTCATTTACACAAGTAGGTTATGAGCTCTTTTCTTCTGTCCATCCTGCCTTCAATACATCCTGTGAGTGTCAAATTTTCCAAGTCTTCTTTCTTCTGTATTTGTCTTAGATATTTCAGCTGTCTCTTGCTGATGATAAGTGTGCTTTTTGTTTACATGTTCTCTAAAACTTTGTCATTGCTCACATGTTCAGTCTATGGTATTCTCAGCTTCAAACCCACTTTAATCCAGTAGATTAAAGCAGATTAAAGCATTGGGTAATCAATTTGGGGACATCGTAATTGTGAGTTCAATCCCTGGGCCAAGTAGTACAAACTCAGTGGGAATGAGGTAAGCAAATAATATACTAAAATGAACATGACAGCGTATCCCTAGACATGGGGACTGAAATGAAAACGATCTAACCCTGCAGATTTAATAAAGGGGTGCAATTTTCTAAAGGTTACCCAGAAACACCTGGTAAAGGCCAGACTGCACAATGCAAAAACAATGTGATAACAACATCAAAAATAAGGACAACAGTCTGCCTGTAAATAGTGATAACTTATAACAGAAATTCATGGGAATCATTTATTCAGCTTCAATTTCATTCTTTGTCTCTTGTTCATATATATATAATTTAATTGTTTCTCATTCTAAAAAGTCTGTGTGTGTGTGTGTGTGTATATATATATATATATATATAGTAGCGGCCATAATATAAGGAACAGAAACAACAAAGACATAAATATGTGTATTACTTAAAAAGTAATGCATGATTAGCAATTAAATTTTTACCAAATAAAGATTAGGGTGTAATGCATAAATATTATACAAAGTTACAAAAATTTACATAATAGTTTTTTTTTAAAATAAAGATTAAATGGAACAAAGGAAATAAGCTACTGGACAAAAGTTAAGGAACGATGTTAATAATTTGCATAAACTTTTAATTTACCTTGATAAAAAACTCGATGGAGCTTTTCAACAATAAGTAAAAGTTCATTTATCATTAGGACTTTATTTTTAAGCAATATGGCAAATTCTACACGCAAAACGCTCTCTTTTGAAGAAAAAAAACTCATTATCGTTAACTATCAAGAAAAAAAGTCAATTTCAGAAATTTCTGATATTGTTCATAGGTCTAAAAGTGTCGTTCATTGTGTAATTAGCAGGTATAAAACCGATAAAACGCATTGGTTGAGTGGTAGCAATGGCGATAGGCGGAAGTAAATGGATGAGAAGGACAGAGAAATTATTAACGCCCACTGAGGGGATTGATACGAGAGATCAATACGAGAGAGGAAGAGTTTAGGAGGATAGCTCTCCTCCAACCTCCCCTCACGGACGAAGGATACCCCCCCCCCAAAAAAAAATGGAAAGTGATTAATTTTCCAAAAATGGGAAGTAATCAATTTTCCTGGCCTGAAAGCAAAGAGATTTCTTGTTGGAAATCAAGATTTACCAAGAACTCCAAACCGCATCTAACCCTGCACCGGTTTTTGGTCAGTACCCATATAAACGAACGTCTTCAGGCCGTTCGGCAGTTACAGTCAGTTCAGTTAGTGAAACAGTTCAGTTTGAGTAGCGGGAACCAGAGTGTTGCCTCGCAGAAGCTGTCCGAGAGATTCCATGGCCTCCGACTTCGCCTATCCTACCAATTACCAATAGCAAGTTATACTGACGAACAAAGCCAAGCCAGCACCTAAGAACTAAATCAGTTGACTTAAGATACCAAAACTTGCTTGAAATGTAGAAGTGTCACACTCCGTAGAAAACAGGGTGGGAGAAAAACACACTCCTGTATATAACAGACGGATAAAGTTCATTTGTTATTTCTTAACATACTTGAACCTCTTGGGTTTTTATTTGCTTCTTTTTCTTTACGCTTGTGCGATATGACCTTCAGTCTGGACTAAGCTTACACTATGGCCCGACGCCTGATTGATCTCGTCTATCTAAGGTCAAAATCACAACGTGGATAGGTTAGACTTAAGATAGAAGCAGTTACACTGGTAACCAGATGTTGGAAGTGAGCTGGGAACGACGGAGCTGGTATCAAACTGGTTGCAGCAGGTGTGAAAACCTCGACAACTAGAATTCGACCCTGGACGGGCCAGTGTCACATATTGGTATTCTGACCAGGGGATTCCACCGGGTAGTGATGACCACCGATCGGCCAGGACACAGGCTGGTAGCAGTGACTAAGAGTCAACCCCAAAATGCTGATGGAAGAAACATTACAGCTTCGCAACTGGGAGTTGACCACGGGCCGACAGCTCTGTGTTACATATATATATGTGTGTGTGTATGTATATATATGTGTGTGTGTGTGTGTATATGTGTGTGTGTATACAAGGTAAACAAAAAAGTTCTGTCCGTTTTTAAAGGAAAAAAGAAAACGCTTCACAGTATGTGTAACTTATATTTAGTCTTCGAAGTAATCGCCATCAGCATCCAGCACCTTCTGCCAACGTGTCTCCAGCTGTTCAATTCCCTTGCGGTAGAACTCGGGGGGGGGGGGTGACGCAAATAAGTCCGTGAGGGCTTTGTGCAAGTCTGCTTCATTGGTGAAGGATTTCCCACGAAGATGATTATCCAGGGAGTGGAAGAGGTGGTAATCGGATGGTGCAAGGTCAGGTGAATAAGGTGGATGGTACAAAGTCTCCTACCCAAGTTGCTGTATGGTATCCCTGACCACTCGCGCAACATACAGCCTGGCGTTGTCATGGAAGAAAAGCACACCTTTGCGATTCACCAGTGCTGGCTCTTTCTGGCGCAATGCCTGTTGCACACGTTTCAATTGCTGTGAGTATAGGTCTCCAGTGACCGTTTGACCCGTTGGTAGCAGTTCATAATGAACCACTTGACGACCTGTCCACCAGACACAAAGCATAATCTTGTGTGGGTGCATAGGCGGTCTTGTGGTGTGAGGGACAGCATCCTGAGGAGACAACCAATGTCTGGAACGCTTGGGAGTTTCGTACAGAACCGACTTTTCATCACTGGTAAGCACTCGATTGAATAAGGATGCGATACGGTGGCGAGAAAGCAGCAATACGCAGGCTGCCACTCGTTCTTTGTGGACCTCCAACAGCGTTTGTGGAACCCACTTGCTCAGTTTGTACGTCTTACCTAGACGGTGCAGGTGAAGTCTAACTGTTTCATCGGAAACGTTGAACTGTCTTGCAAGTTCACCACACGTTAGACTACTGTCCTCTTCAATGGCTGCCTTCAGGACTCCGTCATTCAAGACCTGTGGTCGTCCACTGCGAGGCTCATCATAGAGAGACAAATCTCCCGACTTGAATTTTCGAAACCAACGCCTTGCAGTACGTTCATCCACAGCACTATCTCCAAACGCTTGACATATGCGGGGACTTGATGTAACTGCTGATAGCCCACTTTGAAGTTGTAAAGCAAACAGCTGTGAACGAGATCACTAGACACTTCCATCCTTCTCACAGCTGTCCGGCTTATAACTGATGGCCGGGCACGGTGCGCGTGTTTTTTATAACGTTTGATGTTCCTACTCCCGGCTGTCCGAATTTGAAAACAATTGCTACATGCATTTCGTATATATTTCAACTTCATTCAATGACTAATCAAAAAACGGACAGAACTTTTTTGGTTACCTTAGATAATTTAACTATCAGGTCATCCCATAAGTTCTGTCCGAATTTTGAATAAAGAAAACAAGTGACCAAATGTTACATTTAATTACAGATTCAGTCAACAATATATTTTCCCTGATTATCCATGATTTCCTTCCATCTATTAACAAGCTTACTAATTCCATTACTGTAAAATTCTTTTGGCTTTGATTCGAAGAACTCACAAATGTCAGTTTTAACCTCTACCTGTGTTACAAAAGCTGTTTCTTTGAAATGATTCTGTAAGCTACGAAACAAATGGTAGTCTGAAGGAGCAAGGTCGGAAGGTGGATGAGGAATTTTCTCCCAACCAAGTTCTTCAATCTTTTGTGATGTGATTCTTGCTGTGTGGGGTCACACATTGTCCTGATGAAACGTCACCCGTTTTCGATTCACTAGAGCAGGTCTTTTTTTCCTCAAAGCTTGGTTCAAATGCTCTAATTGCTGACAGTATATTTGAGCATTAATTGTTGCATTAGGTGGTAAGAATTCAAAGTGGATTATTCCTTGGCAATCCCACCAGCTTGAAAGAAGAACCTTTTACCCATGAAGTTCCCTTCTCGGCTGTGGTTGGGGTCCTTCTCCTTTACCAAGCCACTGTCTACGACGCTTAACATTTCGCTAAAAGTTCCATTTTTCGTTGCCAGTCACAAGTCTATCCAAAAAAGGTGAAACAAGTTGGCGAGAATGGAGAGAAGAGCAGATTTCAACTTGGGATTTGAGGTTGTTTTCAGACAATTCATGAGGCACCCATTTTCCAAGTTTAGGAACTTTTCCAAGTTGTTGAAGATAACGATGAACAGTTGTATGGTTTGAACTGAGAACCACTGCCAATTCCTCAACTGATAAAGCAGGATTTTCTTCAAGGGCTGCTTCAAGAAGCTTTTCATCAAACTCAACTGGACGTCCGGTTCGATGTTCATCTTCAAGGGTGAAATCTCCACCTCTGAATTTTGCAAACCATCTTCTGCAAGTTCTTTTATTCACGTATTCCTCTCCATAAACTGAATGAATGTTTCTCGCCGCTTCAGCTGCTGCTGAGTTTCCTTTCTTGAATTCATAAAGCATTATGTGCCCCAAATGATTCTTGGCTACTTCCATGTTAGCAGGGTTTTAATCAAACAAAATTTAATTTTATTGTTCTCTGAAATAAAATTTGATCAGTTTAAATGCATCTAAACATAAAAATAATGTTCAGCTACATTAGACATTATCAAATACTCTTTAAATTTCATTGATCTTAACAAAAAGTTAAAATTTGGTCAGAACTTATGGGATGACCTAATATTTGTTTCTCATTCTAAAAAGTCTCTCTCTCTCTCTCTCTCTATATATATATATATATATATATATATAATTGTTTCTCATTCTAAAAAGTGTGTGTGTATATATATATATATATATAGCATAATGAGAAGCCACGTATACTTTCTTGATATGTATATAATATGGAGAAAACAACTGAAAGGTTCCAAATTAAAAAAAAAAAATTGAATGTTTTTTTGTGAAAGTATTTATTTATATTTTTTTATATATATATATTTGATATTTCAGATCGCCCCGATCTTTCGTAAGAAATTAATTAAATAACTGTATTCAGAAGTTTGTTTACAAGTAGCGTCCGTCCACGTCACGTGATGTGGAATGCAACTGTGTTTGAATATTTCTAATGTAAATTTAACGATAATATTTTAGATGTTGTTTAAAAAGGTTTTTTTTTAACTATATCTAAAGAAATTTTTGAACTATTGAAATATTTATACAGATTTAAAATTCCCAAGTCTTTGTTTAACCCTAGTTTATATGTGTCTAATTTTAAAATCCAGTATTTCTCTTTTTTCCTGCGTGTGTATGTTGAACTAAAATCAGAATCTATCAATAAACATTTACAGTTGTCTAATGAGTGTCTTGATTGATTAAAGTGTTCAGCTATGGGGGAATAAGGATTGTTTTGACGTATGGATAGTTTATGATTGTTGAAATGAAATCTAAAATTAATTCCAGATTCACCAATATATCCACTATTGGGACATATTGGGCAGAATAGATAGTAGATTATGTTATGGCTATCACAGGTGAGGCGAGGTGGGTGTATCTTGATATTGGTCTTGGGTACAGAAAATACACTATCGGTTATTAAGTGTTTGCAAACTAGACAACGAGTTTTATTACATTTGTAATTTCCTGATTGGTTTGTATTATTTAGATATTTGGTAGAGGTGAGGATAGCTGATAGGTTAGGTGTTTGTTTCTTTGCATTAATTGGTGGTTTTTCGCTACTTGAAAACAAACTTCTGAATACAGTTATTTAATTAATTTCTGACGAAAGATTGGGGCGATCTGAAATATCAAATATATATATATAAAAAAATATAAATACTTTCACAAAAAAACATTCAATTTTTTTTTCTTTTAATTTGCAACTTTTCAGTTGTTTTCTCCATATATATATATATATATATATATAATTTTGTTTCTCATTCTAAAAAGTGTGTGTGTATGTATGTATGTATATATATATATATATATATATATATATATATATATATATATATATAAAATTTAGCTCTTGTTCTAAAAAATCTGTGTACGGATGTGTATATACAGATTGCGATGGATAAATTGTATAAATTATTCAAAAATGAAAATAATACTGACATTTTAACAGACATTTACCAAAATTACACAAAAATATCTTGAAATACTAAAGAGTAAATTTATTCAATAAAATCGCCATTGGCTTCAACCACGGCCTCCATACAACCTCAAAATCTCTTGCAAATTTTCTGGATGGTCTTATTGTTTAAGTTGGTAAACGCTGCCATAATCTTTGTCTTCAGTTCATCTTTGATGTTAGGAGTTTTGGTCTCTCGCTTAACTGCACCCCACACATAATAATCAAGTGGGTTGCAGTCTGGGGAGTTAGGTGGCAAGATGTCAGGGGTGATATGGGAGCACATATGGTCTGACACCCAGGACTGAGTTCTCTGCTAGTGTTCTGTTGTATAGGAATAAAGGTGTTGTTGCTGACACTGTAGGTTGAACACAGATCACCAGTGAGCAAGCACGGATGATTCCATTATTAAATAAGTAAATCATGTGATCATAAAGGAAACGTATAAATGGGAATTAGCATGACATCTAAGTGATTGCTATTCTCTATACGTTCCACTATACTATTTCTCTATACTGATCATTATACGGATTACAATTCAGTATTATTAGTATGAGTATTATTGAAGGCATTACTACTACCAGTATCTGTGTTTACAAAGTTTCATTTACAGTGAGTATTTCGGAAGTGATAATGAGCATTTGTTGACCTAACAGAAGTTGCGATGAGTGAGCGTCTAACATCACGAAAGTGGCAATGTGGATTCGTTCAACTTAGACGGATGAAAAAAATTAACCTGCAGAAAAATAGAAGATTTAAAAGCCATAATGGTTCAAAAATTGCAGCAACTAAAACTACAGCAGGAACAACAGTTGCAGCAACAAAAACTACAGCAGGAACAACAGTTGCAGCGACAAAAACTACAGCAGGAACAACAGTTGCAGCGACAAAAACTACAGCAGGAACAACAGTTGCAGCAACAAAAACTACAGCAGGAACAACAGTTGCAGCAACAAAAGCAGCACCATGAACAGCAGTTGCAGTTACAATTATAGCAACAAAAGATTTTCAAGTTGTTCATTAAAATGATAGAAACAAAAACTTCAGATTCATTTACTCCTGATGCTGTCACTAATTCAATCACCGAGTTTGTGTACAGTCCGGATGAAGGCATAAATTTCCCATCTTATTATAGAAGATAAGGAATCTTTGAAAGGGTTTGTTCGCACTGGAATGATGAAAAAAAATCTGGTTATTACTGAGGAAATTATCCCCTGCTGAACATGAAAAATATGTAAACTATATTTTGCCGAAGAAACCAGGAGAAATAACTTTTGATGAAACTGATGAAGAAGATTTTGTCACATACGCAGGAGTCGTGAATCGAGAATGTGAAAATGTCAAATTAAATGAACTCCTGATTTGTTTAAATGTCTGATATTTGTTCAGGGCTTAACATCTAATAAGGATGCAGTGATAAGATCCAGAATACTTTCTAAATTAGAAATGGATCCAAAATGAACTCTCCAGAGAATAGCAGAAGAGTATCAATGTATTGTGAATTTGAAACTTGATACCACGAGGATTGGGGAAAAAGACAATTCACAGGTACATTGTGTCCAACTAAGAGGAAAAACTACAAATGTTTTTCAACTCCTAATAGATCTATAAGGAAAGATTATAAACCGTCTGTAATACCTAATACTTGCCATGGCTGTGGAGGTAAGCATTTTAAGAAGGATTGTTTCTTCAAAAACAAGAAATGCTATGAGTGTAGTAGATTAGGACACAAAAGTGCATGTTGCAGATCCAAAAAATGGCGAAAAAATAGAACACATGTGAACATGGTAAATACATGCAGTAATTATAAGAAACCTAAAAGGCAAATTAATAACACTTCGCAAAAGAAGAAATTTGTTTTTGTACAAATTAATGATATGAAGATAAAATTGCCATTCAACACAGGATCGGATATCACTACTATAAACGAACAGACTTGGAGGAAAATGGGTAAACCCAGTTTATTAACTTTCGATAAAGTTGCTTATGGAATCTCAGGAAAGAGATTAAACTTTTTGGGTAAATTCAGCTGTAATGTTATTTTTTGTCGGAAAGACCAGAAGAGCAGTAGTATTTGTGTTAAAAAATACTGCTAATTTGTTTGGTACAGACTGCATTGCATTGTTTGATCTGTGAGACCTCCCAATTAACTCTTTTTGCAATAAGATAAATATTGTTGCCAGTACTAATACAGCAAGTGAAAAAGAGCTTTTCAGAAGTTTTCTCTGAAGGTCTAGGGACATGGACGGAAGCAAAAACTAAGTTTTAGTTGAAAGACAATATAACTATGTTTAAACCAAAAAGGGGTTGTATCTTTTGTGGCTTTAGATCCAATCAACAATGAATCGGACAGGCTAGAGAAATTAGGAGTAATATCAAGAATAGACTGTTCTGAATGGGTATCACCAACATTCTACGTTAAGAAGTGGAATAATAAAATGTGCGTGTGTGTCAATTTTTCGACGGGATTAAATGAAAGTTTAAAACAGCATAACTACTTGTTACCAAGCCCAAAGGAAATTTTTGCCAAATTGAATGGAGATTAATTTTTCTCTAAATTGGACCTCTCAGATGCAAACTTACAAGTACTTGTGGACAAAGACTGTTCAAAATTATTAACTATTAACACCCATAGAGGGTTATATAAATTCAACTGTCTTCCTGTTGGTGTGAAGGTAGCACCAAGCATGTTCCAGCAGATAATGGGTACCATGATTGCTGGGTGGATTTTGCTCAAGCATATTTGGACGGCATACTTATTAAAAGCAAGACCTGAAAACAACATGCTGAAGATCTAAAAGTCTTTGAGAGAATCAAAGAATATGGCTTTAGAATAAGTGAAGAAAAATATGAAATTTATGTCCAGACTCAAATATCTAGGGCAGATTATTGATGAGAATGGTAGACGACTGGATCCTTCAAGGATGAGCACGATAATGGATATGCCCGCTCCAACTAATATAACAAAATTACAAGCATTCTGAGGGTTTGAAAACTATTATCATACCTATATACCTAATATGCATGAGTTGAGAGCACCATTGAATAACCTAGTGAAAAAAGATGTCAAATCGAATTGGACAGAAAAATGTTAAAGTGTGTTCAAAGAAATCAAGAAAGTATTAACATTGGATTTGTCGCTAGCTCATTTTGACCCTAAACTAAAAATTGTGGTTGCATCAGATGCAAGTGATTCGGGTATTGGAGCAGTGATATTATACAAATATGACAATGGAACAGCGAAGCCAGTAGCACATGATTCAAGATCGTTAATTGCGGCTGAAAGAAGCTACATCCAAATAGAGAAGGAAGCACTGGCCATCATATTTGCCATGAAAAAGTTCCACAAATCCTAACATGGTAGAGAATTTATTCTAAGCAGGCCATCGTCCATTGTTGTCAATATATGGATCTAAAAAGGGTGTTCCCACCCATACAGTGAACAGACTGCACTGCTGGGGAAATATCCTATTAAATTACAATTACAAAATGGAATTTCTACCATCTAAGAAATTAAGTCATGCAGACGGATTGTCTAGACTAATACCAAGATTATTTGAACCATTTGAAGACACAGTAATTGCAGTGATAAGGGCTGAAAATGAAATTAACAATGTATTATGTAATACCACATGAGAACTTCCCATTACATTAGAGGAAATAAAATTTAAGGCAGAAAAAGACCACTTCATAATGAAAATGAAGGAGAAATTAAGATCTAAAGGGAAAAATACTATGGAAAATAGTGCATTTTCGTTATGCAATGGTGTATTGATGTACACTATAAGAGTGGTTTTTGCAAGCATTGTTACAACAACCTATTTTAAAAGAATTTCATAGAAGACTTCCAGGAATTTCTACGATGAAATCCTTAATGAGATATTATACTTACTGGCCAAACATTGATAAGGAGATAGACAATTTGGTAAAATTATGCCGAGGTTGTGCTCTGGCAGTGAAGTCACTGCCTATGAAGGTTTAGGCTTGGCCGACAACCGATGTGCCATGGTCTAGAATATATATTGACTTTACAGGACCGATAAATGGAGTGTACTATCTAGTAGTAGTTGATAGTTATTCTAAATGGTCAGAAGTACTAAAATACAGGAGACCGACTACAGCAGTAAATATAAATTTCTTACATGAAATTTTTGCGAGGTTCGGCGTTCCTGACTCTATTGTGTCAGATAATGGGACACAATTTGTGTCTAGTGAATTCAAGTTCTTTTGCACATCCTTAGCAATTGAACATATCACAACTCCCCTTTCTCGCCCTAGATCAAACAGACAAGCAGAACGGTTTGTCAACATGTTTAAAAGAGTACTAAGAAAATCAGAGGGAGAGAAGTCAGATGAGGTATGATTTAGTAATTTCTATGTGTTTACCGAATTACGCAAAACCCTAACACCATGTTTGGAACGTCACTTGCAGAATTGATGTTCGCCAGGAAGATCGAGTCCGTCTTCAATAAGTTGTTATCTGAACGCAAGGCGAGAACATCAAAGAATAACTATAGAAATACATATTTCAAACCTGGAGACAAAGTATTTTTCAAGATGTATCAGTGCGGAAAGGAATTCTGGCAAGATGGCATCAGTAAAAAATATACAGGGACAAAGGTAGGAACACAAGATACCTGAATTAGCTAAAATGAATGTTTACCAGTTAAAACGTCCCAAAACAAGTACCAATTGAAATTCTGTAAAACACATTTAAAGTTCCTACGCCATCAAAAATAGTTCAACCTAGGGTTTATGGCAAAAGGCAAAGAATGCCAACAGTGTTTCTAATGATCGAACCAAAATTGAAAAAGTATAGACTCCAGGAGATGTCATCTGAAAGAGGAGGTGTTGTATGGGAATGAAGTGTTGTTGACATGACACCGTGGTTTGAACACTGATCACCAGTGAGCAAACATGGACAATTCCATTATTAAATAAGTAGATCACATGATCATAAAGGAAAAGCATAATTGGGAATTAATGCGACGTCTAAGTGATCGCTATTCTCTATACTTTCCACTATACTATTTTTCTATACTGATCATTATACGGATTACTATTTGGCAGTTACTATTGGAACAAGTATTATTAGTGCAAGTATTATTGAAGGCATTACTACTACCAGCATCTGTGTTTACAAAATCTTGTCTACAACAAATATTTCAGAAGTGATAACAAGCATTCGTTGACCTAACAGAAGTTACAATGAGTGAGCATCTAATATCACAAAATGTTGCATGATGCAGA
>OZ038509.1:55586850-55589350 GCA_964036315.1 Acanthosepion esculentum | reverse complement strand
TGGGGCACAGTTGAGCAAGTGACCAACAAAACTACTTGTAAGACCAAAGATGAATTGAAGGTAACAATGTGTGTACATGTAGAATGTCATGGTTATTTCTCCTTTTTATTGTTTGTTTTCAATTTACACTCACTCCTTATTGGTTTTATACCCTTACTCTTTTTCTCCAGTTGTGGTGCTTTTGTTGTTCAGTTTTCCAGACATTCATTGTCCTTGTTAATTCTTAAACATTTTCATATTTTCTTGAGTTAGGAAAATTGTATTTCATCTTTTACATAAATAATTTTTTTTTTTTCTTAAATGATAAGGTAAATATTTATATATGTCTTGGCCATTATTTCATTTTTCTTATTTGATTTGGTGGTATCTTAAGTATTCATGCACATACACACACACATACATGCAGGCATGCATGCATATGTGTGTGTGTGTGTGTGTGTGTATCTGGCAACTGTAGGTCATCAGTGTTTGTCGGGCTCATTACAATCTTTAACAAAATATACTATTAGTTTAACTTAGATGCTAAAATGATTCCTTTACTCTAACTGAAATATGTAATTTTAAAAAATACATTTTGGTATTATAATATTAATTGTAATAATTCTATAAAAATAAACATTTATTTTAAAAAAAATTTCCAGACATGTAAGAAAAAAGAGTGAGGAAATGTCTTTGAAATGTTTGTCTGTTGGTCCCTTTCCATTTTTTATTTGTTTTATAGCCTGGTTATCAAGTCACTGGTGGTAGAGATAGGAGTAGTTGACTGATATCATATTTGCTCAACACTACCCCAGTCACACTCCTCACACTAACCATCCAGTTGACCAGTTAAGGCCGCCACTTTCTTTGATTTTTGCTGACTTTAAGTTGGGCTAAATTTAATTTGCCCTTTTTCAATTGATAGATTCCACTAAAAAAAAATTCATACTGTATGGAATAAATTATTTAAAATGGACATATGAAAACAATAAGTTGAAATAAAAATATGTTCTTTGAAATAACAGGGCATACAAGTCATTAGAGATTTTTAAAAGATTATTTATAAAATTAAAGCAAAAAATACATTGCCTATTAAGTATGCCTGCAGCCTGATAGGACTCAGATCTATGCAGCCCAACTAGCCATGTTAATTTTATTTCATTCTTTTTTACTTACATTCTTTCTTTGTTTTTTTTCTTTCTTTCTTTATTATGAAGAATATCAACAAAATGTATTTCTGACAATATTTTGAGGCATGGAGTTAAAATAATTATGGATCCAGCTGAAGTCAAAAATGAAAACAGCACACTGCAAAATATTTTTGTTGCTTTGAAATTGATATACTTGAATGTTGACTTGCTTATATATATATATATATATATATATATATATATATATATAAGCTGCCCTATATATATATGAGCAGCATATATAAGGCACCAATTTTTTATTTATACAAGTTTGTTTGGAAACTAGCCAAAGTTCCTTATTAATTATTATTTATATTATATTTTTATTTACCCCCCCCCTTTTTTTTTATTCAAGTTCACATTTTTTATTTCAGGTTATCATTAGCCCTTATCAAAGACTTTTGTGTTTTGGCTTCATTTTCAAATATTGCATTTCCTGTGTGTTCATACGACAATTCATGTCTTCTATTTATTTATTTTTTGTGTTTTTAATCATTTCACCCCAAGCAAGGCAATAAAGCCACTAAAAACCCCCAAAAAATAAAATAAATAAACATTAAGGAGAGAATAATGAAAAAGCAGGAATTAAGAAGACAAAAGATGGCGATTGACATTGAATTAAAATTTTTGAAGTTGATTGGTAGAGATTTTCAAAATGAGAAGTGCAAGAGAAAAAACTGTTAACATAGAACTTACGGTTACATCTAGCATTTTCAACTGTAAAAACATGAGACCTTCCTGCTAATGTAGAACTGTGTTTAAATTCATAAAGTCTAGGTACCAAAGAGGAAAGCTCATCAGAACATTTACCCTGAAAATATTTATAGAAAAGGTACAGGGGAGCTACATTATGGTTATGGGAATGTTACTAAGGCTGAGATACCAGGTCAAGATCAATAACATTGCTGATTCTTCTTTGTATCAAGAGTCTCTCAATACATAGCAAAAGTACCAGACCAAATATTGCAGCAATATTCAAGGCATGGGCAATTCTAAACATGTCTGATAGTTTTATGATCATTTATACATATAAACTCAGATATACATTCATCTTTGAGTTTATACATATAGCTAGATGTAACTGTCAGTTCTATTCTAATAACTTCTTTTCTCGCATTTCTCGCCTGTGGAACTTTCTTCCAGTTTCTCACTTGTCTGCCACCTACGGTCTTCAAAAATTGTCAATCGCCATCTTCTATATTCCTGAACCCTATTCTTTTATTGTCCTTTCTCCTCGTTAAAGTCTTCTTATTCTCTTTCTCTTTCAGTAATCCCTTGCGTCTTAGTGGCATCATTGCCTTGCTTTGTGTGAAATGATTTAAAAAAAACAA
>OZ038509.1:55529350-55581850 GCA_964036315.1 Acanthosepion esculentum | reverse complement strand
AATAAATAAATATCTGGATATTCCCTACCCAACATCCATTCCTTTAATCACCAATTCCAATTACAAAGAAAGTAAAATGAAAAAAAAAAAAACATGATGTTTTTTTTTTTTACCTTGTTTCATACTGTAAAAGTGATTTGTTTAAAAGCACTATTTTTTTGCATCTTTAGAACATGAATATAAAAAAAAGCACTTTAAACAAAAAAAAATTCCTGAAGAGTAGTTATGGAAAAATGGCTTCATGTTTATTTGTTATTTTAGAGTTGAAGAAACTTGGCATTAGACTTGTGAAAAAGTGTTTTTCCCTCACTTTACCTCCAAAAAAACGAACTGGGGCCAAGCAGGCAAAATTTCAGTTTATTTTTCGCTTTTATTCAAGTTTCCCTGTATATATGTGAATTGTTGCTATAAATGACTTGTGTATTTGGTATGAGGCAAGGTAAAAAAAAAAAAAAAGATGGAAGATAAAACATGAAAGTAATGAGAAAAATGAAAAAAAACATGTTGAATAGATTTAAACAAGAGAATTCCTTCCATTAATCTATTTCTCTTTCCTTTATTTTGTTTTTTGCCTCCCCACTACCCAATGCCCTCCCCAAAAGTTATTTTGTTTTTACCTATCCACCTCCCCACCCAATACCCTTCCCAAAAGTTATTTTTATCCAAGCCCTGAATTGCACCTCTCTCTCTCTCTCTTAATTATTTTTACTCAGAGACCTTTCATCCATCATTATTTCTTTTTGGTGGGGTGGTGGTTTAGTATATTAGCTCCATGGTTTGTTTTTTTTCTTTTTCTTTTACCTCTATTTGTTGGGGTGGGTGGGGGTGAAGCCAAGCAATGTACAGACCTGGCTTACCCAGAAGAAAAATTAAAAATAAATACTTAAAAACAAAAAGAAATTGATCAGTTCAAGAATAAAGCAGAAGTCAGTTTTAAAAGAATTCTTGAGAAAAATACAAAAAAAACAAATCGTGTTTCTCAGGTAACAAGGCTGGGATATTTAATGTTATTGTCTTGACACTCTTTAGTCCGCAGAGTTGAATTGGTAAATTTTATCCTCAACTGTAAACTCATGTTGTTGAGAGAAATTACTATCCGCTTGTTAATTTCTACAAATGAAAAGTTTCTTTTTAACAAGTTAAACTTTCGTCAGTTTCTTTTGTCCAACACTTGGCAAAATTGCTTTCTTTTTGTTTCCCTTCTTCAGAAATTGCAGGCTGAATTTCGCTTAAAATGGCTAAGAGTGTCAGTTTATTAAATGTGGCTAGACAGAGGCACCACAAGGATCCCTTTATCTTAAAGCACCATGGAATTTAATATTTTGAACAATATAAGTTTATAGTTTATAAAAGCTGTGAATATGTTACAAATTATTTCGTTGTCGGGTAATATCAAAAACTTATATCTCAAAGTGAAAATTGTATATTTATTTATATCTTGGAATTAAAGCTGATAATAAATATCGGCTTTTATTCCAAGATGTGTTGCTGCCATTATCCCACAAGTTTGTTTTTGACTATTTTCAGTTTTGCTTACTGTCATATTCAGCCTTTTCTCAAGTATATAGTTATTCTGGGTTTTTTTTTTTTCGTTATTTGCTCCCCACCCCAAGATAGTTCCAGATATTACTGTCTGAAAACCTTTCAGAACAGAGATAATGTCGTCTGGTACAAAAAAAAAAAATTGTTCAGTTACAAGTAACATGTAGATAAACAAATTTTTTTTTTTTTCAAAAGTGGATTTTTTTCTTTGTTCAATGGGGAAACAAGCCTCCACATTTTTATTTTGGGACCAGATCTAGAATTACTTTAACCCTACAACACTAACCATCAATTAAAGTTACACCGTTACTAACCATGGGTATATCATACCCGATTTTGAAAATATCAAAAACAAATATTAAAAATAAATCTTTATTTGAAATATTTTACATGCAGGCACTTCAAACTTTGTACTTTGAGTTAACATTAATAGGAACTGAAAAACATTATTTAGGTAAGAAAATCAGGTACTGAAAATTGTAATTAAAAATAGGAAAATTTGCGCTGGGTACTATATGCCCATGATTAGTGTTCTAGGATTAAAAAGAAAGAAAAAATAAATAAGGTACCTAACTGAATTATTCACCTAAAGAAGTACTGAAAAAAAAAAGCAATATTGAGAATATTCTCTAGAATGACTTGCAATGGCAAATAATCTGGCAGGTTATCGGATGTGGTTGAACACAGACACAAACATCTCTGTATCTTAAAATGACCATGGAATTCAGGGATTAAGATGAACTAGCTCGGGTAATCCTGCTTTGTACAATAGAAGTTTATAAAATCTGTAAATATCTGTTACAAATTACGATATCTGATAACTGACAAAACCCACCCCCTTTTTTTTTTTTTTTTTTTTTTTTTTTTTTGTAGCATATTCGACCCACTATATTTCTAAAAATATTAGCATTTCATAAATCTATAATGAATACATGAAAAGAAACTCGTTTTGAATCGACCAAATGGGGAAAACTGGAAGAATTTCTTGTAACAATTTTTGCTGAAACAGCATTAGCTGTCTTACATGGAATACAGTATTTACGTGTTGGGGACACAATTCCATCTAATACTGGAACTTGTTTTTCACGTTCAGATTAAAGCAACTAAAATCATGTAGTACTGATTAACAATGGCTTTTGAGATGAGCATGTTGACTACGCACACTCGGGAAGAAGTTAAAGTTTGTAAAGACTTTCAATTTGTAATTTTCTATGCATCCACCTTCATTTTTTTTTTTTTACTCTGGGTGTAAAATTAACTTTTTCTTACTATGGGTGTAGAATCAACTGCAGACAACATATTTGTAATATGAATGAATAAATCTTGAGTTTTAATTCTCACAAGATGAATTTTACAAACTAAAATGACTTTAAGAGACTTTAAATGTTAAATGAACCTGGAAGCTCAGAAATTGTTACTTTTTAAGACATGAACAAAAAAATTGCTGATAATAAACCTTTTGTACCCTATGATTGATTGAAGGTGCAAATAAAAAAAAAATTTGTTTTAAATTAAAGTTTTTTTTTTTTTTTTTTTTTTTTTTTTTTTTTTTTAGATTAATGATTTTATGGATGAACTATTTTTGGTAGAGCATGAGGATACTGGTGACATTAGCCATTTCCTTATAAGTAAACATTTCGCATTTATTGATCGAACAGCTTTATTGTTAGTTGAAATTTATAGAAACTTTCTCTCAAAACAGTTTTTTGGGAAAATAGGTTTCTCAAGTCCATTGTTATAGCTCTTTTCAGTATGGGGGTTTCCTTCCTAACCTTTTGTTTGAAGTAGTGTGGAATGTCAATATCTTGATTATATCATTATTCTCTGTTGCGTTCTATCCATTGCTGTTGTTTAAAGCCTTCATGTAATGTGGTTTTTGTTATTTGGTAAAGTTCTTTGTAATTCTGTAGAATCAATCTGTGAGATCTGATGAAGAATGGTCCTCTCTAAGACCTATGGGCTTCATTCATGGAAAGATATGTTTCGGCATTGATCTGAGAAAGTGGTTGTACACAGTCAGTAGTTTAGACATTCCTGAACAAGGTGCATGCCATTAATGACTTCCATATGAGAGCCTCAATCTGACAAAATTATTTAAGAACATGACTTGTGGGGTTGGATGAAACTACCCCTAGTGCAGCCGATTCTATGTTCAGTTTCCTTATTTCCTGTGCTAAAATGAAATCAAATTTACTTCTTTGATTTTAAAGAATTTCTGACTTTATGTGTTAAATGCTCTGTATGAAAAAAAAAGAACACAAACTCTTAGTGCAGCTGCAATTTATTTCTTATACACATTCTTGGTGCTCAGTGGATTGTAAGGTTTATTTATTTATTTATTTTTTTACTATAACACCTAATTATTTGTGTATTGACCTTCCAGACCCGATTGTCTGATTCTGTCCTGACTTTTCAAAACTATTCTCAAAGCTATTGAGTTTTTGACGGACAGAGCAAATACTGATTGCAATAAACTGGTGTTAGACAGCCCACATTTATTATTTAGTTTTGTTTGTAAATAATATCGACACTTATATTCTGCAAAAGAATATGTTCACTAGCTCCATTGGTGTCTGATTGTTAATAGAATTTCCCAATAAATTCTCTTCCCAGAACCTAATTGTCTAATATTTGGATTGGCTGGAAAAATACAAAGAAACAGTCATGGAATCGGCTTTGTTTATTAAGCTGAATAACTTTTATGTATTTAAAGGCTTATATATATATATATATATATATATATATATATATATATATATATATATATATGAGGCACAGTGGAGTAATGGATATCGGCTTGGATTGAGGAATCGGAGAGCCAAGTTCGAATTCCAGTCGAATTCATTACATTCACTTACATGCTAATACCCTTGGGAAAGGTGTGAATCCTCTTCTTCTCCCTCCAGCTATGGGTAAATAGCAGGGCAGACTGGGTTCTATAGCCTTGGATGGCAACTGGTCTAGGAGAAGGACAACTCTGAATTCAAACCTGGAGTGGAGCCCCGAAGGCAGATGGACGGCACTTTGTGCTACCTTCCGGGAACTCCTGCAGCCGCGTTGGTACCAAACCGTATTGGTTTATCCTCTCCTTTGGACACTGCTAGCAAGGCCGAGAGGGGGAACTAGACGTCTGGGCAGCCCTAGTTCTCCATATATCCCGCCCAGGCTCGTAGCGCACCGTGCTACTCCATCGTCCCTCGAGATGGATGGATGCCGACAATGACTATATATATATATGTGTGTGTGTGTGTTTCAGTGAATAATATAGACATATATGTATTTATTTTTATGCTGCTCTTTTCCAATTCTCAGTTTCTTGATGTTAAGATGAAATTCATCAAGGAAGGCACCATAGTTTTTTCTTACCCAAGTACTTTTGATCTCCTCCAAAATCATCCTCAGGGTTAATTTACAAAGTCAAACTTATTGTAACTGCAATAAAATCTGCATTCCATTGTGATGGTGAATGCACTCTGTCATAATTATGTTAAAATTTTAATTTATCTATTGTAGCTGTGTAATTCTTTGTAAAACAAGCATTCCAACATAAGGGAGCTGACTGGAAATTGATGGATTGCAATATGATGTTAAATGTTTGTTATATGCACTTCAACATGTTGCTGCTACACTCTTAATTTACCTTTGAAGATGATCTTGGAGAAGATCAAAAGTACTTGGGTAGGAAAAAAACTACGGCACCTTTCCTGATGAATTTCATGTTAACATTAAGAAACTGGTTAGAGAACTGGAAAGGATCAGTATCAAAATAAACAGACATAATATGTCTATATTATTCAGTGAAACATGTTTGAATGAAGGTATGCTGCATATATATATATATATATATATATATATATATATATATATATATATATATATATATCTCAAGAACAGTATTGGGGAAATTATATGACAAAGGAGAAAAGTTTACTTGTGAGACATTTCATCCTTCGGGACTTCATCGGACTAAATTTGTTGCACATGCACATGACAGATGGGTGCTGGGAATTGTAGAAATTTCTTTATTTTTATCGACCGAATTCCTTTAGGGTCTTTTCCTTTTTCTTTCGATCACTTTTGTAAGTAGGTATCTGACGCTGTGATAATAAGTTTTTCCTACCCAAGTACTTTCAATCTCGTCCAAGATCATCCCCGGAGGTAGATTTCAAATACAAACTTATTGCAACTGTGATAAAATCTGCATTTTGTTGTGATGGTGACTTTTAAAAAAACGTGTGTGAATGTGTTCTTTTATAATTATTTAAAAACTTCAAATTTGTCCATTGTCATGGATTCTTTTGCAAAATAAGCCTCCCAATATAATGAGTTAGAGGAGATCGAAAGTACTTGGGTAGGAAAAAAACTACGGCACCTTCCTTGATGAATTTCATGTTAACATCAAGAAACTGATTAGAGAACTGGAAAGGATCAGTATAAAAATAAATAGATATAATATGTCTATATTATTCAATGAAACATGTTTGAATGGAGATATGCTGCTTATATATATATATATATATATATATATATGCAGCATATACTGACATTGACACTGAGTTCAACACCCGCAGTCTGTTTCATTCTTGAATGCAATGAAACAGACTATCGCTCCTTAGTGTTGACCTTTGTATCCATCCTTATACAGATATCTCCTGGATATTGGCCCCTTTTACCCATAATCTAATAGACCTTCAAACTATTAATATAAAATTTGTCACTTAGCTGATTGGTCTTGTATTCAGATATATATATATAAAATACTTTCCTCACTTAAAAAAAGCTTCAAGCACAGGTATCGCTTGATATTTTTTTATCTTTAATATTTATTTCATTGTATGGCTAGTTAGAACTGAAAATAAAACAGCAATTTGAAGACTTCTGATAACATGAGCATGTAAGTCCTTAGTGGAATGAAAAAGCCACATCTACATTTTACGCATGATCTCGGCCCCGGGTTTTTCCCAGGCCTTGATCACACTTTCTCGGTCTTTAGGCTAAGACCACGGTGTAGTATCTGTTCGCAGATTACTCGCTGGACGATCGTCTTTAGGCTGGGATTGCTCACTGATACAGGCCGGTCGCAGGGATTCGTCCCTGCGCTGGTAGTATCGCGGCTACGTCTAGCTATGACCAGCTATGACCAGCTTTGACCAGCTATGACCAGCTAAGACTAGCTATGACCAGCTAAGACCAGCTTGGACAAGCTATGACCAGCAAAGACCAGCGACCTGAGTGGAAACACTCGGGTCAAACCCCCCCTCCCTTCCCACGTTAAACCTCGACCTTGTGTCACAACCTGACCGTGTGGGAGGTCAAGTAAATCCACATCTACATTTTACGCATGGAGGATCAGTCAAAATTGAGTCGCTGCCATATATACAGATGCGCTATGCTTAGCTAAATATAATACTATGCCAAATGGTGGTAAAATGTGTGTTGCACCAGATTTCAAAGTATCCTTGAAAATCAGAATTCAGAATCTTGGTTTTTACCTGGATTTGACCCCTAACCACCAGCATGAATAAAATATACACAAAATTTACAATTTCAAATCTATACGATGCTAGGCACGGAGGAGGCACGGAGGAGGCACGGTGTAGTAATGGACAGTGGCTTGTATGGAGGAACCGGAGAGCGGAGCTCAAATTCCAAACGAATCCATTACATTCACTTAGGTCCTAATACCCTTGGGAAAGATATGAATCCTCTTCCATACCCCCCCCCCCATGCTATGGGTAAATAGAACAGATTGGCGGGGAAAAAATCTGTCTCGTCAGTCATGTATCGAAAGATACATGATCACCTAAGTGTGTATCACGCATGGCACATAACTGACTATGCCAGACTTCATTAAGAATGTGAAAACAATGAAATATTCAGAATTCAAATAATATGTCAATATTAAAATGTTTGATTTTTTTATTTTTAAAATATAATTTTGCTGTCATAAAGTGTGTGTATTTTTTGGTTTAAAAAAGAAAAACAAAAGTAATTAGAAAATAAACTGAAGAAATTCACCAGTTGACATATAATTTGGAAAATTAAAGTAGACCAAATGTTAGAATCTATAAATAGCGTGAAGACCGACATCAATGCAAAGAATAAAAAGACAAAAGGAAAAACTATTCTTAGCCAGTGCGTTTCTTCCTCTAAGGGACTTTATCAAGGCAATGTAGATTTATTTTGTTGCACGTGTTTATGTACAAAAGCAAGGATGTCATTGTTTTATTAAGGCTTTTAAATTTGAGAAAGTTCATGAATGTTTGAAAAAATCAAAAGAAAACAGTTAAATCCATTACCTCATGTTTTTGAAGATGTACAGAACATACATCCATCCCAAACCATATATATATATATATATATATATATATATGAAAAAATATAGTCTTAGGGTGTGCTATATTTATGGGATAAAGTGCTTAATATCAGAGATAGAGCGTGTGTAAATATAAAAGTGAACATAGAAGTCAACACTTAAAGGCAACAGTCTGTTTCATGCTAGACAGAATCGTCAGGCCAGTGTTGACTTCTATGTTCACTTTTATATATATATATATATATATATATATATATATATAGTAGCATACATATGGACGATAATGGGTATGTCTCCATTCACATAAATACAGTAGTAAATACTGTATGTTGGTCTGCAGTTGGAGATTCATTGTGGAATTCACTTGACTCACTTCTAGCAGTTGACTACTACTTCTATGTGCCGCTAGTGAATCTTATGTGTGTTGTCCTAAGTATTATCATTCATTACCAACCATCATTTGATTATTCTAATCAGTAACTTTCCCTAGTTTACAAGTGGCCTCAACACTGAGCAGCAACAATCTATTTCATGTTTGAACACAATCTTCAGGTCATGCATATATATATATATATATATATATATATATATATATATAGTATGACAAATTGGGGAAAGTTTTTGTGATACATTTCATTCGTTAGGATTTCATCGGACTGGGCTTTGGTGATGTTGCCATATCTACACACGCATGCAAAATGAGTGCTGCTGGTAGTTTCAAAATTTTTTTCAATCTAGCCAAATTCATCCTTATTCTTTTTTCTTTCCATCACCTTTGTCCTTAACTGTCCCACATTGTGACAATAGAAAATCTACCACGAATAGTGATATATCGTAAGAGCCTGGACGTAAATTTAATATGGCTGAACTAGTGATCAAGGCATTTTCCAGACATTTTTGTCTTCATGGATTATCTTCTCTCTTAAGCAAAGTAGCATTCCCTATGTCAAAATTGTGGTCACTTTCGTTACGGTGAACAACCAATACATTTTGGACAATCAAAGAAAGGAAAAAAAGAAAGAAAACCTTTTAGACCAACACTTTCTACAGAGTTTTACATTTACCTTGATAAAGTTTCTCAAGTAATGTAATACATTGACATAAAAGTTTTTCCTCTTGTCATTTCCGTCATATTAACTGAATGGTCAAATAAATTCCATTGAGGTTGATATGCCGTAAAAAAAAAAAAAACCAATCAAGTAAATTGTTATATATAAGATTTTGATACCGAGAAAAGAAGTGAATCCAGTTCAATTTATTGAAATTCAAATTCACTTGTCACCCAGATAGTGATTGGTTTTGTAAAAGAATGGTATTTTACAAGCATTTTTACTGATGAGTATCTTGGTTTGACCACATAATATTGACTGCTAAGTTTATAAAAACATAGCTTTGAACTTTGCTTTTATGAATGCTGTTCAACTATTAAGTCAGTGTTCCTCAACCTTTTAAAGCAATGGAACACCCAGGAGCAAATGAAAATATCATGGTGCACTTAAACGGTATACATTTAAATGTTATGAAATAAAATGGAGTATTGCTGTCATATATGGTCCGTAGCCCCTTCTGTTTACCTCGGGGTTCTTGATAAGATCCAGAAACGGGTATGCAACATAATTGGCCTTGATCTGTCATCTCATCTGCAGTCGCTCTCTCACAGGTGCGCAGTTGCCTCGCTCTGTCTTTTTTACAAGTACTTTCACGGTAATTGCTCCGATGAGCTGCTTTCCAGGCTTCATGAATTCAAGCGTCCTACGAAGCTGGCATCCCGCTCCCACCCTTTCACTGTTGAAACTGTTAAATGTAGATGTCTCTTCTACTCCAATAGATTCATATCACGCACCTCTCGCCTGTGGAACTCCCTTCCTTGTTCCTGTTTCCCTGACAACTATAATCTCCAACTATTCAAATGTTACGTCAATCGATATCTCCAGTTGCCTTGATCTATCCACTATCCTTCTCCACATCCTTTCCTCTTTCACTCCTATCTGCTCTCGCTCCAAATTTTCTGTAACCCCTTGCCTTGATCTATCCACTATCCTTCTCCACATCCTTTCCTCTTTCACTCCTATCTGCTCTCGCTCCAAATCTTCTGTAACCCCTTGCCTTGATCTATCCACTATCCTTCTCCACATCCTTTCCTCTTTCACTCCTATCTGCTCTCACTCCAAATCTTCTGTAACCCCTTGCCTTGATCTATCCACTATCCTTCTCCACATCCTTTCCTCTAACACTCCTATCTGCTCTCGCTCCAAATCTTCTGTAACCCCTTGCATGCTAGTGGCTTCCAGCCTGGTTTGGGGTGAAAAGCTTAAAAAAACAAAACATAGATTTAAAAAAAATACACACACAAATCCAAACTTACTTTATTTCAAGGTTTCTATTCAACTATTTGTGCAGCTTATTTGGCGTGAAATCAGGGCCTGGTGATTTTTCATGATTACTTCAATGTTTGGTCAACTGCAATAAGCAGACCCCCATTTCTTCTTCAGGTCAGCGTAGTCTTTCTCGCTTCTTATTTTTGATGTTATTTAAAGTTGAGAAGCCTAATCAACATAAGTAGTAGAAAATTGGAATAAAACTGATAAAACCTTTTTAGCTAATATGGGATATTGCTTTTGTATTAAAATCAAAAATATGTCAAGAATAGTGAATAGAATTATTTTAAAAAAAGTTTAATATTTATTCATCTATTCAAATACTAATGCTGTAGTATTACTACTTCTACACACATACATATGTATGCCGTGACAGTATTTCGTGGTATGCTTAAGAGGGTCGCATGGTGCACTAGTGTACCGTGGCACAGCAGTTGAGAATCACTGTATTAAGTAAATATTTTCTTGTTTTTAGTCTTGTGAAGGTTTGCACACAGTGTTTTATTTTTGTACTTTTTAATATAAAATATCTCCATCTCATAATAGTTATTACATTCTAACATAAACAATTTCTATTCAAATGTAATATATATTATTGGACAGAAGTATTTTTTTTTTTTTTTTTTTGTGCAAAAAACAAGCCAAGAAAAAAAACCCAGCTTTTATTTGGTTTTAATCCCCACAGAACTAAAATTATTTAAAAAAATAAAATACAGCTGTTATATAGATTTTATACTGTTATTTAGGATTGGGTATTTCTTACTGTACTTGATGACTTTTTTCAGATGTAAAATTTACCAATATAACATCTATTGCTGAAGATTTTTGTGGGTTATAATTATATATCCGAGCCTTGTTGTTTGAAATCTAATTTGAAATGATTTATTTAATTAGTTTATATTTACTGTAATCTTCACTGAAGAGACTGCCGATTGATAACAGTTTGAAAGAGAGGACATTCTGCTATTATTGTTACTGTATATACAGTGTTTTTCCTATACAAATAGATGGACAGTAAAAACTATTATGGGGTGTACAGATGTATGATGGATATGGTCTGCAAGAAATGTTATATTTATTCTTGTACATATTAAACGGAGACTAATCAACCGGGGAGGGGGGGGATAACTACTGAATATTTTTTTCACCTTCTGTCAGTCAATGTTTTGTTTTTGTTATTTGATTGCATCTGTCTGTTAAAATTTAAGGCTGTCCGTTTTTTGTCTTTTCGTGTCTTCCCCTGCCCCTGTGAAATGTCCTGACAAATTCTCATTCTCACTTTATATGCATGCACACACAAATTATATATATATATATATATATATATATATATATATATATTTATATCCCTACACATACACTTTTGCATACACACAGAAAAGCACAAGCATATTTGCATACACACACACAGCCACACACAAACATATATTTGCATACACACAGACATGCACAAACATTTACATACATACACGAACACATATTTACATGCACACATATTTGCCTATGCATACGCACACACACACACATTTAATGTTGCAGTGTATCTGCTGTAGTGTATATAACAAAGTCTTTATTAGATGATGCCTCCTGTAGCCAAGTATGGTTTGGGAGTTTAAACATGATTGCTATTGAACTAAGGCACTCCATCAATACCTCATAATATCCCCAATAGGTTTGTGAGAATTTGAGAGTCATAGAGTTACTGCACTGCCCAATTTTCAAGCCTTTTATATATTCCTTCGTTTTTGATGTTATTCCCAAGTCAGCCAAATTTACGTCTGGGAGAATGCTTGGAATATTCTAATTCAGGAAGAAAATCTCTCTCTCTCTTCTTCTGTAATATATATATATATATATATATATATATATATATATAAAGAAAAAAAGGAAAATTTATCTTAGCCAACATGTTTCCTCCTCTGATAGACTTTATCAAGGATTTTATTTTGCAACAGGTATTTATAGACAAAAGAAAAAAGGTTGTTAGTTTTCCAAATTTTAAATTTAAGAAATCTCATATTTATCAGGTTAACTGAAAAGACTCAGCAAATTATGGAAGATGCTAAGTGATGTAATTTAATGTCTGATAAACCAAAGTGAGTAATTTTTTTAAAAATGCAGTTAACATTATTTTAGCTTGGGATTAATCTTTTATATTTTAAATTATGAATTTAACCGTTTTGTTTAAATTTTTTAACATTTTTATAGTCATGTATGTTGACTTAGGAAAGGAGTAATTCTTTCAAAAATGGAGATATCTGAAAAAATCCGAGGTGCAGATTTATATTTTGATAAGATTCAATAGCAGCACTCTTGAGAATTTTCCATCTAAGTAAGTTACTTTCACTATTAATAAGTGTGGCATTCTTTAGGTTGAATTTATTTCTATGTATGACTAATTGAAAAATTGTTGTGTATAAAATCCTTTTGCATTCATAGATACATTTTACTTTTAATCTCTGTAATTTTTCCCAGTTTATTACTCCTTTCCCTAGCCAACATACATAAAATTCATCAGAGGATACAACATGTCAGCTAAAATAAGTTTTCCTTTTGTCTTTATTTATATTGTCCTTTTATAGATATATTTTTAGTTATATCTGAAATTTTATACACACCCACACACACCTATCTATTTGTCTCTCTCTCTCATATAAAATAAAATTTATATATATATATATATATATATATATATATATATATATATATATATATATATATATATAAAATCAAGAAAATCCTTAAAAATCCATCTTGGTTATAATTTATTTCATGAAGATATTTAAATATTCATCTCTTCAATCTGAAGCTTTTCTATAAAAAAAAAATAACAGAGATGAATTTTAAAGGATTTTCTTGGCTTATTATTATATTGCTCTGTTACTTACATTGAGCTCTCTTTGGATTAATGTCCTTCTTTGAATTACCTCTACCAATTACCAATTGGTATTATTGAGATATATATATATATATATATATATATATATATATATATATATATATATATATATATTCAAGAAAGTTGGTAAAACAACAAAACATAAGTCGCACCTCAAACATAGGTATATGTATATTTATTAATGTGTGTGTGTATATATATATATATATATAAAAGTGAACATAGAAGTGTTGACTTCTATGTTCACTTTTATATTTACACACGCTCTATCTGATATTGAGCACTTTATCCCATAAATATAGCACATCTTAAGACTATATTTCTCTCTCTCTCTCTCTCTATATATATATATATATAATTTTGATTAAAAAGAACCAAAAAAGTTAATTTTTTTATTATATTTTTTCAATTTTCAAATATATTGAGTATTGCATTCAAAGTTGTGGATGACCTGTCCGAAGTTCATATTTTGTTATTTTTTTTTTTTTTTTTCAAATACTTGCAACCATTGCAGCAGTTATTATCAAGAACCGATGAGGTGTTGTTTTGGTAGTTAAATTCCTTTGTGTACATCCTGGTATTGTTTGGGAAGCTCGAAGTTTGAAATAGTCTTTCCAGCTTTAATAACTTCCAGTGCAATACTCCCCACCTTATTTGAGAAATATAATAAAATCAAAATTAAACCGGCAAACTTTGTCGGTTCGTTTAAATCAAATAGACATACCTTATTCATATATTAATAACTTCAAGCGTATAAAAGTCCGAGTTCTACCAGACATTGAGGAACAAAGTGTATATTTGTTATTAGTATTAATTTTAGGTCTGTTATTTTGTAGCAAGCATTGTTTTATGACCACCAATACTCGCTGTTTGCTACTATATACAGGGTGTCCATAAAGTTTGTGTGCACTTTAAAAAATTTATAACTTTAAAGTGTACACAAACTTTATGCACACCCTGTATATATATATATGCACATACATACACAAAATTTGTTCAAAGTCCTTGGCTTGACCTTGAATAAATTATTCTCCACAAAAAAAAATTAAATCTTTGGTCAAATTGATAAGCAAAAGCAAATAATAAATAAATAATTAATTACTCAATCTCTCTCAGACACAGAAAACTATCTATCTATCTATCTATCTATCTATATATATATATATATATATATATATATATAAAGAAATATACTCTTAAAGTGTGCTGTATTTATGGGATAAAGTGCTCAATAATAGAGATAGAGCGTGTGTAAATATAAAAGAGAACATTGAAGTTAACACACTCTGTTTCATGCTAGATGCAATCGTCAGGCCACGTGATTGCGTCTAGCATGAAACAGACTGTTGCCTCTAAGTGTTAACTTCAATGTTCTCTTTTATTTATATATATATATATATATATATATAGTAATTCACTGAGTCTAGAAGAAATCTCAACACTGCGCAGAAAGCACTGGACACCTGTTTCGTACTATTTTCAGTAGTGGATGCACACTGCTGATTAATCCTAAATAGCCGTCCAGTGCTCTCTGCATTCTGTCGAGGTTACTTCTAGACTCGATGAATGACTATAAATGATTATTCTAATCCCGCCAAAATTCTATCTCACACACACACACACATGCATATATATAACAGAATGGGTAAATTAAGGTAAGCATACGAGCAAATGATCGTATACAAATACATATAAATACTCTACAATGTAAGAAAAAAAAAGTGCTATATATATATATATATATATATATATATATATATATATATATATATATATATATATATATATGAAAATTTCTCAGAGTTAACCTGTAGATAAAACAATTTTTTAAATATTAATGACAATAGGAAAACACTATTAATTGCTGATGCGTTTCGTCCAATGTGGACTTGCTCAAAGCAAAAACCGAAATGAATTTAATTAAACAAGGAAACTAATAAAAACAAAAAACAGAATGTTCTTAGCAACTGGAATGTAGGAAACGCTATTTTCATATTGTTAACTGAAAATAACGTCAGATTTAACTTATAAAAAAAGAAAATAACTCATTCAGAAGGAAAATTCTAGATAGTGCCTCCATAGAACATTACCCAAAAATTAATTTACGCCCAGGCTTTTTCCGTATTTCACCTTTCTTAAAAAATTACTGCTCTCACAAATATACACAACAATATCATAAAATCAAAAGAAAATGGTTAAATCTGCCAACACAGATAATATTCTCCACACATGACATTAACTGACGTTATTTTCAGTTAACAATATGAAAATAGCGTTTTCTGCATTCCAGTTGCTAAGAACACTCTGTCTTTTGCTTTTATTAGTTTCCTTGTTTAATTAGATTCATTTCGTTTTTTGCTTTGAGAAAGTTCACATTGGACGAAACGCGTCAGCAATTAATAGCGTTTTCCTATTGTCATTAATATTTAAAATATAATATCTTTCACAACTCCACAATAATATCTTGCACAACTCTGAGTTTCATGCCAAAGCAATTTTCAAGTGCAGGAATTATTATATTTAGCGGATGTTGAAGTCAACACACAGAAGGTGGCAGCCTGATTAAATATCCACTTTTATATTTACATGTACTCTATCCCTGATATTGAATATAGTGTACCATAAAACTATATTTTATTATATATATATATATATATATATATATATATATATATATATATATATAGATATATACATACATACACGTGCATATGTAAAAAAATTCAGATAGAGTACATCTGTAAAAGAACTGAATAAAGGCAAAAGGAAAACGCTGCTGACCAGAGGACAAAAAGCGTCATCTAAGATAAGTTTTCCTTTTGTCTTTACACCCACATATATCTATAGATACAAGTACAATAACTGAAGTTCTACTTGTGAAAATTTCAAATGAAAATACTTTAGGATTTACATTTATACCTGTGTGCACACACACACACACACACACACACACACTACCTGTTCATGTGTGTACTTTCTTGTATATACTCACATGCACGCAGAAGGAAATCTTGCCATCATCTTAGATATTTGAACCCATGTCTTTCTCTCCTTATTTAAAATGGAACAATCCTGAAAGGAACACCCCTATCCCACCCATGTCATCATCCAGTTTCCTCAAATATAGACCTTGTTGTTGTTGTTTTCTGTAAATTTGCTTTGAAATTGGATTCCCTTGCAGCTATCCCTAGATATTCAAATGAAAGAAAACCAAAATCATTAAAAAATAATAAAAAAGATCCCTATGTTTTTTTTTTTTTTTTTTTTTTTTTTTCATTTGCATGTCAGCATTTCGTCCATTGAAACGATTAATAATGACTGCAATTTCTTAATAAGGTGACGTTTAGGAAGGAGCATCCTTCCTATCACCACCTTCATCCCCCCCCCATCTTAATATACTAGACACAATTCTGTTATGTTTCAAGAAAAATAAATTTTAAATTAAAAAATTTAATTGCATATAAATAAACCAATGATGTGTCAAGTTTTTCTTTTCTATTTTTTTAAATATATTTCATGAAACTTTTCTTTGATTTCTGTTTTAAATTTAAAAAAAAAAAAAATTCACATACACACACCCACACAGAGAAAAAAAACCGGACCAATAGCTAGGTATTAAGTTAATTTTTAACTTAATATAAAAATAACGAAAATGAGAAAATCCACAGTCAATTGCTGAAACCTCCTGATGAGTGGATGGAACAATTGCAAAACGGTTTGTCTACGAAGCTCCAGAGTTGAGGTGTTGAATATAACATTAATCAGCTAAGTGACATTTTATTCATACTATTATACTAATAAGGATTTTATTCATACTATTATACTAATAATAGAAAGAGTTGAAATTTCTAGGGCACATGATGAGGAAAAGGGGCTTGGAAAATTTGATACTCACAGGACAGATTGAGGGCAAAAGGGACAGTGTAACCTACCTAGTGAGCTTGAGTAAATTGATGACTGGGTTTAGGAGAGATAACGAAAGACAATTTATTAAGAGCTACAAAATTGAGGAGAGCCAATGATTTCCCACATCCTGGAGGGACATGGCACATAGAAGAATTTCATGTTCTTGTAAAATTTACAGACCCAACTGTTGTGATGTCTTCTAGTCTGTGGCATAGAAGTTCTTTTTCTGTTCCGAGTTATGACTTATTATGTAACACTGAGCTGTCGGCCTGTGGTCAACTCCCAGTCATGGCCCGAAATTGTAATAATTCTCCTACCGGCATTTTGGGGTTGACTCTTAGTCGCTTCCACCAGCCTGTGTCCGGGTCGTTCGGTGGTTGTCGCTACATGGTGGAATCCTTTGGTCAGGCTACCAAGTGGGATGGTCGGTCGATGCTAATGGCTTCACACCAGCTGCAACTGGTTCGACACCAGCTCTGTTGTTCCCAGCTCACTTCCAACGTCTGGATACCAAAGTAACACTATTAATTCTGTGCTATACAGAAATGTGGCACAAGGCCGTAGGGGGGGTTGGGGAAAGGATGGTCTTCTTCTGTCTTAACTATAACTTAGCTAGCCGGAATCACTGACCCAATCGTATGAACAATATTCCATACACCAAAACAACACATTCATACGTACCTGTCTTACTCCAAACACCATAATGCCTCACTGTCTCTATGTAAATATTAACTAGTTCCCATATTTACAATTTATTGTCTGTGGGGGCAGGGAAAAAAATAACAATTCTAAAAACTACCCCAATGAGTATTTACAATGTGTATACAAAACTATCTACAAGAAACTAAAGAAAATATTGATAGTAATAAAAAAAAAAACCACAATCACTAAATGTGGCAGAAATATCAGTTCACCGGCCGAAATCAATACGGGACTATAAGAGTATAAATCATTCATTCATCCGAAGCATACACACTGACACACTCTCATTCAAACACAACAACAAATACGAAAACACTCACACGAAACGAAAGACGCCCCGCATCCACCTGTGAACAGATATCACTAACCACCTAAAGAGGGAGGGGATGGGGAATTACCAAAGTAACTGCTTTGATCTCAAGTTTAACCTACCCACGTTGTGATTTTGATCTTAGGTAGACGAGATCAATCGGGCGTCAAGCCGCAGTGTAAGATGAGTCTAGACCGGAGGTGATGTCGCACAAGCGTAAAGAAAAAGAAGCAAATAAAAACCCAAGAGGTTTAAGTATATTAAAAGTAACAAATTGACTTTATCCGTCTGTTATATATAAGAGTGTGTTTTTTCTCCCAGCCCGTTTTCTATGGAGTGTGACACTTTTACACTTCTTAGGCAAGTTTTGGTTTTCTAAGTCAACTGGCTTAGTTTTTAAGTGCTGGCTTAGCTTCGCTCATCAGTATAACTCTCTATTGGTAGGATAGGCGAAGTCGGAAGTCATGGAATCTCTCGATCAGCTTCTGTGAAGCAACACTGGTTCCTGCAACTTCAAAGGTTCTCTGGTGAACTACAGTCAAACGGCCCGAGGACGGAATTTTTATAATCACCATATGGCCTGACTGATATCTCAACGCTTTGCTTTTTCTGAATCTCATGTTTTCTCGGCAAGCATTTTTTTTACAAACAACATTAATCAACTATCAAAAATCTTGCATATGGCTTTCTCTGTGAGTCTACTGTCTACGCCAATTTATGGGTCTTTGAGAAAGTAACTCGATTTTATTCTTAAGTAAAAAAAAAAAAAAAAAAAAAAAATTGGGGGGGTATCTTTTTTTCCGTTCTCAGTATTTTCTTGTTTTAATTTCTATAATTAATTAACTAATTACCATACCTAAATAGTGTCACAATTAGAAGTCACTCAACTCTACATAAAATAGGATAAGTCCATTTTGCATATCTCCTAAAACCTCCTGGAAATAAAGAGGTTTAATGCCATTTGTTGATCTGTGACTTCTCTGAACTATAATACAAGATCTTATCTCTCTCTCTCTCTCAAAGTGTGTACCTGGTTCTTGGGGATCTAGGTCTGGACTCTTCTTCATCCAGATCTTCCAACGCCATGCCAGATTCATTTAAACTAGTCTCCAATGTTTCATTACTATGTTCACTTTCTCTGTCAGAAGCACTCATACTTACCTCCCTTTCAGGTTCCTCCTCCTCCTCCATCTCAATTTCTTTGTCGTCAATTCTAGGTCTTATTTTATATATATAAACTCCTCTCTTTAAAACTTCTGTTAAATTTTAATCCCCACCTTCACTTTTAGGCCTTCCTGTTCTTCTCTCGTCTGTTACCCGTCTCTAGAGCTTTCATTTTCCTCTCACATTCATCCCCTACTCTCACACATACGCTCTCACTAAATTTTATTTTTTATTCCTGGAGTTATTTTTTCTGATTTCTTGTTGAATTTGAAGGTCTGATGAATTGGATCATAATTATGATTTCAATGTAAAATTATAACCATGGAATATTAGTGTTTAAGCCTTTTTATTATATTTATATATATATATATATATATATATATATATATATAATCTCAATCTATCAGGTAAGATTTAAATTTAATGTAGGTTGTATTTGGTTGATCAGAGTAAAGCCCACAAACCTTATAATCCCTCCTTTTTTTCTTTTTCATAAGAGAGGTTGTATTTTGCTTTTAAATCTGAGTTGTTCATTTGTCAATAATTTACAATCACCTGATGAGATGCATTGATATGCATTGAAACACGACTGCAATTTTGTAGCGATTTTGACATGTATTTGATGTAATATCCTAAAATAAATAAATATATGTACCTCCACAGATTTGCAATACCTAAGGTTCAAAAAGAATTTTGAAAAAGAAAAATCTTTCTTGAAGTCTTTATTTTAGTTTTAATTTCAAGTTAATAGATTAAATTTAATATTTCCAATAAGCAAAATACTTTACTTTCTTTCAAAAACTAATTTAAATTGATTGGAAAGAGTTTTTGTTTTGAAATTACTAAAATTGCTGATTTTAGCACCATTTTTAGTCATCTTACATCATAATGTAATTATTTTTATTAAAAAATGTCTTTCAAAAATAAAATATACTTTTCTGAAATTTTATTTGAGGAATATTAGTTTATTTAAAAATTACGCAGAAATGCACTTCTTAACATGGCAATAAGTATTTGTTTAAGATGTTGACAGCTTGACAGACAAGTAGAAGTTCATCTAATTTTTTTCTACAGTGGGTATATCTGTAAAATTTACTCAAAGAATATAACATGAGCGCCTATTTTAAATAATTTTTAACTACTCAGTAATCTTAAAAAATTATGAAAATATTCTCTATATAATGTAATGTTTGATTGAATTATAGGAACTTTGGCTTTAAATTTACTATAGTTATCGCTCTTATTTCTTGATAATGTTGTGTATGGATAATTGTATTTATAAAAATTGGCATGTTTATACAGACAAAAAATTTCAAAAATTCTTTAAAAAATTAGTGTTTGATGAATTGTACTAATCTTTTCCATTTATGATTAGTAAATATAATTTTTACTTAATAACAATATCACCTAACCAGTAAAAATTAATACAAAGATTTAAAACTTTATAAATTATTCTAATTATAATTTAAAAAAATGTAAACAATTATTGTAAAAAATCATTGTTCATCAAATATGTTTTTTCTTAAGACAATAGTGTCCATAATATATATTTATTCATAAAAGCAAGTAAAAGCTTTTCTAATCAAATAATGTCTTAGTATGATTGCATTTTTTATTTTACAATTCAGAGCAGATTTTCTGTAATGGATACAAAAGGAAATTGATTTAACTTCTCCAAGGACTTGTGCCTATAACTAATATAAACATTAATTTCTTAAAATTTCATAAAATTAAATAAGGATGGTGGGTAACATGTATTAAAAAAATATTTTACCCAAGATATTCTAAAAAAAAAAAAAAAATTTTAAAATAATTGCATTAATTTCTGAATAAGTCTTGAAAATTAGATTAAAATCCGATAATTATTTTATTTTTGTAAGAATTTCCAAATCAATGTATTTTTCACTGCAAAAATATATGCTAAAATTTCGTTTCCTAATCTTGCTTTCCCACCCACCTTGCTGATGCAAAACAGAAAAAAAAAAGATTTTGAACCAAAATTTTGATGGTTGTAACAAGAATCAATAAATATAATTTAAATTTTTTCTGGTCTTTCCTCTGAATAATAAAGATTTTAGCAAAAAAAACTTTTTATTAAGTTTGGGGAATTTTTTTCTTCATGATGTGCTAAGTTTTTAGTGAATTAGTAGAGGTATCTACCTACCTCTCTCTCTCTCTCTCTCTCTCTCTCTCTATATATATATATATATATATATATATATATATATATATATATATATATATGTGTGTGTGCAGATATATAGGAAAGAACCGTTAGGTTAATAATCCAAAGGTCTTTAGTATTTTTGTTTTTATTTTTAAAAAACAGTAGAGCCTAAATTATAATTATTTTTTAAAAATATGATTCCATCACTACATAAGGGTTCTCATGTTTCAAAAATAGAAGCTAAAAAACCAGGTCTGTTTCATCCTCAACCAAATTTTGGAATAACTAATCTTGAAATTTATGGAGCTTTATAAGCATATACATTCTTCAAGCAGATGATGACATTAGTTTGAAGCATATCGTCTGGTCTGTTTCAACGACGGAGTTGTTGGCATTATTGTTACACTGTTAAATTCGTATTTGTATACCACAAATTTTTTTTTTTCTAAAAGAGTTGTTTGTATATAAATACGAACTGAACTACAATTTGTTTTTTTGACGATTTCATAAATGTTTTTTTTATTTTATGATTGGGTCGAGCTTTTAAACCTTTTGCTCGAAATTGAAATTGTTTATAGACTATGAAATTTTAAAATTTTTAAGCTAATTATTTAAGGCGAAAATTTAAAAAAATTTATATATATATATATATATATATATATATATATATATATATATATATAATATTTTGCTGGCACATTTCGTCATGTGACTTTATCAAGACAAGTGATGATAAACAAAAGGGAAATGGATAGTTACTCGAAATTAAAAAAAAAAACTTTAAAAGACGCTCCTGCGAAAGTCTCTTTTTGGATATTACTTTTTTTTGACTGTGTTTTTGTCTTTCATGTTGACATTGTGTAAAAGATCTCAGAATATATCTGTACAGAAAAGAAATTGAAGAAAATAAACAATAAGAATATAACACTTAACCGGGTTCTAATCCTTGCCACACACCGCCTATACCTGAAGATGTCTTGGTCCACAGGGTCATAGGATGACAAATTGATTGCAGGGTCAATTTCATGCTGTTCGATACTGTCACATTTCAACAGTTGTTGGTCGCTGTTCACCACCCTGTTCCACCAATTCTGTGTTTTATCACAGGGCTGGTAGGAATTGATAAATCGTCAGTATCGTAGTGCTGATTCAAACCAAGGCAAGCTGTTCTAGGATAAAAAAAAATTAGAAATGTATTTTTTTGCAGACGTAATAAAAACAAAAAGGTCTTTGAGTCAATTTTTATTTTGGTTTATGTAGCTCTTGGTATAACAAAAATTAACCGTTTCCACTAAAATCTCTTTAGTAACACTTTTGCTTATCGGTGCAAATTTCTTAGAACAGGGCTCAAAGTTTGGAATTCACTTGGCGGTAGGTCACTTGGATTTCAGCAGCTCTTTTGCTGCTCTCTTGTCTTGTCTTCTGTTTCCAACTGCCTGAGTCATTTGAATGTTCTGCTTATATTGACTTTGACAGTGTTTGGGAATTTGGAGTTTCTCCATGTTTCTGTATGAATTTAAACAAAGTTTCTTTGTTGTCTGGTTTGTAATATTAATTATCTCTCCAAATTTGAGTGATTCCCTCCTCTTATGGGTACTGGTTGTAGTTATTGACCTGCTTGTATAACTCATTCCTTCTCTTCTATGTGCCTCACACAAATTACTTTCAAATGGATAGAGATAATTTCTCTGTCTCTTTTGGTATCTCATCTAAGCCCACTATTTTATCTGTTTCTTTGACAATTCTGAATTTCAAACTGTGTGGGCAGAAAGGTGGTCTCAACTTTTAGTCATTAATTGTACTTATCTTTTTAATTTTCAATAATAGTGTCAGTGAACCCCACTGGTCCTTTCACTATCTAAATTTCTTCAACGCAGGATAAAATCTTAATATTGGCGAGCCCATTTCCACCTGCTGACAAACAGGCAGGGGCCAATCTCATGATTCTGCCTCTGTCCTCAAAATTATCAAATATTGTACTCAATTGACCCCTTCTTTCTTCCTGGTAATCATGAGACATGGTCTTGTCACTTGTACTTTTAGGTAAGTGGACATAAATATATATGTCATGTTGTGCATTTAACCCTATCTGTCTGTTCCTAGCCATATTTCAAATAAACCCTTTCTTTTCCTTTTTACCAGTGTCACATTTCTCCCTTAATCTTTCTATCATTTACTTATATATAACCCCCCCCCCAAAAAAAAAGAACTTGGTCACTGTGTCCAGCAAAGAAATTGAACTGAATTGTTAAATTACTTTAGGATTCTCTACTTTAGGAGTCCACATTGTATTGATGGACCTCCACTGCTTCCCAGCTCTACCTCTCCTCCAAGTTGCTCTTAATATCTTCCAAAGATATACCTGAATATTTGGAAATCGCTTATAAACTCTGTAAGGCACACTACTGAATCCTGGGGTCAAAACTGATTTGGCTGCCAATATGACCTCCTTTAATTTTTTCCAGGTTGGTGCCCTCATGTCGAAAACTGTTTTCAGGTTGCAGTATTGCATTATTCTCTCTGAGACGCTTTTCTCTATTTCATAGAAAAGGATTGATTTCTTTATCATATGCTCAAAATTAGCCTTTCTTTTGTCATTGAGTAATCTCTTCGCAAAACCAAAAAGGTTTGAAATAAAAGTTGCTCTTTTCCTAGCCCTTTCTTTTGCATGACTTCTGTAACCTTCTGCTCTGTATTTTAAGTTTATTCCTATAGCGAAGAAAACGGCAACTTAACTCGTCAAACCAAGCAACAGCGCGTTGCGTGTATCCTACGACAGAAAATGTGGCGAAAAAGAAAATCACTTATCAAAAAAAAATGAAACGTATTCCACATGACATGCTGAAGACGGAATATTTAAATTAAAAAACAAGTCTGTTGCAGGAGTCGCTGTAAAAGTATTTTGATATGCAAAAATTGAACGTCCTCTCCCGGCTGTCGATGAATGGAAAAAATGCTCGGCCGATAAAAGCAGTTGGTGTTCTCGAATCAGGGGAAAATCGGGTACTTTGACTACTGTGTTTGTTGGAGAGTGAGGTATTTTTCTAACTGGTTGCATGCATTGTGATTCGTGAGATATTACCTGCGAATCGAGTTTTCAGCATTTCTTTCAGCCCTTGATGTTCGAGTTGGAACTTAGTGATTTATTTTCTACATTGTGGAAATAATCTGCGACAAATATTTCCTTTGCAGTTCAGATCGCTTACAATTCCTCAGTATGTCTCAGAGATCCGAAAGGGGTGGTCGTTCTACCTGATTTGTTCTTTTATATTGTTTCTTTAGTGTTGTGTTGGTGGGTATGCTTATTTGTGTCAAATAAGAATGAACTTACATTTTATTTATTATTGGATAACAATAGATGTAAAACATGATCCGTAGATTACCGGTAGATTAATAGTTAGATACAGGACATTTGAGGATGTGTGACTGCCATCTTGAAATTCTTTTCTTTGTTGTCCTAGAGAGTTCTGATCAAGGGGCATAACTTTGATCACATCTAGGAAGTGAGTTAGTGAATTTTCTTTTCCCGATGGTTATTTCTTATGCTCCTTTTTAACATAGCCGTGACTTTTTGATGCATAACTGATGATGATAAGTCATTGTTTGTCATCTGCTGTCTGCATTTTCTTTTGATATCGTTCATAAAATATTGCCCACGTCCTGATCAAACTGTTGCCATTCATTCTTCTGGTGCAGAGTAGGACACTTAATCTGCTTTTGGGTTATACAGTCTGGGCTTTGATTGACTGGCACATGGAGGGACATGGCTCTGTGGTGTATCTCCTGGCCATGTTCCTCCTCCGTCTCATCGGGGTAAATTCTTGCATCTGTCTATATTTCTGAGATGAGGTATTATTTACACTATTTACATTATTCAGACTATTGTCCTCATCTTTGTCACCATATTTATTACAACGTTTCGGCCTTTCAGTATCTGTCTATATTTCTAAGATGAGGTATTATGTACACTATTTACATTATTCAGACTATTGTCCTCATCTTTGTCGCCATATTTATTACAACGTTTTGGCCATTGTACACTCCAGCCTTCTTCAGGTGGTAGGAATGTCGAACTGAACCCTTTATTTCGCTCACTGGGATAGACTGTTCTAGTTCCATGTGCTATGTTTAATGGATATCAGTTATCTCCTGTTAATGTCCCTCTGAAAGTTCTCCACTGCCTTAACCAGGTACCTGCCTTACCTGGGGGTATCTATTGTTGATCTAATCTGATATAACTTTACCAGGCAAATAGATTTATAGGTATTTACCAGGATGCCCACGTCACAACCAGATGTGACACAAGATCGAAGTTTAAAGTGGGTTTAATGGCCATACTGTGCAAAAATTCCCAAGACTCTTCAACACTTCCCCTTTTGGAGGCATCTCAGGCACTGGGCAATAAACTCAGCCCCCTTCTGATGGAGAGGTAATGTCTGAGGGGAATGATTCCTGTGGCCTGAGCTTAATATTACAAGGATATGAAAGATCTCAGCCAATGGCATATACAGTAAATAGATTTTATATATCCCCAGTCAGTGGGGGGAAAAAAAAACAATTTTATATAGAAGTCAATCAGTGGAACAGATCAACTTATTAAAGCACAAGGGGCTTCAGTTAAAATCAAAAGATAAATCCCAGCCAAATATTCCCAAGTTCCATTGGAACTTCCCCATTTGATTGATTGCAGCAGGCAATAAACCCAGCCCCTCTTGAGGGAGAGGTACTGCCTGGAGCTTGAGTTAAGATCAAAAAATAAATTCCAGCCAAAGGTAAATGGTTTTATAGAATATCTCCCAGTGGAAAAAACCATAAGTTTATATAGAACTCAATGGACAGAACCCATTTTAACTGCAAATGGAACAGGTCAACTTATTAAAGCACAACTTTACAATAGCTGAAGGATATCAGTTCGATACTTGTTCTGGGTAGTAAATATACATTTGAGCTATTTAACAACCTAACACCAGTCTACACTGCTATTTAGTCCATAGATGGAGGAGAGAAATCGATTCCTTCCTTCCTTTCCTAAGTATATTAGTTCAAAAGTGGGCACCACCGACTTGGCCAAAATTTGAACCCTTCTCACCGATTCCATTCACGATCTTGATAGCTGTCACATGACCAGCGTATCCCAAATATTACTGTTGAGAAAATATGTACAATAAAAGAATACTGAAGAGAATGCTGGAGTACTGAAATTTGTTGTTGCATGATCTTTCTGTGAAAGAGACCAGATATTATTGGTGTGCAAAAATTACAAAATTTAAAAAAAAAAAAAAAAAGTAAGAAGAATTTTTATTTTGGTGCTGTGTCTTCTTTCCAAGGTTATAGTACCAAGTTGAATGATGGGAAGGATGTGCTGATTTTTTTTTTTTTTCTTTTTTTGCCCATTCTCTAACCAGCCTTCTTTGTTGCTGATGAGATGTCAGCTTTGAGGTTTCATGTTTTATTTCAATTTCATATTTATTTTCTCTCTGTTTCTAATGTTAAAGTACATGGCTGACAGAATTTTATGCATGGAGTGAACAAGTAGGGACATTGGAGAATGTGTGTCTTCTTTCCAAGGTTATAGTACCAAGTTGAATGATGGGAAGGATGTGCTGATTTTTTTTTTTTTTCTTTTTTTGCCCAGTCTCTAACCAGCCTTCTTTGTTGCTGATGAGATGTCAGCTTTGAGGTTTCATGTTTTATTTCAATTTCATATTTATTTTCTCTCTGCTTCTAATGTTAAAGTACATGGCTGACAGAATTTTATGCATGGAGTGAACAAGTAGGGACATTGGAGAATGTGTGTCTTCTTTCCAAGGTTATAGTACCAAGTTGAATGATGGGAAGGATGTGCTGATTTTTTTTTTTTTTCTTTTTTTGCCCAGTCTCTAACCAGCCTTCTTTGTTGCTGATGAGATGTCAGCTTTGAGGTTTCATGTTTTATTTCAATTTCATATTTATTTTCTCTCTGCTTCTAATGTTAAAGTACATGGCTGACAGAATTTTATGCATGGAGTGAACAAGTAGGGACATTGGAGAATGTGTGTCTTCTTTCCAAGGTTATAGTACCAAGTTGAATGATGGGAAGGATGTGCTGATTTTTTTTTTTTTTCTTTTTTTGCCCAGTCTCTAACCAGCCTTCTTTGTTGCTGATGAGATGTCAGCTTTGAGGTTTCATGTTTTATTTCAATTTCATATTTATTTTCTCTCTGCTTCTAATGTTAAAGTACATGGCTGACAGAATTTTATGCATGGAGTGAACAAGTAGGGACATTGGAGAATGTGTGTCTTCTTTCCAAGGTTATAGTACCAAGTTGAATGATGGGAAGGATGTGCTGATTTATTTTTTTTTTTTATTTTTTTGCCCATTCTCTAACCAGCCTTCTTTGTTGCTGATGAGATGTCAGCTTTGAGGTTTCATGTTTTATTTCAATTTCATATTTATTTTCTCTCTGCTTCTAATGTTAAAGTACATGGCTGACAGAATTTTATGCATGGAGTGAACAAGTAGGGACATTGGAGAATGTGTGTCTTCTTTCCAAGGTTATAGTACCAAGTTGAATGATGGGAAGGATGTGCTGATTTATTTTTTTTTTTTCTTTTTTTGCCCATTCTCTAACCAGCCTTCTTTGTTGCTGATGAGATGTCAGCGTTGAGGTTTCATGTTTTATTTCAATTTCATATTTATTTTCTCTCTGCTTCTAATGTTAAAGTACATGGCTGACAGAATTTTATGCATGGAGTGAACAAGTAGGGACATTGGAGAATGTGTGTCTTCTTTCCAAGGTTATAGTACCAAGTTGAATGATGGGAAGGATGTGCTGATTTATTTTTTTTTTTTCTTTTTTTGCCCATTCTCTAACCAGCCTTCTTTGTTGCTGATGAGATGTCAGCTTTGAGGTTTCATGTTTTATTTCAATTTCATATTTATTTTCTCTCTGCTTCTAATGTTAAAGTACATGGCTGACAGAATTTTATGCATGGAGTGAACAAGTAGGGACATTGGAGAATGTGTGTCTTCTTTCCAAGGTTATAGTACCAAGTTGAATGATGGGAAGGATGTGCTGATTTTTTTTTTTTTCTTTTTTTGCCCAGTCTCTAACCAGCCTTCTTTGTTGCTGATGAGATGTCAGCTTTGAGGTTTCATGTTTTATTTCAATTTCATATTTATTTTCTCTCTGCTTCTAATGTTAAAGTACATGGCTGACAGAATTTTATGCATGGAGTGAACAAGTAGGGACATTGGAGAATGTGTGTCTTCTTTCCAAGGTTATAGTACCAAGTTGAATGATGGGAAGGATGTGCTGATTTATTTTTTTTTTTTCTTTTTTTGCCCAGTCTCTAACCAGCCTTCTTTGTTGCTGATGAGATGTCAGCGTTGAGGTTTCATGTTTTATTTCAATTTCATATTTATTTTCTCTCTGCTTCTAATGTTAAAGTACATGGCTGACAGAATTTTATGCATGGAGTGAACAAGTAGGGACATTGGAGAATGTGTGTCTTCTTTCCAAGGTTATAGTACCAAGTTGAATGATGGGAAGGATGTGCTGATTTTTTTTTTTTTTCTTTTTTTGCCCAGTCTCTAACCAGCCTTCTTTGTTGCTGATGAGATGTCAGCTTTGAGGTTTCATGTTTTATTTCAATTTCATATTTATTTTCTCTCTGCTTCTAATGTTAAAGTACATGGCTGACAGAATTTTATGCATGGAGTGAACAAGTAGGGACATTGGAGAATGTGTGTCTTCTTTCCAAGGTTATAGTACCAAGTTGAATGATGGGAAGGATGTGCTGATTTTTTTTTTTTTTCTTTTTTTGCCCAGTCTCTAACCAGCCTTCTTTGTTGCTGATGAGATGTCAGCTTTGAGGTTTCATGTTTTATTTCAATTTCATATTTATTTTCTCTCTGCTTCTAATGTTAAAGTACATGGCTGACAGAATTTTATGCATGGAGTGAACAAGTAGGGACATTGGAGAATGTGTGTCTTCTTTCCAAGGTTATAGTACCAAGTTGAATGATGGGAAGGATGTGCTGATTTATTTTTTTTTTTTCTTTTTTTGCCCAGTCTCTAACCAGCCTTCTTTGTTGCTGATGAGATGTCAGCTTTGAGGTTTCATGTTTTATTTCAATTTCATATTTATTTTCTCTCTGCTTCTAATGTTAAAGTACATGGCTGACAGAATTTTATGCATGGAGTGAACAAGTAGGGACATTGGAGAATGTGTGTCTTCTTTCCAAGGTTATAGTACCAAGTTGAATGATGGGAAGGATGTGCTGATTTTTTTTTTTTTTCTTTTTTTGCCCATTCTCTAACCAGCCTTCTTTGTTGCTGATGAGATGTCAGCTTTGAGGTTTCATGTTTTATTTCAATTTCATATTTATTTTCTCTCTGCTTCTAATGTTAAAGTACATGGCTGACAGAATTTTATGCATGGAGTGAACAAGTAGGGACATTGGAGAATGTGTGTCTTCTTTCCAAGGTTATAGTACCAAGTTGAATGATGGGAAGGATGTGCTGATTTATTTTTTTTTTCTTTTTTTGCCCATTCTCTAACCAGCCTTCTTTGTTGCTGATGAGATGTCAGCGTTGAGGTTTCATGTTTTATTTCAATTTCATATTTATTTTCTCTCTGCTTCTAATGTTAAAGTACATGGCTGACAGAATTTTATGCATGGAGTGAACAAGTAGGGACATTGGAGAATGTGTGTCTTCTTTCCAAGGTTATAGTACCAAGTTGAATGATGGGAAGGATGTGCTGATTTTTTTTTTTTTTTTACTTTTTTTGCCCAGTCTCTAACCAGCCTTCTTTGTTGCTGATGAGATGTCAGCTTTGAGGTTTCATGTTTTATTTCAATTTCATATTTATTTTCTCTCTGCTTCTAATGTTAAAGTACATGGCTGACAGAATTTTATGCATGGAGTGAACAAGTAGGGACATTGGAGAATGTGTGTCTTCTTTCCAAGGTTATAGTACCAAGTTGAATGATGGGAAGGATGTGCTGATTTTTTTTTTTTTTTTATTTTTTTGCCCATTCTCTAACCAGCCTTCTTTGTTGCTGATGAGATGTCAGCGTTGAGGTTTCATGTTTTATTTCAATTTCATATTTATTTTCTCTCTGCTTCTAATGTTAAAGTACATGGCTGACAGAATTTTATGCATGGAGTGAACAAGTAGGGACATTGGAGAATGTGTGTCTTCTTTCCAAGGTTATAGTACCAAGTTGAATGATGGGAAGGATGTGCTGATTTATTTTTTTTTTTTATTTTTTTGCCCATTCTCTAACCAGCCTTCTTTGTTGCTGATGAGATGTCAGCGTTGAGGTTTCATGTTTTATTTCAATTTCATATTTATTTTCTCTCTGCTTCTAATGTTAAAGTACATGGCTGACAGAATTTTATGCATGGAGTGAACAAGTAGGGACATTGGAGAATGTGTGTCTTCTTTCCAAGGTTATAGTACCAAGTTGAATGATGGGAAGGATGTGCTGATTTTTTTTTTTTTTTTTACTTTTTTTGCCCAGTCTCTAACCAGCCTTCTTTGTTGCTGATGAGATGTCAGCTTTGAGGTTTCATGTTTTATTTCAATTTCATATTTATTTTCTCTCTGCTTCTAATGTTAAAGTACATGGCTGACAGAATTTTATGCATGGAGTGAACAAGTAGGGACATTGGAGAATGTGTGTCTTCTTTCCAAGGTTATAGTACCAAGTTGAATGATGGGAAGGATGTGCTGATTTATTTTTTTTTTCTTTTTTTGCCCAGTCTCTAACCAGCCTTCTTTGTTGCTGATGAGATGTCAGCTTTGAGGTTTCATGTTTTATTTCAATTTCATATTTATTTTCTCTCTGCTTCTAATGTTAAAGTACATGGCTGACAGAATTTTATGCATGGAGTGAACAAGTAGGGACATTGGAGAATGTGTGTCTTCTTTCCAAGGTTATAGTACCAAGTTGAATGATGGGAAGGATGTGCTGATTTTTTTTTTTTTTCTTTTTTTGCCCAGTCTCTAACCAGCCTTCTTTGTTGCTGATGAGATGTCAGCTTTGAGGTTTCATGTTTTATTTCAATTTCATATTTATTTTCTCTCTGCTTCTAATGTTAAAGTACATGGCTGACAGAATTTTATGCATGGAGTGAACAAGTAGGGACATTGGAGAATGTGTGTCTTCTTTCCAAGGTTATAGTACCAAGTTGAATGATGGGAAGGATGTGCTGATTTTTTTTTTTTTTCTTTTTTTGCCCAGTCTCTAACCAGCCTTCTTTGTTGCTGATGAGATGTCAGCTTTGAGGTTTCATGTTTTATTTCAATTTCATATTTATTTTCTCTCTGCTTCTAATGTTAAAGTACATGGCTGACAGAATTTTATGCATGGAGTGAACAAGTAGGGACATTGGAGAATGTGTGTCTTCTTTCCAAGGTTATAGTACCAAGTTGAATGATGGGAAGGATGTGCTGATTTATTTTTTTTTTTTTACTTTTTTTGCCCAGTCTCTAACCAGCCTTCTTTGTTGCTGATGAGATGTCAGCTTTGAGGTTTCATGTTTTATTTCAATTTCATATTTATTTTCTCTCTGCTTCTAATGTTAAAGTACATGGCTGACAGAATTTTATGCATGGAGTGAACAAGTAGGGACATTGGAGAATGTGTGTCTTCTTTCCAAGGTTATAGTACCAAGTTGAATGATGGGAAGGATGTGCTGATTTATTTTTTTTTTCTTTTTTTGCCCAGTCTCTAACCAGCCTTCTTTGTTGCTGATGAGATGTCAGCTTTGAGGTTTCATGTTTTATTTCAATTTCATATTTATTTTCTCTCTGCTTCTAATGTTAAAGTACATGGCTGACAGAATTTTATGCATGGAGTGAACAAGTAGGGACATTGGAGAATGTGTGTCTTCTTTCCAAGGTTATAGTACCAAGTTGAATGATGGGAAGGATGTGCTGATTTTTTTTTTTTTTCTTTTTTTGCCCAGTCTCTAACCAGCCTTCTTTGTTGCTGATGAGATGTCAGCTTTGAGGTTTCATGTTTTATTTCAATTTCATATTTATTTTCTCTCTGCTTCTAATGTTAAAGTACATGGCTGACAGAATTTTATGCATGGAGTGAACAAGTAGGGACATTGGAGAATGTGTGTCTTCTTTCCAAGGTTATAGTACCAAGTTGAATGATGGGAAGGATGTGCTGATTTTTTTTTTTTTTCTTTTTTTGCCCAGTCTCTAACCAGCCTTCTTTGTTGCTGATGAGATGTCAGCTTTGAGGTTTCATGTTTTATTTCAATTTCATATTTATTTTCTCTCTGCTTCTAATGTTAAAGTACATGGCTGACAGAATTTTATGCATGGAGTGAACAAGTAGGGACATTGGAGAATGTGTGTCTTCTTTCCAAGGTTATAGTACCAAGTTGAATGATGGGAAGGATGTGCTGATTTTTTTTTTTTTTCTTTTTTTGCCCAGTCTCTAACCAGCCTTCTTTGTTGCTGATGAGATGTCAGCTTTGAGGTTTCATGTTTTATTTCAATTTCATATTTATTTTCTCTCTGCTTCTAATGTTAAAGTACATGGCTGACAGAATTTTATGCATGGAGTGAACAAGTAGGGACATTGGAGAATGTGTGTCTTCTTTCCAAGGTTATAGTACCAAGTTGAATGATGGGAAGGATGTGCTGATTTTTTTTTTTTTTCTTTTTTTGCCCAGTCTCTAACCAGCCTTCTTTGTTGCTGATGAGATGTCAGCTTTGAGGTTTCATGTTTTATTTCAATTTCATATTTATTTTCTCTCTGCTTCTAATGTTAAAGTACATGGCTGACAGAATTTTATGCATGGAGTGAACAAGTAGGGACATTGGAGAATGTGTGTCTTCTTTCCAAGGTTATAGTACCAAGTTGAATGATGGGAAGGATGTGCTGATTTATTTTTTTTTTTTACTTTTTTTGCCCAGTCTCTAACCAGCCTTCTTTGTTGCTGATGAGATGTCAGCTTTGAGGTTTCATGTTTTATTTCAATTTCATATTTATTTTCTCTCTGCTTCTAATGTTAAAGTACATGGCTGACAGAATTTTATGCATGGAGTGAACAAGTAGGGACATTGGAGAATGTGTGTCTTCTTTCCAAGGTTATAGTACCAAGTTGAATGATGGGAAGGATGTGCTGATTTTTTTTTTTTTTCTTTTTTTGCCCATTCTCTAACCAGCCTTCTTTGTTGCTGATGAGATGTCAGCTTTGAGGTTTCATGTTTTATTTCAATTTCATATTTATTTTCTCTCTGCTTCTAATGTTAAAGTACATGGCTGACAGAATTTTATGCATGGAGTGAACAAGTAGGGACATTGGAGAATGTGTGTCTTCTTTCCAAGGTTATAGTACCAAGTTGAATGATGGGAAGGATGTGCTGATTTTTTTTCTTTTTTCTTTTTTTGCCCAGTCTCTAACCAGCCTTCTTTGTTGCTGATGAGATGTCAGCGTTGAGGTTTCATGTTTTATTTCAATTTCATATTTATTTTCTCTCTGCTTCTAATGTTAAAGTACATGGCTGACAGAATTTTATGCATGGAGTGAACAAGTAGGGACATTGGAGAATGTGTGTCTTCTTTCCAAGGTTATAGTACCAAGTTGAATGATGGGAAGGATGTGCTGATTTATTTTTTTTTTTTATTTTTTTGCCCATTCTCTAACCAGCCTTCTTTGTTGCTGATGAGATGTCAGCTTTGAGGTTTCATGTTTTATTTCAATTTCATATTTATTTTCTCTCTGCTTCTAATGTTAAAGTACATGGCTGACAGAATTTTATGCATGGAGTGAACAAGTAGGGACATTGGAGAATGTGTGTCTTCTTTCCAAGGTTATAGTACCAAGTTGAATGATGGGAAGGATGTGCTGATTTTTTTTCTTTTTTCTTTTTTTGCCCAGTCTCTAACCAGCCTTCTTTGTTGCTGATGAGATGTCAGCGTTGAGGTTTCATGTTTTATTTCAATTTCATATTTATTTTCTCTCTGCTTCTAATGTTAAAGTACATGGCTGACAGAATTTTATGCATGGAGTGAACAAGTAGGGACATTGGAGAATGTGTGTCTTCTTTCCAAGGTTATAGTACCAAGTTGAATGATGGGAAGGATGTGCTGATTTATTTTTTTTTTCTTTTTTTGCCCATTCTCTAACCAGCCTTCTTTGTTGCTGATGAGATGTCAGCTTTGAGGTTTCATGTTTTATTTCAATTTCATATTTATTTTCTCTCTGCTTCTAATGTTAAAGTACATGGCTGACAGAATTTTATGCATGGAGTGAACAAGTAGGGACATTGGAGAATGTGTGTCTTCTTTCCAAGGTTATAGTACCAAGTTGAATGATGGGAAGGATGTGCTGATTTTTTTTCTTTTTTCTTTTTTTGCCCAGTCTCTAACCAGCCTTCTTTGTTGCTGATGAGATGTCAGCGTTGAGGTTTCATGTTTTATTTCAATTTCATATTTATTTTCTCTCTGCTTCTAATGTTAAAGTACATGGCTGACAGAATTTTATGCATGGAGTGAACAAGTAGGGACATTGGAGAATGTGTGTCTTCTTTCCAAGGTTATAGTACCAAGTTGAATGATGGGAAGGATGTGCTGATTTTTTTTTTTTTTCTTTTTTTGCCCAGTCTCTAACCAGCCTTCTTTGTTGCTGATGAGATGTCAGCGTTGAGGTTTCATGTTTTATTTCAATTTCATATTTATTTTCTCTCTGCTTCTAATGTTAAAGTACATGGCTGACAGAATTTTATGCATGGAGTGAACAAGTAGGGACATTGGAGAATGTGTGTCTTCTTTCCAAGGTTATAGTACCAAGTTGAATGATGGGAAGGATGTGCTGATTTTTTTTTTTTTTCTTTTTTTGCCCAGTCTCTAACCAGCCTTCTTTGTTGCTGATGAGATGTCAGCGTTGAGGTTTCATGTTTTATTTCAATTTCATATTTATTTTCTCTCTGCTTCTAATGTTAAAGTACATGGCTGACAGAATTTTATGCATGGAGTGAACAAGTAGGGACATTGGAGAATGTGTGTCTTCTTTCCAAGGTTATAGTACCAAGTTGAATGATGGGAAGGATGTGCTGATTTTTTTTTTTTTTCTTTTTTTGCCCAGTCTCTAACCAGCCTTCTTTGTTGCTGATGAGATGTCAGCGTTGAGGTTTCATGTTTTATTTCAATTTCATATTTATTTTCTCTCTGCTTCTAATGTTAAAGTACATGGCTGACAGAATTTTATGCATGGAGTGAACAAGTAGGGACATTGGAGAATGTGTGTCTTCTTTCCAAGGTTATAGTACCAAGTTGAATGATGGGAAGGATGTGCTGATTTTTTTTTTTTTTCTTTTTTTGCCCAGTCTCTAACCAGCCTTCTTTGTTGCTGATGAGATGTCAGCGTTGAGGTTTCATGTTTTATTTCAATTTCATATTTATTTTCTCTCTGCTTCTAATGTTAAAGTACATGGCTGACAGAATTTTATGCATGGAGTGAACAAGTAGGGACATTGGAGAATGTGTGTCTTCTTTCCAAGGTTATAGTACCAAGTTGAATGATGGGAAGGATGTGCTGATTTTTTTTTTTTTTCTTTTTTTGCCCAGTCTCTAACCAGCCTTCTTTGTTGCTGATGAGATGTCAGCGTTGAGGTTTCATGTTTTATTTCAATTTCATATTTATTTTCTCTCTGCTTCTAATGTTAAAGTACATGGCTGACAGAATTTTATGCATGGAGTGAACAAGTAGGGACATTGGAGAATGTGTGTCTTCTTTCCAAGGTTATAGTACCAAGTTGAATGATGGGAAGGATGTGCTGATTTTTTTTTTTTTTCTTTTTTTGCCCAGTCTCTAACCAGCCTTCTTTGTTGCTGATGAGATGTCAGCGTTGAGGTTTCATGTTTTATTTCAATTTCATATTTATTTTCTCTCTGCTTCTAATGTTAAAGTACATGGCTGACAGAATTTTATGCATGGAGTGAACAAGTAGGGACATTGGAGAATGTGTGTCTTCTTTCCAAGGTTATAGTACCAAGTTGAATGATGGGAAGGATGTGCTGATTTTTTTTTTTTTTCTTTTTTTGCCCAGTCTCTAACCAGCCTTCTTTGTTGCTGATGAGATGTCAGCGTTGAGGTTTCATGTTTTATTTCAATTTCATATTTATTTTCTCTCTGCTTCTAATGTTAAAGTACATGGCTGACAGAATTTTATGCATGGAGTGAACAAGTAGGGACATTGGAGAATGTGTGTCTTCTTTCCAAGGTTATAGTACCAAGTTGAATGATGGGAAGGATGTGCTGATTTTTTTTTTTTTTCTTTTTTTGCCCAGTCTCTAACCAGCCTTCTTTGTTGCTGATGAGATGTCAGCGTTGAGGTTTCATGTTTTATTTCAATTTCATATTTATTTTCTCTCTGCTTCTAATGTTAAAGTACATGGCTGACAGAATTTTATGCATGGAGTGAACAAGTAGGGACATTGGAGAATGTGTGTCTTCTTTCCAAGGTTATAGTACCAAGTTGAATGATGGGAAGGATGTGCTGATTTTTTTTTTTTTTCTTTTTTTGCCCAGTCTCTAACCAGCCTTCTTTGTTGCTGATGAGATGTCAGCGTTGAGGTTTCATGTTTTATTTCAATTTCATATTTATTTTCTCTCTGCTTCTAATGTTAAAGTACATGGCTGACAGAATTTTATGCATGGAGTGAACAAGTAGGGACATTGGAGAATGTGTGTCTTCTTTCCAAGGTTATAGTACCAAGTTGAATGATGGGAAGGATGTGCTGATTTTTTTTTTTTTTCTTTTTTTGCCCAGTCTCTAACCAGCCTTCTTTGTTGCTGATGAGATGTCAGCGTTGAGGTTTCATGTTTTATTTCAATTTCATATTTATTTTCTCTCTGCTTCTAATGTTAAAGTACATGGCTGACAGAATTTTATGCATGGAGTGAACAAGTAGGGACATTGGAGAATGTGTGTCTTCTTTCCAAGGTTATAGTACCAAGTTGAATGATGGGAAGGATGTGCTGATTTTTTTTTTTTTTCTTTTTTTGCCCAGTCTCTAACCAGCCTTCTTTGTTGCTGATGAGATGTCAGCGTTGAGGTTTCATGTTTTATTTCAATTTCATATTTATTTTCTCTCTGCTTCTAATGTTAAAGTACATGGCTGACAGAATTTTATGCATGGAGTGAACAAGTAGGGACATTGGAGAATGTGTGTCTTCTTTCCAAGGTTATAGTACCAAGTTGAATGATGGGAAGGATGTGCTGATTTTTTTTTTTTTTCTTTTTTTGCCCAGTCTCTAACCAGCCTTCTTTGTTGCTGATGAGATGTCAGCGTTGAGGTTTCATGTTTTATTTCAATTTCATATTTATTTTCTCTCTGCTTCTAATGTTAAAGTACATGGCTGACAGAATTTTATGCATGGAGTGAACAAGTAGGGACATTGGAGAATGTGTGTCTTCTTTCCAAGGTTATAGTACCAAGTTGAATGATGGGAAGGATGTGCTGATTTTTTTTTTTTTTCTTTTTTTGCCCAGTCTCTAACCAGCCTTCTTTGTTGCTGATGAGATGTCAGCGTTGAGGTTTCATGTTTTATTTCAATTTCATATTTATTTTCTCTCTGCTTCTAATGTTAAAGTACATGGCTGACAGAATTTTATGCATGGAGTGAACAAGTAGGGACATTGGAGAATGTGTGTCTTCTTTCCAAGGTTATAGTACCAAGTTGAATGATGGGAAGGATGTGCTGATTTTTTTTTTTTTTCTTTTTTTGCCCAGTCTCTAACCAGCCTTCTTTGTTGCTGATGAGATGTCAGCGTTGAGGTTTCATGTTTTATTTCAATTTCATATTTATTTTCTCTCTGCTTCTAATGTTAAAGTACATGGCTGACAGAATTTTATGCATGGAGTGAACAAGTAGGGACATTGGAGAATGTGTGTCTTCTTTCCAAGGTTATAGTACCAAGTTGAATGATGGGAAGGATGTGCTGATTTTTTTTTTTTTTCTTTTTTTGCCCATTCTCTAACCAGCCTTCTTTGTTGCTGATGAGATGTCAGCTTTGAGGTTTCATGTTTTATTTCAATTTCATATTTATTTTCTCTCTGCTTCTAATGTTAAAGTACATGGCTGACAGAATTTTATGCATGGAGTGAACAAGTAGGGACATTGGAGAATGTGTGTCTTCTTTCCAAGGTTATAGTACCAAGTTGAATGATGGGAAGGATGTGCTGATTTTTTTTCTTTTTTCTTTTTTTGCCCAGTCTCTAACCAGCCTTCTTTGTTGCTGATGAGATGTCAGCTTTGAGGTTTCATGTTTTATTTCAATTTCATATTTATTTTCTCTCTGCTTCTAATGTTAAAGTACATGGCTGACAGAATTTTATGCATGGAGTGAACAAGTAGGGACATTGGAGAATGTGTGTCTTCTTTCCAAGGTTATAGTACCAAGTTGAATGATGGGAAGGATGTGCTGATTTATTTTTTTTTTTTATTTTTTTGCCCATTCTCTAACCAGCCTTCTTTGTTGCTGATGAGATGTCAGCTTTGAGGTTTCATGTTTTATTTCAATTTCATATTTATTTTCTCTCTGCTTCTAATGTTAAAGTACATGGCTGACAGAATTTTATGCATGGAGTGAACAAGTAGGGACATTGGAGAATGTGTGTCTTCTTTCCAAGGTTATAGTACCAAGTTGAATGATGGGAAGGATGTGCTGATTTTTTTTTTTTTTTTTCTTTTTTTGCCCAGTCTCTAACCAGCCTTCTTTGTTGCTGATGAGATGTCAGCTTTGAGGTTTCATGTTTTATTTCAATTTCATATTTATTTTCTCTCTGCTTCTAATGTTAAAGTACATGGCTGACAGAATTTTATGCATGGAGTGAACAAGTAGGGACATTGGAGAATGTGTGTCTTCTTTCCAAGGTTATAGTACCAAGTTGAATGATGGGAAGGATGTGCTGATTTATTTTTTTTTTCTTTTTTTGCCCAGTCTCTAACCAGCCTTCTTTGTTGCTGATGAGATGTCAGCTTTGAGGTTTCATGTTTTATTTCAATTTCATATTTATTTTCTCTCTGCTTCTAATGTTAAAGTACATGGCTGACAGAATTTTATGCATGGAGTGAACAAGTAGGGACATTGGAGAATGTGTGTCTTCTTTCCAAGGTTATAGTACCAAGTTGAATGATGGGAAGGATGTGCTGATTTATTTTTTTTTTCTTTTTTTGCCCAGTCTCTAACCAGCCTTCTTTGTTGCTGATGAGATGTCAGCTTTGAGGTTTCATGTTTTATTTCAATTTCATATTTATTTTCTCTCTGCTTCTAATGTTAAAGTACATGGCTGACAGAATTTTATGCATGGAGTGAACAAGTAGGGACATTGGAGAATGTGTGTCTTCTTTCCAAGGTTATAGTACCAAGTTGAATGATGGGAAGGATGTGCTGATTTATTTTTTTTTTTTATTTTTTTGCCCATTCTCTAACCAGCCTTCTTTGTTGCTGATGAGATGTCAGCTTTGAGGTTTCATGTTTTATTTCAATTTCATATTTATTTTCTCTCTGCTTCTAATGTTAAAGTACATGGCTGACAGAATTTTATGCATGGAGTGAACAAGTAGGGACATTGGAGAATGTGTGTCTTCTTTCCAAGGTTATAGTACCAAGTTGAATGATGGGAAGGATGTGCTGATTTTTTTTTTTTTTTCTTTTTTTGCCCAGTCTCTAACCAGCCTTCTTTGTTGCTGATGAGATGTCAGCTTTGAGGTTTCATGTTTTATTTCAATTTCATATTTATTTTCTCTCTGCTTCTAATGTTAAAGTACATGGCTGACAGAATTTTATGCATGGAGTGAACAAGTAGGGACATTGGAGAATGTGTGTCTTCTTTCCAAGGTTATAGTACCAAGTTGAATGATGGGAAGGATGTGCTGATTTATTTTTTTTTTCTTTTTTTGCCCAGTCTCTAACCAGCCTTCTTTGTTGCTGATGAGATGTCAGCTTTGAGGTTTCATGTTTTATTTCAATTTCATATTTATTTTCTCTCTGCTTCTAATGTTAAAGTACATGGCTGACAGAATTTTATGCATGGAGTGAACAAGTAGGGACATTGGAGAATGTGTGTCTTCTTTCCAAGGTTATAGTACCAAGTTGAATGATGGGAAGGATGTGCTGATTTATTTTTTTTTTCTTTTTTTGCCCATTCTCTAACCAGCCTTCTTTGTTGCTGATGAGATGTCAGCTTTGAGGTTTCATGTTTTATTTCAATTTCATATTTATTTTCTCTCTGCTTCTAATGTTAAAGTACATGGCTGACAGAATTTTATGCATGGAGTGAACAAGTAGGGACATTGGAGAATGTGTGTCTTCTTTCCAAGGTTATAGTACCAAGTTGAATGATGGGAAGGATGTGCTGATTTATTTTTTTTTTCTTTTTTTGCCCATTCTCTAACCAGCCTTCTTTGTTGCTGATGAGATGTCAGCTTTGAGGTTTCATGTTTTATTTCAATTTCATATTTATTTTCTCTCTGCTTCTAATGTTAAAGTACATGGCTGACAGAATTTTATGCATGGAGTGAACAAGTAGGGACATTGGAGAATGTGTGTCTTCTTTCCAAGGTTATAGTACCAAGTTGAATGATGGGAAGGATGTGCTGATTTATTTTTTTTTTCTTTTTTTGCCCAGTCTCTAACCAGCCTTCTTTGTTGCTGATGAGATGTCAGCTTTGAGGTTTCATGTTTTATTTCAATTTCATATTTATTTTCTCTCTGCTTCTAATGTTAAAGTACATGGCTGACAGAATTTTATGCATGGAGTGAACAAGTAGGGACATTGGAGAATGTGTGTCTTCTTTCCAAGGTTATAGTACCAAGTTGAATGATGGGAAGGATGTGCTGATTTTTTTTTTTTTTTTTTTTTTGCCCAGTCTCTAACCAGCCTTCTTTGTTGCTGATGAGATGTCAGCTTTGAGGTTTCATGTTTTATTTCAATTTCATATTTATTTTCTCTCTGCTTCTAATGTTAAAGTACATGGCTGACAGAATTTTATGCATGGAGTGAACAAGTAGGGACATTGGAGAATGTGTGTCTTCTTTCCAAGGTTATAGTACCAAGTTGAATGATGGGAAGGATGTGCTGATTTTTTTTCTTTTTTTCTTTTTTTGCCCAGTCTCTAACCAGCCTTCTTTGTTGCTGATGAGATGTCAGCTTTGAGGTTTCATGTTTTATTTCAATTTCATATTTATTTTCTCTCTGCTTCTAATGTTAAAGTACATGGCTGACAGAATTTTATGCATGGAGTGAACAAGTAGGGACATTGGAGAATGTGTGTCTTCTTTCCAAGGTTATAGTACCAAGTTGAATGATGGGAAGGATGTGCTGATTTATTTTTTTTTTCTTTTTTTGCCCATTCTCTAACCAGCCTTCTTTGTTGCTGATGAGATGTCAGCTTTGAGGTTTCATGTTTTATTTCAATTTCATATTTATTTTCTCTCTGCTTCTAATGTTAAAGTACATGGCTGACAGAATTTTATGCATGGAGTGAACAAGTAGGGACATTGGAGAATGTGTGTCTTCTTTCCAAGGTTATAGTACCAAGTTGAATGATGGGAAGGATGTGCTGATTTATTTTTTTTTTCTTTTTTTGCCCATTCTCTAACCAGCCTTCTTTGTTGCTGATGAGATGTCAGCTTTGAGGTTTCATGTTTTATTTCAATTTCATATTTATTTTCTCTCTGCTTCTAATGTTAAAGTACATGGCTGACAGAATTTTATGCATGGAGTGAACAAGTAGGGACATTGGAGAATGTGTGTCTTCTTTCCAAGGTTATAGTACCAAGTTGAATGATGGGAAGGATGTGCTGATTTTTTTTCTTTTTTTATTTTTTTGCCCATTCTCTAACCAGCCTTCTTTGTTGCTGATGAGATGTCAGCTTTGAGGTTTCATGTTTTATTTCAATTTCATATTTATTTTCTCTCTGCTTCTAATGTTAAAGTACATGGCTGACAGAATTTTATGCATGGAGTGAACAAGTAGGGACATTGGAGAATGTGTGTCTTCTTTCCAAGGTTATAGTACCAAGTTGAATGATGGGAAGGATGTGCTGATTTTTTTTCTTTTTTTATTTTTTTGCCCATTCTCTAACCAGCCTTCTTTGTTGCTGATGAGATGTCAGCTTTGAGGTTTCATGTTTTATTTCAATTTCATATTTATTTTCTCTCTGCTTCTAATGTTAAAGTACATGGCTGACAGAATTTCAGCTGCTGGTGGAACAGGTCAACTTATTAAAGCAAAAGTTTACAATAGCTGAAAGCTATCAGTTCAATACTTGTGCTGGGTAGCAAATATACACCTGAGCTCCTCAACAACTTAACATATATTTTCTGAAGAACTTATAGCCAACAAAGTTATTTTTCCTCACAGAAGATGTAAGTAGGGGTACCAAACCCAGCTTGCACAAACTAAGTGGTCAACTGTCTCTCAAGGTGTTACCATACCTGTTCTTTGGTCATCAACTAGTCTGTTCCTAGAGGTAACTGAATTATTCCAGATTCCATTTTGTGAAATACATTGGTTAATAATGTAAGTGTGCTTTTTGTTTCTATTTTCTTTAAAACTTCCTAGTTACACATATGCTCTTTTCAAAGTATGCTTAGCATCCTTCTGTAGAACTGCATATCTGTTGCCTTAAGTTTCTTCATCTGCAAGAAGATTATCCAGTATTTGGTGCTGTATAGTTGGAACAATATTCAGTTCAGCATTCATGTCTTTGTTTCTAACAAAATTTTCCTGTTTTTTCATACTTTGCTTATCTTTTGGAAGGCATCTTTCACTATTCGAATGTGCCTTCTGGTGTTTGGTGCTGCATTTTCCATCCTTTGTTAAAAGTCTTCCCAGATATTTAAATTTCTGTACTTGCTTGATTTTTTGCATCTTCCAATATGTATTTTGCTTCTTGAGGTGTTCCTTTTACTGACAACCATACATTCTCTCTTCTTGATGATTAGTCCTTTCTTCTTGCTTTCCTTTACTATCCCCTTCTATGTCTGCTATCAACAGGGTTGATTTTTCTAAGACTTCTAGTTCTCTCGAGATTACCATTCTCTAAAGATTGAATAAGTCTGGTGATTATTAGCTCCAAAAAAATTCTTACAAATAAAAATATTTTCTGGCTATAAAAGACCTGCAAAAAGGTTGATAAGCCATAAAGTACCAATCAATCAATCAAGCTTCTATTTGACATTCTTTGTTAATATAATCTTTAATTCTGAGAAGAGTTATTAAAATTCAAACAGTTTCCCCCCTTTACCAAAAATCTAACCCCTTCTTGGAAATTTTGTTTTGGCAAGATCAAATTTGAGACAAACAGATGTGGAACAGTAAATCTAACCATTTAGGACATGCATATATTTTGTACATACCCCATTAGTAAAATATCTTGCCAGTCGTTTCAAGACAATCACTGGTTTCAATTTTTGCACAATGCTTCAATTCGCTCTCATCTTGGGTTATTCCTCCTGCTGGCAACCATACATTCTCTCTTCTTGATGATTAGTCCTTTCTTCTTGCTTTCCTTTACTATCCTTTCTATGTCTGCTATCAACATGGTTGATTTTGCTAAGACCTCTAGTTCTCTCAGGATCTCCTTGCTCTAAACGTTGAATAAGTCTGGTGAGACAGTGCATCATTTTCTTACGGCCTTTTCACCAACTTCAGTATTTATAGAATCGGTCAAGTCATCATCTGATTTCTTGTTAGAATATAAAGACAGAGTCTAAAGAAATTTCTTATTAGATGCCTCATTGTCTGCTCTTGGTCAACTCTTGCTTTCACTGCCTTTATCAGAACAATATTCCAACTGACCACCATAATAGAAAAATCTTGCTAAAATATAAAATTTTCTCAGCAGTATAAATTATTTTTTGTAAGAACCACCATTTCAAAATATTAATTTTATATATGATGACATTTTACACATATGCACATATGTGCAGGCGGTTGCATGTGCGGCCACCCACACTATGAAAAAAATCAATTTTGCACCAATGAAAAGTTCATATATAAAAAAAAAAACCCTGAGAAATATAAACAGTTAATAGCTGATCTGCTGATGAGTGGACGAAGTGATTGCTGGTGGGTTCATCCACAAAACTCTGGAGTTAGCTGATTGGTATTACGTTCAGCATCCTAAGTGACAAACTTTAGATTTGTATTTATATATATATATATATATATATATATATATATATATATATTCACATTTCACTGAATATGACAGACAAGGTGCTTTGGTTTAGTTTTTTATACAATTTCACATGTGATCTAATAATTTTTTCTTTTCATATAATAAATTATATAAAAACTGTCCAAATGTTCTTTTTATCTGAGCGCTTTCGGCTATACATTTAGCCATTTTCAAGGATGAAATATTTTAACTGTTAAATAAGTAATAGTTTGTTGCATGTATGTATTTATACAATATTTTAATTTTTTTTTTTTTCAAAACACAGTCAAGAATTTGTGTCCATGTTTCATATTTGATATTATTGAGTGTTATTTTTGTGTTTTTATTAATAAGGCTTCCCTTGTTTTTAGCTTTTTTTCCATGTAGATGATGCTATTATATTTGTGTTGTTAACAAGTATGATATGAATATGGTCTGGTAGGACTCCATGAGTATTTAAATGAGATCTAATTGAACTATGGTCAGAAAGGTGTAGAGTGAGTCTTTGTATCAGACATGTTGTAGTATAGCCTATATAATTATTTACAAATTTTGATTAATCAGGAACACAATTCCTTAATGGGCATATTCATATATATATATATATATATATATATATATATGAGGTTGAATTTTTTTAAATTTTAAAATTGTGCGTTCTTGTACTAATATAGTAATATGAGAATTCTTTTGTAGAAGTAGGTTTTTTAGTAAAGGTGGCGTGAACTAAATTTTAAAATTTAAAAAAATTCAACCTCAGCATCGTGACTGCACGCTCCAAAAGTATTCTTACAGTTAACAATATCACATTTCTAAAAACACTTCTTTCGGATTACACTTTATCTTTCGATGTCCTGTTATTACCTGGATGTAAAAAACTTACCTATTTCCCTACCTGAAGATGATTGTATGAAACAATTGAAAGCTAGTAGTAAAAGAAGACCTGATAAAACCGGAATTTATAAACAAGGATCATACCATTCATTAATGGATTCGAGGTTAATGTATTTATTATTAAAAATTGTTTGCGAGAGTGATTCTTGGCATTTATATCATTAACTTCATTATCTGCTTTTCATATGAATGATTCGCGTAATATAAATTGAACCTGCACCACATAATTGAGATATATATATATATATATATATATATATATATATATATGAGGTCTGAATAAAAAGTATTGAAACTAGTGCTATAAAAAGAAAGCTACAACACATATCAGTTCAGCATTTAATCTCCTTTGAAGTAATCCCTTTTTGAAGCCATACACTTTATTTAGCATCATTTCCATTTATGGAAGCATTCCTGGATCTCCATTTTTGGACAGCGAGCAACTGCCTCGTCACATTTTCTTTGTATTTCTTCAATGTCTTGAAATCTTGGTCCTCTCAAGTGGGATTTGATTTTTGAAGGGGAAGAAGTCACAAGGAGTAAGATTTGAGGAATATGGTGGTTGTCGAACCTGGGGAATGTTGTACTTGGCTGAAAACTGCTGCACAAGCTGTGGTCACTGATGGGACCTCTGTGTCATACTAAGCATTGCTATAAACAACAGAAGTATCTATAGGTGACAGAGTTCAAGCCAAACACCATCACTGTGTACTTTAGCTCCATGACCATAACAACAGTCACAATATGTTTTTGATCAGACCCCGTATATATATATATATATATATATATATATATATATATATATATATATATAGTGCAGTACGAAAGTAAGTGAACCCCTAAGATAATATTAAAAAATTTGTCTCTTTTTTTCAAGATAATCAACAATGTGAGGAACGTTGCTTGGCGTGTCAGGTCCTGTTGAAAGATCGCGGCCGGCATTAAAAGAGAAAGGGATTATTCCGAAATTCCCATATCGCAGGCAGACATACAAAGGAAAAAAGAAAAAAGACTAAGAATTCAAACCAGCTTGAATTTATAAAACCGGAAGTCTCGGGCAAACGAAAAGTAAGTCTCGTATGCAAATTTTAGTTACCTCCAACATGGGCATAAATAGCGAGTCTGGGAGGAAGATGGGAGAATGAATTGTTGGTGTGTCGGCGTACGTACTAATGAGACTGAGAGAATAAGAGGTCACTCGTAACAGTTCAGTTGGTAGACCGGAGGACTGGATGAAAGCAAGCACTTTAATCCATTTCAGTCATCGCAAATGACAGGCGAACTGAATTACCCACAAACAAATCTTAATTAAATTATATATCCGTTAAGAAAAACTTTTATTAAATGAATTACAACTACTTTCAACGATTTTTATCAAGCTGGAATAAAAATATTAATTACAAATTAAGATGTGCAAAACGAAGTGGACATTTACACTCTGTATTTTTGTTTTACATGGTGGTTGTTTTACATGGTGGTTGCCAATGAAAATCATTCCTGATGCTTTAAACAGTTTCATTGTTCATGTCCATAATGATGGAGAAGGATGCAAAAAGCTATCAGAAAGATTTGGAGACTCCGCTGTGTGACAAATTATCTATAAATAAAAAGCCTTTGGTATGATAGAATTGCAATCAAGAAGTGGTCATCCGCAAAAAATAACTGCAACAGCAAGTAGACATCTAGTTCGGCAAACTCAGGTGTATCTTGCTGTGACCTCTGTGGTTTTTTTCAAACCAATGTTGGAATCAATGAGCATACGTCTACAGTGTAGGTTTTATGGTCAGATGAAGGCTCTAGTTTGTAGAGCCTTCTTTTTGGGAAGAACGATGGGTGGTATGGCTGGCGAGCTTCAAATATGGCTTTTGAAAAGAAGAATGTGGTTAAACACGGTGGTGGCAGCATTATGACTTGAGGGTGCTTTGCTGCAGCTAGAACAGGCAGAATAGTACGCATTGATGGCACAATGGACTCTGCAAGATAACAAGCAATTTTAAACAATAGTGTCTTGCCCTCAGTTCAAAAATTGGGTTTAATTCACGGCTGGATCTTCCAACAGGACAATGATCCAAAGCATCAAAGCAAATGCACAAAAGAAATTTCAAATCTTGGAATGGCCTGGATGAAGTCCTGATCTAAACCCAATTGAAAATCTGTGGTTTAAGTTAAAGAAAGTAGAAGATGCAAGAAAGCCAGGTAATATCGAGCAACTAAAGAACGATCAAAAATGAATGCTCACTACTGTCAGAAATTTCCTAAAAGTTATAGAAAAAGACTGGGTCGATGTTGTGACCTCAAAAGGAGAAGTCACCAAATATTAAAGGTAAGGGTTCACTTACTTTTGCACATCTTAATTTTTAATTAATATTTTTATTCCAGATTGATAAAAAAAAAAAATTAAAAAAATGGTTGTAATTTGTTTAATAAAGGTTTTTCTTAATGAATATATAGTTTAATTAAGATTTGTTGATTACCTGGGGGAGGGGGAAGAGACAATTTTTAAAAATATTATCTTAGGGGTCGACTTACTTTTGTGCAGCACTGTATATAAATACTTTTATTAAATTATTAACATTCTATTTAACACACACACACACACACATTTTAGCTTAACCCACTTCTAAAATCTGATTAGAGATCAAAGGCAGTTATCTCCCTTTCATTAAAATGAAATCACAAGGGTCATGTGAATGGCTAGTGAGTGGCACCAGGGGATAGAGTGAGGAAGAATAGTTGCGATGTAAAGCCTGGAAAAGAAGGACATCCCTAGCCCACAGCAGTCAGTCTTACAGGGGAAAAAAACCCATATGGCCTTACCAGGTTTGTAGAGAAACTGCTGCACCTCCAGTTTTTTCTTTGGGAAATTTTACAAGTAAGACACTCTTTTTCACACTGCTTGCTGTTGTAAACATGTGATATAGTTCCTCTGTGTGGAGTACATATAAATAAGTGTTTATAATTGTGATGTATGACTTAGTGGTTTTAAATTCTTAAAGGAAACACTCATTTACCAAAAGCTTAAAAAACCCAAAAAACTTTTAATATAAGTACAGTTTATAAATACAAAAATTAAATACTACATTTGACCTTCACCAAGCAGACCGTGAACTTTCACCTATCATGATGGATGGGTCTTCTCTCAAGGAGGCTCCTTGTCTTGAGCGTCTATTGGGACTGAAGCTCTTCCCAGACCTCAAGTGGAGTTCATATATCTGATCTGTTGCTAAATATGCCAGAAAAATGGTCAGTTCATTCTACTGCACAAGTAGCTGACTCCCCCTACTAAACGCTATCTTTACAAGAGTCAGATCAGACCAGAAATGGAATCTTGCCGTCATATCTGGATTCGAACTGCCCAATCCTCACTTGCTTCTCTTGATAGAGTTAAAAAATGTCTACGCGGCCTTGTGAGTGATGAATTATTTTCCACTCTACACAAGTGAAACATTGCAAGCCCCTCACTACTCTACTGCTATTTCCGTGGCATGTGTTCTGAAGAGCTACTTCCTTGGACCCTACGTACACAAGGATGAATCATCCTCATTTCCTCCGTATTCCATTAGTAAAGAGTAAGATCCACTCGGACAGATTCTTCCCGAGAACTGCTGCTTTGTGAAACAGACAGGATATTTTCCTAATCGCTACAATCTTGACCTTTTCAAATCTAGGGTCAACTGTTATCTTTCTTGCTTAACCCCTTGAACTTCACTTCTTGCCTTTTCTTATGCTCAAACAGCACTACACAGTAACCCTCCACTTTAAGTGGCTCTTGGGTCTCGTATGAGTGAACATTAGTATAAGAAAAAGAATGCCTCGCTCTGCCTTTTTTACAAATACTTCCACGGTAATTGCTCTGAGGAGTTGTGTTCGCTTGTCCCCAGGCCTCGTGAATTTAAACGCCCCACGAGGCTGGCATCCCGTTCCCACCCCTTCACCATTGAAACTGTTAGATGTAGACGTCTCTTCTACTCCAATAGCTTCATGTCTCGCACATCTCGCCTATGGAACTTCCTTCCCTATTACTGTTTCCCTGACAAATACAATCTCCAACGGTTTAAGTGTAGCGTCAATCGACATCTCCAGTTGCCTTGATCTATCCACTTCCCTTCCCCTTTCATTCCTATCTGCTCTCGCTCCGGATCTTTTGTGGCTCCCTTGCCTTGATCGACCCACTGTCTTTCTCTTTCTCCACATCCCCTCCTTTGCCACTCCTATCTGCTCTTCCTCCAACCCTTCTTTAACCCCTTGCGTGATAGTGGCCTCCGGCCTTGCTTGGGGTGATATGATTAAAAAGAAAGAAAAAAAAAAGAAAAACTGTTATAATCTCTGAATTTGGATTTGGATTTCATCAAGGGACGTAACTTAAAAAGTAATAAAAACACCGGTTATTTCCCTTACATAACACTGCTTGTCTGCGACTTTTTAAAAAAAATACTATTGTTCACGCAATACAGGGCCCAAGAGCCACTCAAGGTAGAGGATTACTGAATAATGTTGTTGTAAGACCTTGACGGAAGAAAATAAGAAGTGAATGTTATGGAGATACGTAGGAAAGATAATGGTTATTCCTAGATTTTAAGATTGTAGGAATATACTTCGAAAACCAAACTGGTTACATTCCATCAGACCCCGAACTACCCTCAGGTCACGATGAACGAATTCCTCCTCGAGGAGGCCCCATGCCTTGAGTGGATACTGGGCCTCAAACATACGCCCAACCTAAAGTAGAACTCTTAGATATGATCGATCGCTAAATATGCAGGTAAAATGACCGGATACCTGTACCTGACTCTTCATGATAGCTACTCTATACCTTAAGAGCCAGCTAAGGCCGAAAAATAAAATGGAGTATTGTTGATATATTTTGGCGGGAGCTGCCTGGTCCTCACTTTCTCTAGTCTTGATAGAGTTCAAAAGCGTCTTCGAGTCCTTGTAATAATGTAAGAGAAGAATTATTTTCTACCCTCCGACCTTTCTCTCACAGGCGGGATATGGCGAGCCGCTTACTGCTCTATCGCTATTTCCATGGAAAGTGCTCAGACGATCTATATTCCTTGGTTTCACCAGGTCTAACCTTCACGTCTGGGACCTGGCATACTGTTGGGGACGAGTAGAATGTATTAAGTTTCTTTATCTAGAGTGTTGGAAATTATCAGAAGGATTTGGTTGTTGGGCTGGTGTGTTCTAAACATTCATCCTCAACAATAAAATGTTTAACATATGAAACACAACAAGGCAATAATTCAATTCAAATAATACACACATTTATATACAATTAAACAATATTTACAATGATGTTTTTATGTTGTCGAAAAGTTGGTGTGTTTAATGTTGTTTGTATTATAATATCCGGATTGTTCTAGTGTTTCAATATATTCGTGTAATATTACAAGTTATGTTAGATTGAGTTTTCAGTGAATTAATTGTTCATTTAAGGTTCAACATGAATGTGTATGCAATTATTTACGTACTGTTCTTTTGGTTAAGTCAACTGAAGTTGCGTACCCTTAACTGTAGTTAAGGCTTTAGTTCGATCGTAGTTCTTTTACTTATTTAGTAGTGAAAGTTATTGTTTCGAGTAGCGTAGTTTTGTCTGGCATCTCTCTGTGTTCGATCCGCTGACTGAGTTGGTCAGTCAAAAATCTTCCTTTTATAAGTTCTCGGGTATCAAAATCGGCTCCGAGGATTTTGCCGCAATTTACTTATTTTCACGTGAGCTTTCAAATTTTCGAGCTGTAAGCCAATAGAATTCTCTGATTGGAAATATGAAGTTTTCATTGGATAAGCTTAATTTTACATGGGTGTAAAGAATAGATTGTTCCCACAGCAGGGGTGTTAAAATAACATGGACGATTCCACAATATTCTTCAGACATGGGTTTTGGTTATTATAAAAAATTGAAACTGAAATACGAAATCCAAGGGAAATAATGTTTTATATTCACCCTGAAATTTGAAACGTGTTTATATTTAAATGCATTTAAAAACTATCCAATTTTGAATGTAAAACTTCAAACGCAGGTCATGTTTCAAATAATCCAGGGTATATTTGTTAACTTTAACATTAATTTTGTGATTTGAGAGAGAGGGTCTCAGATAATATAAATATTTTCCAGGTTTTTTAGGAAAAAAAAAAATTTTTTTTCTAGGGTTTTCAGTTCTGGAAAATTTACATTTTATTTTCCAGGATGCGTGGGAACCCTGTGCAAGTTTTACATAGATTGGTCCACTTGTAAAACATAGGGATAAATAAACTTAAATAAACTGGAACGCTGGTAAACAGATAGGGCTGAAAAAGGGCACTACCTAAATAGACTGGTCCACTCGTAAAAAATAAGGAAAACTTTTCCAGGTAATAATTTTGTAGATTAGCGTTCCTTAGGCTGCAACATTTGTTAAAAATGAAAAATGTTAATTTTTATTTGTTTAAAAGGGAGGATTCTGTTTATAATATAAAAAAAAAAAGACCAATTCATAATTTTTTACAGAATTATTAATCCTAGTTGTTATTTTAAAATTTCAACTTTGTAACTGGTCTTACATCATTGATATCTGTATATTATTTTTTTTATATAATTTTCTGATTTTTTTAAGCAATTATATTTTTTTTTTGTCACTGGAATTTTTTCAGAAGCACATGCATATGGACCTTAAATGAAAAATATATGGATAAAGATACTCTTTTATGAATTGATTTCAATTTATGTTTTTTAATTAAACGTATATATCTATTTGTTTTTTGTTTAAAAGGAGTACTTTTTGTATAGTGAATAGTTAAGTCCAGACAACTCTGTAAAAGTCAGGGATCAATTTTTACACTGTATCAATATTATGAACTGGACCCTCATCAAAAATGATAAAAAAAAACCCCAATATTTTTGTTGTTTTTGATTCTGACAAATGTCACAACCCAACAAAGGTGTAAAGAATCTCATACAAAAATTATTCCCTAAAAGTTTTTCCCTATTTTATTTTATAAGTGATCCTTAATTAGGGCACAAAAGGGGCCCCAATTGTCTTTTGATCAGTC
>OZ038509.1:55516850-55526850 GCA_964036315.1 Acanthosepion esculentum | reverse complement strand
TTTAAGGAAATCTTTCTAGGTCAGTTTGTTTACCTTTGTTATTGTCTCATCTTTTATTTTTTTCCTTCTTTTCTTTCTCTACTTTTTCTTCTCTTAATTTTTAAAATTTTTTCTTATTGTATATCTTTTCTTTCTCTCTCTCTGCCTGAATGGATTGAGTCCACTTCTTAAAAACATTCAATCTGAAGAGATGAATATAACAGTATTCATGAAATAAATTATAACTGATATGGATTTTAAGGGGTTTTCTTAATTTATCTTTATATATTGCTCTGTAACTTACATTGAGCTCTCATTGGATTAATGTCCTCCTTGGAATAATCCCTACCAATTACAAATTGGTATTTTATATATATATATATATATATATATATATATATATATATATATATATATATATACACTACTCCCACTTTGTTAATTTCCTTACTATTGCCCGTCATAAATGTGTAAATTTATTTTCATTTTTTCATTTCAACAGTTGGAAATAAATCTGATGATCCACTGCCCTTTAAAAGGGCTGTGGTGAAATAATTTATTATATGGAACCTTAAAGTAATCTGTTTTTATTTAAAATATATATATATATATATATATATATAGCTGGCTGCTCGTAATTTGGGGATACCCGTTTACTAGGGCATCTAGCAACTCCCTATTGTAGATGCAATATATATACACATACAAGTACAGGGTTGGTACAGCTGGAATAAAATTCCAATAAACAAAAATACTGTTCTTAAAAGAGTACTCAATACCGAGTAGAGCAAATATAATTTATTCAAAATTATAACATAAATGTTATAACATCACTACAAAAATAGCCATTTCGTTTCAACACTTCTGGTGTCTTATCAAGTAATGAATCAACACCATCACTTGATAAGACACCACTAGTGTTGAAACAAAATTGCAATTTTTGTAGTGATGTTATAACATGCATATGTTATAATTTTGAAAAAATATATAATTTTTGAAATTATAACATATATATATATATAAAAAGTGTTCAATGCACCATTCTGCAGAGTAGGTTAATATTATGAAAAGATTAAAATACCCTTCTGTACAACCTGGGTTTCAACCATGAGGTCTCATTAGGTAGCTAGGCAAAATTATGTTGTTCCACAAATCTCATTTTTTTTTTTCTTTTTTACCTCCTCCTCCTCCTCCTCTTCTTCTTCGGTTCCAGTAACATAATATGATTAAAAAGAAACTTGATATGTGTGGAAGAACATAATTTTGCCAAGCTGCCTGATGAGACCTCACGATTGAAACTCAGGTTGTACAGAATGGTAAAAATGACCTCAAAAATTTCTGTCCCCACCATAACAACAAAATAAAATCTGGAATAATCATGAGATTCTATTCAAGATTTCTCAGAATTTATGGTTTTCAATATCTACATGAATAAATAAAAAAAAAAAAATTTTTTTTCATATTTATTTCTTTATAAAATGACAAATAATAAATATTTCATTATAGTTGGTTCATATGTTTTTATAATTTTGTAAATAAGCAAATCTAATAACAAAGATATTATTAAATTTATTTATCAGTTCTCAAGAATGAATAAAATGTATGAATTTGCTTACATAGGTTTGGTTTTTATTAAAATTCTAATCCTTGTTTTTTAAAATAAACATTCCCGAGGGAGTCAAAATTGTATACAGTAATAGTGGCGTCAAGGGAATAAACCATCCTTTTCATACACACTTGTTTTGTGGGTACGAAGATTAAACACTTTCAATAACTTATTATTCAATAATATTAAATTATATAAAATCTTAAAACAGCATTCAAATAATGAAAAAGATCAAAAAGAAAAAAAAAACACCATATTTATTCATACAATAAAGATGGTATACATATCTGTTGGATTACTGCACCCTGATAATTACAGGTGGCGGAAAATTTGAAAGAATCTATCTTTTTCTCGGTAACTTTTCATAGTGAAAAGACATTCTTTTGGCCCCTGCAAAAATGTAAATACTTCAACTACAGACACTTAAAGTTGCTTTGAATTCTTCACATTTCGTTTTTCCTTTTGTAAAATGTCTTATCAATACATTTGCTAATATTTACTTGTTCAAATTCTATGCCTTATTTTTCCTTTGGAGTTACATAATTACACCAAAATTTATTTGTGGGTCAAATGTAGCAGGAGCATATAAAATCTCATCAAAAGTGTTGAAACACATAATGTTTTTGTATGGGCTTGCCGATAATTTTGTTGATTGGCTGTTGTTGGGTTGAATTTGAAGTTTTTAGCATTTTTTTTTCTTCTGATTTGCTGAGGGGAACCAGAGTTTGTGTTTGTAGTATTTACTGATGGAGGATTTAGAAATTTTGTTTGCAATGCTATGCTAAATAAGAGTTTCGATATGCTGGATCTGGGTACTGAAGTATTTGATTATTTGTTTACGAATGGCAAAGTTCTGTGAATACGGGCCAGTTTTCTTTGTTCAGTTGCCATATTGGGGTTTTCTCTTCTGTTTGTTTCAATAAAGATTAGGAAGTCATCACTACCACATTGGACATCATGAACTCCCCATTGGAAGTCTGTGAGTATTGCAGGCAAGCAGATTGATAAATCTTTTACTGACAAATCCTGTAGCTGGGTACATCATTTAGGATGCATATATATTACAGAAAAATGAATAGTGAATGTTACCAGTGTATATGTAGTTGTGATTTGAATAGGCATCTTCGTTTTATAGTATTTACTTTGGAAATTCTCATTCTGAACTTGTAATGGTATATAAATAGCTATGGCTATTACCCATGAAACAGTTGAGTGCATACTACTTCCCATGAGTCAGTAACACTAAAAGCTGTTTATTTGGAGACATATGTTTTCCAGTTTCCTCATAAATCATATTTGTTGGATTACCCCTCCCAAATGATAATCACAGATGGTGAGATTTTGAATTACCATCCCTTAACAATAATTACAGGTGGCACAAGATTTGAAAGAACCCGTCTCTTTTCTCAGCAAAGAGAGATTCTTTTCACTCCTGCAAAAATGTAAGTACCTCAACTACAGACACTTAAAGTTGCTTTGAATTCTTTACATTTTATTTTTCCTTTTGTAAAATATCTTATCAATACATTTGCTAATATTTACTTGGTCAAATTCTATGCCTTATTTTTCCTTTGGAGTTACGTAATTACACCAAAATTTATTTGTGGGTCAAATGTAGCAGGAGCATATAAAATCTCATCATAAGTGTTGGAGCCTGCAACATATCTTACAAATTATAGGCAATGGTTGTTGGGGTGACTTGAACTTTTGTCCATTGTTAAAAAGGCGGTGATTTTTGTTTACAAAATGGAAACTGCAAATTGAACCTTTTTCTAGTTCTTTGGGACAAATATGGAGAATTATAGAAATTTGTTAGTTGATACTGGCTCAGTGTTGACGGCTGCGTACGATTATTTGCTGTTCAGAAACTGATACAGGACTACATCTTTTGTTTTCTTCAAATTTAAGGGAAAAAATAAAATCCACAAACCCAGATGAAAATTAGATTTACATTTAATAACAATATTTACATTGTACATGAATAATAATAATAAAAAAAAAAATTGACATCCGACAGAGCAATTGAAACAATCCTTTTGTCTGTTTGTTTGTTACACCACCATGTTCTACAAAAAGAACTTTGAAATCATTCATTGATTCAATGAATAAATTTAGTAATTCTATCCCACATCTGCAGTAGGAATGACTGCAACCTCATTTCTGAAGAGAGTTGATGATTAATTGAAAGCATAGTATTTTTAAAACATTTTATATATATATATATATAGTGACCCTAAATTTATTTGAATTCGAATAAAAAAAAAAACCCCAAAAGTCCCTGTGCTACTGTGAAGTTAACGTGATGTGAAATAAATAAAGGTATACCAGACCTCATTTCCATAAGATATATTATTTGATTAAAATATGTAAATAGGTGCCAATTAATTAAATATTTTGGTGGGAGGGATAAAGGTAAAATTACCTTTTTTTTTTGCCTAAGATAATAGTTAAGAACTATAATAATTTTTTTTTTTTATCAACGTGTTTAACCAGTAGCCATTTTTAATTTTACCATCTTTCTGTTAATGCAGGAAAGTAGCATTTTTTCAACTTCAAGAATAAATAATGGGAATGTCAGGGGCGATAACTCTTTATATCAAAATCGTCATTAATATTTCTTGATTTAATATCGTACTGTCTCTATCTCTGAGATGACGTATTGTAACTATTTACATCGTTCGGACTGTTGTCCTCATCTTTATAGCCATATTTACAACGTTTCGGCCGTTGTACGCTCCGACCGTATTCAGGTGATATGGGTTTGAATTTCGAACCAAATCCTTTATTTAATCCACATGAATAAAAGTGTTGGTTGAGTAATTGCGAAAGTGACTTGACCTAAAGAGTTGTAAGGTGAATACCCGTCCAGAGCAGAGGGAACAAAAACTTGCAGATTTGAGTTACTAAAGAAAATTAATTGATACTGACATATCTAAAAAAAAAAGACCATGAATTGAAACTACTTTCTTTTTTTTTTTTAACTCTATTGTTTTCAAAAGATTTTGCCTTCACAGTGTATCTGCATTTATAAATTGAGGCTATTGAAAGGGAGGGTGATGAAAAATCTGCATGTCCTTGGAAAGATGAAGCTATTTTACCAAGCTTAATCTGGAAAATGCGATTGAAGAATAATTGCCGATAGCTTTATAACTCGTCTTTAACATTTTCAAGTGTAAAAAGAATATTAGAAACGGATTTGGAAAGAGTGCAGAAGAATTCGTTGTCTTCGCTGCTGTCACCATTCGCCTTGTCTTCCTCACACAGATGGTGGTACTTACTTTCCAGTTGTTTCAATTGGGAATCAACGGATTTGAAGCTAGAACGGCAGACGTCGGCAATTTGGTTCATCGTGGCCAGCACTTTTTCTTGGGTATCGTAGTCTTGCAGTTGGAGGAGAGACTTGACTTTGTTACACCATCCGGTCTCCACCATGTTGGTCAGAATGTCTAACCTGAATTACAAAAAAAGGTAAAGATTAAAGAAATGAATTTAAGTGTGCTACTAGGTCGGCATCTTGGTCTCACCCTTTTACTGTCGAAACAGTTCAATGTCACCACCTCTTCTTCTTCTCTCACACTTTCCGGCAGTGGAACTCCCTTCCACTTACTTGCTTCCCTGATAACTATAATCTTCAAAAATTTAAATAGACACCTTCTGATGCCTTGATCTTGATCCCTGTCCTTCTCTTTACTCTTACTTTCCCTCTCTGTAACCCTTTGCGTGATAGTGGCACTCTTGCCTTGCTTGGGGTGAAATGCTTAAAAAAAAAAAAAAAAAAAAAATAAAATGTGAAACTGAGGAATGGTTTAGACAGTAACCAGAATTAGAAAAAAATAAACGATGATGTGGATGTCGTGACGTAGATTGTTTTATTCTTGAAGTTCTGAATGGCACAAAGACTACCTCAAGGGTATAAAATTAAATCATATTTTTATTTATTTTCTTTAGAGGGATGAGGGAATCCTGTGGTATTCGGTGCAGTGAAATTTTCGTTAATAAGGTGGATATTGTTAGTATGATTTGAAAAAGAGTTGGCAGTTTTTCAAGTCAGGCCATGATAGGGGTAGTAGTAACATTAGAAATTAGGTCAGTGTCAATCTATTGTGTTTTTCTTGACTCTAAGAAGGGCAGATATATCATTAACAGATGACCTCTTAACTACTTCTTCACGCATCTCTGTTCATCACTCTCACCGTCTCTTTCTGTTTCTAGCCAGTAGGTGTCAGTTTATATCTGTTTTGACTAGGCTCCAAGACTCTGGTGCAAACATTGGTTTTGGCTAACATCAAAAGTCTCATTGTGTCAATTTTTTGATTAGCTAAAATTATTTTTTATTTTCCGGCATTCCTTTCTTTTTTTTTCTGTAATGGAAGTTATGTGTGGACCCTTTCTGATTTTTGGTATTTTTAAGTCGCAAATAAATAGGCAAATTGCAAACTTCTGGCATTTTTCTGTCAGGTTCAGTTTTTTCTTCCTCTTCCTCCTCATTAGTTGAGAGAAGTATAGAAAGAGAAGTTCAGGCAGAGAAAGAGATAAGGGTTTTTAAAGGAAAGTGCAAATGCCTTATATAAACAAAAATAAAAGAATTCCAATTAAAATATTTTTTATCAGGACTCATTACAATACATTCAAATTCATACTTTTACTCCGAATCGTGTGTACAGTAATTTTTTAAGCTAAAATTCTTGAAATAAATTTATAAATAAAGCAAAAATAAAATCTCAAATGGAAGAAACAAAATATTTAAATCTTAATTAAATTTTATTCTGACTTTCTACCATTTACTCATGCTTTGAATATTGCTGCCACATTGGGTCGTCTGATGCTCTTGCTAAATATTTAGATATTCTTGATAAAATCCAAAGAAGAATCTGCAATGTTATTGGTCCTGACCGAGTATCTCAGCTTCAGTCACTTTCCCACTGCTGTAATGTAGCTGCCCTGATGGTAATGTAGCTGCCCTGATGGTAATGGTTCTAATGAATTTTCCTTTATGGTACCTAGACTTTATGAATGCTAGATATAACGATAAGTTCGATACTAACAGTTTCTTCTATTACACTTCTCACCTGTGGAACTCTCTTCTGGATTCTTGCTTTCCAGTTCTTTTATTGTCCTCTCTCATTAAGAGTAGTTTTTCTCATATTCTCTAACACTCAGTAACCCCTTGCACCCTAGTGGCTTTATTGCCTTTGATCTGCAAAAATTTAAATGCAATGTCAATCGTTATCTTCTGTCTTCTTAATTCCAGTTCTTTTATTGTCCTCTCTCATTAATAGTAGTTTTTCTCATATTCTCTAACACTCAGTAACCCCCTTGCATCCTAGTGGCTTTATTGCCTTTGATCTTCAAAAATTTAAATGCAATGTCAGTCGTTATCTTCTGTCTTCTTAATTCCAGTTCTTTTATTGTCCTCTCTCATTAATAGTAGTTTTCTCATATTCTCTAACACTCCGTAACCCCTTAGTGATTTTACTGCCTTGTTTGGTGTGAAATGAAAATGGGTAGAGAGAGAAAGAAAGAAAGAGGAAAGAAAGAAAGAAAGAAAGAGAAAAGAAAGAAAGAAAGAAAGAGAAAAGAAAGAAAGAAAGAAAGAGAAAAGAAAGAAAGAAAGAAAGAGAAAAGAAAAAAAAAGAAAGGCATGTAAATTTTGAAATATTGTTATTAATTCATACAATATGATTGGTATCTGCATCTAAGTTAATTCCTGAATTAATAAAAACAGTTAATGAAAAAAACATGAGTACTGAATGTTTAAAAATGAAAAACAGACATAAAATTTAAATCTCTTGTCATTTTCAAATTTACTTTTGTTTACTCTTGTCAAAAATTTAACTTGAAAATACTGGCCCATGATTTTTTTCTACTCTATATCCTTTAGAATAATCTCCTGTCTATCAAATAACTTAAGATAACAAAATAAAGCAGAAATCTCTGGCCTCGCTATCAATAATACCCCACTGTTGAGTTAAAATGCAACCCACATAGCCTATAATATTAAAAAAAAAAAAGATTTTTTTTAAGTTAATTGACAAATCTTAATTAAACTATGACATGTTTGGTGGAGGAGGTGGGTGTATTCAACATTTGATAATTTTGTGGCAAAATACACACTTAAAGGTTTCAGGCAGTTTTGATCAGCATTTCTTTTCATGGTTAGCTGTAAAGAATTGGAAATGTAGGACTGCCTTACACTTAAAATAATAACAATAATAATATTTATTAATTGATATTTCCTGTAATAAATTGTTAAGTTTTATGGAAACATTGACAATTATGTATTTTTCATTTTCTCCTTTGTTATTGGCAGCATTTTAGAATACTTTGCCTGCAATATCAAGTTTCCTAAGTTGAACAAACTGAAGCTATTTCGTTTACGCTTTGTTAGCTCTCTTTTCCATTGTTTTTAGATCGCTTTCTTCCAGTCATTTTGATCTGAAATTCCATTTCAAAAAGGAATATTTTAAATTAATATACGACCAAAAATAAAACACTTTTGACAAAAAACTTTAATGATTTCACCATAATTATGTAACAATATTCCACAGACAAATCTACGGTTTATCTCATTGCGTGGTGACGAACTATAAACCTAAATTGAGTTTAAAATATATGCTCTAATTTTTTGTAAAATACTTGGATATAATGAAGAATTTGCAGTGAACAAAGCAATTTTTGATTTTTTTTGGTTGAATATGGCCCCCCCCTCTGCCGAATGTGTCATATATTCATTAAGAAAAAAAAGCTCTAATAAATGAACTACAAGTTCTTGAAAAAGATTTTATCAAGCTGGAATGAAAACATTAATTAAAAAATTATCTTGTCTAAATTATTAAATGACACATGTCTTAATGAAAACATGCTGCCTATATATATATATAAAAATTGTAAGGAGCATTTGATAATTATAATTATCAAATCATCCTTACAATTTCTATCATATGTATATCATTGCTTGATCCGGCTTCTAATGCTTCAGTTTGAGCGGCTTGGTGATAGTAATCGTGGCTCTGGGGGGCACAGTTCTATGGTTACAGTGAATTTCAGTTGAGTTCCACCATGGAATATGTGAGCAAGCGGTGCTATATTGAGTCTGATTTGCTACCTCTTCGTCACCGAGGCCCATTGGAACAGTTGATATGGTGTTTGCTTGACAACCTAACTGTCAGGGTTTCAATTCTCGGTAGTGGATGCGCACTGCTGATGAGTCCCAAATATAGGACGAAACGGCCGTCCAGTGCTTTCTGCATTCTGTTGAGGTTTCAGACTCGATGAATTACTTAATTATATATATATATTAGAATCAGAAGGATATGTTCCAACAATGAAGAACTAAAATAAACACATTGAAAATCTGGAGCATCAATTCACAACACGTGGCTATAAACAACACCTAATCAGGGAACAAATAAATAAAGCAATTTCCACACCTAGAGAAGACACCCTAATGTACAAGATTAAAAATAAACCCAGCCGCATTCCTCTAGTAACTACTTTCAACACCACTCTTCCTCCACTATCCCAAATAATCAAAAGTCGCTGGGAAATACTACATCTGAAACCAGACCTAAAAAATTGTTTGAGGAACCCGGCCTTCTAGCATATCGTAGACCTAAGAACCTAAAAGAAATCATAGGTAGTAACCACATTTCAGGCGAAAAGGTAATCCATAATAAACCAACAACAAAAGAAGTTTATGCTGCAACCACATTAAACACACAAATCTATTCACTAGCTCAGTCACTAAATCTACTTTCAAAATCTACCACAACTAACTGTAGACGTCATAACATAATTTACCTCCTAGAATGCACACTATGCCAGAAACAATATGTAGGAAAATCTGAATTTCTGTAGTTCACTGTTACCAGCAAGCAAAAAATTATTTTTCTCCTGATGATGGCCATGTTGGCCGAAACTAGTCGAGGAATCTAAATGAAATAATAATAAAAATGAAAGAATATTAATATACAACCCAGTGTGTCTGAAGATTTTAATATTTTTTATTGTTCAAAATATATATATATATATATATATATATATATTTAAAGACATTTATATTATGTTTAACGTTCTTTTTATAATATAAATGTCTTTAAATAAATTGTCGGACTATGTCCAATTCTAAAATATATATATATGATAATAGCTGGCCACTGATATTTGAGGATACCAATCTATTAGGGTGGCTAGCCAATCCCTATTGCAGATGCTCGCTCAGGCACATTTGTGTTTGCTCAACACCTGCAGAGCCAACGTGTGGTTTATACTGCAACTATGCTGAGCAGACCTTAGTTACAGTTTCTGGGAGAGAGCGTGTTATCTAGCATGATCAACAATCTGAACAATGACAGCACACTCAAATCTACTCAGTCACGATGACTTGTGACTTTGTGCTAGCACAGCTACCAACAG
>OZ038509.1:55476850-55511850 GCA_964036315.1 Acanthosepion esculentum | reverse complement strand
ACGAGAAAGAAAAAAAAAAAAAAAAAATCCAATTTTGTTGGTATAGAAAAAAAAAAAAAAAAATTCCCATTCACAAGATTGCAGAAAAAAATGGTGTTAAACAAAATGATTAAAATAAAAAATTATTTCCAAATAAAGAAAAAGAAAAGATTCTGTTTTAAGTTTATGATAGTTCGAGAGATCAACTGACCTTTGCATAGCAGATCCAAGAACAAAGGCAGTGTCATGTCTCAGGTCTGCGTCAGTACTGTTCAGTAACTTCACAAGTTCCGACATCCCTCCAAGATCCATAAAAAGCAAAGCATTGTCAATCTGAAAGGGGAGAAAACAAATACTTAGTATGATAGACAAGATTCAGATTTATGTAGAGCATGTACACACACATATATATATATATTGGCATTTGTTTACATTCATAAAAACAATACGCTAGATTTAGTTGTTTTTCTCTGTTGAATGAAGATAGCGTAGTGGTAGAAACTCTGACTGACACCAAATTGGTTGGGTTTTTGATATGTCCCAGAAAGGGATATATTTGTTCGAGGTAGCTAAGTGGTTTTGGCTACTGTAACTGAGTACTACAATCTAGCAGGTAGCATTAATTGACTGGTACTCGTCGTAGTCAATCAAGGTAGGCAATAGGCATAGACCAATAGGATAGCCAATGGCGTAGTCCAATGGGTGTCGTCATAGACTTGGACACTATCCTACCTCCACGCCAGTCTGTATGTATGGCTGACACCAGCCAATCATATTCCTGTGAGGGGGAACAGAGGTGTATGTATATTCATTACATCACCTCCCCCTGAGCTAAATTTTCCCATGAAATTTAGCTTCAATACTTTCTCTTTTTAGGGTCTGGACATAATCGATTAACTTTTTTCCTAAGTCTTTTTCGTCTCAATCCTCCTTGCAGTGGTGGCGTTTGACACACTGGTACCTCTGGCCTTGAGGTCGGGGATACCTCCATTGGAGAATGTTGACTTACTGGAACGGGAATTTCGAAAGCGTCATACAGGACTTCCATTGGAATCTCTTCGGCATTTTCCGTGACCTCTGTAGTGTGTCTGGGTCTCAATCGATTCCAATGTCTTTTGCACGGAAATTTTTCCTGTTTTATGTCATATATGACCTGACCAATTCTTTTGGTTATTACTCCTTCCCAATACGTTTTTCCAGCCCTAAAGTTCTTGAAAAAAAACTTTATCACCTGGCTTATACACTTTAGTTATCTGGTTTTCTTTTCTAGCAGTTTTCTTCGCAGGACTAGGCAACAGCCTGTCGAACACAGAGCGTGTTTTTCTTGCAAACATTAACTCTGCTGGCAATAATCCTGACGTCGTATTTGGGTTTGGCGTGATTCTATATACTGCCAAAAATTTTTGAATACTTTGTTCATTTTTGTCCACACCTTGACTTTTCGTTTAAAAGTGTCCACGAATTTCTCTGCCTGTCCATTCAATCTTGGATGATATACTGGTGTTGTCACGTGATCGATGGACAATGATGTACAGAATTTCTTGGATTCTCTTCCCATAAACTGCGTTCCATTGCCACTGACTAAAGTTTTAGGGAGTCCAAAACGACTAAAAATTTCATGAAGTGCATTTATTGTATTTGTTGCAGTCGGATGTCTGCACTTAACAATTTCTGGCCACTTAGTGAAACTGTCCACAATGATCAGGTAATAAGATCCATTTATGGGCCCTGCACAGTTGATATGCAACCGAGTCCATGGGACATCTGTCTTTGGCCATGGTTGAACCTTTACCGGTGGATCCCTTGCTGCCAGTTGACATCCTCTGCACTGTTTCACCAAATTTTCTATGTCTTGGTCCATCCTCGGCCAATAAGTATAGCCTCTCATTAGAGATTTCATTCTTGAAATCCCTGGATGGCCAGTGTGAAATTCTTTCAGAATTTTCTTTTGTAGAGTAACTGGCATTACAACCCTATCTGCGTATAGTAATACCTGATCACAAATTGAAAAAGATGACACACTCATTGCTTTTTTAGTTCTCTCGTTCAACCAGACTTGCTTTTTCATTTTTTTCATGAAATCATCGTTCTCTGCTTCTTTTTTCACATCTTCTATCAGAACCGGTAGTTCTCTAATAGTGTTGCATAACAGACTCGACAATTCACTTTCGTCTCTTAGCGCCGCTATTACTGTTTCTTCCAGTGGTTCCTTATATTTCGGTATTAACCTTGACAACCCATCGACGTGACCGAGCTTCTTTGAAGGCACATATTCCATTTTGAAATTATAATTCAAAAGAATTACACCCCAACGCTGTAGTCGATTTGCCGTGCGTGTTGGTATACCTTTTTTTGAACCAAATATTGTTAACAGCGGTTTGTGGTCTGTTTGCAGAGTAAATTCTCTTCCGTATATAAACCTGTGAAATTTTTTTTACAGCGTAGATTATTGCTAAACTCTCTTTTTCGATTTGACTGTAACTTCGTTCCGCGGGCAGTAACGTTCTCCAGGCATGTGCTATTGGCTTATTAGATGTGTCCTTGAATTTATGAAGCAATACCGCACCTCGTCCCTCATTACTGCCATCTGCTGCTACAATCATTTTTGTCTTAGGATCAAAATGCGCTAACGATAGGTCTGCTAATAGCCAGCTTTTTATTTTTTTAAAAGCATCTTCGCATTCTTTCGACCATATCCACTTTGCGCCCTTTTCCATCAAATTATTTAAAGGTGCTCTCATATCATACATTTTTGGGATATAAATACTATAGTAACTTACTAAACCCAAGAATGCCTGGAGTTTAGCCACATTATCAGGTGCTGGCATATTTTTTTTATAGCCTTAGCCCTTTCTGGATTCGGTTTTCTTCCTTTACTGTCAATAATCTGCCCTAAATATTTTATCTTCTTTAAGAAGAACTCACGTTTTTCAGCACTCAGCTTGAACCCGTATTCCTCAATTCTCTGAAATACTGCTCTAATATGCGTTTTGTGTTGGGCCTTGTTTTCACTTTTAATCAAAATGTCATCTAAGTATGCGATTGCATACTCCATACCAGCCAACATTGTGTCCATTAGTTGCTGGAATAGGCTTGGAGCTACCTTCAATCCAAAAGGGAGACGATTTAGTTTAAAAATCCCTTTATGCGTATTTATTGTCAGGTACTTTGAGCATTCTTCACTGACTTTAACCTGAAGGTAAGCCTCCGACAAGTCCAACTTTGAAAACACTATACCTCCATTCAATTAAGTGAATATATCCTCCAGAGACGGTAGAGGGTATGCATGGTCTTTTAAACAGTCATTCAAGCCTGTTGAGAAATCAGCACACACTCTGATTTTTCGTTTTTTCTTTTTTATATATACGGTTGGAGACGCCCAATCCGAGTAATCCACTTTTGATATTATGCCAATTTTTTCCAACCTTTCTAACTCCTCATTTATTGAGTCCAGTGCCGAAAATGGTACTTTTCTCTTTGGCTTAAAGATTGGTTTCACATTTTCTTTCAACTCGAAATTGACTTCTGTTTTTGTGCAGACCTAGTCCTTCTGAAAAAACACGAAGGAATTCGTTTTTCAACTCCGTCATAAATCTTTCTGTTTGCTTCATCTTATAGTTCTCTATGACGTTCACTTTGTTACAGAAAGAATTTACCGGTAATTCCCACAAATTGAACAATACGATCCAGTCTGTACCAAAGAGGTTTACTGAACCAGGGAGCACATACACTTTTGATTTTTGAATTTTTCCCATGAACGAAATGTTACATTTTAATTCACCGCGAAACTTAAGTCTTTTTCCTGACATTCCCCTGGCATGTTTGTCTGTGTTAGCAGTGGGTAACTAATTTTTTTCCATGTTTGCTCGTTTATCACTGAGATATCACTTCCTGAATCGAGTAATAATTTTACGGTCTGCCCATTTATTTTTACATTGAGGTATTTTTTTCTTTGACAAAACTACATTCACCTTTGCTTGAGACTTTGACTTTTTTATTTCTCTGTTTTGCCCGACAATGGGAACTTTTATGGCCTACACATCCACAATTATAACATTTTTTTATCCCTAAAGAAACAATCCTTCTTTATATGCCGTTCTCCACATGAACTGCATATAATTTTTCTTTTTTTATTTTGTATCCACTTCTGTTGTCTTACAGTTTGTACTTGCAAAATGTTCTCCTCAATCCAAGTATCATCTTTTTTTACATTTATAATTCGCTGACATTCTTCCATTACTTTTTGTTGCGTAATCTTCAGATCTTGTTCCATGATAGAGAGGATTCTTCATCTAATTTCTTTGTCCTTTGGTGTCGTTAGACCCTGGACAAAAATTACATAATTGTGGCACAAGGCTGAAAAAGGGGAGGGGTTGAGGCTGGTCCACACTAACTATCTTATACCTAGCTAATCTGATTCACGACCCATTCACTCATTATAATTTACCCATTCACAAGAACTCGTCCATCACCAATCAATCCTCCATGCACCCTAATACCACACCCTCTCTAGAGGGGGGACCTACAAAATGGGCCCCATGCCATAAAAATTTAATGATACTAAAATGTATATAAAAATCTATGATGAAAAAATGAGAGGGGAGGGAGATGAACCCAATAACAAACTAAAATATTAACACGAATCAAATTAAACAAAACTGATGTTAGTAGGGCCCGTCCAACCCTCAAAACTGAGAGGCTGCTGTATTCTGCCCAGGGGACAAAATCAAGAAGCTCTCTTCCTAAGGGAGTGGGAAAGGAGAAAATATAGACGGACATGGGAAATATAAAAGCTGACCCAGTCGAGATGAAGAGGGGGGGGGGGACAACAAACTGGGGAGGTTGGGAATGTCGACTTGGATCATAACCAAAGAGATAACCGGGAACAGGCCAGGAACAACACTTACTCACATTAACTAGGTACACAAAAGCTTGTCTAACCTAACCAAGGGGAGGGCTCCACAGGAAACCACCCCGATGTGATGTAGGTTGACCTAGAAGAGAAAATCAAGGCTAGCCCCGTTCAAACGAACCAAGCTCGCCTCTTTCACTGAAGACTGTTGAATGCAATCGTTTTCTGTCAGTTCTAATCTTCATCGTGAGCTGATGCTGAAAGAATCGGATTAGATCCTGATGAGAAAGACGGTTGCCTTGCAAGAATTCCTCCTGTTGTATCGTCCAAATAACCATTTGGGCCATGGCCAACAGCGTCAGAAACACCATTCGTTTCACCGCAGAATACGGGGGCGACACATTGTCACATGCGTATGCGCGATCAATGGGCACAAGCTTTTCGGGAGCGAGATGAGCTGTCAACTTGCCAATATGGTCACATAAGGGGCGGACCCGGGGATAATGGTAGAAGGCGTGAGAAGCTGTTTCCTCTAAACCAAGGCCACACTGTTCACAGTCTGGCAAATCCGCCAAACCCCATATGAAGGCCTTGTCATTGCCAAGACCAGTAAGAGCAAAACTCATCCTCCGACATGTCGAGCTGATCACGTAGGGAATCCTTCGCGACCCCCTCCACTAAATAATGATAGAAGACCTTCCTAGGCTGTGAAAGGTCACTGGACCGAGGAATGATCGTCAAAGCGTACCGACACTCGCGAAAGAAATCCTATTGATCCTGGGGCTTACAATGGCGTTCAACCCGCGAGACGGGAGGATTGACAGTAAGGCAAGGGAATGTGTCCCTAACAATCCCCGCCATAATCGAATCTCCTGTCAATGCGCATCGTAGGAAAGCCAACCTCGAGGCGAGTTTGTGGCATTCCTAGCCCCCACCATGACATGGACGTTGTGCACAGACTCGGACCTGATTCCCACATCTCCTCCATAAAATGGAGGTTAGCGAGTGCTCGAGCGGCTTCCTATAGTCGTCACAGAGAGCAAGTACAGACAATCGATAAAGGACAATTGGAAAAAGGTATGTGGCACACACCTCCGCCCTGCCCTTCACGGACAACCTCCGTTGATGCCAAGTCTGACCGGCAGCATTGACCTTTGCTCGTACTTCAGACCAATTTTTCTCCAGCTGAAGGTCGGGTCCAAACCACACTCCAAGAATGCGAACAGGACCATCCGTCCAACCGAAGTGGCCCAGAAGATCGACCCCCTTCCAGACACCTAACCGCAAGCTGGACGGCTTGTCGCGGTTTATCTTGGCCCCTGTCACCTTTTCGTACCCATCAAGCACCTTCAGTACTGCCTCAATGTCGCTACAGGACAACACAAAAGCAGATACGTCATCGGTGTACGTGGAAACCCTGGCTCGAGACCCTCCAGGAACAGCGATTCCAGTAGGTCCAGACTGCATGCCCTGTCCTTCAGCCAGCGAAGGAGAGGCTCCAACACCAAAGCATAAAGTAGGGGTGACAGTGGACAATCTTGACGAACCGACCTAGACAGCGCAAAAGTGCCCGACAGCTTCCCATTCATCTGTACCACAGTACTGGGGGAGCAATACAGAAGGCTAATCCAGCGGTAGAAGTCAGGTTTGAATCCGGCGGCCTGCAGGACAGCCGCAAGGTAGTGATGGTCAATCCTATCAAATGCCTTGGACTGATCTAAATTGATCAGCATGGCCTCATCGTCATCTTTTACACCCTCTATGATCGTGCGGATCAGATGCAGGTTGCTCGGAATTGTTCGGCCCCTCAGAGCACAAGTCTGCTTAGGACCCAACAGAGACTCGGCAACTGAGTGCAAATGCTCCTGCAGGATCTTGGCCAAAATCTTTAACTCTGTGTTTAGCAGAGTTATGGGCCTATAATCATCTAAATCCCGCCCAACACCCTTACTCTTTTTCAACAGCATGATCACACCCCTGGAAATCTGGTTAGGGATGGACCCCAACCAGAAACAGTTGTTGAACACCACAGTCAAAATCGGGACAAAGATGTGTGACAGCCTCAAGTACAATTCATAGCGCAAACCATCCAGACCAGGTGACTTGGCTCTGCCGATCTTCTTCAATGCTGCATAGACTTCGCCCTCAGTGATCTCTCCCTCACAGCTAGCCGCTTCAGTTGCCGAAAGCAGAGAAAAGTCAGCCAAATAGCTGCGAAACTCCTCCTCACAGAGACCAGGCTCCTTGGTAAACCGGTTGCTGAAATGCCTCGCACATGTTGTCAGTGGCCTGAAGAGTATGCCCTTCTGGGGAATTGACCTCACGAATGTACTGATCAGAACCTCGACAAATCTCTTCTTTGTGCAGTTCTGTGCCCATGTTCACAGCTAAAGAAGACATCTTGTTCAACCTATGTCTAATTACCTGGGCCATGTAGCACTCGCTACTCAACCGCTCCAGGGCCTCCCTAGCTAAGGCTATCTCTAGGGGATCTCCTCCCAGCCACCGCCCGGAAAAAACTAGCCATCAGCGTCTTCACCTTCTCAGCTTTATCTAGGGCGAGCCATTTGCTGAAATCAGTGGAGAAGGACCTAATCCTATCCTTAAGTCTCTCCCACCACTTATTCCCAATAACCCCCCCCCAGCTCCCGCTGCACTAAGCTAGTTAACTGCTCCTGGAAGTCCCGCCTGTCCAATAAGGACAGATTGAACTTCCAGTAGCCAGCCATTCTAGGCCTACGATCTAATGCCATCCGGGCACAAACGAGTTTGTGATCCAAATAGCCTACCCAGGAAACGTGGGACAATCTAACAAGTCTATGTCGGCTCCTTTAACTAATATTCTGTCAAGGTAGCTAACTACCCGGTCAAAAGGCCAATTAAGAGCCTACGTCCACATTTCCCCCCCAGGGTGATCGACTTGGTATCTATCAACGAGCCCAAATTTGTTGATCAGATCAACCAGGCTCTGATCACCCCTCCTCCCACTAGCTCTCTGCCCCCTGTCTAACTTGGGGTCCAGGATAGCATTCCAGTCCCCCATTAAAGCTAGGCACATTGAATCCACCAGGAAAGGCCCCAACCGCCGAAAAACGAGACCCGCTCCTCCTGGTCATTGGGCGTATAAACCGAAACGACTCAGAATGAACCACTTTTCACGGCAATATCAGCCACGATCAACTGGCCATCGGCATCAGTATGCACAAGGTCCACCTTCGCATCAAGAGTACGCCTAACCAGCAAAGAAACTCCTCCGACATGTTGGTACCCATATGCTGAATAAACGACAAAGTCGTTCTCCAGCACACACGCATCGACGCTGCAAACAAAGTGAGTCTCTTCGATCGCGGTGACATCCACGCCAAAAGACAAGAGATCACGGAGCAGGTGGGCTGCCTTACCCCGATCCCTCAAGCCCTTCCCATTCAGAGTGGTTATCTTAATTGACATCTTCTAGGTCTGAAAAAGAAAAAGAGAAAAAAGAAAAGACCTACTCACATACAGGCCGGAAATCTGCATCAGTTAGGACCCTGACGGAATGTCCTAGGCTCCCGACACCTAGCTCTGACATCATTTGTCCTTCTAGGACAATCCCGCCGACATGCATGGCATAGGTTAATTTAACACCCCTATATAGTAAGGGATGGAGTAAGACGGGGACCCTCCCGGAACAAGATTGCCTTAATTTCCTCAAATCGTTATCCTCTGTTTTGAGCATCTTAATTTTTGGGAATGCTTCCTGCGCTGCCTCTAGGTGCACCCAAACTTTTAGGTAGCCACCCGTGTCCCTTACACAGGTGACTACCCCATGAGCATCGGGGAAGTTCTTGGGGTCTTCAATGGATTTTCCATCCACAGATGACATTTTCATTAGCAAGCGGAATAACGCTTTTTTACGGCTTGACAAGCCTTTTCTAATTTGCTCTATATCCACTCTGCAAATGTCGTTCTCTATATCAGGGAAAATTCTTTTTTCTTTTTCTTTTCCCCTGACATGGTGGGGAGGGGAAAAAAGTGGAAGAGTGAGGGGGAGTGGATATTGAACTAGCAGGGGAGGTGGAGGGAGAGAGAGAGAGAGAGACGGAGCTCGAGTGGGTGAAGTGGGGAGGCTCCTGGCTTTTGCCAGTTATTGTCTAACTTGTCCTGGCTTGACCGGTACAGACAACGACCTGTATTTGGGCAGACATTTTTCTGCCCTGCTTCATCCAACACGCTTCTCTACTGTTTCTTCAGCGTCCTCCTCCTCTTCTTCTCTGTTTCTTGTCAAAGAAGAAGAGCTGGGCATTTCCCCCACCTCCATCTCCTCTTCCAGTTGCTGCTGCTGCTTTTTTTTTTATCTCTTTCTTCCTGGTTTTGCTGTTTAGTTACAGGTTTTGGAGATTTCTGTTGTTGCTGCCGCTCCTGCCGCACTGGTTGTTGAGGAGAGGGTGGGTTTGTCACTTTCACCTCCTTTTCACCTCAATCCAGGCACCCTGGGGGGGGGGGTCATTTCTTTTATTGGTATAACTTCTGCTGCTGCTGGTGGTATGTCTTTTGTCGGCTGTTCAAGTTTTTTCCCGGGGCACGCCTTCGCCATGTGCCCCACTGCACCACATGCCCAACAACATGGCTTCCTTCCTTCAACTACGATGAGCATCCTTTTGTCCCAGCAAGTTAAAACATTGGGGATGTCCCGAAAACTCTGTCGGGGAAGGACCACTTGCAATATGATGTCTCCCGTTGCAATTCCTGATATGCTTCTGGCTGCGCTGACCGAACTTGCCCAAACTTGACAAAGGCGGCTCCGACTTGATCCTAGGAAATGTCTACCGGTACGCCATGTATCATGGTTTTTGTCTTTCTTGTTCCCATGTACTCCGTCTGGAGCCGCAAAGTAGATGTAGATAGGATACTCCCTGCTAGCTGTTTCGCTTCTTGCTCCGAGCTGAGAAGAAGATCCCACGTCGCATTACTTCTTCGAGGCAGAATTTTGAGGCTCTTCAAAGCCTCTTCCATATTGTCTCTGCTGACTCCAATGAGTTTGTGACTCTTAACATCTGTGGTCAGCAAAGATATCGCTTTAACGCTGACCGCCTCCAAGACCTCTGGGATTGTAAGGAACTCATTACCTTGCAAATATTTCTCATATTTTTGCCATTGTTCCTCGTAATAAGTGGAGTCCTTTTTCTTAAGCCCACATTCAGACCAGGCCTGTTTTTTTGCTGGTACCAAATTTTCGGTTTTGCATTGGCGGTGTTTCTAAGTTTTCACTCATGGTGGCTGGTAGCCACCACGACTGAATTAATTAAACTTTTCCTATATGTTATATATATATAGGTGTGTGTGTGTGTGTGTGTATATATATTTTTTTAAACAGGCATAAAATACACGACAGAATTTTTAAAGAACCAAATAAAAACAAGAATGTGGAAAAATAAAGCCAATAAACACGTAAGAAGCAAAGCGAAGAAATACGAAAAGTTAAATAAAACCTGGGGAAGGGTGAAAACACAAAAAGGAAATAAACAGAAAAGAAACAAAAAATGTATAAATACTAATCTGCATGAAAAACAAGCAAAAGGAAAAACTGAAAAATTGAAAACAGTTGCGAAAATAAGAAAATAAACTTATCAGTTCAAACGCAGTGATTTTTCAAACTCAGTAATGTTGGTCGCAAATGAAAAAGTCAATAGCCTTTTGCGTCAATAGACTTGGACACTATCCTACCTCCAACGTCAGTCTGTATTTATGGCTGACAGCAGCCAATCATATTCCTGTGAGGGGGAACACAGGTGTATGCATATTCATTACATCAGTTTTGATCTGGGCTTGAGGCATTTGGATGTCTAGTTGTACTGAGGAGCTGTGATACAGCGAAACAGTACTATATGTGAATGACATATATATGTGTGTGTGTGTGTGTAATTTAAAAGAAAAAAAATAACAGGGACCCGGTCATAAGGCGGACAATTTTAAAAAAGGTAAAAACATATAACAATTAGACCTGCATTTGCAAACTATGCCAATATGAGAAATTAGCAATTATGACAATTGTGACATTCCCAGATCCAAAAAATCTTTTAAACCAAAAATCCGAAATTTTAGGCTCTTGCCCTCATATAAAAATTTTTTTTATTAAGTGAATATGAAGCCGGTAAAAAAAAACAAAAAAACCTACTGTTACCCTTTAGACATGTGCCCCACCCATTCTCCATAACAATTAAGTTGCATATTTGATTTCCCTTTTTTACTGTATACACTTACAATACACTTACAATACACTTACATTCCTGTCCCTTTCCATTCTGTCCTTCACCCCTCCTTTTCCACTTCCCTCCCCATTGCACCCAATGAACTGTCTTTCAATCATCATACACCTGGTATTTTTTTTTTTTTTTAAAGATAATTATGTAGCGTTCTTTGTGGGTTTTGTTTAAATAAAGCATTAAAATGGTCATTTTGAAATTATCGCCCAACAAAACCACCAGGTCGAAACCATGGTCGCATAGTTTAATTGACCTCCTGATTTTTAAATTTAAAAGCTCTACATGTTTTTTTTTTATTTTTACTCATGTGTATTGAGTACTTTTTAATACTATTGTTCCCTGGTCTGATTCAACTCTGACCATTAACCTGTGTGTGTGTGTGTGTGTGTGTGTGTGTGTGTGTATAAGAGAGAGACAAAGAATAGCAAAAATCAACTATTTAAGTAAATGCTCTGTTTATAATAAACAGTATAAATTATGTTTACCTACCTGAATGTCTGAGAAATTTCCTAGAAAATATATGTCCTCTGACCGAAATTGAACCTGTGTCTTATACGGAACCATCATTTGAACTGACGTGCTATACTACTCAGCTACAGAGGAAGTGTTTGGTTAGCAAAGTCCAAATTTAGCGATGGTTCAATTCCTGTCGGAGGACATATTTTCTATGAAATTTCTCAAATATTCAGTCTTGTAAATGTAATTAATACTGTTTATTATAAACAGAGAATTAAATAATTGTACCTATAAAAAATAATGTATAAACAGAAAATTTATATATAGATTTTCCTTTAATCAGAGTAGCATTTTTTTACGTCAAAATTGTGGTCAGTCTTGTTACGATGGAGGAGAAACCTCAAGGAATTTATTTTACAAAACTATATATTTTTTGTTTTGTAAATTGTCTTCTTTTGTTGCTTGTACAAAAAAAAAAAAAAGGAGAAATTTTGTTTTTACTGTACAAATTGCCATTTTTTTTTTAACACCTTAACTTGCTCTTACTTTGTAAATGCCATCAACTCGTTTTTTTTCCTTGATTTGAATTCTTAATCATTTCATTGTGGAATTCAATTGACTGACTTCTAGCAGTTGACTACTTCTATGTGCTGCTAGTGAATCTTATATGTGTTGTTCTTGTCCTAAGTATTATCATTCATTACCAACCTTCATTTGATTATTCTATTCAGTAACCTTCCCTAGTTTACAAGTGGTGCCAACACTGAGCAGCAACAATCTACTTCATGCTTGAACACAATCTTCAGGTCATATATAATTTATTTATTATAATTTTATCATATAGACAAAACCATTTTACTCACTACAAAGATGCAACTTGGTTTCAGTGCATTTCAACTGCACATCGACGGGTGAGGGTCGAAAATGTAAATGGATAAAAGGAAGTGACGTTTCACATCCGGCTTGCCTACAAGCAGGATTGTTCATAAGCATTTTCGATTCTCACCCGTCGAAGTGCAGTTGAAATGCACTGAAACCAAGTTGCATCTTTGTAGTGAGTAAAATGGTTTTGTCTATATGATAAAATTATAATAAATAAATAATTAATTATCGCTCTACTATCTGTATCGAGCTCTTTTTTTAATTAACGCTGCGAACGTTGGAATTTATATATTACTTTCATTCTCATCGCATCAGATATATATATATATATATATATATATATATATAGATAGAATGACAAATTGGGGAAAAAGTTTTTGTGATACATTTCATTCGTCAGGATTTCATCGGACTGGGCTTTGGTGATGTTGCCATATCTACACACGCACGCAAAATGAGAGCTGCTGGTAGTTTCAAAATTTTTGAAAGAATATTTTTTTCAATCTAGCCAAATTCATCCTTATTCTTTTTTCTCTCCATCACCTTTGTCCTTAACTGTCCCACATTGTGACAATAGAAAATCTACCACGAATCTACTCTCTGTCTCCGAGCAGAGGGGATCCCCAGACAAGGCTATGTCGAGGGGCAGAGTTACATCTCAGGAAACAGCTACCCAACCCCGTTTTCTACGAGGAATTTTTGGCTGATCCGGATACCCCACATTAAATTCGGCCTTGTGCATGGGGCAGTTGGTGGATATCCTGCAGTTGGAGATTCAGTGTGGGATTCACTTGACTTCTAGCAATTGACTACTACTACTACATGCCGCCGGTGAATCTTATATGTATGTGTTGTTCTTGTCCTAAGTATTATTGTTCATTACCTACCTCTGTTTGATTATTCTATTCAGTAACATTCCCTAGGTTACAACACAGACCACTGATGCTGTTGGAGGAGAAGATCTGTCTGGCTGAAATAATATTTGATTCAAATTTGTAGTGGACCATGCGGTGTGTGAATGGAAGAAGAGAAGATGAGTTAATCTCTAGGTTATGGCTTCCGCTGGCCGGTCTAGCTACATAAGAATGTTGGACTTTAATGGAGTCCAAAGAAACAAACAAGACCGATATACATGTATGCGAACAAATATATATTAATAACAAATAGATTAATACACGAATTACAAATACATTGAAGACATGAATAAAATGTTACAGTCTGTATGGAAAGTTGTGTGCGTGTTGAGTTGAATGTCCGTACGGGGTGAATTTTGTTTTAGCGTGTTCCCAGAATATGGGAAATGCTGGTTGTGTATAAGAGTTCACATATTGGAAATTTTAAGAGAAAGTTTTATATACCTCGCCACATGTGCGAGGTTGCGACCCGCGGCTGAAGTCGAGATAGTTGCTCGCACGTGCGCGTAAGCAGAGAAAGAGGTGAAAGGTCAGCCAGTATTTATACTCCCGGGAGAGAGAGACCCCTGTTGACGGGTTAAGGAAATGAGGAGGAGCTAACTGCGACAAATTCATTTGTTTTTAAGTTTGACTAAAATGTCTTGTCTGCCAACAAAAAAGCAACAGCAAAACAAAATGGTGGAATGATATGTAACAAATTTGAGTTTACCTTATGCAATATGTATTCAAGTTCGGCTAAGATATGTTGAAGCTCTTCCTTATCAGAAGTCTGTTTCATTTTGTTGAAAAGTTCTGCCACAATCTCTCCTTCGGTTTGAATAGCCATATTCAGTTTCTTAAAGTCATCTTTTAGTTCGCTATAGCTTTTATATTCCTTCTTATCAATTTCGGTCTGTAAAAGAAAAAATTAAATATAAAATAAATAAGAAATAATTCCTCATCTAAATTCTTGTTTTATTTTTTTATATCATAAGGGAATGAAAAAATGGAGAGGTGATAAGACACAATGTTATTATTTTTAATAATTATTTACGGTATAAGAAATGATGCACAGACACACATGTACAAAAAAAAAAAAAACAGAACCAATTGTTAATGTCATAAGGGTCCAGAATATAACTGCATCCATGTAAATAATTGTTCAAGGCATAAAAGGTTAAAAATAAAACTGAACCGATTGTTAATGTCATAAGGGTCCAGAATATAACTGCATCCATTTAAATAATTGTTCAAAGCATAAAAGGTTAAAAATAAAACTGAACCGATTGTTAATGTCATAAGGGTCCAGAATATAACTGAATCCATTTAAATAATTGTTCAAAGCATAAAAGGTTAAAAATAAAACTGAACCGATTGTTAATGTCATAAGGGTCCAGAATATAACTGAATCCATTTAAATAATTGTTCAAAGCATAAAAGGTTAAAAATAAAACTGAACCGATTGTTAATGTCATAAGGGTCCAGAATATAACTGAATCCATTTAAATAATTGTTCAAAGCATAAAAGGTTAAAAATAAAACTGAACCGATTGTTAATGTCATAAGGGTCCAGAATATAACTGAATCCATTTAAATAATTGTTCAAAGTATAAAAGGTTAAAAATAAAACTGAACCGATTTTTAATGTAGAGGTGTCGGCTTATTTTCCAGAAAAACAGAATGGCCTCCTTGAAATGGAAATTGCGATTTTGAAAGACGATGGCAATTGTTGGTAATTTTTTTTATATAAAAAATGTATCGTCGGTATTTTTACTATAAAAATAACTTTTAATACTTTTATAGTGTTTTGTGTTTGTTTGGGGGGGGGTCACTATTTGCTTATAGCTAGGACCCTGAGACTTGCTACCATCTCAGGTCAGAGTGGATCTGGGAACAACAGCAATTAAGAGGTGGTTCCATATTTTCGAAAACCTCCAATCTCTCAATCAGTGGCCTTGCTGCCAGATGTAGTTTATCATCATACCCAGGACTGTAGCCTAGAATAATTACCGGAACCAGCATAATAAACCCTAGACTCAAAGGACACGATTCCAGCTTCCTTATCCTCCTAAATCTAGCCCCCCAACGATAGCATCACCGGTACATAACATTTTAACCAGTTTCTCTCTGTATTGGTCTCCTTTAAAGGCTGTTCCAATAACTTGGAACGATTTTAAATGTGAATCAAGTTTAAGTGTCTAATGATTTTCTTTTTCTTTCAGATTTAGCAACTTAAGTATTTGGCAATTTCAGCCATGGAAAGATTAACAATCAAACAACGTGTTAAAGTTATCGAAGCCTATTACGTAAATGGCTTTATTGAATGAGAAGTTCCCCGGTTGCATCATCTCTTGAAAGAGTTGGCCACCACGAGCGTGCGATTTGACGCCTTTAGATTTCTTCCGAAAAGTCTTCTTTTGCTATTATAAAGAGTGTTGCAATAACTTGGAACGATTTTAAATGTGAATCAAGTTTAAGCGTCTAATGATTTTTTTTTTGTCTTTCAGATTTAACAACTTAAGTCTTTGGAAATTCGAACCATGGAAAGATTAGCAATCAAACAATGTGTTAAAGTTATTGAAGCCTATCATGAAAATGGACGTTCAAACAGAATTTGAATGAGAAGTTTCCTGGTTGCATCTCGAAACAGCAAAGTCAATTGGCCATCATGATTGTGCAACTTGACGCCTTTAGATTTCTTTCTTTGGGGTCATCTCAAAAGTAATGTCTATGCTAACAAGCCAACAACAATTTAACAGCTGAAGGACGAGATAATAAGGCATATTGGTGAGATCGAGGATCAACTATGGAGAGATGTCATCAAAAATTTTGACCATCGAGTGGAGGTGTGCTACTGAAGCCTTGGCGGACATTTGGGCAATATTATTTTTCACACATAATTGCCATGACTTAAATAACATGATCCAATAGAGAAATAAATAAATTTCCACCAATAACACCGATTTATTTACTGCTGACTTTGATCCCTCTTAATGAAACACCCATTATTATTATTTGAACATTTGTTTAGCATAGCCATTTTATACATTTATTTTTGTTGTAGTTCTCCATGTAGAACTCCTTTCACAAAGGGTTGACTGCTACTTCATGTAACTTTCTTCATTTCTGTAGACTTATTATTCTTCTTTATGTACTATGTCTCTTTAGGATGTAGGCGATCATGGCTCTTAACAGCTTCCTCTCCTTTGTTGCTCTTAATAAATTGTCTTTCTGTTATTTCTCCTAAACTCTGGTCTGCGATCCATTTACAGAAACTGATTCCTCTTATATGTATCATGTCTCTTCATGACGTAGGCGATCATGGCTCTCTATGATTTCCTATCCTTTATAGCTATTAATAAATTTTGTCTTTGGGTTATTTCTCCTAAACCCTGTTCTGTCATCCATTTACTCAGACTCACTAAGTATGTTATGCATTGTTTTCCTTGGTCTCTTGCCTTCAATCTGTCCTGCGTGTATCAGATTTTCCAAGCCCTCTTTCTTCATTGTGTGTGTCCTAGAAACCTCAACTCTCTCTTGCTGATAAGTATTAATTTCCTTTTTGTTTCCATTTTCTTTAAAACTGTCATTGCTCACATGTTCAGTTTTTATTATCCTCAGCATCCTTCTGTAGAACACACATTTCTGTTGCTTCAAGTCTCTTCTTCATCTTTGAGGAGATCGTCCAGCACTCACTGCCATAGAGTAGGGCAGATATCATATAGCAGCTGAATAATCTTTTCCTTGTTTCTAGCAAAAGTTTTCTATTTCTTAGTACTCTGCTTAGCTTTTGTAAGGCATCTTTAGCTATCCCAATACGCCTTCAGATTTCCATGTTGCACTTTCCATTCTCTGTTAAAACACTTCCCAGATATTTAAATATCTGCACTTGTTTGATTTTGGTATCCCCCGATTTGCAATTTGGGCTTACCCTTTTGCTAACGACCAGGCATCCCATCTTCTTGGAATTAATGTTTAATCCTTTCTTCTCACTTTCCGCCATTGCCTCCTGTAGGAGTTTTTGCAGTTTTCTTTCTGTGTCTGCTATCAACACTGTGTCATCTGCATATTTTATATAGTTAAGATTGTGGCCACCAATAATGAATCCTGGTAGGACTTCTAGTTCTCTCAGAATTGCCTCACTGTAGAGGTTGAATAAGTCCGGTGAGAAGACGCATCCTTGTCTTACACCCCTTTCTATTTTTGTATATTTGCTGAAATCATTTCTATCTGCATGCAGGCGGTTTGCAGCCAGTATAGGGCTGTGATTATTTAGGGCAAACTTTATAACATTTTCCTGTAAGCAAACTATTTGCTACCCTTCTTTACCGATTTAAACCTCACAGTCTCACTGATGTTCAGCATTCGACTCTCTTTGTCACATTTCTTCTTTCATGTCTTTTTTGTCTTACTTATTCCGTTATTTGAACTCAAGTTTGTATTTGTTTTTCTCGTTTCACCTTTTGACTTTCAAGAAACCTGCTGAAGAACAGGAATTTGTCTTCAGAGTTTTGATTGTCATGTTGTTTCTCTGGCTGGCTGCGAGATGGGCATGTATTGGGAGGCATTACAACGACATTTCTGATTAAATTTGAAGGTGAGAAGGAATGCGCAATTGTTTAACATTTTCCACCACAATTTTTATTTAAAAAAGAAAAACATATACACATTATTTTTAAAATTAAATAAAAAAAAAAAAATTTTGTAATTTAATTTCGAAAAATTTACTCTCTTGATGTGGAATCAGTGTTCCAATTACTGCTTTTAAATACTATGATCTTGGTACAGACATTTCTTTCTTTTAAGCATTTTAAAATTCTGTAATTTAGGTTGTATACTCTTTTTCCTCTATCCCTGCATCCCATTAAAATGTATGAAGACCAACTTCTTGAGAGCTCCTCTCTGCGGCTGCTCGGTCTCACGCTGTTCGCTGATCTGAGATGGAACAAATACATCAAGTCAATTGCTTCATCCACCGCAAGGAAAGTTGGCTCCCTGTGCCGAGTCAGGAAATTTTCTCCCCAGAATCGATCCTCCAAATCTATAAGTCAACCATTCGCCCTTGCATGGAGTATTGTTGCCATATATGGTCTGGAGCCCCTGCTGTTTGCCTCAGGGTTCTTGATAAGATCCAGAGACGGATATGCAATGTAATTGGCCCTGATCTGTCATCTCGTCTGCAGTCGCTCTCTCACAGACGCGCCGTTGCCTCGCTCTGTCTTTTTTACAAATACTTTCACGGATGATTGCTCCGATGAGCTGCTTTCTCTGGTCCCCAGGCCTCATGAATTTAAACGTCCCACAAGGCTGACATCCCGTTCCCACCCCTTCACCATTGAAACTGTTAGATGTAGACATCTCTTCTACTCCAATAGCTTCATGTCTCGCACATCTCGCCTGTGGAACTCCCTTCCTTATTCCTGTTTCCCTGACAAATATAATCTCCAACTATTTAAGTGTAACATCAATCGACATCTCCAGTTGCCTTGATCTATCCACTTCCCTTCTCCTCATCCTTTCACCTTTCATTCCTATCTGCTCTCGCTCCAAATCTTCTGTAACCCCCTTGCTTTGATCGATCTACTATCTTTCTCCACATCCTCTCCTTTACCACTCCTATCTGCTCTTCCTCCAAACCTTCTGTAACCCCTTGCGTGCTAGTGGCTTCCAGCCTTGCTTAGAAGAAGAAGAAGAAGGAGAAGAAGAAGAAAAAAAAAATTGTCATCATCCAAGCAAATAGGCATCACTTCAGATTCCTAATTGTGTCAAGAATGTTGGTTGATTGTTTTTTGTTTAGCAGCATATCTACAGGTTACTTAAGTCTGAAATCTAAATATTTTTTATGCAATTCTATTTTTTGAGATAATAATGGTTTCATGATACAAATCTGACTAATTAACAAAAAAATATTAATGATTTTATTTTAAAAATCAGGAAACAAAGATTGTCAGTGGTCAGGAAATTCGGCAGAATATTGCTATTATTATCAGTTACTTTGTATTTATTGAAAATGTTATGTCTATTCAGGATAAAAAATTATATGTGAATCATGAGTCAATCGGTAGCAAAAAACGTTAGGACGGACATCATAACAAGGGAGTTAACTCTTTCCCTAGATGGGAACCAGGTTATGTCCCTTGATCAGCAGAAGAAAATATTTCAATATGGCGGTCACTTTTCCTATCGAATTATTAATCCACTAGTTATGATTTATATCTCTTGTTATTCAACAGTAAATAAAATGTATAAAAGTTTGAATTGTGTGTTCATTCTTATTTGGCACAAGGAAATAAAACAATTTAACTAAAAGCATTCTGATAAAAAAAATTTAAAAAAATCCAAACCAATCTACAAATCAGTTGGAAGAAAGGCGTCATCTCTGAGACTTTAACAAGATAGTGAGGACGTTTTGTTGGGTAGTTTGGAATGGGTGATTTGGGGATTCGTACCTCATATGGTGTGGAAAATTCCTTTATTTCATCGAATATCTTGTGCTGTTTGAACTTTTTCAGGGCATCTTTCAGCTCGTTCCTTGTGAAGCTTTTTCGGTTCTTGTTCACCATGCCTAAAACAAAATGAACAAAGAGAAAAATGAGGCGGAACTCTCAGATACAGCGGAGTCTATTGGCAAAGGGTACAACTACTAATAATTTGACACTCACATTTCTAGGAGAGGGGATTGAAAAGTTTTCAGCCCAACCCACATAATTGGTTTTGGAAGGGTTTCTTGGTCAGCGTACTCATATTTAGTAATTCTAGTTAGGGATCAGTTTATTACTTACTAACAATAGAAAGGAGATACCCCACTTTATGACCAGTATAAACAAAATGATTAGGGGGTTTGAAAAATAATATCTGATCTTAGAAGAAAACTTTTGTGTTCTAATATATTTTGTTATAATAGCTGCAAAAATTTGTTCCTTATGATTAAAGTGTCCTCTTTGTTAATCTGACTGAGACAGGATAAATATGGACCGACTGAGACAGGATAAATATGGACCGACTGAGACAGGATAATTATGGACCGACTGAGACAGGATAATTATGGACCGACTGAGACAGGATAATTATGGACCGACTGAGATAGATATGAAAATACAAAGGATATGTAAAATATGCATTGTATTAAAAAATAAAATCCAAAGAAGAATCTGCAATGTTATTGGTCCCAAACTGGCATCTCGGCTTCAGTCACTTTTCCACTGCCATAATGTAGCTTCCTTGTGTCTTTTCTATAAATACTTTCATTGTAATTGTTCTGAGGAACTTTTCTCTGTTGTACATAAACTTTATGAATTTAAGTGCAGTACTAGATTGGCAGTAAGGTCTCATCATTTTACTGTCAAAATGGCTAGATGTAAGTTTTATGCTAACAGTTTCTGCTTGTGGAACTCTTCTGACTTCTTGCTTCCCAGTCAATTTAAATACAATGTCAATCGTTATCTTCTGTCTTCTTAATTCCAGTTCTTTTATTGTCCTCTCTCATTAATAGTAGTTTTTCTCATATTCTCTAACACTCAGTAACCCCTTGCATCCTAGTGGCTTTATTGCCCTTGATCTTCAAAAATTTAAATGCAATGTCAATCGTTATCTTCTGTTTTCTTAATTCCTGTTCTTTTATTGTCCTCTCTCATTAATAGTAGTTTTTCTCATATTCTCTAACACTCAGTAACCCCTTGCATCCTAGTGGCTTTATTGCCTTTGATCTTCAAAAATTTAAATCCAGTGTCAATCGTTATCTTCTGTTTTCTTAATTCCTGTTCTTTTATTGTCCTCTCTCATTAATAGTAGTTTTTCTCATATTCTCTAACACTCAGTAACCCCTTGCATCCTAGTGGCTTTATTGCCTTTGATCTTCAAAAATTTAAATCCAGTGTCAATCGTTATCTTCTGTTTTCTTAATTCCTGTTCTTTTATTGTCCTCTCTCATTAATAGTAGTTTTTCTCATATCCTCTAACACTCAGTAACCCCTTGCATCCTAGTGGCTTTATTGCCTTTGATCTTCAAAAATTTAAATCCAGTGTCAATCGTTATCTTCTGTTTTCTTAATTCCTGTTCTTTTATTGTCCTCTCTCATTAATAGTAGTTTTTCTCATATTCTCTAACACTCAGTAACCCCTTGCATCCTAGTGGCTTTATTGCCTTTGATCTTCAAAAATTTAAATCCAGTGTCAATCGTTATCTTCTGTTTTCTTAATTCCTGTTCTTTTATTGTCCTCTCTCATTAATAGTAGTTTTTCTCATATTCTCTAACACTCAGTAACCCCTTGCATCCTAGTGGCTTTATTGCCTTTGATCTTCAAAAATTTAAATCCGGTGTCAATCGTTATCTTCTGTTTTCTTAATTCCTGTTCTTTTATTGTCCTCTCTCATTAATAGTAGTTTTTCTCATATCCTCTAACACTCAGTAACCCCTTGCATCCTAGTGGCTTTATTGCCTTTCATCATCAAAAATTTAAATGCAATGTCAATCGTTATCCTCTGTCTTCTTAATTCCAGTTCTTTTATTGTCCTCACTCATTAATAGTAGTTTTTCTCATATTCTCTAACACTCAGTAACCCCTTGCATCCTAGTGGCTTTATTGCCTTTGATCTTCAAAAAATTAAATGCAATGTCAATCGTTATCCTCTGTCTTCTTAATTCCAGTTCTTTTATTGTCCTCTCTCATTAATAGTAGTTTTTCTCATAATCTCTAACACTCAGTAACCCCTTGCATCCTAGTGGCTTTATTGCCTTTGATCTTCAAAAATTGAAATGCAATGTCAATCGTTATCTTCTGTTCTCTTAATAATATTCTCGCAGACTTAGTAACACCTTGTGGCTTAGTGGCTTTATTGACTTGCTCTGGGTGAAATGATTAATATATATATATATATATATAAAAATGACAATAGGAAAACTGTAATAGTAGCCTGACGCGTATTGCCCAATGTGGGCTTTTTCAAGGCCAAAACGAAATGAATTTATTAAACAAAGTAAATAATAATAAGAAAACAAAATGTCCTTAGCAACTGGAAGAATTTACAGAACACTATTTTCATACTGTTAACTGAAAATTACATCAAGTACTAAGTAAATTTCACTTTGGTTTTGCCTTGAAAAAGTCCACATTGGACGAAACACGTTGGCTACTATTACAGTTTTCCTATTGTCTTTTACATTTATAAGTATTGTCTTTTTCTACAGGTTAACTCTGAGAAATTTTATATATATATATATATATATATATATATATATATATATATATATATATATATATTGTAACCCGGATATAACAGAGTTGTCTGGACCGGAGAAGAAGTCTCTTATATCCGGGTTTGGTCTATTATATATACATTAACACAGGCTCTAATTTGAGACCAGAGAAAATCTCTCTTATATCCGGGTTACACTGTATATAATGTAAATAAAATTTGTCACTTAGCTGATAGATGTTATATTCAACACCTCTACTCCAGAGTTTCATCGATAAACTTTTGTGTAATTCTTTAGTCCACTTGTCAGTAGGGATCAGCAAATGTCTGTCAATTTTATTGTTTTTCTGATTTTTATATTAACGTAAAAAAAAAAAAAAAAAAATTATGCACTTTTTTTTATTTGTGCTAGATTGATATTTCTTTGTGTGTGTGGACGCCATTAAGTGTGCATATATGTACATGTGCAGGATATCATGGTTATTTCTTTTCTTGTCTCTCTCCTTCTTTCTCTCTCTTTCTTTTCTTTATCTTTCTGGCTCTGAGTGTCAAAAGATTTTGCCAATAACAATGTTATCTCCGGTGTCAGAGACAATTTATATTTAGGCTAAGTTTCTGGAATATTCTGGGGTTTTCTAAAGGTTTTGAAAAAAAAAAGATGTATTCTGTTTAATTCTTGTTTAAATATCTTAATAATTTTATTTATTTCTTGTTTAAATAATTAATTTTTTAAATTGATGCTTAAATGGCTTTAAATATATATTTTATCATGAGAACAAGAACTTTTATGAGGAATTAGGAGTTTTTGCAATGTTTTACTTCTATAAATACGTACACTCCACAAATATCCTTAAATGCCTATAATTAGTAACAGAATCCATTGGTTCATACCAACTGCTTTCCATACTCAATACTCTTCGGATTCACTCTCGCGTGGTCATGTGTGACGTCATGAGCTGTTGTGCGATTTTCGCTTTCAGCGTCTTATATGCACGTGTTTATCGTTGCTTGGAAGTCATCCATGTAAACAAAAACAGACTATCATCAATTTCTTGTTCGTGTATTGCTTAATATATTGTGTAATTGTCATCTTTGATAATGGCTTATGTAAGCCGAAAGCTTAGATTGGATTAAAAAATATGTATCAATATTGTGATTTTCTTTCATTGTTTAATGATAATGTTATTAAGCTTAGACGATATGAAAAGAATTTACATAAAATATATATATTATTTAATGAAACATGTATGAATGAAAAAATGCTGCCTAAATACACACAATATATATATATATATATGAATTGTGTATTTGAGTAGTAATTCCTCTTCTATATGTATGTAATTAAAATACAAATACTAGAAAAATTAAATAAAGAGCTTAAACACAGTACCTTATCATTCGTCTTTAATGAAACACGTGTGTGTGTGTATATATATATATATATATATATATATATAATAATTTAGCATAGGTAACATTTGATTGCTTAATCATGGCAAAGCCCACAAGTCTATTTTTTTTTTTAAGTATTCTGCTTTTTGAAATTAATCGCTCACTTGCCAGTAGTTTAACATCACCTGAAGAGACACATTTATGGTGTTGAAACAAAATTCTAATTGTGTAGCAATTTTAAACATGTTTAATATATCTTAAAATATATATATATATATATACCCACACATACATACACACAAGCCATACCTACAATCATTTAACCTTTACAAAAGAAATAAGCAAACCTGGACAATGGGCCAAGGTCATGAAATGAATTCCTTCTCTCTCCTCCCCTCACAACACATTATTTTTTTTCTCTGCATTAGTTTGTCACATAAAAAGTCTTCCTAAAAAGAACACTGACAATTTCTATTGTCCAGCAGAGTTGACCAAGAAAAGATTTTGACAAAATGAGGTTACAGAAAAAAAAGCCACACCCTACAAAGATATACCAGGCCTTCTGTCTGGCCTTCAAACTTTAAAATAAATACTTGACCCAAATTTGAAATGAAAGGTGTGTATGCGTGTGTGCATAGACATGTAAGTGTGTAAATTTTTCTTTTTGTTATCCTTAAAATATAGTTAATTATTCATGAATTCATCGCCTTAGAATGTCAGTAATTTATCTGGATTTCCATTATACATATAACAGCCCTATTCTATGAGTAATGCTTGCATTAATTCCTGACCACTGACAATCCCTTTCTTCCTCATTTGCAATGCATTCCTATAATAAAATCATTACCAAATCATTTCCATTATACATATAATAGCCCTATTCTATCAGTAATGCTTGCATTCATTCCTGACCATTGACAATCCCTTTCTTCCTCATTTGCAATGCATTCCTATAATAAAATCATTAGCAACGCATTTCCATTATGCATGTAACATCCATATTCTATCAGTAATGCTTGCATTAATTCCTGACCACTGACAATACCTTTCTTCCTCATTAGCAATGCATTTCCATTATACATATATATTCTATTCTATCAGTAATGCTATCATTCATTCCTGACCAATGACAATCCCTTTCTTTCTGATTTTCAATGCATTTTTATAGTAAAATCATTAGCAATGGATTTCCATTATATATATATAATCACCCTATTCTTTCAGTAATGTTTCTATTAATTCCTGACCACTGACAATTCCTCTCCATTCTGGTTTTTCAGTGCATAGAATATTAAGTGACAAAACTTGTTAAAACACATTTTACATTAACCCTACAAAAATATGATATTTAAATCATCAGTTTCCTCCCCACTCCCATCAGAAATACATTTTAGATGAAAGGGAATATGGTAAAATCCACACCATTTTCTCTAGCAATCAGAAATTCTTTAATAGAATCTACAAGTAATAGGGAGACACTTCTACTCTGGACAACTGCAGGATCAACTTGCTAGCTGCCTGTATATTGCAGTGAGAGTGGTGGGTAGAGGGTATAGCTGATCAAATCCTACCCCCACAAGTGGGATCAAATGGAAGAAATTTACCCAGGAGTGATTGATTGATTAGGAACCAAGAAACAAGAGGGAGGAACATGAGCAACTTTAAGCAATATAGATGTAAACATTCACCTCCAATTCACTTGATTTTGAGGCTAAACCCCCAGCCAATCAGCCAGCCCCAGATTGCAATGAGGCATGGTGAGGACTTGGGTGGGGAAGGGTTAAAAAGAAACTGTCACTAACATGTGATAAATGAGCGATAGAAAGAAGAGAAGTTTTAAAAAGGTGGATGGTTTTTCAAAATCCTCTACTATTGTAGACATAAATAGCATTAAGCAATGATTTGTGAAACTTGCAGGTGACTGACATAGACTGACCACAGTCCACAAATGGGTACAGAAAACATTTTCAAACTAATTTCTTCTTCTTCTGATGAAACATTGTAAATTGTTTTTTTGATAAGAATTTTTCAGATAACTTAAGAAAATGCTTCATGTACAAAATTCAAATAACTTAGGACTGGGTACCTCTGCTAATTCATGACACCTAAGATTTACAATTAATTTTTAAAAACGAAAAAAAGTCTTTTCTGAAGCTTTTATTTTCAATTTCATGCTAATAGATTAAATTTAATATTTCTAATAATCAATTTTTATAAAAAAAAATTAAATGTGTTGTGGGTATATAATCAAGCCGATTTCATTTAGATTCATTTTGTTCATGTTTCTACCACTTTTGTAAAAGTAAATGATTATATGAACACAAAAGGGATCTTCCACAAAACAACACATTAAATGCATTAGTTGCTCACCATAATGAGACTGACCACAATTTTGATTTAAAAAATGCTATTCTGATTAAAAGAGAAAGCAATTTATTAAGAGGAAAATGTTTATTGCTCGTGCATCTAAACAACATTTCACCTTTCTTAGTAGATTATCGCAATATCGGATTATTCAGTAACAAAAGTGATCAAAACATAAACAAAAAGAAAAGGAATCTAAATGGAATTGGTAAGATTATATACCCAAAAATACATTACGAAAAGAAAAGAAAAACATTATTTTAAACTTAAAATTATCAGTGTTTCTCTTTTGTTCATGCAAGTGAATAGTTGCATGAACATAAAAAGTCTGATGAATTCTAAAGGATGAAACAAAAACTTTTTACACTGAATTCTCCCCCCACAACATATATATATATATATATATATATATATATATATATATAGTGGTAGAATTTCCGACTGACGCCAATTCAGTCGGGTTTCGATCCTAGCTGGAGGCAACCGGACGTCTAGCCACACTGATAAGCTGTGATACAGCGAAACAGTCTGTCTGTGGATGACAATAATATTGGCTCCTGAAAAATTAATTTCGGTTGAGCTCTGTGGGAGTGAAGCATGTGTTTGTAAACAGTGACTATTAAAGCTAATATAGCAAGACTCTTCGGCAGAATTCAGTCACTGTCAGTCACTGTGTGTTTATCTAAATCTAAAAATAAATACGCTAAAATTCACCGTCATCTCTGCCGTGCACCGATGGCTTAGTGGTAGAATTTCCGACTGACGCCAATTCAGTTGGGTTTCGATCCTAGCTGGAGGCAACCGGACGTCCAGCCACACTGATGAGCTGTGATACAGCGAAACAGTCTGTCTGTGGATGACTATATATATATATATATATATATATATATATATATATATATACACACACACAACTATAGCGCGGGCCTTGGGGCCCAAGATGGCTGACCCACATTGCAAGTGAAGTGCAGTAGCTTTGGAGTGGATGATAATAGGAGGTTTGAACACATACCTGATTTTTTGATATAGACTGTAGATAATGGTTAGAAAAGAACCTAAAAAAATTATATTAATTTATCTCAATGATTCCATAAGAAATTTTGGGTAATTTGCTTTTTAAGCACCGTGCTAAGTATCTAATAAAAATTTCCCGAACAGTTATTTTTTAATTTTTTTTTATGCTAAATCTACATACCTAATTCAAAAATAACAAAGAAATTTTTAAAACATCTGTTTTGGAGTTCTCAACAATAAAAGATTGGACTCATTTGTGTCACTGTCAGCTACAGCATGGCAGTCATTATTGGCATTGTTTTCATCAGTGCATGTGCAATAATCGAGACAAGTGAATGTCTATGCACAGCAAATATATGCAAACACCAGTAATGGCTGCCGCGATGCAAATGAGTCCAAACTTTTATTGTCGATAACTCCAAACAGGCAAATTCTTTTCTTTACTGTGTACGCTTTATGAAAATAAGAGTGATAGCTAAATTTAAAGCCAAAGGACTTAAAATTCAATAAAACATTACTCAGAATATTTTCCTAAATTTTTAGGATAACTGGGTAGTTAAAAAATTATATAAAAAAAAGGGCTCTCATGTTATATTCCCCCCCATAAAAAAATTATTTAAATTTCTAGCTGTTAATTGAGCTGTCAACACATCATAAAAACAAAGAAAAAAAAGAATTTCTGCAATACTTAAATTAAAAAAAAAAAATTCTGCAATTGCTAAAAGTAAGTAATATTTCAAATCAGAATAATTAAACTTTTAATCAGCTAATATTCTTGAAATAAAGTTTCGGAAAAGTATATTTCATTTTTGAAAGATTTTAATAAAGTGAATTACATTGTGCTGGGAGAATTGTAAATATGGCTAAGATCAGCAATTTTCAGAAATTAAAATTAAAAAAAAAAACTCATTCTAATCAATTTAAATTTGTCTTGAAATATAGCAAATTATTTTACTTATTGGAAATATTAAAGTTAATCTATTAATTTGATATTAAAACTAAAATAAATGCTTCAGGAAAGATTTTTCATTTTTTAAAATTAATTTGAAACATTATATATATATATATATATATATATATATATATATATATATATATATATATATATATATATATATATATATATTAGATAAAATAACTGAAAAAAAAATTGGGTGTTTTTTTGCGAAAGTATTTATTTATATGTTTTTATATATATTTAATATTTCAGACCACCTCGGTCCTTCCTCAGAAATGAATTGAATTACTGTATTACTGTATTTGGGAGTTTGTTTACACTTTACAGCATCCGTCGTTAGACGCGGACGTCACGTGATGTGGAATGCAACTGTGTTTGAATTTTTTAACGTAAATCTAACGATAGTATTTTAGATGTTGTTTAAAAAGTTGTTTTTAACTATATCTAAAGAAATTTTTTTAACTATTGAAATATTTATACAGATTTAAAATACCCAAGTCTTTGTTTAACCCTAGTTTATATGTGTCTAATTTTAAAATCCAGTATTTCTCTTTTTTTCTTCGTGTGTATGTTGTACTAAAACCTGAGTCTATCAATATACATTTACAATTGTCTAATGAGTGTCCTGATTGATTAAAGTGTTCAGCTATGGGGGAATATGGATATATATATATTTATATATATCCCCCTCACTGATTACATGACTCAGAGTTTCATTCACAGCAAAATCTTCAGGTGCTGTGTATAGACTGACAGACTGCTGTTGGAGCAGTTATATATTATACTGGAAATACAGATTTCTAATTAAAAAAATTATATTTGGCATTTAAAATAAACAGTATTTGCATGCACATATATATATATATATATATATATATGAACAATTTATTTTAGAGTTGTGAATATTAATTTTTTTTGTATGAAGCATAAAGGGTGATTACTTGTTTTTTTTAACAAACAAACCATACGTTACATCATAAATTAATCTGGATCAACATATTTGAGCAGATATTTATTCTTATGCCTACACGTGACCATCAATTCATTTCTCTTGTTTAATAAGCTAGGGTTTTATATATATATATATATATATATATATATATATATATATATATGTCTTATGGTGTGCTATATTTATGGGATAAAGTGTCAATATCAGAGATAGAGGGTGTGTAAATATAAAAATGAAAATTGAAGTCAACACCTAGAGGTGACAGGCTGTCTCACGCTAGACACAATCGTCAGGCCATGTGGCCTGACAATTGCATCTAGCATGAAACAGCCTGACACATCTAAGTGTTAACATCAATGTTCACTTTTATTTATTTATATATATATATATATACACACACACTTCTGAGGAATGAACAAATTCTTTATCTAACATTATTTCTTACTACTCCAAATGTTATTTTATGGATACCCATGTTTGAGTAGAAGCCCTGTTTTTATAAAAAGGGGTGATCTTTGGAGAACACATTTTCTTTAAGTGTCTTGAATACACAGGCTGGCAGACATAATTTACATGGTGAATATCCAAAAAACAACATCAGAAAATTGGATTTCATTTCAACGAAATCTGTGTTTTGCAAGACAGAATGTGATTCATGTTTAATCACATGAACCCTAGATTCTTCTTTTTTTTTATAATTTAATTGTATTGTTTTTTTAAAAATTAGAATGAAAATGAATGAAAAACAGAGTTGCCATTAAAATCTAATTTAAGAAATGATGCAGTTAAAGTAAAAAATAAGAAAAATAAAGAAAGAAAAAGGAGGAAAAAGAAGTGAAAGAGAAGAAGAAAAAAGAAAAGGAAGATAAAGACAGAACAAAGAGGAAAAAAAGAAATAAAATAAAAATAAGAGGAAATAGAAAGAAAAAGAAAAGAGAAATGGAAAAAAAGAAGAAAAAAGAATAAGGAAAAAAGGAAAAAAGAAGAAAAAGGAAAAAAAGGAAAAAAGAAGACATAGAAGAAAAGAAGAAAAAGGAAGAAAAGAAGAAAAAAAAAAGGAAAAAAAGAAGAAATAGAAGAAAAAGGAAAAAAGAAAAAAAGAAGAAAAAAGAAAAGAAGAAATAGAAGAAAAAGGAAAAAAGAAGAAAAGAAGAAAAAGGAAGAAAAGAAGAAAAAGGAAAAAAAGAAGAAAAAGGAAAAAAAGAAAAAGGAAAAAAAGGAAAAAAGAAGAAAAAGGAAAAAAAGAAATAGAAGAAAAAGGAAAAAAAGAAGAAAAGAAGAAAAAGAAAAAAGGAAAAAAGAAGAAAAGGAAAAAAGAAGAAAAAGGAAAAAAAGAAGAAAAGAAGAAAAAGGAAGAAAAGAAGAAAAAGGAAAAAAAAGAAGAAAAAAGGAAAAAAGAAGAAAAAAGAAGAAAAAAGGAAAAAAAGAAAAAAGGAAAAAAGAAGAAAAAGAAAAAAGAAGAAAAAGGAAAAAACGGAAAAAAGAAGAAAAAGGAAAAAACGGAAAAAAGAAGAAAAAGGAAAAAAGGAAAAAAGAAGAAAAAGGAAAAAAGAAGAAAAAGGAAAAAAGGAAAAAAGAAGAAAAAGAAGAAAAAGGAAAAAAGAAGAAAAAAGGAAAAAAGAAAAAAAAAAAAGGAAAAAAGAAGAAAAAGAAGAAAAAGGAAAAAAGGAAAAAAGAAGAAAAAGGAAAAAAGAAGAAAAGGAAAAAGAAGAAAAAGGAAAAAATAAGAAAAAGGAAAGAGATCAAGATGGAAAAAGGATGATAGAAAAAGAAAAAAGGAAGATAAAAGACAGAAAAAAGAGGAAACAGAAAGAAAAAGGTGAAAAAAGAGAAAAGAAAAACAGGAAGAAAGAAAGAGAAGAAAAACCCCAGAAAAAGGAGGAAAAACAATGAATGAAGGATGCTTGCCTTCCTTGTCTGCCTTCTTCCAGTAGCTCAGTCCATCATTTTCTTCCATTAATTTAGCTTCATTCTTCCCAGTGTTTAAATTCAGTCGTACATGCAAACCAGAAGGGAGAGCTTGACCTGGTGGTGGGGTGAAAAAATATTTTAATTTAGAATGAGTGAAAAAAGTACAGAACTTCCTTGATTATCCAGGCATCATTGGACAAACATGGGAAAAATATGTTTGCATAATTCAAAATTTTGGATAATTGGATATCTTAATTATAAAAAAAGAAACAAAAAAGAATCAAGAAAAAAGTCATTTTTTGAAAATAAATTAACATTTAAATCATCAGATAACATTTTCAAATACATTGTTTAAGGCTTTTATCCAGTTTATTTTTTACGAAAAAAATGCGTCAATTTTTGTTTATTTCTGGCTGGTATTGCATTTCTTTTTCTTTTTGTCGCTAACTCCCAAAGCTAGATTTAAGTAAATGTATTTGCAAGGGTCGCTCTTCTCATTGAAAGTGCAACCAACTTAAAGATGTCTTCAACATAAGCATTGGGGGGCTGTTGGACTTTGACATGGGCAATATTAGAATCCTCCTCTTCAACATTTTTCGGTACAACGAAAAAGGAAGAAAAAGAAGAAAAGAAAGAAAAAAGATAAGGGAAATAGTTACAATACCTCATCTGAGAAATATAGACAGGGGTTGAGGATTAATATGGCAAGAAAGATGTGGACAACATTCGGAACAATGTAAATAGTGTAAATAGTGACAATACCTGATTTCAGAAATAGAGACAGATGTTGAAGGTGAATATGGCAATAAAGATGAGGACAGTCCGAACAATGTAAATAGTGTAAATAGTTACAATACCTCATCTCAGAAATATAGACAGGGGTTGAGGATTAATATGGCAAGAAAGATGTGGACAACATTCGGAAAAATGTAAATAGTTACAATACCTCATCTGAGAAATAGAGACAGATGTTGAAGGTGAATATGGCAATAAAGATGAGGACAACAGACCAAACAATGTAAATTGTTTAAATAGTTACAATACCTCATCTGAGAAATAGAGACAGATGTTGAAGGTGAATATGGCAATAAAGATGAGGACAACAGACCAAACAATGTAAATTGTTTAAATAGTTACAATACCTCATCTCAGAAATAGAGACAGATGTTGAAGGTGAATATGGCAATAAAGACGAGGCCAACAGTCCGAACAATGTAAACAGTGTAAATAATTGCAATACCTCATCTCAGAAATAGAGACAGATCCTGAAGATGGCCAGAGCATATAATGGTCAAAACATTGTGAATATGTCAATAAAGATGAGGACAACAGTCTGGATAGTGTAAATAATTGCAACACTTCGTCTCTGAAATATAGATAGATCATGAAGAAGGCTGGAGCATACAACAGCTGAAACGTGAATATAGCAACAAAATTGAAAAAACAGTTTGAACAATGTAAAAAGTGTAAATAGTTAGGATATCGCATCTCAGAAATATAGACAGATCCTGAAGAAGGCCGAAGCATACAACGGCTGAAACATCATGAATGTGGCAATAAAGATAAGTCCAATGTAAATAGTGTAAACATGTTAATAGGTTAGCATGAGTTCTTAAGAATGCGACAGTTTTTAATTACTTTAGGAATATTTATTTTTAAAAAAAAAAGTAATAAAAAAACTTGCCTTCTTCAACAGTCTTCCATTCATTTGTTGGCTCAAACTGTTCGTATGACCCTTTGCTGTTATCAGATTCCACATCAATACTGACTCCATCTGAAAAGCAAAAATATATTTCATATGTAATAGCTGGATTCAACAAGTAATGCTCGCTATTTTTTCTCTCCAATTATCAATGCAGTTCTCTAATAAAATTATTAACAATGCATTTACATTATACATATAATAGCCCTATTCTATCAGTAATGCTTGCATTCATTCCTGACCACTGACAATCCCTTTCCTCCTCATTTGCAATGCATTCCTATAGTAAAATCATTAGCAATGCATTTCCATTATACATATAATAGCCCTATTCTATTAGTAATGCTTGCATTCATTCCTGACCACTGACAATCCCTTTCTTCCTCATTTGCAATGCATTCCTATAGTAAAATCATTACAAATGCATTTCCATTATATATATAATAGCCATATTCTCTAAGTAATGCTTGTATTCATTCCTGACCACTGACAATCCCTTTCCTCCTCATTTGCAATGCATTTCCATTATACATATAATAGCCCTATTCTATTAGTAATGCTTGCATTCATTCCTGACCACTGACAATCCCTTTCTTCCTCATTTGCAATGCATTCCTATAGTAAAATCATTACAAATGCATTTCCATTATATATATAATAGCCATATTCTCTAAGTAATGCTTGTATTCATTCCTGACCACTGACAATCCCTTTCTTCCTCATTTGCAATCCATTCCTATAGTAAAATCATTAGCAATGCATTTCCATTATACATATAATAGCCCTATTCTATCAGTAATGCTTGCCTTCATTCCTGACCACTGACAATCCCTTTCTTTCTCATTTGCAATGCATTCCTATAGTAAAATCATTAGCAATGCATTTCCATTATACATATAATAGCCCTATTCTATCAGTAATGCTTGCATTCATTCCTGACCACTGACAATCCCTTTCTTTCTCATTTGCAATGCATTCCTATAGTAAAATCATTAGCAATGCATTTCCATTATACATATAATAGCCCTATTCTATCAGTAATGCTTGCATTCATTCCTGACCACTGACAATCCCTTTCTTTCTCATTTGCAATCCATTCCTATAGTAAAATCATTAGCAATGCATTTCCATTATACATATAATAGCCCTATTCTATCAGTAATGCTTGCATTCATTCCTGACCACTGACAATCCCTTTCTTTCTCATTTGCAATCCATTCCTATAGTAAAATCATTAGCAATGCATTTCCATTATACATATAATAGCCCTATTCTATCAGTAATGCTTGCATTCATTCCTGACCACTGACAATCCCTTTCTTTCTCATTTGCAATCCATTCCTATAGTAAAATCATTAGCAATGCATTTCCATTATACATATAATAACCCTATTCTATCAGTAATGCTTGCATTCATTCCTGACCACTGACAAACCCTTTCTTTCTCATTTGCAATCCATTCCTATAGTAAAATCATTAGCAATGCATTTCCATTATACATATAATAACCCTATTCTATCAGTAATGCTTGCATTCATTCCTGACCACTGACAATCCCTTTCTTTCTCATTTGCAATCCATTCCTATAGTAAAATCATTAGCAATGCATTTCCATTATACATATAATAGCCCTATTCTATCAGTAATGCTTGCATTCATTCCTGACCACTGACAATCCCTTTCTTCCTCATTTGCAATGCATTCCTATAGTAAAATCATTAGCAAAGCATTTCCATTATACATATAATAGCCCTATTCTATCAGTAATGCTTGCATTGATTCCTGACCACTGACAATCCCTTTCTTTCTCATTTGCAATGCATTCCTATAGTAAAATCATTAGCAATGCATTTCCATTATACATATAATAGCCCTATTCTATCAGTAATGCTTGCATTCATTCCTGACCACTGACAATCCCTTTCTTTCTCATTTGCAATCCATTCCTATAGTAAAATCATTAGCAATGCATTTCCATTATACATATAATAGCCCTATTCTATCAGTAATGCTTGCATTAATTCCTGACCACTGACAATCCCTTTCTTTCTCATTTGCAATCCATTCCTATAGTAAAATCATTAGCAATGCATTTCCATTATACATATAATAGCCCTATTCTATCAGTAATGCTTGCATTCATTCCTGACCACTGACAATCCCTTTCTTTCTCATTTGCAATCCATTCATATAGTAAAATCATT
>OZ038509.1:55397451-55462451 GCA_964036315.1 Acanthosepion esculentum | reverse complement strand
TTTTTCAGCATTCCTCAGATATAAGTATACAGCTAGCGTCTCCCATTTGAAAAAAAAACGCTCGGGCGATTAAAGGTTAATGTGACACGCATGGATTAGGCACTCGCATCAACAACTATTCAGCTATTCAGAGAATGATATGATGTGTTATTTGTGACTTTCTTGTCAGTAGCCGCAGACAGGTATAAAAAAAAATGCGGTCGTCTAATATTAAATCCTTTTTCTCCCCGACACAAAAGTGCGCACTTTTTGTTTTTTGCTCATAGACTTGGAACGGCCTATTTCTCTTTCCTTCGACCCAGTAGTAGAGCTCTATATACATATGCACAAAAACCTGCTTACAGAAGTACGTTCATCAGTTGTTTCGAGATTTAAGTAACATCATTCATTAAACGGCTAAAAATTGTTTTAATTTAATGTTTCAGATAATTTTCCGTTAACCGTAAGTTCTATGCTAGCAGTTTCTTCTATCGTACTTCTTACCTGTGGAACTCTCATCCGGCTTCTTGATTTCCAGTCAACTTTGATTATCAAAAATTTAAATGCAATATCTACTGTCTCCTTGAGTACATCTCTCTCTCTCTCTCTCTCTCCCTCTCTCTTTAGTAATGTTTCTCTTTTTTTTCTTATTATTTCACACTCACTAAGCTCTTGTGTCTTAGTGACTTTACTGACTTGTATGGGGTGAAATGATAAAAAAATGAATTCTTTCCATTCGTTCACGGGGTCAGACTTCTGCAATCTTCGAGGTAATCTGCCTAGAATTAAACTTTTTCCCTCTCCCAATACGAGTAGATAAGTTAGCCTATCGCCCGGTTCACACGCCTCGCCAGTTTTTTTAACAGGACTAGAGGTTTATCATGTGTTTGCTATTTAAGATTGGGTTTCTGCTTCCTTCAACCCTGATGGTCCCTCCTGAAATCAGAAATTTTATTCAGTAATTATTACGTTTTCTTCTCCCAACAGGAGTAGATAGGTTTGCCTATCGTCCAGGCCCCCCTCCCATCTCCCAGTCTTTTGAAGGGGCTGCGATATTGTGAAAATGCGGTATTAGACTAAAGTTTAATAAGATAAAATAAATAATAATGAAAAATGAATAATAATTGACAAAAAAAGAAATTCAGACAAGATGAAATACTAGTGAAAAATGAATAATAATTGACAAGGCTTCATCTAAGAAATTCAGACAACTTAAGACTATTACTACTTGGTGGAAAAGCAAGAGAAATAAGATGAAAGAAATACTAGTCAAAAATGAATAATAATTGCCATGGCTTCATCTAAGAAATTCAGACAACTTAAGACTATTATTACTTGGTGGAAAAGCAAGAGAAATAAGATGAAAGAAATACTAGTAAAAATGAATAATAATTGCCAAGGCTTCATCTAAGAAATTCAGACAACTTAAGACTATTACTACTTGGTGGAAAAGCAAGAGAAATAAGATGAAAGAAATACTAGTCAAAAATGAATAATTGATAAGGCTTCATCTAATAAAATTTGAAAGGGTTGTGAGACAAAGATGTGTCTTCTCACAGGATTTATTCAGTCTATACAGTGAAGCAATGTTGATAGCAGACACGGAAAGGAAACTACAAAATCTCCTCCAGAAGGTAGCGAAGGAAAGCGAGAAAAAAGATGAAGTAAAATAGAATGCATCGTTATCAGCAAAAGAGGCAGCACAAAATACAAATTACAAATCGGGGATACTAAAATCAAGCAGATACAGAAATTTAAATATCTGGAAAGTGTTCTAACAGAGGATGGAAAGTGCGACACTGAGGTCCAAAGACGTATTGGGATGGCCAAAGTTGCATTCCAAAAGCTAAGCAGAGTATTAACAGACAGAAAAATTTCGTTGTAATCAAAGAAAAAAGTATTGAACTGTTACGTGATAGTTGTTCTCTTGTATGGCAGAGAATGATGTACAATCTCTTCAAAGATAACGAAGAAACTTGAAGCAACAAAAATGGTGTTCTGCAGAAAAATTCTGAGGACACCATGGGCTGAAAATGTGAGCATCAACAAGGATAGATTGAGAGAAAGAGGGAGAGTGGAAAGCAGCGCAATATACTTGATGAATTTGGGTAAAAACAAAAGAAATCTATATGTGTGTGTGTGTGTGTCTGTGTGTGTGTGTATACATATATATAATGTATATTTATATATATGTATAATGTATATTTCTATATATATGTATAATGTATATTTATATATATATATAATGTATATATATATATATATATAATGTATATTTCTCTCTCTATATATAATGTATATTTATATATATATATATATATATAATGTATATTTATATATATATATATATAATGTATATTTATATATATATATATGTAATGTATATATATATATATATATATATATATATGTAATGTATATATATATATATATGTAATGTATATATATATATATATATATATATATATATATATATATATATATATATCCATACAACTGTATATATATATATATAAGTTTGTAAACCTGTGTTTCACGCTTTTGCGATCATCAGACAAACTGACTGATACTCGTTTGTTTGATGATCACCAAATCGTGAAAACCAAGGTCACAAATTCATAGCCACACAACTGAATATGTTAGCTCTATCACTGATATTGAGCGCTTTTCACTAAGTACAGCATATATATATATATATATATATATATATATATATGTGTGTGTGTGTGTGTGTGTGTGTGTGACCGCCATGAAAAGACAAAATTTATTATTATTACCACTCATGATGATAAAAGATAAAAAGTAAAACTGAAAAATGGGCTAGCTAACCGGTTTCGAACCTAGAGCTAAATTGAGGTTAATAAATTATAGTAGAATTATCACTAAAAAGAGATGGACAATATGTACTGGGGGGGATATTGCTTAGATGGAAATTAGTTGGAAGCCCAATATGAAATCATTCTGTTTGCACAGTGAAAGTTTCAAAGACAAAATATAAATGACCTGCAACACTTCCAAGTAGTAATTTGAACGGGACTTGCTAAGAATGGTAAATGAATCCACACTGAAATTAACGGCACAATTATGGCTATTTATGAGGTGTTCTGCGATGGAAGACTCATATATATTGGTCAGATTGTCTGAAGGAGTGTACTTAAGATTGAGGATTTTCGTTGGAATGTTTTGCTTTATTCTGACATCCAGCCTTTGAGTTGTTCTCCCTATGTAGTGTGAGCCACAACTACATTTAAAGGAATAAATTAAAGAACTATTATGATGTGGAGGGAGAATGTTCTTCTGCATGGATGGAAGGACAGGCTTAGCAGAAAAGAGCACACATGTTTTAGCAGCAAAGTAACAATGTCAAACTGCTAACATATCTAACACTGATAGTACCTAGCCAAGGAAGGCACAGGTACACAGGACATCTTTGTACTGAAGCAGGTTTAACTTTATTGAATTCAACAATTTTATTCTTAATTATTGATAAAACAATGCCCAACGGATAGGCATTTTTGCAGAGAGTAGTGGTAATAAACCTTTGTTCATCATCCAACTTAATCTTAGAACAGATCATTAAAGCCCTATGGTAAGGGTTTTAATTAAATTAATTTTACGTTTTACAAGACAAAAAGAGATTTTGGTAAATTAGTGTATACTCGTTCTTTTATATATATATATATATATATATATATATATATATATATATATATCTTAGAAAAATGATTTGCACTTAGAGTCTATTTTTATATGTTGTTTACTTAATTTATCGAGCATTAACCACGCGTCAGATAATAAAGATATGCGTACTCGATTTGTTTACTCTTCAAATTACAGAGATATCATTTAACCTGAACTTTCGTGTGACCTTTTCAAAAGCTTCAGCTTACTGGAAAACAAAATAATATATTTTCAACGATAGCGATACAATTCTTAATTTAATTCTATTAAATTTTAAATTTCATTAATCAGTGGCATAATCGCCGCCATTTGAAATTACAGTAAACCAGTGTAACGATAATTATTTCAATGTCCCACTGCGATAGACAAAAGGAAACTATAAATTTCGTACCTCCAAAGAAACGTGATAATGATGGTTTAATATTTTTTTAAATGAAAAATCTTGCTTCAAGATTTTAGGTTTTAATGTTAATAGATTAACTTTAATATTTTCAATAAAGCGAAACGCTTTGCTTTATTTCATGACATACTCAAATTGACTGGGTGGAGTTTTTCTTGTTTTTAAAAGCTTCAGCTTGCCAGAAAACAAGATAAGACATTTTCAAAGATGGCGATACAACACTTAATTTAATTTATTTGAATATTAAATTTCATTCATCAATGGCATAATAGCAACCATTTGCAATATCAGTAGACCTGCATAACGATAATTATTTCAATGTCAGACTGTGATAGATAAAAAATAATCAAACGGTTTGGAGAATTTAACACACAAAACAGGTTGAAGGCTACAGGGAAAACAACACATCAAATACTAGGGAGCTTGGGTAAGTGGATGGTAGCAAAGGGTTCGGAAGAATTTGACACACATAAAACTGATTGAAGTCTAGAGAGAAAACAAAGCATACTAGGGAGCTTGAGTAAATGGATGGTATCAAAGAGTTTTGGAGAATTTCACAGACACAAGACAGATTCAAGGCTACATGGAAAACAAAGCATCATATTCTAAGGAACTTGAGTAAATGGATAGTATCCAAGGGTTATGGTATATTTTACATACACAAGTCAGATTCAAGGATACAGGGAAAACACTTCAAATATTAATGAACTTAAATAAATGGATGGTAGCAAAAGGATTTGGAGAATTTGACACACAAGACAAATTGAAGGCTAGAGGGAAAACAACGCATCAAGTACTAAGGAGCTTCAGTAAGTGAATGGTAGCAAAGGTTTGGGGATAATTTGAAACACAAAAGACAGATTGAAGGCTAGAGGGAAAACAACGCATCAAATACGAGGGCGCTTCAGTATATGAATGGTAGCAAAGGTATTGGGAGAATTTACAACACACAAGACAGATTGTAGGCTAGAGGGAAAACAACGCATCAAGTACTAGGGAGCTTCAGTAAGTGGATGGTAGCAAAGGGTTTGGGAGAATTTGACACACACAAGACATTGAAGGTTAGAGACAAAAAACGGATCAAGTTCTAAAGAGCTTGAGTAAGTGGATGGTAGCAAATTATTTGGGAGAATTTGACACACACAAGACAAATTGAAGTCTGGAAAGAAAACAACGCATCAAGTACTAGGGACCTTGAGTATATGGATGGTAGCAAAGGTATTGGGAGAAATCGACACAAACAAGACACATTCAAGGCTAAAGGGAAAACAATGCATCAAGTACAAGGGAGCTTCAGTAAGTGGATGGTAGACAATGTTTTTGGAGTATTTGACACACACAAGACAGATTGAAGAATAGAGGGAAAACAACGCATCAATTACTGTTGAGCTTGAGGACATGGATGTTAGCAAATGTTTTTTGACACACACGACATATTGAAGGTTAGGGGAAAACATTGCATCAAATACTAGGGAGCTTGAGTAAGTGGATGGTAGCAAATGTCTTGGGAGATTTTGACACACACAAAAAATAGATTGAAGGTTAGATGGAAACAAAGTATCAAGTCCTAGGGAGCTTGAGTAAGTGGATGGTAGGGTTTCGGAGAATTTGACACACACAAGACAGTTTGAATACTAAAGGGAAAACAACGCATCAAACGCTAGGAGCTTGCGTAAATGGATAGTAGCAAAAGTTTTGATAGAATTCGATATACACAAGACGGATTGGAGGCTAGAGAGACAACAAAGCATCAAATACTAGGGAGCTTGAATCGTAGAAAATGTTTTTCGAGAAATAACCAAAAATCCCAATGTTTATTTTGTCCTTTACTGCAAGATGCTATGAAACGAAATATTGACTTAAAATCTCAAGTCCTGTTCTTAAATAGTCTCGTCATTTCGCGACTTTCTCATGTATGTCATGCATGTTTCGTTAAATCATTTAAAATGCCTTCTAGCGAATGATTCTTGTGTCTTAGCGATGAGAATCGTTTTTCAAATCTCGTATACTGGCGCTACATGATCACAATCAAAGAAATGTACCGAATAACAGAAACCACATCAATTGATGTCTTTCAATGGCATCAGCTGCTGAAATGGACAGCACATGAAACTGATGACAAAATAACAGCATATGAAAAAATAACGAAGATGCTGACCTTCCACACTACTTCAAACAAAATGTTAGGAAGGAAACCCCAATCCATACTGGAAAGAGCAATAACAGCTACTGGGCTTGAGAAGAGAAAATAATGACAATCAAGATGTTAACGTTACACACTACTTCAAATCAAACGTTAAAAAGGATCACCCACCTCCACCCCGTCAATACTGGAAAGAACAATAAAAGCTACTGGATATGACAAACATATTTTCCTGAAAAAAATTGTTTTAAGAGAAAGATTTTATAAACTTCAACCGACAGTAACATTGGCTATTCGATCAATGAAAGCCGGATGTTTCCTTATAAGGCAACAGCCAATATTACCATATCACTCTTTGCCAATGCAATTAGCACTTCGCTGTTAATCACATAGATATAACATTATACAGTGAAACTTTCAGATCAAAATTGACTATGTGTCAAACATGGACTTACGACCCACCTTAGGTGTAATAACGATTGTCTACTCGTTTCTGAGCGCACCCGTTTGTCAAGGCGACTATTCAATCCCTCTTGCAGTCGCCTGCACAGGCGCATTTATCTTTGCTCAACACTCACATAACACACTGGTGGTTGTTTCTGCAACTACTCCGAGCAGATCTTAGTTACAGGGAGAGAACGCATAATCTAGGGTAACAAACAGTTTGGACATGACCAGTACACTCAAACTCTCAGTCACGATGACCTGTGATTTCGTGATAGCATGACAAACATGAATTTTTTAAAAATTTCATATATATATATATATATATATATATATATATATATATATATATATATATATATATCAACATCTGTCTATATTTCTGAGATGAGGATATTACAACTATTTACATTGTTCGTGCTGTTGTCCCCATCTTTATTGTCGTATTCACGTTTCGGCCGTTGTGCGCTTCGGCCTTCTTTAGGTCATATACATTGTTATTTCCCAAAGGACACATGGCCCAATGTATAAAGGCGTTGGTTGAAGTAATCCAAAAAGTCAATTGACCCAAAGGGTTGTGAGTTCAATTCCTGACTACAGCAAAGGTGAACAGTAACTTTGATTTTACTTAAAGGAAATTGACTGAAACTGAGATATCCAGAAAAGGCATGGCACGCGGAACTAGAACAATCTACCCATGAACTAAATAAAGAGTTCAGTTCAAAATTACAACGTATATCATATATAAGAAAGCTGGAACGTACAATGGCCGAAACGTCGTGAATATGACAATAAAGATGAATACAACAGTGCGAACATTTTAAATGTCATATATATATATATATATATATATATATATATATATATATATATATATATATATATAGGGCGATCCTTTATCATAACCCATAGCCAGAAGTCACAGGGTGTCAGACCAGAGGAGTGAGGTGGCCCTGCCAACGGTCCTCCGCGACCTATCCAACAATTTGGAAAACTTTGATAGAGACAAACGCTAACAGTACGGGCAAAATGAGGCGGTGAACCATCCTGTTGGAAATAGACTGCTCGTTTGATTTGTAGGGGATTGTTATCAATGGCAAACATTTGCAGCATTTGTAAGTAAGCATTTGAAGTCACCGTTGGAGTTGTCAAGAAATATGGGTCAGTTGCACCCTGTGACTTCTGGTTATGAGGTACGATAAAGGGTCGCTTGTATAGCAAAAACGTTAGAGACACCTAAGAACTCAAGGACAGAACAAAAGGTGCAATATTAAATATTCCCCGTGAAATGTCTGCCAAGGCACTAAATTGTATTGTTGATCGCTGGTTTTTGTTCATCAATGGTGCTGGTGGACAGGTAAACTCTGAATAAATGATTCCTCTCATACTAGTGTTAACATAATTTTGACTCACCCTCTATATATATATATATATATATATATATATATATATATATATATTATAATAAAGAGAAAGAACAGTAAGATATATAATCCGGTGTTCTTATTAATATTTTTATTTTTACAAAACAGTGCTCAATTCAAATCTACAGAGCATAAATATTATAAATTTACTTATTTATAGCGATGGGACCATATTTTTAAATAAGTATATATATATATATATATATATATATATATATATATATATATATATATATATATATATTATTGTTATTATTCTTTATGTCGCATGTCTCTTCTTCATGTATGAGGAGATTGGCCTCCAAAATGGCGGTCAATGCTGCATAGACAGCATATAATAGTTCAGTATTCCTTTCCTTGTTTCTGACGGATTTTTCTTTTTCTTTTTCTCAGTAGTGTGCTGATTTTTGGAAGGCAATTTAGGCTATCCAATTGCGCCTTCAGATTTCAGTGCTACACTTTCTTTCCTCTGTTAAAACACTTCCCAGATATTGTATTTGTTTGGTTTTGGTATCCCCGATTTGCAATTTGCATTTTAGGTTGCCCCTTTTGCTAACAACCACACAATCCGTCTTCTTGCAGTCCTTTCTTCTCATTTCCCTTCCCTGCTCTCTGTAGGACTTTCGTTAGTTTTCTTTCCTTGCCTATTATCAACACTGTGTCATCTACATATCTTATGTTGATAAGATTGTGTCCGCCAATAATATATATTGTTTTATGAGTAAATAATGTAAATATCAATTTCATCATTTAACGACTCTTGCAATCAGAATCATTTTCATTTTCATTTTAAAAAAAAAAAAGATCTACTCCCTAAATTAGACAGTGAGAGAATAGAAATGAAATTTAAGTGATGATGGAAATCCATTTTGCTTAATAAATCGCTTTCAGCAAAGCGTGTGCGATTGCATCCAATTCGATTTAGGTCGACTCAACCTGGGTATGACGATAAACTACATCCGGCAGCAAGAACTCTGGCCGGGAGATTGGAGTTTTGAACAAGCTTGTAATCACCTCTGTTCCCAGGTCCACTCACCCGGAATAGTAGTATCTGCTGGGTCCTAGCTATGGGCAAATATTGAAACCTCATAAAAAATTTTAAAAAAACACTATGAAAATATAAAAATACATTTTTATAGTAAAAATACCAGCAATACATTTTTAAATTACCAACAATACATTTCTGTATTGAAATTACCATTTAAAAATTACCAACAAATGATTTTATAGTAAAATTACCAACAATACATTTTATAGTAAATTTACCATGACTAATTTTTTATTAACTTACCAACAATACACTTTTATAATAAAATAACCAACAATACATTTTTATAGTAAAATGACAATCAATAAAACACAAAAATATTTTTTTGCAGTGAAATTACCAGCAATATATTTTTAACTTACTAACAATATATTATATCATCTACAAACTTTCTTTTTCTTTTTATGTGCCATGTCTTTTCAGGACGTAGGCGATCATGGCTCTCCTCCATCTCCCTCTATCCCTTGCAGCTCTCAACAAGTTCCTTCCCTCTGCTTCCTCCCCCAGACCACTTTCTGTCATCCACTTGCTTAAGCCCGCTAGGTATGTCACGCGTTGTTTTCCCTTGTCTCGCTTTCACTCTATTCGACCCCGTGAGTATCAGATTCTCTAGGCCCCCTTCCTCATTATGTGTCCCCGAAACTTCAGCTGCCTCTTTCTGATGTTAACTATAAGTCTTCTCCTTGTTTGCAACCTCATCGTTGCTCACACGCTCGGTGCATGATATCCTTAGCATCCTTCTGTAGAACCACATCTCTGTCGCCTCGAGACTCTTCTTCATCTTTGAGGAAATCGTCCAACATTCGCTGGCGTAAAAAAGGACAGATGTCACGTAAGAGTTCAGTATTCTTTTCTTTGTTACCAAAGAAATCCTCCTGTCTTTTAATACTTTGCCCATCTTTTGGAATGCGTCCTTGGCCATCCCAATACGTCTACGGATCTCAGTGTCGCATTTATCGTCCTCTGTCAAACCGCTACCCAGATAAACTTCTGAGTCTGCTTGCCTCTTCCTGATGTTAAGTATAAGTACATATATATGTATATATATATATATATATATATATATATATATATATATATATATATATATATATATATATATATATATATATATAAACATGACTTTACCCAGAAAGTATAAAATTATGTATAAAATATCTGTAGTTAAAATCATAAAAATGCGTACAAAATATTTAGATCTCGGCATTAAATAACACATAGGAGTTGATATGAAGATTTTCTAAGCTTAGCGCAAGGTCAAAGTATGAAGCACCCAGTGAGAATCGAATTCACTATTAAATAGTAATTGATGTAGCGAGATAAGATTGTTAACCATTATACCACGTCGAAGTGCCCTATGGGTATTTTCTAAGCGTAGCTTAGATGTGGCACAAGGCTGAAATTATGAGCACCCAGTGAGGATCGAACTCACTATTCAGTAGCGAGACAAGCTTACTAACCATTACACCACGACCAAGTGCCCTATAGAGATTTTTAAGCGTAATTTAGATGTGGCACAAGGCTGAAATTATGAGCACCCAGTGAGGATCGAACTCACTATTCAGTAGCGAGACAAGCTTACTAACCATTACACCACGACCAAGTGCCCTATAGAGATTTTTAAGCGTAATTTAGATGTGGCACAAGGCTGAAATTATGAGCACCCAGTGAGGATCGAACTCACTATTCAGTAGCGAGACAAGCTTACTAACCATTACACCACGTCCAAGTGCCCTATAGAGATTTTTAAGCGTAATTTAGATGTGGCACAAGGCTGAAATTATGAGCACCCAGTGAGGATCGAACTCACTATTCAGTAGCGAGACAAGCTTACTAACCATTACACTACGTCCAAGTGCCCTATAGAGATTTTTAAGCGTAATTTAGATGTGGCACAAGGCTGAAATTATGGGCACCCAGTGAGGATCGAACTCATTATTCAATAGTAATTGATCTACTGAAACAAGTTTGCTATTACTCCACGTCTAGGCGCCAAAATGATTTTCTAAACGTAGCTTTGATGTGTCACAAGGCACCCAGTGAGGATCAAATAACTAATCTCATTAACCGCAAGCCGTGTAAAGATATTTATCTCGGATTCTTTTACAATACGATAACTGTTGCCCAGGTGATCCTTATTAGATGAAATGCCACCACTTATTTTCGTAAAACACAGACTTGAAGAACAAGAAAAGAGAAAACATGTCAGAAAATAACGGTGACGAAAATAGCTATTTAAAGTTGGTAACAAAAGAAAAAGCTTCGAATCTGAATCATGTGGGAAAAGCCCAATATTTTTTCTTTTTCATGAGCTCGCTTCTGTAGTTTATCACGAGTGAAGATATTGATACCTTTTGCAAGAATGATGAGCAACAACCACGCCTGCACGGGACACAGCACGTATAGATGTAAACAATACAACGCGACCCTCGACCAAGCTTCCCACCCACCGGCCACTGATTACCCCCGTGTTGCATTTCGTTTCTTAATCTTATCGGTGTACACTGAAAACTAGGAAAGAGCCAATAATAAAAACGTGGGAATTCAAAATGTCTGTAACATGAGCTATTGCCAGAGAGTTGTGTCCCTTTCATTGAAAAAGTGTAATACAGTGACACATTGACATTCGCATATATATATATAAGCCCAAGCAAACACTATCTTTGTTTACAATGATCCGGTCGCCTGGACCTGATGTACAGCATCTCCAACACCCTAAGATGGAATACTGAGTATGCCCTGACCAAAACAGAAAACCAGGTCACACTGAAATCCAACGCACAAGTAGGATTATTTACAAAATGATCCGCTATCGACGACCCATACGTATTCCGAATGGAATCACCCAACGAAGGATTTTTATTAAATATTTTCGCAGGCACGTTGCTGTTTAATTCTAGCGTCCAACCGCTGTGTCGTTCTACCTATGTAGTCGCATCCACAACTACATTTGAAATAATAAATAACAGAGTTAATATGGTGTGAGGGGGGTAGAACATCTTTACACACAGATGAAAGGACAGACCTGGTTTGAAAAACAACACGAACGTTCGCTGCAAAATAACATTCACGAGAACTACATTAAATCTGCTTGGCGAAGGACTCACTAATCCTACCCAACCACGGTAAACGAAGATAGACCTGACATTTACCAACCGTAGCAGGCTTGATTTTATTAAACCTGGCCGTCTTATCCCGAATAACCGATTGAACAATGTCCAACAGATAACCATTTTTCGCAAAGATACCAGTTAGACAACTAATTTCATCTTTCAAGGTGTTATCCGAGCAAATCATTAACGCCCTATGGGTCAAAGTCCTAATCAAATTGATCTTTTGTCGTTTAGGACAAAAAGAGTCCCATCGGGTATAGAGACCTGTAAAAGTAGACTATATATGAACAGAAGTAATGAAACATTACTTTTGTTATATATATTGTTTTTTTTTCTCTTCCCTGCCCATTTATTCATGTCATCCATTACAGACTTTCTTGTTCTTCATAATTTCTATTCCCCGTTAACAGTTCTGATGAGAGGGGACGAAACCGGTCGACTGATGTTTTTATTTTAAATCTATCATGGCCTATAATTAAAAAAATTGTTTTTTATGCCTTAATACGCTTTTGTACTGTTGCAAACATATTTAAATATATATATATATATATATATATATATATATATATATATATATATATATATATATATATATATATATATATGTGTGTGTGTGTGTGTGTGTGTGTGTGTGTGTCTGTGTGTGTGTGTGTGTGTGTGTGTGTAAAAATCCGTAGTTAAGTAATCGAAGTAGATCCTATTAATATAAAATATTAAAAATGACCCACAAAAAGGAGAGCTCAATATAATCCTATTATAGATCATAAAAGTGAATTACAATTAATGAGATCCAAACGATTTACCTCATAAAGATGATCATATCAAATACATTTACTTTTAGTAAATGTATTTGCATTAATAAGTCCAGGGAAAAACTACTTTCCCATGGACGAAATGATCATCTGTATGAGGTAAATTGTTTAGATCTCATTAATTGTAATTCACTTATATATATATATATATATATATATATATATATATATATATATATATATATATATATATATATGTGTGTGTGTGTGTGCCGCGCCTGGAAATTTTTCTCGCCGGAGTCGATCCTTCAAATCTACAAATCAACCATTCGCCCTTACATGGAGTATTGCTGCCATATATGGTCTGGAATCCCTTCTGTTTCTCTCAAGGTTCTTGATAAAATCCAGAGACGGATATGCAATGTAATTGGCCCTGATCTAGCATCTCGGCTGCAGTCGCTCTCTCACAGACGTGTCGTCGCCTCCCTCTGTCTTTTTTTACAAATACTTTCATGGTAACTGCTCCGAGGAGCTGCTTTCGCTGGTTCCCAAACTTCATGAATTTATGCGTTCTACTAGGCTGGCATCTCGCTCACACCCTTTCACTATCGAAACTGTTAAGTATAGCCGTCTCTTCTACTCCAATAGCTTCATGTCTCGCACCTCTCGCCCGTGGAACTCCCTCCCCTCTTCCTGTTTCCCTGGTAGCTATAATCTCAAACTATTCAAATGTAATGTCAATCGACGTCTCAAAATGCCCTGATCTATCCCCTATCCTTCTCTTCATCCTTTCTTCTATCACTCTTATTTGCTCTCGCTCCAACTCTCTGTAACCCCTTGCGTGCTAGTGGCTTCCTGCCTTACTTGGGGTGAAACGCTACAAAAATATATTCTCGTTGGCGAAACTCGTTACCGAGTATTGGAGTGCTCGTCGATATTTCCTTCTGTATGAAATGAGTCCTGTGTTGTATCTAAAGACACGTTTGCAGTCACCGCATGGTAGGGTAGGAGGATTCAGGGGACGGGAGAACACCGGCTTTTCTTTATTCTCTCTTCGTCTCTTCTACTTGCCGCCAGGTGTTTCCTAAGGATTCTTTTTCATGGGCGACTCTTCTCCAATTGGTTCTTTCTTCAGCTTCCGTCTCCCAATTGACCGGATCGATTTCTGTCCTCAACAAGATTGTTTGGGGGATGATCCTTGAATCGACGACGTGTGGCTCCACATGGTCTCTAGCCAGATGCGAGCATCGCGGAGAGGATTTGTTTTTGGGAGGCGGATGTCTGGCATTTGGGTAAGGTGTCCGGCCCGTCGAAGTCGGTGGAGAGTCATAATGCTCTCCATCTTTGCGCGGAGGAGAACTTCGTAGTTTGTCCTCCGGTCCTGCCATGTGTTCCGTAGCATTTGACGAGGTTTCATTTGATGGAATCTTTCAAATTTTTGTATGTCCCTTCGGTAGAGTACCCTTGTCTCACGGGAGTACAGGAGAGTCGAGATTACAACAGCTCGGTAGACCATGAGCTTGAGCAAGATTGTCGAAGACTCTTTTGAATAGCTTTCCGTGGGCGGTCTCGATTCTAATATCGACGTTTTTTTCAGCGGATGCATTTGATGTTAGTACGCTACAAAAGTATGGAAATTTGTCCATTTGTTGATGGTGATTTTGACTCTAGGTGATAGTTGATATCCCGGTCGTGGTTGGAGCATGACATTGGTCTTTGCTATGTCGATGGTGAGTTCGTAGGGCATGTACGCTCTGGAGAAGTTGTCCATGGAGTTCGGGAGGTCTTCGAGTTCATGGACTAGGGTACAGTTGTCATCTATGACTCATGCGTTTGTTGTTCGAGTCCTAGCCCAGAGGTGAGCTATATTGAGGTGATTAAGAAGGAAGTTTACCTGTGATGACAAGTAGAGAGATTCCACGGCAGTTTTCACAGACACTTCAATCAGTTGGGGATCTCAGGATCTTTCTTGTCGAACCAGTCCTGCTGGCGTTTTTTCGTCTGTGCGATGGTTTCTTCTTCTTCAGTTTATTCTCTTTCATTGACGCTGTCACACATCGAGAAGGTCTGTATGAACACAATCATTTTCGTGGCACAAAATGATGCGTGATATTTTACAAAGCTGTGTTATGTTGATTGTTGCAAATGGTTTCCAAATGGCGTCCTTCAACTGATGGGTATTAGGGTATCGTTCATGTGAAACTATCTCCTTGATAATACTCCACAGAGCGTTGAAACAGAAAACTATATTATATAGAGGTGACAAGACTTTCGGACCAACTTGTAGACAAAAATGTGAACAACAAATTCAAAAATCTCTTAAAAATCCAATATTTATCCAAGAGATATATTTCGAAGTCATTTAGTAAATTTAACGATTAATTAACTACATTTTGTAAACATAATGTTTACTTTTGACATAAAACTTAATGAAAATAAAGTTTATTTACGCACAGTAGCCTGTGGGGTCAAAAGTAATTTTTTTAAATGTATAATCACAGTACTGTCTTAAAAGCACGCAAAAGACAAAAATTAAAATTAAAGAAATACGGAAAACCAGCAGTGCTATATTCAAGACATAAATATATAGGTTTAAAATAAATTATTATTAACCTTATATCACCAATAGTTTAAGAATATCATTTTTATTCTATACGATTTTATGAAACTTAGAACGAATAATTTTAATTTTTTTATACTACATTTGAAGTATTTTTAGTTAAATAAGACTTTTACGTTTAATACATTGCTTTTATTTTTTATTTTCTTAATGTCAAAAAATATCTGTTTGCACCCAGTGTGGTTTTCTTTAATTATTTTAAATTTAAGATTTATTGAATTATCATATGTTACTCTTATGAAAAGTATTCACTCAAAGTGGCAATTGAGAATTATTCCCTTTTTGAACATCCATACAAGAAATAATCTAATAGTTGCTGAAAGAAAAAAAATTAACATTAATTTTTAAAAAGTGACCTTTTCTCTTACTGTTGTCAAAAAGTATCTATTTCTCATCGCATGTAATGATTCGATACAAAAATGGTGTCTTTTCCCAGTTTGTACACACACAGGAAAATTACTCAACATTGTTTCATTGTAATCATTTTCATTCGGCTTATATATTGAAAGAAAAACTATCTGGTAAGAAAAAGAGTCAGGAATAAGTCAAGACTTTTTATGTACTAAGGAGATTACTTTGTTAGACGACCGAATCAGCAACCAACTAAAAAATGTGTCATTTCATTTGTGACAACCTAATACATTATTTTTTTAAATTATTTTTTTTTTACCTGTTTGATATCATAAAATATCTAATTGCGTCCAATGTGTGTATGCGTGGGTGGGTTTAATTATTCTGAATCTAAAAGTTATTGAATTATTATGTAATATATTACTCTTTCTTAAGGGAAAATTAGTCAAAGGCGGTAATTTAGAAATATTTCTTTTTGAACATCCATAATAAAAATGATCTAACAGTTGTTAAAAGGAAAAACAAAAATCCTTTTAAAAAAGATTCACAATCGAAAATAACATTACACTTTACATTCCGGGAACAAGCTTCCGCCAGCTAGCATGTCCAGCTTGATCGTCGTCTTTTACGCTCTCTGTGGTAGTTCGGATCAAATGCAGGATGCTCTGAATTGTTCATGCCTTCGCAGCACAAGTCTATTCGGGTCCTAACAAACTCTCCGTAACTGACTCAAAGGCTCCCTCAGGATCTTCGCCAAAATATTTAACATTGTGTTTAACAGAGTTTTGGGCCTGTAATAATCTAAATCCCGTCCTCCAACCTTACCCTTTTTCAACAGTGTGACACACCCTTGGAGATTCGGTTGGGGATGGACTCCTGCCGTAACCAGTTGTTAAACATGACAGCCAAAACTGGCACAAAGATGTGCGACAGCCTAAAGTACAATTCGTAGGGCAGGCCATCAAGTTCCGGAGATTTGCCACTGCCGACCCTCTTCAATGCCAAGGAAACCTCTGTGATCTCACCCTCGCAGCTAGCCGCTTCACACGGCTCAAGCCGAGGAAAGTCAGCCAAATAGCTACGGAACTCTTCGCCACGGTTTGGTAAACCGGTTCTCGAAATGCCGCCGAAACGCCTCGCATATGTCTTTGTCCGACCTCAGAGTTTGCCCCTCCGGAGTATCGACCTTCCGAATGTATCGATCGGAACTTCGACGTATCTCTTCCTTGCGCAATTATCCGCCCATATTCACAGCTTCATTAGACATATCAACCTCTAACTACCTGACCCCGGTAGCGCTCGCTAGCCGCATGCTCCAGAGCCTGTCCACCTAAACTCTAGGGACTACCCCCTCACAAACCGCCGCACGAGAGTCTTCACGTTTTTTGCCTTATCTAGGGCGAGTCGTTGGCTTTCTTCGGTGGTGAAAGACCTAATTCTACTCTTAAGCCTTTCCCACCACTTAATCCAATAGCCGCACCTACTAATTCACGCTGCACTAATCTAGTCAGCAGTTGCTGGAAGTCACGCCTGTCCAGTAAAGACCAATCTGTCTTCCAGTGTCCAGCCATTCTAGGCCTAGCACCTAGCACCATCCGGGCAAAGACAAGATTATGGTCCGAATAGCCTAACCAGTGGAAAGTGGGACAATCTAGCAAATCTAGATCAACCCTTTCCACTAGCATTCTATCCAGATAGTTGGCTACCCTGGTAGACGACCAATTATGAGCCCACGTCCACATCTCCGCCTATCGATGAGACCAAATTCGCCGGTCGGATCAACCGATCTACAATTGCCCGACCTACGGCTAGATCCCCGCCCCTGTCTAATTTGGGGTCAAGAACGACATTCCAGTCCCCTATTAAGACCAAGCGCGACGAATCCACAGGTAACTGACTCAAACGACGAAAAAAAGAGACACGCATAGTCTCATCGTTGGGTGCATAAACCGCAACGATCCGAAACGAACCACTGCTAACGACAATATCGGCCACGATCAAACGAAAGCCCCCCACCTCCAGCATCGACATGGACAAAGTCCACCTTCGCACCCGGGGTATGTTTAACTAGCAAGGAAACACATCCAGCCAGCTGCTCCGCGTATGCTGAATAGACAAAAAAGTGGTAGGCAGTACACGAACATCACAATCGCAAAGTGTGTCTCTTGGATCGTGGCCACATCTACACCGAAGGACAGGAGATCACAAAGCAGGTGTACAGCCTTACTCCGACCTCTCAAGCCCTCACATTCAAGCTGGCTAGCTTCATAAACATTTTCTAAGCGGGTTCCCTTAAAAGCAGACTGGACGGAAATCTGCAGGAGTCAGTACCCCAACGGATTGTCCAAGACTAACAATGCCCAGGTCGGGCGTAATCCGTCCGTCCTTGACAATACCACTGACGTCCGTAGGGAAAGTTAGCTTCAGGGTGAAGAGCGGGATCAAATCTGGAGACCTCCTTGAACAAGTTTTAGTTCATTTTCGAAGCTCCGCAGACTCTACCTGTGCCATCCGGCGCTTCGAGAAGGAGTCCTTGGCTACCGCGACGAAGTCCCAGGCTTTTGTGCCTGCAATTCTTATTATGGTTATGACCTGAGACGTGTTATCAAAGTTTCTGTGATCGCCAGTCGATATGTCATCGACAGATGATAACTTAAACAGGGGTCTCAAGACGGCTTTCCTCTCGGAGGAGAGGTCCCTCTCAAACACCTGTCTATCCATCAAACAGATGACCCCCCCTTGAGGAAAGGATTCTTTTTATTTTGGGTTGTGATTGTGGAGGGGAGGGAAATTTCGGAGCTCTATCTGGAGAAGGAAGTCATGTAGCCTTACCTGAGGTTGTCATTGTTCAATAGCTGAGATTTCTAGCGCACATAATGAGAAAGGGTGGGGGGCTTGGAGAATTTTATGCTCACATGACAAATTGAAGGCAAAAGAGAAAGAAGAAACGGCGACGGGTCCAGCATTTTCAATTTGAGGGGGGTGTTCCTCAGTAAAAATCTCAATTCAAAATTTTAAATTCTGTGATCATATATATTAGGTTACAGAAATGAGTAGAGTGTGTTCATATATGCGCAGTACTTAGTGGAAAGCGCTCAATTATCAAAGAAATATAATTTGGTTTAATCCACCATACAACAAAACCGTCGTAACAAAAATCGGCAGGACATTCCTAAATCTAATAAAAAAACACTTTCCTGTAACAAATCCCTTAACAAAAATAGTTAACAAAATCACCGTAAAAGTTAGCTACAGCTGCTCTAAGAACACAACACAAATAATAAAAAGCCACATCAAAAAAATAATAACTGCAAGGCTGCAATAAAATTAGTCTCGTGCTTTGAGGTAAGCCTTGTTGATTTGTTGACTTTCTTGTCCCTGCCAAATGGTTAATCTGTGTGAGAAGAAATTCTCACATAGTTTTTATTGCAAAAAAGATTTTTCCCTTTTTGCCCCTGGGAACAGGGTAGGGTAGTTTAATGAAAAAGAAAGGAAAGTCTCTTCTTCTTCTGTATCTCAACCGAGAAAGGCAGTCTTGCTGTTGTGAAGGCGCATTACCATGTGGTTGCGCTAGTAGAAACTCCTAGGCCTAATTATTAGGCTTGGGCACTCCAGGCCCTATTAAGCTGTTTCCAGTGAGTCCGGTCTCTTCCGAGGATTTTCGCGACAGCGTCTGAAGCATTTCCATTTTGGATGCTGCTGGACATTCAATGTCTAATTAATTTAGGCGTGGGCGCTCAAGGCCCCGTCAAAGATTCAAATGAGTCCGGACACTTCCAATCCTTTCTCGCGACTGATTCAAAAGTGGCGGGCGTTGTCAAAGGCCCGCGAAAACAAACCCAGTCAAAGTTCGACCAATGAGATTGGTCGTTACAAAATTAGCCAATAGGCGCTTAATTTGTAGAATTTCTTACAGTAAATAAAATTCATGAAAATTGACTTAAGCATTTCCTAAACGCGATATAATCAAACTTTAAATCTAAAACTTTGAATTTACAATTTTACATATCAAACAAATAAAAGACAACGCAAATTTAAATTATATATATATATATATATATATATATATATATATATATATATATATATATATATATACACACACAAATTTGATTTTTCTTTTGGGCGCCTCAAGTGTAATTATATGTGTATATAGAAAAATGTGTATGTATGTAGGTATGGGGATTTGATTTCTCCATTCCTCTCTTCTGTACCCTGCGTCTCCCTATTTCTTTATTCCTTTCTCTTGTCCGGTGAATGAGAGGTCACCGCCACAAGCATCGTATCTCCTAGAGACATATACCTCCCTCCTCTTCTTACTACCCTATGTAACTGCCTTAAAATACAACTTCCGCTAGTCTTGTTTTTCATTTCGTTTTCCCGTTGATTCCTGAAATAATTTTTGAATCCACTCATTGTTTTGAAACCGCAAGGTCTAACGAAACGAAACCGAATTTTATCGGTCTCGTGAAATATAAAATATCACCATGGCTTTCTGAAGTCTCTGATTTGTTAATTAATTATTACTTGCTCACTTTACTACATTGAGCTATCGGGATTTATATATACGGATTACCAATTAACTTTCCATATATATATATATATATATATATATATATATATATATAAATTTGCATTTTCTTTTGAGCGCCTCATTCGATTTTGTATAAATTTTTTTTTTTAAGCTTATCACCCCAAGCAAGGCTGGAGGCCACTAGCACGCAAGGGGTTACAGAAGGTTTGGAGGAATAGCAGATAGGAGTGGTAAAGGGGAGGATGTGGAGAAAGATAGTGGATCGATCAAGGCAAGGGGGTTACAGAAGATTTGGAGCGAAAGCAGATAGGCCTTGCTGTTGAACGTAGTTTATCGTTTTACCCAGGACGCGGATGTAGTTTATCGTCATACCCAGGACGGGACATCAGTGTAAAAAAAAAAAAAATAACGACAAAAAACACGTTGATCATTAATCAACACAAACTGCGGTGAACGCCTCTGATCAGGAGGTTTTGAGAAGCGTGAAACCACCTCTTAATTGCTGGTATTCCCAGGTCCACCATGACTCTGGGTGGTAGCACCTGTTAGGGTTCCAGCTATGGGCAAATAGTTAACCACGAAACTGTGGTAATGCAAGTGTAAAAATAGGTTTTAATACCAGAAATACTTTGTAAAAATTATTACCAGCAATAAATTTTTGTAGAAAAAACTGTTGCCAGAAATACGTTTTTGAAGAAAAAATATTACCAGAAAGAGATTTATGATAAAACAAAATATTATCAGAAAAAAAAAATTGTCGGCATTAAATAACCCATTGATGTTGATATGCCGTAAAACAAAACAAATCAAACCATTACACTGATGTCCACCCTGTACAAGGCTCAAGAGCAGCTCGAGGTAGAGGATTACAGAGTAAAAGGCAGACTTTTAAGGGATATGTGGGGATTATAACATTTGACCGTAGACTTGATCCTGTTAAGATTGTGTTGTAGCGTATATGTTAAACAAGAGAAAGAATACCGCGATGCAAGTATGGACGTTGGAACTAGAATCATTTAGTTACCATAACAGTTTACGATTTTATCCAGTCTAACTGAATGTCTTTGTAAACATGCGAAAGAACAAACGCGTTAAATCTGTCTTTACATATTGAACACCTTATTCGATTTCTCAGAAATTTTAGGGGGTGCACCCTCTACGCTCCCCTCTGCATCCGCCCCTGGACACCAATGAATAACATACTTAGTGGGCTTGAGTAAATGGATGGCAGAACAAGGTTTAAGAGAAATAACAAAAATACAAAATTTATTTAGAGCTATGAAGGACAGAAAATTGTGGAGAGCCATGATCGCCTACGTCCTGAAGGGAAAAAGAATTTGATATTCAAGTATCATACTGAAGGAAAGAGGATCAAAGGGAAAAAGCGAATGACCTACCTAACGAGCAATGTGTGGAGTCATCACTCACATCATAGCAGCAGAAATTAGCCTCATGTTCACAGATATAAAAGCATACTTGACAGGAAATAAAATGCCCAGAAATAACAGGAAAAGCATGGTAAATTATATGTAACTTTCATACAATTTATTTATATATTTTGTGTGTATTTTTTAGGTTACAATTGTTTTATGGTACATGTGATAAAAGGGAGAATTTACTCCATACTATTACAAGCCATATCACGGAATGTAGTCGGACACCTGTTGCTCGTACCAATGTTCGTAGCGAAGTGATTGAATTTAACATCTTTTTGGTGAGATGTCCGTATTTTCGACAGGAATAGTTTTTGTTGCATGCTGGGAGTATTTTGATTATATTTTTTTAGTATTTTATTTAATTTATTTTATACAACGTTTTTATGTCATTGTTTTATTTTATTTTATTTATAATTTTCATTATTATTATTATTATTTTATATTTTAGTTTTATTTATAATAATAATAATATTCCTATAAATGTAAATTGTCGGCGGAACACGGAATAGGAGACATGACAAAAAGACAATAATATTCATAATGAACAGGAAGTTGTGAATAGCCATAATTGCTCACGTCCTGAAGGAGGAGGAGGACGACGACGACGACAAGAAGAAGAAGAACAACAACAATAATAATAATAACAATAACAACAATAATAACAATAATAATAATAATATTTTTTTTTACTACAGATTTTTTCGGGAGGTCGTCTAGGTTATTTTATTTCGTCTTTTTAAAATTTAATTTTTTCCCCGGTGTAACTAACATTTCCCAGGACGAGAGATTTTGAGTATTAAATGGAATCAGTTCATTGGTTAATTATTCTATATGAACGAACTCGTGATGTTTTCTCTTCCATGTCAGCCAAAAACAAATCGAATTTGAATTTCTTTTTGTGCCTGTTCCAGTTGAAGGCAAATACTTCAAAGTCAACGAATTCTAACCGGGAGGACAAAATTTTTTTTTTTTTTCATAAAGGTAGCTGAAAGAAAACGTAAAAAAAAAATATAGACACTTGATTTTTTTAAATTTTTTTTAGTTCGTGTTTATGGGAACTATTTTCCATATTTCTAACTATTTCTTTTTTGAAAATCAAGGCAGTTTGATTCAGGTTGAATCTTTTTCGTTTCAATGTGACGATACAGCTACTGTCCATTTTAAAAATGCATTTTTGCGATATTTTAAAATTGAAGTACAAATCTAATTAATTATACTTTAAATCAACTAATATTCCTCAAATAAACTTTCAGAAAAATATATTTTATTTTTACAAGATTTTTAATATGACAATTACATTTCGATGAAAGAGGACAAAGAAGGGGCAATAATCAGATATTTTAGAAAAAAAATCGACTCTATTCAATATAATTTCTCTTTGAAATACACCAGAGTATTTTGCTTACTGGAAACAGTAAATTTAATCCTTTAGCTTTCAACTAAAGCTAAAATGAAAGTTTCGAGAAAGCTTTTTCATTTATTAAAATTCATTTTAAACCTTAGATATCACAAATTAGTGATACCTATAAAATAAAACTAACTCAAGCGAAGCTAATTTTTATTATTCTTCTCCAACCGCCAGCTCTATGCTAATTTTTAAAGCTTTCTGATTGGTTATTAATTGTTTGTGATATCTCCTGTCATTGGTCAATTGTTGTGTGAAGATATGTTTGTATGTAAGACACACCATCTAGAAGAAAAATAATTTCGATCCATTAATCAGGGATTTAATGGTGAAGTTTCGTCCATTATTTTTATAGGTTTTCCAACAGATTCTGCTTCAAGTATTTTTTTTTCGAGTTTATTTTTTTCATTTAACAAAGTTGCAACAAGATTATTTAGTTTTCATGTTAAAATAAAAATATTTGATTACAACATCATCCCAAAATTAACAATTTACAATATATTTACAAGGGGAGGTAACTCGAATAATATTTTGTAATTATTTCCCTTACTTAAGGAAACTTTGGAAACAAGCTATATTTAATTACGTTCAAGACGACGTTGGTAGAAAGGCTGTATTAATGGTTCATGTGGTGCGAAAAAGTCCTGGTCATGACTTTGACAAATGAGCCAGGCTAAAAGGTTTCCAGCACCTACTCATATGATAAAAATAAAGTTTTACGGCATGCTGCTATGGACCTAACATGTGAGCAACAATGAGGTTTTGGAGAAAATGGAAACAAAAAGGAAACTTATACTTAACATCAGGAAAAGGCGGTTAAAATTTCGGGGACTTGTGTCGGAGTTAGCTCCTCCTCAGTTCTTTAATCCTTCAACAGGGGTCTCTCTCCCCTGGCTATAAATACTGGCTGACCCCTCTCTCTCTCTCTCTCTCTCTCTCTTTTCCGACTCAGACCTTGGGCCGCCACCTCGCGTGGAGATGAGGTAAAATTTCTCTTTTTCGACTTAGGCCTTGGGCCGCTACCTCGCGCGGAGACGATGTAAAATCTCTCTTTTTCCACTTAGGCCAATAAGTGACCTCTCACAGATACAGCGTTTCCCAAATTCTGGATTTTGGACTTAATTAAAGTCTGACATTCTCATGTAGCTGGACTGGCCAGCAGAAAATTTTAACCTTCTGATATCTCTTCACATCTTCACCCCCACGGTCCGCTACACTTGTAAAATCTGATACTCACAGGAAAGATTGAGGGAAAGATTAATGGAGGAAGGCAGCGTGTAACATACTTGATGAGATTGAAAAAAATGGATGGTATAACAGGGTTTAGGAGAAATAACAAAAAGACAAAACTTATTAAGAGCTGAGAGGGACAAGAAGATGTGGATGGCCCCTAAAAGAAGAAGATATTTATGGGTAAAAGTGCTCAATATCAGACATGTAGATATAAAAATCGATACCGAGGTCGAGACCCAGCGGTGTTGATCTCAGTGTTCACTCATATATTATACACACATACACACACACATATATATATATATATATATATATATATATATATATATATATATATATATATATAAGCAGTAGGAATACAATTTAATTTCCAACCGGGCTGCACATTTTCTTAATTATGACTTTCGATCCCTAGGCCAGTAGACTTTAATTTGATTTAATATTTAAAAAACACGTATGTTTACCCAAACACGTGTCCCCACCAAATATAACTTTTATAGTAATGAGGAATAATATCAGATTAAAAATACATTAACTACTTTTAAAATATATATATATAAGTGGACATGGGTGTCAACACTTAGAGGCGACAGTCTGGTTCATGCTAGAGCAATCGTCAGGCCTGACGATTGCTCTAGCATGAAACAGACTGTCGCCTCTAAGTGCTGACTTCCATGTCCACTTTTATATTTACACACGCTCTATCTCTGATATTGAGTACTTTATCCCATAAATATAGCACACTTTAAGACTATATTTCTTCATATATATATATATATATATATATATATATATATATATATATATATATATTGTATTGGAGTAGCAGATCATTATTCAAGCATATATTGTTAAATATAACAGACAACGAATGTCTATTATGTTTGATAATGAGCTGTTCTAAGCTTCATACAGCTGCTTTAATTGCATTTCAAATTAGTTACAACACATTGCATTTCATGTAAACTATAGTTGCACGCCAAAATGTAGGTATGCGTATATGTACTAAATACATATATATATATATATATATATATATATATGAATGTAAGATATCACACATTCAGTGGTGGTATTAACAAAATAGTGCACAATGTAATATAACAGAAATATTAAGTATATATTAATTATCCTTCACCGGTAGCACAACTCAGAGTTTCATGTACAACGCAATCTTCAGGTGCTAGAGACTGACCGTTACACACACACACACACACACACACACACACACACATATATATATATGTTTGAATAATATATATTATTCAAACATACAGTGCTGTTCGATAAAAGTGACTCACCTGATTTTTTTTATTAAATGTTCTCTTCTCCGATGAAACGTAAGTTGAGCTATATTCAAAGGATAATCGATCTAAAATCTGAAGAAGAAGCTTTGAAAGCTCTTTGAAAGCTCTTTGAATTTAGCAGTAAGTACTGTCAAGCATCCGTTCAGTATAATGTTCTGGGGATACTTTTCTTTTCATGGAACTGGTTTCTTAAAACCTATTGAAAAGACCCTCAGGGGCGAGCAGTACAAGAGAATTTTAGAGTCTTGTCTGCTCCCTTCTGCTGAAAGGGTGCAATTCGACCCCCACCAAGCTCATTTTTATGCAGGATAATGTTCCCTGACACAAATCAAAATTGATGAAGGAATACTTTGATGAGAAGCAGGTGAGTGTTATGACATGGCCACCCCAATCTCCTGACCTCAACCCCATAGAAAACTTATGGAACATTATAAAGTACAGGCTCTCGAGAAAGCAGTTGAGCAACAAAGAGGATTTGATTGTGAATTTCATATCCGAAATGCATGACAGTTTCTTGTAACGCGTTTCGTCCTTTCGATGAAGTCCTAAAAAACGAAACACATCACAAGAAAACTAAAACTCCAGGGCTTGCTGAGGGTGAGAGAATATGAAGAAAAAAACTTTATTAACGCGAAAGAACAATGAAAGAACAAGAATTAAGAAGGCAGAATGTAATGATGGCCATTGTGTTTACATTTTTTAAGGTCAAAGTTGACTGGAAATGCAAAATGCCGGAAAAGAGTTCTGCAAGCAGGAAGTTCAATCTAGCACTAAATTCATAAAGTTCTATAAGCAAAAAGTACTACAGAATAAACTCTTAAGATAGAACTTACAGTTACATCTAGCTATTTCAACTGTAAAATGATAAGGCCTTGTCACCGATCAGTACTGCGTTTAAATTCATAAAGTCTAGGAACCATAACGGAATGTTCATCAGAACAATTACCATGAAAGTATTTATGGAAAAGGCACAGGGAAGCTACATTACGGCGATGGGAAAGGCACTGAAGCCGAGATGCTAGGTTGAGACGAATAAAATTCAAGATTCTTCTTTGGATTTTATCAAGAATCTCTAAATATATAGCAGAAGAACCAGATAAGATATGTCAGCAATATTCAAAGCAAGGACGAATGGTAGACTTATAAATATGTAAGATAGATTCTTCTTTGGATTTTATCAAGAATCTCTAAATATATAGCAGAAGAACCAGATAAGATATGTCAGCAATATTCAAAGCAAGGACGAATGGTAGACTTATAAATATGTAAGATAGATTCTTCTTTGGATTTTATCAAGAATCTCTAAATATATAGCAGAAGCACCAGACCAGATGTGACAGCAATATTCAAAGCCAGGATGAATGGTAGACTTATAAATATGTAAGATAGATTCTTCTTTGAAGGAAGGTGCTAATAAGACAAACAATTATTGTAAATCAAGCTGAAAAGCCTTATCAATGAAAATAATGCGCATCTGGCTCTTATATTAAATCAATAAATGAAATTTGAGTCCGAAATTTGTATGCCACACCTGAACTTGTATATAAGTTTTTTGCGTCCTTACACATATATGAAATCTGAAATGTTCATCAACCCTGATTTCATATAACTTGTACTACGGTGCAAGGGAAATAACTCTTAGCAACTTTCAAAGTTAACTTATCTGGAGCCGAGTTTTTTTAGACTGTGTCTCCTGACCCTTCAGCGGATCGCCAGTCAAATAAAATGGGTTGCGACAAAAAAAAGAAAGAAACAAACAAGTGAGAGCAAAGTGCAGAATATAAACAATTCTAAATGTTAACAAGTACTCGTAAATCATCACTAGTTTTTCACCGAGGTTAAACTCGTATTATATTTTATATTGTTTTACCTAAGTGACCTGTTTGTACCACTCACTAACCAGAGTATGTAGGTCTCCCTTGCTGGGCTAAAGAGCCACATTTGTTCAGCATATCTGTAGATATTCTCTAAAAAGATATATAGTAATGGCCGTACTCGGACACGAGTTGGCAACCACTACGCACACCCACGCGCGCGCACACACACACACACACACACATATGTGTAATTTGGCAGCAACTTTTCTTTTAAACATGTAGTATTGTTAAAGACAACATAGTCTTGCATATTTTCTTTTGAATTTTCTCATATTCTCTAATGAGACTTTTTATTTGAAAATTGTTTCGAAATATGTATTGTCCATACGATGACCTAGCGCTTTCGAACATCATTGTTCATCTTCAGGGTCAATATTTTTAGTCAAAATTTTTTAAACAAACATTTGCCAATTATCTTGTAGCGTAATCATATTGCTACTTTATATATATATATATATATATATATATATATATATATATATATGAGAGAGAGAGAGAGGAGAGAGTGAGTTAATTTTAAGAATGTTTAAATGTGAAGTATTACCTTTTTTAAACGATATTAAAATAAATTTCATGTAGTAATAATATCACGCCTTTTAAGGTATTCAAAGTAGTTTCGTCCAATCAGCGATTAGTTAAACTGTATGACGCCTTCGCATTTCTTTGAATTAAGATCACTTTTCTTAGAAAAGGGGTCTCTAGCCTTATTTGGGCAATCATGTGACCCAAAGTGGTATTTAAACAAAAGATCGCGAATCTTGAATCAGTGAGACCCGAAGCTTACAACAGTGAGAACCGAAGCTTTCAGCTGAGAAACTCCCCCCCCCCCACAAAAAAAACTATTCATGAGAATCGTAGCTAAGACAATGAAGTCGAATAACTTTTCTTGAATACTAAATCAGAAAATTCAATATCCACAACTAAAGAAGCTGCAATCAACCCAAGTGAAATCTACATAACAAGTAACGTAACAAAAACCATTTTCTCACACACTCACTCACATTCGATAATAAAAAAAACTTTTTCAATATACTGACACATCTCACAAAGAAACGTATTCAATTGTTACAACACATTTATATAAGTTCACATACAACTTCAACCATTGTTAAATTCAAACTTTCTTAAATTTATTCTAATTCTTCTCCGTAAAATCAATAGTTAAAGGTAGATAACTTTTTCCAACAAATAATAATTCTTGCTTTATTTGTTAAATAAGAACAACACTGGAATTTAAATCTCTGACTTACGAGAAAAAGTACAAATCAATTATAATCAAAATTTATATGACTTTGCATTACAAACCAAAAGACAATTCCTGAATTAATTTACTGTCATACGAACATTTGTGCACGATATTTATAACACTGTGCGGATCTATTACGCACGAACATACATACATACATACATACATACATACATACATACATACATACATACATACATACATAGAAACATACAAATTACATTTACAATGCCAAGCATTCATTGGTTAATAAATCACTAATACATTTTTACAGGCAATTTACAAATCGCAGTAATGCGACAATTTTGTAATCGCTCTATTTTTAACTAGTCAATTTTGTGCACTTTTGGGAGAAGCGGATCACAGAAGGTTTCTTAAGTCTCCCCAAAGCTCGCTCGCTGATTGGTTGATGCCAACCAATCAGATCGTCTGCACGTGAAGAATAATTCGTCCCGCGCAACAATTTGGAGTCTATAATTGCTTATTCAAGCCAAGATATTTTTCATCTCAATTAATGAGAATTCAACTGCCAAACGAATCCACGACAGATGAAACCGTGCGCCAACTTTCTCACTCACACACCACTCACATGCTGAATATACTGTTGCGGTTGAGTGAAGATGTTAAGAGATATCAGAAGGTTTGAATGATCAGAAGGCTTAAAATTGTGCGTGTTCAATAATCTTCCATCCACAACAATTAATAAGAGACAAAAATAATGATTCAAAACATAACAATTGAATTTATTAAGTATTTGATGTACATGCATGTAAACTGAAAAGTTTAGACAGAATTGTGTCTCTTAGACTAGGTAATATTTGTACCGAAACTCATAACGAATAAATTGATTATTAAATTGTAGAAGAATGAGTTGTTGCATGTTTGGAATTGTGTATTGTACAAGTTGGTAATAGTTCAGAATTATACTTGCATGAAATGTTGTAAAGTTCTTTTACGTCTGACTACATTAGTCAAGACGGGAGTTCTTTAAGAGTCACATTTTAGCAGCGGAGTTGAGACACACGAGAGAACCAAGAGGGAGCGTGACGAAAGAGAGGGCGAGAATCATTTCTGTTTGTTTTTTTATAGTATGTTGTATCACGTGTCAGGATCACACTTAGTTGGCGCCAAAATAGATCTGTCGCGTGGTGGGGTGATTTGATTGGTCGAAACTGACCAATCAGTGAACTAGATTGAAGGTGATTAACCAATGAATGCTTATTATATATATTGTAAGATGGTGGTGGTGAAAATTACAACAGCGGAGGGTAAACTGGCTGTCGTGGAAGATTCCACAATACCTTGTACACACTCACATAAACTCTTCTTGCTCAGCAATATCTTTCAAGAACAAACATTACTAGAGACTCTCATGAAAAATTTTCCAGTGAACCTTAAGCCAAATAACTATCTCTCACTGAACACTAAAAATAACTCTTGGTTAATTCAATCTTTCTTACGTAAATGCATGTTTTTTTTCACGTCGTTGTTTGATATTGTTAAAATACATATTTTATGTGTAACAATGTCTTTTGCTTATCCTTCTTGCGTGAGCCTTGTTTCCTAATCTAAAGTTAAATTAATGTGGTGAAGTCTGCCACAACACCATGAACAATTAATCTTATCAAATCAGCAAACAGTCTAAAAGAAAAGAAAGTTACAAAAACTTTTCAAAGGACACCTTTGATTATTTGATAGCAACACACTTTATTGTATATTTCTGTACATATAAATTTGTCGGAGTTAGCTCCTCCTTAATTCCCTAATTGTTCACTAGAGGACGCTCTTCCTACACTATAAATACTGGGCCACTTCTTGCCTTGTTCTCTTTTTCACTTTACTCATTGGGGTTAATTTAAAAAAAATTTAAATTGTTATTTTATTCCCCGCCCCCCGAAACGATAAATTGTACATATGGGGTCTAGTTAGTATTTTCATAGAGTCATTGAGGTATTATGGTGGGTGTGGTAAGAAAAGTAAGTAAGAATGTGTTGTTTTGGTGCAAGAAATATTGTTAGTATGATTGGGTCAGCGTTTTTGGCTAGCTAAGTTTAAAAGTTAAGACAGAAGACCGACCTTTTCCCCATTCCCCACTTCGGCCTTGTGCCACATTTTCTGTTATAGTACAGAAATAAATAATCTTTTTCACTTTGCATTTCAGCGGACACATTTAAAAATGTGATCTCTCGCAGAGATCCGCGTTTTCGCCCACTTGTGGGAAACGCCATGAAACACACATACACGTACGTACGAACATTCACCAAAATACAAACTCTTTACGTTCACACACAAACACAAATGTTGATGTGTTTGTCACTTGTAAATTTGTTGTTTAATACATACATTTGTTGATATATATATATCGGTCTTGTTTGTTTTCTTTACATCTTCGGTTGGACTCAACTTGAGTCTGCATTGTTCTTGTAGTTGGACCTTCTAGCAGGAATAAACAGTACGTGTCCCTAATTCAACAACACGCAAACCCACACGGTCCTCTACAAATTTAGTATTTCCATTTATATATGAAAAAAGTCTTTTGTGTCATATTTTATTAAAATTTTGTATTGATCTTGTCCCAGGCGGAAAACAAAATGTTTGAAGAATTTCTTTTTACGCAACCTGTTCAACAAAAATTAACGAAAACTTTTGATAATAATTCTTTGAATACACCCCAACTCTGCAATACATATATATATATATATATATATATATATATATATATATATATATATATATATATATTAAGAAATAGACAACTTTTGGTTCATGGCGATTATAATTTATTTCCTTAGAATCAAAATTCAATTCTAATTAACATTTTCATACAAATAAGTTGGTGACAAATATTCCAAGTATAAGAAAAATTCAGTTTTATTGATTTTAATTTATGCACGCATGCGTTTGAGGAGGCAGGTTTAAATTGGTGACAGGTGGGGTCCTCATTGAGTTTATGTATCTTGTTCGACAAACTAACTGCGGACTGAGTGATGTCAGTTCTCTCTCACAAAGAGACCTCGCACCAAAACTTAGCTACGAAGGTGTACATTGTGTTCATCTTCGTGGCCGGTGAAAGCAGTTAGTTGAATAATTCAGTGGCATCTAAAGTCAAGACCAAAAGTGAATATCCCGAATCTATGTCCAAGTCGAGTACCGGTGCCTTATTTTTATGACAGTAAAACGATGTGTTCATTTAAAGTCTCGGAGTTTACGGTGAGTTGTCTGTTATTTCAGCGAAATTTCAGAACGGGCTATATTTTTTTTATAAAGTAATAATTGTATATTCATACAAATATATAATACAAATAGGTAAATGCAGTTACAATATGTGCAGATCAGATCATAAAAAATATCCATATGAATGCTGGATGCGAAATAAATGAACCTAATGAACAGAGTTTGCCTTTATTACACGTAGGTATAATGGGTCTCAAACCCGTTTGAGTCGCGAGGGAGGCGCTTCTGGCCAAGTGTGTGGGCTTCTCCGTCGCTGAGAGTTGTCGACGAAAATCAAATTCACACGAATGGCCTCGCCATCTCTGTCAGCGCCAGCAGAGGGGACAAAGGGAGTAGGGCGGAGAGAGGTTGACGATATTTATTGACGAATTCCCAAAGTATTTAGTGATTTAGTTTGCTTTATTATTAATTTAACTTCACATATCTTATGACTCTCCAACACTTTATTTTAGTATCCTCGCATACATTATTATTATGATTTCGTTTGATTTCTGTTGGGTACTCATTTTCTTCCGGGTCCCAAACAGAGACCTAAGGTCAGAAATAACATCATGTCATTTTCCACTGAAGAGTTTTGTAAAAAAAAAAAAAAAAAAAAAAAAGTTACCGACAATAATTACAAGGATACTGCAATGGGGATTAGCTAGCCACCCGGATACGAGTGGCCGCGCCATTTAGGTCGTTCCTTGTCATGGTAGAGGACTTACTTGTCCCAGTGATCCCAAGAACGAAACCGTCTGGACTTCCAACTGCTGTGTGGCCACTCATCGCGGTAAGGTCGAAGTAAAAGGAAAGACCAGACTGAACGCAACCAACTCCTGAAGACATCAACGGCGGAATAGGTAATGATTTACACGATTTCAACGACCAAACCATACCACGACCGAAGCCTTTTAAAATGAAAAGTGAAATTGGTTAGACGGAACCTTTGAAAGGGTCACAAGTCATCGTGGCCAGGCGTGCTGGTCTTGTTCAGACAGTTGTTCATATAGATAACGCGCTCTCTCCCAGAAACCTGCCTAGCATAGTTGCAGGATAAACTACAGGTGGGCTCTTTGGGTGTTGAACAAAAACAAATGCGCCTGAGTAGGAGTCTGCAATAGGGATTAGCTAACCACCCGGATTCGAGTGGCCGCATCATTTTGATCGTTCCTTGTCTTGATAGAGGATCCCAACAGCGAAACCGTCTGGACTTCCAGTCGGGGTCTAGTGTAACCAAGACAACCAGGTTTGCATTCGACATTCCCATGCTACCAGGTTTGCCAGATTTTGCCTCTCTCACTCCCCTTTGAACCGCGAAGGAGGCGTTTCTCAAATTCACGCAAATAGCTAACAGTAAAGAAAAAAATAGAAAAGATTCTCAGTTTGATTTCATATTGGCAAAGGGAAATAACTCAAATGACTAAATAAACTTTGACACGAAAATCCCCACTTGCAGGTTTGGCGCAACACATTCTTCCCATTTGCTCCCATTTAGCGTTACACCAAATTCACGTAAACTTCTTCTTTTATGTGATATGTTCATAGTTGATACTATTGAGGGTTGGCTTTTACTTATTATATTATTAGTTGTTGTAACCTAAAGAAGGTTACTGAATAGAATAATCAAACGAAGGTTGGTAATGAACGATAATACTTAAGACAAGAACAACACATATAAGATTCGCCAGCGGCGCGTAGAAATAGTAGTCAACTGCTAGAAGTGAGTCAAGTCGGCCAAAAATTCCCCGTAGACCCCGTATAAAACCAGGTCGGAAAGCTGTTTCCCGATACGATACTCTGCCCTTCGACATAGCTTCGTCTGGGGATCTTCTCTGTCCGGAGTCAGAGAGTTTGATCAGCACAGCTGGAGACACATCTCCGTCTGCAGGATATCTACCAACCGACCCACGCGGTCAGATGTGGCACAAGGCTGAATTTAACGTGGGGTATCCGAGCACGTAGGCTCGTCAAAAAATTCCCTTTAGACCACTTATAAAATTAGGTCGGGAAGCTGTTTCCCGATACGATACTCTGCCCTTTTGACATAGCCTAGCCTGGGGTTCCTCTCTGCCTGGAGACAGTGTTTGACCAGAACAGATGGAGACGAATCTACAGCTACAGACCAACATACAGTATTTACTACTGTATTTATTTGAATGGGGACATGCCCATTATCGTCTGTAGGTATGCTACAACATTAATGCTTCCATTATTTGTAGCCTTTTGATTTTACACATGAATGAAACCTACCAAACACCATCCGAAACATAGGCGGAGAAAACATAACCATAATAGCCTCATCCACATGTTAAAAAAAAAAGGATAAAAATAATGGAAGCATTAATAATAAAAAAAAAAAAAGAAAAAACAACACGCAATAACATCAACAATGAACACGGCCACAATGTGCTGACCGTCTTTGGAAAAAATCCAATTACTATAGATCAGCGTTTCTCAACCAGCTTCCCCGGAACCCTAAGGTTCCGAAAAAGGTCCCTAAGTGTTCCGCAAGAGCAGGTGCGATAAGCTAATGCACTTTTGACTTTTTATTTAATTTCATATACGTAATATTACTAAACACGTATACAATGTATTCTTGGTTATTGTAATATTGTAATATAGACATCATCTTATCTAACCTAGTATGTTATTAAAAAAATATGACAATCATTGTGAATATATTTAGTTATGTCTTTATGGCGCCAGTGTAAAACCAACTTCACTAGTCAGTGCCCACTCAGTGAACGGGACCTGGACTTAAAGTTACTTATTTCTTTGTTTTTTCTTTATTTTTACAGAGATACCTATAAAAAAAACTCATACAGCAATTATCTGTTTTCGTTCTTTTTACATTTATATTATAGGTATTTGATATTGGTTACTTATGTTCATTTTTGACGTTTGAATTTAGAATTTTTTGTGTGTGAATGAAACTCCCCGGTGAAGTATTATAAACAAACAGTATGAATTTTATTTAACATTACCGAAAAATTTGACAAAGACGTATTAATTTGTTCTTAAATCAGTTGTTCAAAAATATATAATATGATATTTACCACGTGAACTACGATGAAAATAAAATGAGAAAGATATAGTATATAATTTTGATTTTGCGCTGGGGTTCCTTGAGACATGTAATTTATTTTAAGTGTTACGCAAGGGTAAAAAGGTTCAGAAACGCTGCTATAGATACACATATATACTATCTACTTACACTATTTACATTGTTCGGACTGTTGTCCTCGTCTTCGTTGTCATATTCACATATACAATGTAGACATCTCTCTGACCATAGCTCGATCAGGTCGCATTTAAAATACACCTGAAGCCCTACTAACCTCCACCCGCAACATCTTCGTTGATAATACAATTATAATAGCCTCATCCACATGTAAAAATAAAGGCAGAAAGTAATGGAAGCATTATTAGTAAAAAAAAAGGAAAAGCCAACACTGAATAATAGCAGCTATGAACACGGCCACAACATGCTGACCATGTTCGGAAAATAAAACATTCACTCTAGATACATGCATCCATAAATTCAGTTAAAAGTAAAAATAAAATCCAACTTGATAATGGATAAAAAATATATTTGAAAGCGCTTGGACATATAGAATATACGGACAATTTTTTTTTTTTTGTTCAAATAAGAAAATTATAAGAACACAGGAAAACTGTGTTCTTATAATTTTCTTATCTGAACAAAAAAAAAATAATTGTCCGTATGTTCTGTATGTCCAAGCGCTTTCAACTATATTTTTATCAAATAAAATATTTTTATCAAAAAAAAATATTTTTATCAAATAAAATATTTTTATCAAAATAAAATATTTTTATCAAATAAAATATTTTTATCAAAATAAAATATTTTTATCAAAATAAAATATTTTTATCAAAAAAAAATATTTTTATCAAAATAAAATATTTTTATCAAAAAAAAATATTTTTATCAAAAAAAAATATTTTTATCAAATAAAATATTTTTATCAAATAAAATATTTTTATCAAAAAAAGATATTTTTATCAAATAAAAAACTTAATCACAGTATCTTGTCAGTTGTTTTTAATGAAACTTATATATATGCTCCTGAAAAATTTATTTCGGTTGAGCTCTCTGCGGAGGAAATGTGGGTTTGTAAACAGTGGCTATTACGGCTAATAATGCAAGACTGTTCGGTAAATCGAATCGAGTTCTTTCACTAACTGCGTGTTTATCTAAAAATAAATGCGCTTAAATTCACCTTCATCCCCGCCGTACGCCAACGGCTGAGCGGAAGAATCTCAGACTGGCGCCAATTCAGTCGGGTTTCGATCCTAGCTAGAGGCAACCGGACGTCTAGCCACACTGGATGACTATATATATATATATAAATTCTGAAATTATTAAATCTAATGAATTTATACGGTGAAATTTCTGCATCGTAAACTTTTCTCACGGTAGACTTTTCTGTAAATGTTGAGGGTAACTTGTTTGAACATTTTTTTATGATAATGTATGAAAAAACTAAGAAGACTCATGCTACATCTCTCTGACCATAGCTCAATTAGGACGCATTTAAACACACACAGAAACCTACCAAATAAACATACTCACAGAAAATACAATCATAATAGCCTCATCCACATGTAAAAAGAGACTAAAAATAATGGAAGGATTAATAATAAAAAAAATCCAACACTCAATAATATCAACTATGAACACGGCCACACGTGCTGGCCATATTTGTAAAAAAAAAACCTTGACAATGGTTAATAGAATAGCCAAAAGCGTTCAAATATATACAACATTTGGAAAGTTTTTACACACTATATGTCCATAAAAGAAAACACTTGTACGAACGTAAGGAAATATGCAGGAAAAGTTTAATCACTGTACCCTATCACTCGTCAGTAGCACACACACACACGTATATATATATATATATATATATATATATATATATATATTATTATTATTATTATTATTATTAATTCAAAGTTTTTTATAGTGGAAACTTGTCTTTGAAATAGACGCCCCATTTTTATTTTAAACTGTGTATTACGTCTGTCCGGATGCGAATTTGAGAAATCATAATAAAGAAAATGTGTTATCTAGTAGGCATCTAAACTGCGTCACCTTTGTAGGGGAAACCATCGCTGGATCCTGCGTGCGTGCCTTATCGCAGGTTGGAGGTTAGCATCAGACATACTGATGCAAAAGCAAAAATGGTTGTCTGTGATGACTAAATGTGAGCAGTTTCGTTTTGTAGTTCTGAAGATTGCACTCAAGCATGAAACAGACTGTCGCCACTTAGAGTTGACCCCCAGTGTCCACCTTTATATTTGCACAAGCTCCATCCCTGATGTTGAACGCTAATAAATTGGCCGAAAGCTCTCACATCCATTTGGATCATTTGGACAGTTCTTACACATCTTATGTCCAAAAAAGAAATCTCTTGTACGCATACAAGAAAAACATAATAAAAAGCTTAATTGCAGTGCCTTGTTAGTTTCTTAGTCATCTTCTCTGTAACATATATATATATATATATATATATATATATATATATATATATATATATATATATATATATATACATATACTAGCAGAATGGCCCGGCGTTGCCCGTGCTTGATTCAAAAATCGTACGACTCATACAGCAATCGCTATCACTTGACTTAAAATATTTTTGCCCTTCCATGCCTTTAAAGGAGTGCCCTTTGCCGTGCTGATGTTGCTACATGCCTTACTTCTTGCCTATCTCACACTTCGAATTTTTTCTAAGCTCTATACTAAACATTAAATTTGTTACAAAAAAAGAACTAAACAAAATGAACACAAAACGATCAGCTTTAAAAAAGGACTCGTAACTGGAAAAACCGAATGAAAAAAGAATGTTAACAACAAATACTTTTTCACATCCAGCCCAGTTCTGCGGAATCAGAATCAACGTTGAGTTTAAGCAAGCGAATGAGCCAATTGGAGTAAAGTGCCATGCAGATTTAAATTTTTCCCACTTGTGATGAATGCAGCTATTGATTTTTTTTGCATGCTAGTTAACATTCGTGTCACTTAGCTGTTGGCTCTCACGCTGGCCAATAGAATCTTCCTGCCTATTCGTGGCAGCCAGCTATAGGCTCTCACTCTGGCCAGTAGAAAATGGCCGCAAAATACATGAAAACTGCCGTAGAAGCATGAAAAAATCGATTATTTCCACTATCGATGGGAGTTGGGAAATGCAACGTCGGTTTTGGCCTTCCCACTAACTTGGAGTATGTGCATGTAAATTTTGGTGCAAATCCGTCGAAAATTTGCGGCCGTGTATTTGTTACACACACACACACAGCCTTATATATATATATATATATATATATATATATATAGCTGGTAATATTTTTTTCAAAGAATGTATAGCTGCTTCTATTGCTGGTAATTTTTTTTAAAGTATTGCTGATAATAATTTTTTCTTCAAAAATTATTGCTGGTAATAATTTTTTTTTATTACAAAGTATTTCTGGTATTAAAAGCTATTTTTACACAAGTTTGGGTGTCAACCCCTTGCCCATAGCCGGGACCCCAACAGGCGTCATCACCCCGGGCCAGGATGGACACGGGATCACCAGCAACCAAGAGGGGGCTTCACGCTCCCTAAAACCTCCTGATCAGAGGCCCCGCGACCAAACGCAGTTCATTGTCTCACCCAGGACGCGGATTCAGTTTATTGTCATACCCAGGACGAAAACATAAGGAAAATAAATTCCTTTTAATAATTTGTGGAAATAATTACTCTTTGCCTGATGAAGGTTGCGAGACCGGAAACGCGTGTAGCAAAAATATGGAAAATACATTATAATATATATTTTAAAAAATCCACATTATAACCAAAACCGTTTGCGTTTTCTCTCTTCTCTTTAAAATATACACTTTTCTCTCGTTGGGACAGCTATAACCTCTCCCTCATACATACATATATATATATATATATATATATATATATATATATATATATATATATATATAGGTCTCTGTTTGGGACCCGGAAGAAAATGAGTACCCAACAGAAATCAAAGGAAATCATAATAATAATGTATGCGAGGATACTAAAATAAAGTGTTGGAGACAGTCATAAGATATGTGAAGTTAAATTAATAATAATGCAAACTAAATCACTAAATACTTTGGGAATTCGTCAATAACTATCGTCAACCTCTCTCCGCCCTACTCCCTTTCTCCCTTCTGCTAGCGCTGACAGAGATGGCGAAGCCATTCGTGTGAATTTGATTTTCGTCGACAACTCTGCGCGACGGAGAAGCCCACACACTTGGCCAGAAGCGCCTCCCTCGCGACTCAAACGGGTTTGAGACCCATTATACATACGTGTAATAAATCAAAGGCAAACTCTGTTCATTAGGTTCATTTATTTCGCATCCAGCATTCATATGGATATTCTTTGTATATATATATATATATATATATATATATATATATATATATATATATATATATATATATATATATACACAAAGTTTCTGTGAAAAGTAAAAGGACTGGTGTCACAAACATTTTATTTCAATTACAAACAAACTACATGGTTTCCCTTCAGAGTAATCCCCCTCGAGTCTAATGCACTTTGCCACACTTCTATGCACTACTGGAAGGATTCTTCCATTGCGCCCACTAGCACCGTCGTTACGGTACAATTGATAACCTCCAAGGCTTCAAAATGGGTCCCCTTAATGATCCCCTTGAGCTTGGGGGAAATAAAAAAGTCACACGGAGAAAGATCGGGTGAATAGGGAGGTTGTTCCAGTACAGCGATGTTCTTCTCGACGGCGGAACTGCAGGATGCTCATGGCGTTGTGAGCAGGTGCATTGTCGTGCTAAAGGAACCACGAAGTGTCCTGCCACAACTCTCGTCTCAGGTTGCGCACGGAGCGAAGCAAACGCCGCTGGATCTCTTTGTAGACTTGCTAATTGGTCGTCTGGCAAGAACTCCCTGTGGACGATACCTCTCATATCAAAACACGGATAAGTCCCGTTACTTTTCAGACACATCTCCTATATATATATATATATATATATATATATATATATATATATATATATATATATATATATATATATATATATATTGTCACTTATAGGGTTACGTTGTATGTTTGCAGTAATATTTAATTCATATAGCAATTTCAAATTCACATATTATTTTATCTGCGATATATTTTTTAATTCAATTTTTTAAAATTGCAATATATAAGCAATGTTTGAGCCGATAAAGTTTTTTTTTATTGCATTATGTTTGTACAGAAGGGATTTACTCGTAAGTTAAAAAATGTCAATATTTATATTTAAAGAAAACGTAAAATAAATATGATCTTGACTTCTAAAATTAAGTTTATTTTTATTTTGTTATTTTAGAAGCGGACATTTTTTTTTTTTTAAATATTAAAGTTTTGACAGAATTCGATAATTTTAGGTCCGGTAACATTAGTTACGATCTTATTTTCTGTAGCGTTCATAGTAAGCATGGTTGTCGTTTGGCATTTCACAGTCGTGGGTATGACGATAAACTACATTCCGATCGAGTAACTGGAAATTTTGAGGAGTGTGGAACCACCTCTTAATTGCCGTTGTTCCAGGTTCACCTTGACCCGAGGTGGGAGCACATGTTAGGGTCCCATCTATGGGTAAATAGTGAACCCCCCACCAACTTAAGGCTATGAGAGTATAGGCCTATTTTATCAGTAATGCTTGTATTAATTCCTGGCCACTGACAATCTCCTTCTCCCTGATTTTCAATGTAATTTTATAGTAAAATCATTAGCAATGCATTTCCATTATACATATAATAGCCCTATTCTATCAGTAATGCTTGCATTCATTCCTGACCACTGACAATCCCTTTCTTCCTCATTTGCAATGTATTCCTATAGTAAAATCATTAGCAATGCATTTCCATTATACATATAATAGCCATATTCTATCATCAATGCTTGCATTCATTCCTGACCACAGACAATCCCTTTCTTATTTATTATCAATGCTATTTTATAGTAAAATAATTAGCAATGAATTTCCATTATATATAAATTGCCTGTTTTATCTGTAATACTTGCATTAATTCATGACCACTGACAATCCCTTTTTCTTGATTTTCAACTATTAATAAGTAAACTGAATTTTTATTTACCTTAAAAATTGTAGCACAAAAAGTGAAAAATAAGAGTGGCAGTGTTTTTGGCTCAAAGTTTCTTGGGCTGACCTTTGGGTCAGATGGTTGACAAAATAGGGAAGTCGATTTTGATTGGCTGAGCCGAACGTGGGAATTTTAGAGTTAGAAAGTGTTTTCGGGAAGTTTTTACACGTCATACGTATTAGACGTGGTTATTTCGTGTCTCGATGAACTTGCTCCCCAGTGGGGTTGATAGAGCGACCCACTGGCTAGTTAAAAACGTGCACTTCGACGTGTTAATAAAATAGATAAGTTTAAAATCCCTTTTGTTGAAGTTCTCATTTTACATCCGAATCTAAAAAAAAAACATTTCGACACCCGGCCGAGAAAGAGAGGAAGATAAATTTATTATGATCGCCTCAAGACCGTCAACCAAGAGACCCCCAGAACGAGGGGGCTATACAACATTTTGCTACCAAAACATTTCGACCGGGAAAAGACGGCCGAGAGAGAAGAATGCATCTTCGTTATAGAATCGACCCCATCAACCAAAAGACCGCCCCAAAAGAGAGGGAGTATACAACACCAATATAATTTATTGAAATGTTCACTTTTTACAATTATAGTTTATCATTCAGATATATAGGAGAGAAAAATAGACGTCAGTTTAAACTGATACCAGGTGAACATGCGCGAATGCCGGTAAAAGACATTTCTAAACAGTTTAAACTAGTCTGTCTCAAATAAATCACTATTTTTGTAAATTACATTTTTTTCATATTTATTACTACGTCTGACAGCCTATAAGTCCCCTTTTTTTACATTTCAACAATTCACTATCGTGGAAACAGAATCGAGATATTATTTAATTACGAGCCTGTAGTGGATCTAAGAAGGTTGCATGAATATTTAAAATTGTGCTTCAAATAAAATATGCAATATCCACAAACATAAATTATAAGAAATGGCCAAATAGTAACGATATTCAATCACGACAAAAAATACATGTTTGAAACAACAGATTAAATTTTATATACACAATTTATAATGATGTGTGCAAAGGTACAGAGAAAAAGTTCTTTGCTGTTTCAGAAATGTTCAAAGTCTAAAAAGTTGTCTTTGATTGAAAGGTTGAATTTAACTTAGACAAAAGATTTTTCTATGAAAGATATTAAGTGAAAAAGTTTGTTGTATGAATTTTTCTAATCTTTCATAAAGAAAGTTTGTTTCTTTGGGGGCAATTTTGACACATAATTCCCGTGTGTATCTTTGCGTGTGTGAATCTCAAAATGCGACGAAATTTCGTTTTCTGTTTCTGTTTATAGTTTTTTTAACAACAAAATCGTCTCCAGCTGCTTGGTAGCTTGTTGCAATTTTTTCTGAGAAATGCGTGCGCGAATGTTGTATATTTTATTTTTTAGCCAATAGGATTTCTTGAAACATTTAAATTAGGGACGAATTTGAAAAAGATTTTTTATGTCAGTTGAGCCTATTTTTGCACAAATTTTGACTGTTTTCTTATGGAAATTTCTCAAAGCTATTTTTTTATTAACAACCAATGAAATTCAAGAATATGTTTGAAAATTGAAATGAGGGTTACTAAAAGTCTATGGCGTCTGGGTAAATATTAACCAGCCTGATAGCTCAATTCACATACGAGATATTTTCGGAGAAAAGATATCTTATATACCATCAGAAACGGTAGTAAGTGGCTGTTTAAAATAGAAACCACATTTAAGCAAATCTGTGTGAAAATTAAGTATTTAGTATTTGAAACAATTTTATCTGAAGGCGAATTGGGATAGCGAAAGGTGTCTTCAAAAAGCTAAGCAAGAAACAGGAAAATTTTGTTAAAAACAAAAAGAGTACTGAACTATTATGTAATCCTATATGGATGTGAATTCTGAACAATCTGCTCACAGAAACTTGAAGCAACAGAAATCTCGTTCTACAGAAGGATGCTGAGATTACCATGGACCAAATATGTGAGCAACGACGATGTTTTAGAGAAAATGAAAAATTTTACTTAACATCAGGGAGAGATAGTTGAAATTTCTAAGACAGATAATGAGAAAAGAGGGCTTGGAAAATTTGATACTCACATGACGGATTGGAGGTATAAAGGACAGAACAATGCATAACCTACCAAGCGAACTTGATTAAATTGATGGTAGAACAGGTTTATAAGATATAACAAAGACAACATTTATTAAGAGTTGCAAATGACTAGAAATTGTGGAGAGCCATGATCGCCAACGTCCTGAAGGGGTACGGCACATAGAAGAACAATGAGCTTGAGTAAATGGATAGCAGAACAGGGTATAAGAGTGATAAAAAATACAAAATTTATTAAGAGCTACAAAGGACAGGAAATTGTGGAGAGCCATGATCGCCAATGTCCTGATGGGGCACGACACATATAAGAAGAATGAGCTTGGGTAAATGAATGGCAGAACAGGGTTTAGGCGTGATAACAAAAAGATAAAATTTATTAAGAGCTAAAATTGTTGAGAGCCATCATCGCTAATGTCTTGAAAGGACACGGCACATAGAAGATGATATAATTTTATCTTGAAAATAAATCGTTTAAATGGAAAGAATTCAGAAAAGCGAGTTTTTTTTTGGGGGGGGGGGTCAATATTCTTACTTCTTTTTTTTAAATATATAATAGACACTGGCTGGGATTTTTTCTTCCTTTTTTTTCCTTCCGTCTTTTTTTTTTTTACTATCCAAACTGATTAATTACACCTGGTAACAAATGCATAAAAACATATAAAAATTCAACTATTTTAATTTAAAAATGAATATTTTTGCCGCGTATGTATACAAAAACTTTACATCGAAAAAAATAATACTTACGTTGTTTTCCTTCTAAAACTGACATTAACATTAACAGATTTGTGTCTCCTTGAGTTGAATACGTAGTAAAGGCATCGCCTGTTTTTAATATGGCAGTCATTTCTCATTGAAATCAAATAATAACGATATTTATGGCTTGTTTTACGAATAATCAATTGTCACGGAAAGATGCAATCTCTTTTTTTCTTTCTTTTTTACACAACCTTCTTCGCCAAAGACTGAATATCATTTGCCTCACTAAAATCTTTTTGAGAAATAAAAAAAAAAGGCAAGGTTTGATAGCTATGCAATCTTATCAAACATGGCAGTCCGATAAAAGTACATTCGCCTCCGTTCGGCCATATGCTCCGAGTAGAGTTGAATTTATTTTTGTTTGCTTTTCACCGATAAACCTTCTGCCCGTTATTTATATATATATATATATATATATATATATATATATATATATATATATATATATATATATATATATATATATAAACTAACCTATATTCAGATTCTTTGTGTATAAAATAGCACGTCACCTAGATTTAAATACTTTTTAAAATATTTTGAATATCTGTCAGTTCACACATCTTGTTTATTTTCGATTTGTTCAATATTTTATTTTATTTTCCTTTGACAAGAAATGGAAAGTGTATATTGAATTAATTGCTAAGTCTACAGCTTGGAAAGTTTGTTCACTGTTTCGTGCTAGACAATTTTTCTCGGCAGAATCTATGTTACATATTTACAAGTCTACGGTTTGCCCATGCTTTGAATATTGCGGGTCTGGTGCTTTTGCTATATATTTAGAGATTCTTGATAAAATACAACGAAGAATCTATTGAACATATTTATAAGTCTACCATTCATTATTACTTTGAATATTGCTGCCACATCTGGTCTGGTGCTTCTGCTATATATTTAGAGATTCTTGATAAAATACAAAGAAGCATCTGCAATGTTATTGGTCCGAACCTGGCATGTCGGTTTCAGTCACCTTTATACTACCGTCTTTTCCTATCTATCTACCACTCTCTTCCTATCTATCTATCTATTTTTCATTCTTTTCATATTTATATATCTATCACTTTGTATATTTGAATATTGCTGGTCTGGTGCTTTTGCTATATAAAATCCAAACAAGAATCTGCAATGTTATAGGCTCTGACCTTGAATCGCAACTTCAGCCAATTTCCCACTGTCGTAACGTAGCATCTCTCTGCCTTTTCTATAAATACTTTCATGATAATTGTGCTGATGAACTTTCCTCTATGGTACCTAGTTTTTATGAATTTAAATGCAGTACTAGATTGGCGGCAAGGTCTCATTATTTGACAGTTGAAATGGCTAGATGTAACCATAACTTCTATGCTAACTTTTTTATGAATTTAAGCCATAATATAGATTCCCTCTGCCTTTCCTATAAATATTTTCATGGTAATTGATGATCTTTCCTCTATGGTACCTAGACTTTATGAATTTAAGCGAAATACTAGAAAGGTAATAAGGTCTCTTCATTTTACAGATGAAATGGCTAGATGTAACCGTAAGTTTTATGCGAACAGTTTCTTCTATTTCACTTGCTTCCCAGTCAAGTTTGATCTTCAAAAATTTAAATGCAATGTCAATCGTTATCTTCTGTCTTCTTAATTCCAGTTCTTTTATTGTCCTCTCTCATTAATAGTAGTTTTTCTCATATTCTCTAACACTCAGTAACCCCTTGCATCCTAGTGGCTTTATTGCCTTTGATCTTCAAAAATTTAAATGCAATGTCAATCGTTATCTTCTGTCTTCTTAATTCCAGTTCTTTTATTGTCCTTTCTCATTAATAGTAGTTTTTCTCATATTCTCTAACACTCAGTAACCTCTTGCATCCTAGTGGCTTTATTGCCTTTGATCTTCAAAAATTAAATGCAATGTCAATCGTTATCTTCTATCTTCTTAATTTTTGTTTATTTCCTCTCTCCTTAATAGTATATTTTTCTCATATTCTCTGATGCACAATAACCTCTTGCGTCTTAGTGGCTTTGTTGCCTTGCTTGAAGTGAAAAGATTAAAAAAAGAAACAAACAATTCTGGTCACGAATCAATCAACTCTTCCCCCAGAAATCGCCCCCATCTTACATTAAAAAAACAAATTTTGTTGGCATATTTGTCAGAATAATAAGACATGCCATTTCTCTGGAAAAAATATATTTCAAGAGAATACAAGAATTATTAATATGCTCAAAATCCAATGGCGGCACACTAGTTAGGTTCCAGAACTATGCCAAATTATCCGATGTGACGTACCAACAGCAGTTACTGCATAATAGTGATATACTAAACGTAGTTTAGATGCGACACAAGGCTAAAGTATGGACTATCCACCGAGAATTGATCTTATTACTCAGTTGTAATTAATTCAGTACATAGCTTCGCCTATCGTCCGATTCACACTCCTTCCTTGTCTTTTGAAAAGAAGCAGAAGTTTAGCCCTTGTTTCCTGTTTCGGAGTGGGTTTTCGGTTCCTTGTAAAGTCTACTTCAGCTCTATACTTCTAACGTATCCGCCGAAATTCTGAAATTTTATCTATTTTTTCCTTAATAGAAGTAAATAGGTTCACCTACCGTCCGATTCACATTTTTTATCGAACAATTTTTAATCAAACATTATTTCTAATGGATACCCGTGCTTGAAATAGACGCCACGTTTTCTTTTTTAATTATTTTAAACTGTGTGTATTATATCTATCGGCCTGCGCACACGATAAAACTAATAGAGCCCGTTTCACACTCCTCCCATTCTTTTGAACAGGAGTAGAATTTTATCCTTTGATTTCTGCTTAGGATTGGGCTTCCATTTCCTTCTAAAGTATTTTATCTTTCACTCCCATTAGCCCCTTGCATCTTAGTGACATTGGTTTGGTTTGGTTTGGTTTGGTTTCCGGCATATCAACCACAATGAGTTATTTAATACCGACAAAATTTTTATTGCTGGTAATATTTTTTTCAAAAAATGTATAACTGGTAATTTTTTTTTCAAAAATGTATAGTTTGGTTTGTTTTGTGGCATATTAACCTCAATGGGTTATTTAATGCCGACAAAATTTTTATTGCTCGTAATATTTTTTTTTTTTATTTATTGCTGGTAGTAATTTTTTTACAAAGTATTTCTGGTATTAAAACCTATTTTTACACTTTCATAGTGTTTTGATTCAGGTTGGGGGTTCAACTATTTGCCCATAGCTGGGACCCTAACAGGTACTATCACTAATTAGCAGGTTTGTCTTTTTTTAATCAATTCACCCCAAGCAAAGCGATAATGCCACTAACCGAACTGGGTATGACGATAAACTACATCCAGCAGCAAGGCCTCTGATCAGGAGGTTTTGAGGAGCGTGGAACCACCTTTTAATTGCTAGTGTTCCCAGGTCCACCCTGAACCGGGGTGGTAGCACCTGTTAGGGTCCCAGCTATGGGCAAATATTTTACCCAGGGCTGGGCTCAAAACACTATGAAAGTGTAAAAATAGGTTTTGGTACCAGCAATACATTTTTTTTTTAAATTATTTTTAATTTCTTCAAAATGCCAAGGAATCACATTTGAAGTGAAAGGTTTCGTGGAGTGAAGTTTTGAAGTTCCGCAGATGACGCTGTGTTGATGGTCAACTCGGAAAGGAATCTATAGGACCTGCTAGACAGGACGGTAGAAGAAAGCAATAAAAAAAAATGAAGAACGATGATAAGCAAGAGAAAAAGCCCTAAATGCGATTTATGAATTGGAGATATAAGCCTCAAGCAGGTGCGAAAGTTCAAATATCTGGGAAGCGTTTTAACAGAGGACGGGAAAATGTGACACCGAGATCCGAACACGCATTGGACTAGCGAAAGAGGCTTTCCAAAAGCTAAGCAAAGTGATGAGAAATAGAAAGTTTTCGTTAGAAACAAAGAAAATATTGCTGGGTTGCTATGTGATATCCATCATCTTATATGGGAGTGAACGCTGGACAATCTCCCCACGGATGAAGAGAATACTAGAGGCAACAGAAATCTGGTTCTACAGAAGGATACTGAGAATTACATGAACGGGTCAAGTAAGCGACAAAGGAAATCTTAAAGAAAAGAGGAACCCAAAGAACACTGATGTTCAGGCGATCAATATTCCTTAGTTCCACTAGTTCACACCTTCACAGCTAGTATTCGCGATGCCTCTGATTTGAATCATCCTAATTCTCTTTGTATTCCATTGGTATGGAAGAAGTTCCATGCCAACAACCTCTTCTCCAGAACTGTTACATTGTGGAACGAACTCCTGAAAGCCTGCTGCCCCGATCATTATGAACTTAACCACTTCGTCTCTGTTCAACCTTTATTTATTCGGTATAATATACACCTTTTGCTCCCTCCTTGTGCGCTCTTAGAGCAACCGCATTTAGTAACCCTCTACTTTGAGTGGTTCTTGAGCCTTGTATTGGGTAAACAATAGTATAAAAAAGTAAAAACCATTAACAAGACGTTTTTCAATGTATATGGGAAATTAATGTACGCGTATAAACATACAACGCTACCCTCACCCAAGTTTCCCATCGACCGGCTAATGATTACTCCATGTTGCATTACGATTCTCGATTTCGCTGGTGTGCACCGAAAACTGGGAAAAGGACTGCTGCACACTCACAGGGTAAGATGAAAGACAAACGCCACAAGAAATAAGAACGCGAACCCCGTTTCCCATATTATATGTAGATGTTTCATCCAGGGCTTCGCCTTCTCGCTTGGGTGGGTATGTAGGTGAATCGGGTGACAACTTCGGCTATGTGGATCTCATAAATCAGCACTTCTCCTTACCAACACCTCACCCATCTGCACATCTCAGTGTGTGTCTAGAAATACGAATTGATGGCATCGGAACCCTGCGACGGACAAGTCGCTAAGAGCGAACGAGAACTGACTCAAACCCCAGACATAACCAGCATCCGGATACACTCTATTTCCGGTTTTGTTGCCATTTGATCTCTAAAACCCCCTCATCCATGCTTTTATTTCTCCGTTCCCCTTCGGTCAAAGTAGATGCCGCTTAGAAACCTGGACATCGAAAAGAACCTGCTGGTCATTAAAAACAAATACTTGAGCGCGAGATAAAGCCACATCTTCCTCTTCTACCTGGATTTCCATAGTGTCACATAGTCTTTTCTTCATTTCTAAGGTTATTTTCGTATCTCTTAATATTTTGCCTATTTCGTGGAAGACATCTTTCACTATTGCTTTGGATTTCAACTGGCCCTTTCTAATTGTAAGTGGGAACGTCAGTGTTATTCCTTTTTTTCTTTTTCATTGATACTTCCTCGTTGCTTTCATGTTTTCTCTGTCGGTTCAACTCTCTTCTTTATCGGCACTCTTTTCTTTGTTTATAATACTTTGCTTAATTTCTAAAAGGCATCTTTCCTATGCGTCTTTGGATTTTTATATATGCTACTACACTAACCAGATAGTTAAATTTCTTAGCCGCTTAATATTGGCATCCATTATTTGGGCTGTCTCTTTTATACATTCAGTTTTCTAACGATGCATAGTTAGTCCTTTATTCCTGCTTTCCTCGACTACCTTTTCAGTTCTTTCACTTTTCTTTCAGAGTCTACCACCAACACCGTGTCATTTGAGTATTTCATGTTGTTAATTTATTATGTGCGCAAATAATATATCATACTAGGTCTTATAGTGCTCTTATAGGTGTGAAATTTTCTCGTAATATTGCCCGGATCAAAAGTGATGTCGACTATCAAAAAAGTTAGAGGTCTCTCTGTAGTTATATATTCAAGTATGCCTCTCTTTTTGGCTAATCTAAGTTTTGCCGCAAAATATTAAAGTTCCGTCAATCAAAATATGATGCAAAAACTTCGTAAACTTCCGATATTTGGCGGGGGCGGGGTTCCAGACCCTTTTTCAGGCACTCCCTGAGCATGTGATGTTATATCAATGTCTGCAACCTAATGATAAAAAAGAGGTATTCTACACAACAAATATTTATTTTTCCAACATAATCTTCATCCGTGTCAATGCACTCAATTCGCTTGTGAATATGCACCACATAGAATGAAAATCAATAAAATAAAAAGTATTGTTTACTTTAAAAATGCATTCGCTCACAAATATATTTTTCATTTAGATCAAGTTTTTTATCCTGACATATTTTAAGGGTTGATAAACCGTCAAAAAAAACAAATCAATATTTTTTATTCTTTCATTCGTATTCATTCTCTTCTTATTTCCTTCCAACTTATTCTTTCATTCTAATTTGTTTCTTCATTCTTTCATTCCGGCATTTTTAATTCTTTCATTTCAACTCATTCTCTTATTTTTTTTTTATTAATCCTTATTTATTCCCTTATTCTTCCATTCCAATTATTTTTAATACGGCTCATTTTTTTCATTCTTTTCATTCTTATTTATTCTCTCAATTTTAAAACCAATTTATTCTTTCATTCTGACTAATCCTCTTATTTTTTTCATTCTGACCCATTTTTTTTTTTTTTCGTTTTTACCAAAATTTATCTTTCATTCCGATGTTATTCATTTTTCATTCATATTTATTCTTTCATGCTTTCACGGACATTTTTTCATTTTCATTCCTATTTATTCTCTCTTTTTTCACTCCGGCTTATTTTTTTCTTTCATTCCTAATTAAACTCTCGCCCTATCATTCCGAATTATTTTTCCATTCTTTCATTCCTACTTATTTCTTTATTCTTTCATTCCTAACTATTTTCTCATTTTTTTTCATTCAATTTATTCTTTCATTTCGAATCAACCCCTTTTTTATTCTGATTCATTTTTTCCTTTTTATATCAAAATTTATTCTTTCATTCCAACACTTTTCATTCTTTCATTCCTATTTATTTTTTTATTCTTACATTCTGACCATTTCATTAATCATTCCTATTTATTCTCTTATTCTTTCATTCCAACTAATTTTGTCTTTTTTTCATACCTGTTTATTTTCTTATTCTTTCATTCCGACATTTTTTCATTCTTTCATTCCTATTTATTTTTTCATTCTTACATTCTGACCATTTCATTAGTCATTCCTATTTATTCTCTTATTCTTTAATTCCAACTAATTTTGTCTTTTTTTCATACCTATTTATTTTCTTATTCTTTCATTTCGACATTTTTTCATTCTTTCATTCCTATTTATTTTTCCATTCTTACATTCTGACCATTATATTAGTCATTCCTATTTATTTTATTATTCTTTAATTCCAACTTATTTTGTCTTTTTTTCGTACCTGTTTATTTCTTATTCTTTCATTCCGACATTTTTTCATTCTTTCATTCCTATTTATTTTTCCATTCTTACATTCTGACCATTATATTAGTCATTCCTATTTATTTTATTATTCTTTAATTCCAACTTATTTTGTCTTTTTTTCATACCTGTTTATTTTCTTATTCTTTCATTCCGTCATTTTTTCATTCTTTCATTCCTATTTATTTTTTCATTCTTACATTTCATTAGTCATTCCTATTTATTTTATTATTCTTTAATTCCAAATTATTTTGTCTTTTTTTCGTACCTGTTTATTTTCTTATTCTTTCATTCCGACATTTTTTCATTCTTTCATTCCTATTTATTTTTTCATTCTTACATTCTGACCATTTCATTAGTCATTCCTATTTATTCTCTTATTCTTTCATTCCGCTTCATTCTATCTAATTATTAGTAATCAAATACTCATTATTTATGTTTCATTCCTTGCATACATTTTGCAGAGCCAGGGCAGAAAGTATGAAGATATTCCAAAAAATGAATGTTCCAGGACCCACTCCAAATTTTCTCTTCGGAAATCTGCTCGGTTTTGCTAAAAAGGTAAGTAATATACCACTTACTTCTCTTTTCGTACATAGACTAGAATAATGCACATCAAGAAATGACGGAAAACTTATACAGTGACTGGCACTTTTGTCTTTTTAAGCAGCTTATCTGTACGCCCTAAAATCAAAGACTCTGCGTCTAGGATCAAAGTGTAGTATCTGTACACTCCATCTAGAATCTAAATGTTTATCCCTTCCATACTTTCAGACTGCGGAACAGGAGGATATCTTTGGTAACAAAGAATACTGAACTATCCTTCTTTACGGCAGCGAATGTTGGACGATTTCCTCAAAGATGAAGAAGAGACTCGAGGTGACGGAGATCTGGTTCTACAGAAGGATGCTAAGGATATCATGGACCGAGCGTGTGATCAACGATTACATCTTAGAGAGGCTGCAAACAAGGAGGAGGCTTATACTTAATATCAGGAAGAGGCAGCTGAAGCTTCTGGGACACATAATGAGGAAGAGGGGCCTGGAGAATCTGATACTCACGAGTCGAATAGAGGGAAAGAGTGACAAACGTGTGACATACCTGGCGGACATAAGCAAGTGGATGACAGAACGTGGCCTGGGGGATGAAGCAGAGGGAAGGATCTTGCTGAGAGCTGCAAGAGATAGAGAGAGGTAGAGAGACATTTTCACTTACGTCCTGAAAGGAATTGGCAGATAAAAAGAAAGAAGGGTCTGTCCTAGTTCCTCTCCTGGGAAGGGAATAAAACTCGACGACTCCATCACTACGATTTCTTTATCCGCTACCTGACGAGTGGGTACAAATGTACTGTGCAAATGCCGTTTTTGTATAAATTCAATAGTACATAGGTGAAGCTTGGGCACTTCAACGTAGCGTAATGGTCAACAAGCTTGTCTCGCTAGATCAATTACGACTGAGGAGTGAATTCGATCCTCACTGGGTACTTCTGAAAAACTTTCCAAAATCTTACTATAATTCACTAACGCTTATGTACATATATTAAAATATCGGTTCCCGTACGATCACCGAAGTTAGGCAACATCGAGCGTGGGAGGGGATGTGGAGAAAGAGAAAGACAGTGGGTCGATCAAGGCAAGGGGGCCACAAAAGATCCGGAGCGAGAGCAGATAGGAATGAAAAATGAAAGGATGTGGAGAAGGGAAGTGGATAGATCAAGGCACCTGGAGATGTCGATTGACGCTACACTTAAACCGTTGGGGATTGTATTTGTCAGGGAAACAGTAATAGGGAAGGGAGTTCCATAGGCGAGATGGGTTAATTAGTAAGATTCGTATCACGAAACGATTTTTTTTTAAAATAACATTCTTACAATCTAAAAAATATTTTTCTGTTTTCAAATAACCTACAAGGGGTTGATAAGTCGTATAAAACGAATCAATATAATTGACAAAATGTCTAACATAGCTCAAGAATAGATACAGCTAATTTCACCAAATTTTCTGCTGTTATGACTGGGACCAGTTTTTGAAAATTAAGAAACATTTTAAAGCCTTTTTAGGGTGTTTTTATTTCAAATATAAGTATGATACTAAACTTGACTCTCTATTTTTGTACGTCAGGTTAGATAAACTGATTTGTTATCTTTTTGTTTAATCATATCAAGTAATTCAAACTGGTGATGATTTTCAAACAAGATATGAAAAAATAAATAAACATTTTAAATCTATAATCTCTTATTCGAGCTCCAAACACCATTTTGGTCTTGCGCAAGGAACTAGCTTAAAATGCCGCTTCTAAGGGGGGGGTAGCTAACTTCTAGAATTTTGGAAGGCCTTTGCGGATTGTGATACCCTTAGTTCAAATCCATTACATTCACTTACGTGCTGATACACTTGGAAAAGGTATGAATCCTCTTATTCTTCCCCTAGATATGGGTAAATAGCAGGACAGACCGGGTTCTAGAGCCTTGGACGGCAACTGGTCTACCGCAAAAAGAAATGGCAACCTAATGCGGAAAAGATTCTGCCTCGTCAGTCATGTATCGAAAGATATATGATCGCCTAAGCGTGTATCACGCATGACACACAACTGACTGATATCCTAAGTTGTAACTTGTTTGCCTTCAGACTAAATTCAACTTTTCTTTCTTTTTCGAATTGTACTTATTTCCATATTTTTATATTGACTAATATTTTTCCGATAGTTTCAGTAATTTTTGGAAACCCCGCATATCTTGAGGAACTAATTTGAAACTTGTTTGCCTTCTTACTAAATCTCACACAGCCTATTTTCATTTCTAATTGTACTTTGCATATTTGGAAATCCCGCATATCGTGAGCAACTTGTTTGCCTTCTGACTAAATCTCACATTGCCTATTTTGTTTTCTAATTGTAATTTGCATATTTGGAAACCCCACATATCGCGAGGAACTTGTTTGCCTTCTGACTAAATCTCACACTGTTTATTTCGTCTTCTAATTTGCATATTTTTCCACTGGCAAATCCTTCTTTCTTTCTTTATAGCAAGCCTTTTACGACACCTACTTAGACTGGTATCACATATATGGAAAAACATATGGGTAGGTATCCATACTTTACTATTTTCATATTTTATACAATTAACCTGTCTGATGTAAACACCTTATCGCAAAGCTAATCTAGAACGAACGCTTCATAAACTACAAATTTCTAAGCAAGTCTCTCGATCACTTTATCTGCGGTTTCTCTCTTCCAAACCTAGTAATAAGTAATTCAGAAGTTTTTTTTACAGTGATGGTTATCCTGTACAAAACCCAAAACTTACCGTGTAAGAGATGCCACTTCAAGCAAAGTGATAATGTCATCAAAATTCAAGGAGCCACCAGAAGTGAAAGGCTTTAGAGCAGTGCTTCCCAAACTTTTTTTTTTCTGGCTAGACCCCACCTAACTCCTGATGCCGCCCACCCCACGTGACATTCTTATTATTCAAAAAGTGAACTTCTATTCACGTGGTGAAAGCCTGTATTAATTAATAGATTATTATAACACAATAATTTTTTTATGAATATTTTAAAATTTTAACTTACAGTTTCATGCATAATTAGAAGATCAGCTTATTTTTATCTTTAAACTTTGGCAGTTGAGGTAATCTTTTAATATTTTGTATATTATTATATAGTACAGTGTAACCCGGATATAAGAGAAACCCGGATATAGAGAGATTTTATCTGGTCCCAAATTAGAGCCTGTGTTAATAAAAACAAAATAGACCAAACCTGGATATAAGAGAAACCCGTATATAAGACAAACCCGGATATAAGAGACTTCTTCTCCGGTCCCGACAACTCTCTTATATCCGGGTTACACTGTATTAATAATCTGTGTCAAATAATTGTTATGAGTAGAAAATCACTTATTGTAAAATTATTTAAAAAAACTCGAGAAACGATTGGTGCGCAAGGTCATTTTTTTTTTTTTAAAAGCACTGCAATTTAAAATAATTTAAATCAACAATCGCTTAAAATTTTATAAATTATTATTAATAACTCACCAACATTTGCTCATAACAAAAATGACATAACCTATGCCTTTGGGTTACAAAATTAAATAAATTTGAAAAAGGTCAAATGATCGCACTTAAAAATGAAAATTTGTGTAGTAAAGAAATTGCCGTTAGGATGAAGCATTCAAAAACGGTTATGAACAACTTTTTATCAAACACCGAAGAATATGGAGAAAAAGACCGGAAGAAGCAAGAAATTAAATGAGAGTGATGCCAAAGCGATCCATAAAGAAGCACGTAATGACATCACATCGTTTTTCCAAAATCCAGGCAACTCTAGAATTGGCAGTTTCACGCTGGACAGTTCGGAGGAAACAGATCGTCCGAGTTCAGTTATGGCAAGGTCATGAACGCTCCATGTTTGGCCGAGCACCATGTCAAAGCACTTCATTTGGGACAAAGGTCATATGACTTGGGACATCTTTCCTTAAGAATTTGATACTGCGTATATGTACAGTGTAACCCGGATATAAGAGACCCAGATATAAGAGAAACCCGGATATAAGAGATATTTTCTCTGGTCCCAAATTAGAGCCTGTGTTAATAAAATAAAATAGACCAAACCCGGATATAAGAGACTTCTTCTCAGGTCCCGGCAACTCTCTTATATCCGGGTTACACTGTAGTTAGTGATGACCCGCCTCAATCCCTCCCCTTTTTCGGCCTTGTGCCATAATTATGTATTTCGTACAGAATAAATATCATTGTACTACTCCGAGTTAATCGGATTTCCGACCTATTCATTCTAACAAACACCACAAGAATTCATCCTTCTCCATTCAATCTCAACAGATATTTATTCCCAGATATACAGGAATTGTGGCACATGGCCGAATGGGGGTGGGGGGGGCTGGTCTTCCTTAGCGGCCCTAGTCCTAGTTAATCCGACTCGCGACCTATTCATTCTTTATACAGTGTAACCCGGATATAAGAGAAACCCGAATATAAGAGAGATTTTATCTGGTCCCAAATTAGAGCCTGTGTTAATGTATATATAATAGACCAAACCCGGATATAAGATACTTCTTCTCAGGTCCCGGCAACTCTCTTATATCCGGGTTACACTGTAATAGTATTATCATTTAATTTTAGAATTTTACAATATCTATAAAGAATACTGTGTTACTAATATAAATACATAATTATTTAATATAATTTTCTTAATTATATTCTTACTTAAATTTAATATAAATTATCTAAATGTGACTTATTTTTAATCTTTTTACTATGTCTTATTTTTAAGTATGATTTATTATTTTCTAAGTAGGAATTTAACTTTTTATATATAAAAAAAAATTTTTTAACTCCCTTTTCGGTTGATTTTAGCGCCTCGTTCTTCATATAACTCCGATTTAATGTCATAAGGTTAATATCTGGGTTAATTTTATAAATCCTCTTCCCTTTAAGGCTAATACCTTCTACCCTCTCCTAACCACCGACTCGGGCATTTCGTTTTACTTAAACATCGAAATGGATAAATTCGGTAACTATTTTTCAACGTCGTCACCTGAAATAGATCTATCCTATGAAGTAATTTTGGATTTTGTTATATCATATCATATATATATATATATATATATATATATATATATATATATATATATATATAGATAATTATTTATTTAAATATTATAACATAAATATGTTATAAAATCACTATAAAAATAGCCATTTTGTTTCAACACTTCTGGTGTCTTATCAAGTGATGATGTTGAATGTAGAATAAATGGTTTTAAAAGTTTCAAATTAATTAACGATCCTTCGCTAGGGTTAAACGCTGTTACATAACCTAGAATGACCAATCAAAATACAAGTATATATATATATATATATATATATATATATATATATATATATATATATATATATATTATAATTTTTTTTTAAAATATGATTCCATCGCGACACAGAAATTACTATGTTTCGAAACTGGTCAGCAGTATTTTTTTTAGTTTAATTCCAATATTAAACCTTAACCACTGGGTGTCAGTTTCATCCTCAAGCCTTGTTTTGGAATAACTAACTACTAAAATAACTACTAAAAATACTAAAGAACTTGGAATCATCAATCTAACAGTTCTTTCCTATTATATCAATATATACGCGCACACACACACACACGTATGTATATATATATATATATATATATATATATATATATATATATATATATATATATATATATATATATACACAATAAATACGTAATTACACATGTATATACATACACAAGTATTTTTATGTATGCATACTGTATATGCACCGTATGTATTAACTCTGACACAGACTCATTAGAAAAAAATCACTGTTAACAACTCATTCTCGAATTGCCCCCTCCGATAAAAATCAAATTGCCCCTCCCCATAATTGCCCTCTGTGGGTCGTGCGCCATCGGAAACCCTTTACTTAATAATGCTTTAAAAGAACAAGAATAACAAATTCAGATTTTTCAAGGAGAAACCATTTTGTTTCCATTGAAGTGAAAAGCTGATAGCTTTCGGCTTAATTAGCTTTTACCCTTAAACGGCAAGAAACGTTAGCGCGTCAGTGTACGCCAAACGGGTACAAGAAAAAAAACGTGAAATTCGTTTTTAAAAACACGTTTTTACGCTTATTTTTGTTTTAACCATGTACAAAAATTATAAATATTGTTTGGTTGATTTTATTTAGCGGCATATCAACACCTCTATGGGTTATTTAATGCCGAAATCTAAATATTTTGTACATCATTTTATACTTTCAGAGTAAAGGTATGTTTTTTAAACATATATTTTGTAGATCATAAAATGTATTGTTGGTAATTTTACTATAAAATTGTACTATTGATTTTTGTTTGTGCGTTCACTATTTATCCATAGATGAGACCCCTAACAGATACTAGCACCCTGAGTCAGGTGTATCTGGGAACAACAGCAATTAAGAGGTGGTTCCATGCTCCTCAAAACCTCCACTCTCCAAATCAGAAGGCTTGCTGCCGGATCTAGTTTTTCATCATACCTCGGACAATGCTTGAAAGGAGTCATATCCGTCATCTATATCATTTTTTATCAAAATGAGGTGAAAATATAAAGTGATAATGTTGAAAAAATTTTTGGCCTTGAGAAGATGGTTCTACTTCACATTGATAGAACTTTTTTTAAAAATCAAATTTACCCCATGCAAGGCAATAAAGCCACTAAGACACAGGCAGTTACTGGGTGTGAGAGAATAAGAATATGACATACGTTATTCTGCCTTCACAGCTGAATACATGGTAGATGATCCTCTGCATTTGTGCATATACATGTTTGTGTGGACATAATTACTAGAAACAGTAGCATGTGCGTTTTATGTTTTGTTGAAGGACAGAGTTATGAGCATATCACTCAGTAAATAATCCATTCTAGACGGGGTATTTGACAGAGATAATCCATATTGGTTGAGAGTGGAGTTGATTAGAGCCTTGATTCAGTCAGTTATTTGCTATTTGTGATACACGCTCAGGCGGTCATGTATCTTTCAATACATGACTGATGAGGCAGATTTTTTCGTGCAGTAAGTTGCCATTGCTTTCTGCAGTAAACCAGTTGCCATCCAAGACTATAGAAGCTGGTCTGTCCTGATATTTACTCTTTGCTGGTGGGAGAAGAAGAGGATTCATACCCTTTCCCAAGGGTATTAGCACGTAAGTGAATGTAATGGTTTCGACTGGAATTCGAACTTGGCTCTCCAATTTCTCAATCCGAGCTGCTACCTATTACTCCATCGTGAAAAAGAAGAACGAGACTAATAGGGCGATACTTTGAGGGGTCTGAGGGTTCCCTGAAATTCGTAAAAAAAGGAACTACAGAGAGACTTCCTACAAGCTGGAGAGCCAGAAGCAGCAAGGCATTTGTTGTAAGTTTTGGAGCGAACAGCAGTCAGTTCAGGAGCACCTTTCTTTAAGACAACTGTAGGGATGTCATCAAATCTGCATGCTTTGTGGGGGGGGGGATCTAATTTAGAAATGATAACAAAAACCAAGGACAGAGTCATGAGCCTTTCACTCAGTAAAGAACCCATTCTAGAGGGGGTATTTGGCAGAGATAATCCATATTGGTTGAGAGTGGAGTTGGAAGAGAATTTCTGGGCAGAGCAATCTGCTGTATCTGCAGTAGACTTGCTTGAAAGTTTTGATTTGTTTGTTTAATAACACATCAACTCTTTATGGTCATTTGATGCTGAAATTTAATTTCCTTGCGAGCTAGTAATAAAAATGACATACGTTATTCTGCCTTCACGGTTAAATACATGGTAGATGATACTCTGCATTTGTGCATATACATGTTTGTGTAGACATAATTACTAGAGTTGATATTTATATTTTGGAATACAGATTGATTTCTTTAAGAAATTATAAGATATTATATGGATAAATGTCATGAAAGTTATTTTATGTTGGTTGTTTGGTTGATTTTATTTAGCGACATATCAACACCTCTATGGGTTATTTAATGCCGAAATCTAAATATTTTATACATCATTTTATACTTTCAGAGTAAAGGTATGTTTTTAGATATATACTTTGTAGATCATAAAATGTATTGTTGGTAATTCACTACAAAAATGTATTGTTGGTAATTTTTTATAAAAAATGTACAGCTAGTAATTCTACAATGAAAATGTATTATAAGTCATTTTGCTATAAAAATGCACTGTTGATTTTTGCTTGGAGATTCACCCGGGTAAATTGTTCTAACTAATACTGAGACATCCATAAGAGGCATGGCACATGGAACTAGGACAACCTACTCCGGTGGACGAAATAAAGGGTTCAATTCGAAATTCCAATCACCTGAAAAAGGCCGGAGCGTATAACGGCCGAAACGTCGTGAATATGGCAACGAAAATAAGGATAACAGTCCGAACAATGTAAAAAGTGTATATATGATCATTTCAACTTAAATTTTAAATTATGAATGAATGTATTGATGAAAAAGGTTTAGCTGGGCAGGATTCATACCATCCCCAAGAGTATTTGCGCCTAAGATAATATAATGAACTCAACTGAAATTACAGTTTCCTATTTGTTATCCATAGTTGATCCCAACTCAATCCAAAATGTGTTTTGGCTTTAAATAACCCACAAGGGGTTGATAAGCCGTAAAAAAAATTAATCAACCAATTATGTTTATACTTACCTTAATTTGTGACTACACGTTTTACGTCTATGCATTTTTACAGCTATTTCGAAGGATTACGCCCTGTACTGGTCACCGCTGACCTTGACATCCTGCATCAAGTGATGGTCAAGAAATTCGACGTATTCCATGCCAGAAAGGTCAGTGAACAAGATCAAGATTGATCCTCTTTTGTTCAATTCTTCCTTATTTCTATTCGTTTATTTCATGTGATCAATGGTGGTTAGTGTTTGACCCACAAGCTCCTACTACTGAGTTCGATCCCTACAGAGCGTTCAATGAAAACGTTCTTCATCAAAAGTTAGTACAGTAGAATCCCTCATATCCGGAATCCCTCATATCCGGAGTGACTCATATCCGGAATCCCTCATATCCGGAATCCCTCATATCCGGAGTGACTCATATCCGGAGTGACTCATATCCGGAATCCCTCATATCCGGACATGATTTTGATGTGTATATTTGAACTATTTGGTTGATATGTAACTGATTTGAAATTTCCGTTGTTCAGGAAATTTACTTTGGATAATTGCTTATGCTTATTTCACCCTAATGGCTTGTATTGGTGCAAAAGATGATGGGAATAAGAGGAAAAGAACAACTTTGGAGTTATCGCAAAAAGTGAAAATTTTAAACAGACTAGACGCTGGTGAAAGTTCATTGTAACTAATGGCTGAGTTCAACATACGAAAGTCAACATTGTATGATATTAAATCTTCCCAAGAAATTATTCTCCAGCGTTCACACTGTCACAATGAAAAAGGAAATAAAAAACATGATTGTGATGAAACCTGGGCTGAAATTGAAAAAGCTATTGAAAAGGTTGTCAGTTTTATGGAAAGAAAGCCAGCATTCAGCTATGACGATTGCAATAACGCACGCAGAGTTAAAAAGTGTCTTTCGTTTAAAGAATTTCAAGAACAAAAGCAAAACGAAAAGCAGAACACGCTGAGAATGACATTAGAAGAGAAAGAATCATCATGCAACAGTGATTAAAAAATCTTAGTTACATTATTCGTTTTGCATACGTAGTGTAGTTATTTAATGGATTTTCATTAACATTGCATAATTTATTTCTTTTTCCTTAAAATCAATTCCGTTACATTTCACTCACCATTAGCTTATTTTGTTTACTATAAAAGATTGAAAATAAATGTTTAAACCTGATTTCAGTTCTTTTATTTTAATCTAAATATAACCTCTCATATCCGGACTTTGTAACCAATTCCTCATATCCAGAAGGCCTTCTTAGTCCGGTTATCAGATATTCTACTGTATTGTCCAACATATATATCTATATTTTTATTAAACCTATATCCTCCTAACAATAAGTTTAAAATAACCCCTTTTTTTTCTATATATTCAGACTATTTTCCTTAAATTTCGCATTTTCTTGATTTCAAATGAAAACATGAAATTTTCCAATATATTTCAGTGGAACTTTCACTTTCACTTTCCAAAATTATCTTATTATAATTCTGCTTCTCTCTCCTCTGGTTTCTCAATTAGCACGACCGTTATGCCCTGTCAATACCTCATAAATAATGGACCATTCCGTTTTGATCGCGTAGAAAGACAGAAAAAAAAACATATCCGAGACGCTACTTGGTTTCAGTGAGAAAATGAAAGAAAGAAGGGCAGATTGAAGTGTTTAACTTCTCTTGCCAATACCGCATAAATAATGGGCTATTCCCTTTTGAGCGTGTGGTAATACGGAAAAGACATATCAGAGACGCTACCTGGTTTCAATGAAAGAAAGAAATAAAAGAAATGCTCTGCCACTACCTCATAAATAATTTACTGTGAGGAAAGACGAAAAAGACATATCAGAGACGCTGTCTCATTTCAGTGAAAGAAAGAAAGAACAAAATTCTAACAGGAACGCCTTAGTATATTATAAGTATAGTTTAGATATATGGAAAAAGGAAGGCGAAACTAGACTGTTCACCACCCAAAGCTATAAGACCCAGTTTGTTCTGCTATTTACCCATAGCTGAGGGGAGAAGAGATGGATTCATACCTTTCCCAGAATTCAAACTCTGCTCTCTGATGCCGCAATCCATTACATCACCGTACCTCCATATTGTGTGTGTGTGTGTGTGTGTGTGTGTGTGTGTGTGTGTGTGTGTGTGTGTGTGTGTGTGTGTGTGTGTGAGAGAGAGAGAGAGAGGGGGAGGGAGAAATATACCAAAATATGCATAATGTTTGCTTTAAAAAAAAGAACCAACAAAATTTGTTCTCTTCACAGGTCTTCCCAGTTCAAGTTGATCCTGACAAAGACGAAGAGGTCCACATGTTTTTTGCTCGCGGTGACCGGTGGAAGCGGCTAAGAGCCATCAGTAATCCTGCTTTCACAAATGCTAAAATTCGAAAGGTCTTTAAAATTGCTCTTATTAATCAAACAGTACTTAAGAGAAACAAACGTCTAATGAAATTAGTTTATGCTTGTCTTATTTGAATTAAATTTACTTGTGTAAAAGATTATAATTTTAATTCAAAAGCAATGTCAATCGTCATCTTTAGTCTCCTTGAACCCTATTCTTTTGTTGTTGTCAATGAGCCTTTCACTTCCAGCATCTTAGAGGCTTTATTACCTTGCTTGGAATGAGATTATTAAAAAGTAACAGTTTTACTCATAATTATTATGCTTGTCTTATTTGAATTAGTTACTTATGTAACTGATTATAATTTTATAAACATAAACAAACATTTAACCCAAAGTACTAATGATTAAAAGGTATTTATGTAATTTATTTTAAATATTGATAATTCAAGTTACTAATTACTGTATTATCTTAATTAAATATATTTAAGTGAAATATTTTGGAAATGGCTAAATTGAAGAAATGATTTAAGAAATAAGTCAAAACTCCACTAATTAAATCCAGGTTACAGATGGGATTGTCTCTTAATGAAGTTTTAGTTTGTTCTTAAAATACTTATTGAAATACGTAATAATCAAAAACAATCAAAAATGTATAAATTTAAGCGCAGTACTAGATTGGCAGTTAGGTCTCGTCATTTTACCGTTGAAATTGCTATGCTAATGTTCTCTTTCACACTTCTCGTTTGTAGAAATGTCTTGTCACTTTTTCATTTCCTGCCAGTTACAATTTTCAAAAAGTTAAATGCAAATATCAACCGCCATCTTCTATCTCCTTGAAACTTGTTCTTTTATTGTCCTTTCTGTTTCTTTCACCCTGAGTCCCCCCTCTTGTATCTTAGTGACTTTAGCACCTTGCTTGGATTGACAGGATTAAAAATAAAATGAAAGGTAGGCGACAGTTTTACTCATAATTATTACGTTTGTTTTATTTGAATTAGTTATTTATGTAACTGAATAACATTTAATAAAAATAAACAAACATTTAACCCAAAGTACTAATGATTAAAAGGTATTTATATAATTGAATAAGTATTTATTTTAAATATAGATAATTCAAGTTGCTTATTTTTGTATTATCTTAATTAAATATACTTATTTTAGTGAAATATTTTGGAAGTGACCAGATTCAAAAATTGATCACGCCAAACTATGCGTTCTCTCCAGGAATCTGAAACTAATCTCCGTCCAGCACACCTGCAGAATAAAACCACAAGAATGCTCTGTGGGTCAAGCAGGTGTTTGTAATAGGGATTGGCTAGCCTTTTGGCAGGTGGGTGCCCTTTGAGACGAGAAATATTTAAATCGGTAACACCTAGTAAGATATCGCTCAAGCACTTTGGTTTAGTCTAGCTTGCCATAGGAGTAAGGATGAGACGATTTCCCTGTCATGTTCTTAAATAACCTCGTCAGATCGAGACTTTTATCTGGATGTCATACATGGCGCCAAACCCGTTCAGGAATATCTAGGCTGTCAGCTGTATACAACCGCTTCCTAAGATCAATGGTGAAAAAAAGCTTTGAGCGACTGAAGGTTTTGGCAAAGACCATCTTTCTTTTCACATTGTGGACTGGCGCTACAGAATCATAAAGAAATGTGCCAAATAATAGAAACCACATCACTTGAGGACTACCAACAGCGGCAACAACTAAAATGAATAGCACATATAACTAGAAGAGAGAATAATGACATAATCAAGATGTTGACATTTTACACCACTTCAAACAAAACATTAGGAAGGAAATCTCCACCAGCACTGGAAAGAGCGATAACAGATACTGGATTTGCGAAAAGATTTTTCCTGAAAAATGTTTTAAGAGAAAGATTTTATAAATTTCAAACGAAAGCAATACTGGCGGCTCGGTCGAATATTTCATTATAAAGAAACGGCCAATATTACCGTTAGAGATTAGGCGAACAGATA